>CM055118.1:313741290-314477315 GCA_029206835.1 Rana muscosa | reverse complement strand
TATAGTAATGACTAGACATGATGAGTACTTACGATCCAATTGTCATTAAATCATAAAAGATTATTTTTTATTCGAAGTATAATTAAAAGCAAAGCTTTTTTGTTTGTTTTAGAGTGGAGATGGATGGGAAAACTGTTTTAGTGCAGTCTGTGCACCTCTTAGGGAAATTCACTCTCTCTTTTTGTCCTGTTTACCATTATCATTAAAAGTAAAAGTAAAAAGAACCCCACATTTTTGTCTGTCCTTAGAAAAGTAATGGAGGGGACATTTTCAAATGGGCACACAAGTTCTGGTGACCTGTGCATACCCAAGGAATTCACTTAATTAGCAGGGATTTTCTCTAATTTCCGACAAACATGGCAAAAAATAAACGGACAGGGGTTATAACCCTCCCTTCCACCAAGTCAACAGGTTTTCAGTTACCTTTATATGTTACAGTGCTACAGCAAGAAAACTGGGGGACTGATCTATAAACCTCCAGTTATGTCTAAAGTTAAGTATATTCACTTAGGTTTTTTTTGTTCATCTTGTAGGTTAAATGAAAAAAGAATGAATAGATTCTCCCTTCCACATAAGCAAGGCGAATGGAGGAATCCGCATCACTGCCACATTGTATTCTGACAGTGGGGCTCTGCACTGTGAGAATACACTGATCAGCACCTGCAGCCACTGATCACCAAAAGTTTTACAGCTTGGCCGTTCAACAAAAGTTAATGGGCACAATTCATTAAGCGATATTTTGCCACATCCGAGAATGCGGTAAAATAACGCACAGTGTTTTTCAAAAAACTGTGTAATTCACAAAGAAACTCTCCTTAAAATCATATAGTGTGGTGAAGATACTAAAGCGCTAAAATGTAATCCAAACAAATCCAACAAACAAAAGATGAATAAATGGTGACGGCTGCGATCATTCAAAAGGAAATTCTGTGACCTTAAATGTGCTAATGGTAAATACAATAATGCGCTATACACCAACCTTCTGCATTACACAGTGATTAACCTCAAAAACAAAGTGCTGCGTGACAATATAAAGTGCAGCGTGACAATATGAAGTGCTGCGTGCTGAACATTGCAGAAGGTTGGTGTATAGCGCATCATTGTATTTTCCATTCTCCTTAAAATCATGTGTTATATTTCCGAATTCTGCCTCAAATACCGCATGAAACCGTGTGGTAAGTTATCGCAAGGATCTCACTTGTGCAAGTGTAAAAGTGTAAGGCAGCCAACAATTTAATCATGGCTGGTATGGCATGGCTGCTCTCGGTTGAGGGCTCTAGGTACCCTATGAGTTGGGTATACAGCGCCATGATTAGTACCTTGGATAAGCAGAATTTCTTCAGAATTTCAGCATCCATGAATTTATCCAGAAATTTCCTTGAAAAGGACCTCTCAAGATCCTCTCCTCCTCCTCCTTTTCTGCATTACTTTAAATTCCAGAAGATTGGATTCAAAGGGCTTCATCCTCTGTGCTATGAAATCTGCCAGCCTCCAGAGACAACTCCAGAGTAGAACCTTGCTGATACCTACTCCAGCGTGTACTTTCCTACCTATTTTTTAAACCAATCACTTACCTCTAACCCAGGATCTGACCATTATCATAGTTATCGCAAGCTTGGACCAGTACTTAATTACCACATGCATTTATTTATTTATTTATTTACTTCTGTGAAATTACTTTAATGCCTTTTTATGTGGTATCTAACGAACATTTTTAGTGTTTGCGCTAAATACCGCATACGAACAATAGTGAATTGACATTTTCATTTTTGCATGCATTAGGTGGTCATGTGACCATCATAACACATGTGATAACCTTTAGTGAATTGTTCCCAATATGCCAATTGACTTCTGTTGAACAGGAAGGGCCACACACACACACACACATCAAAATTCGACCACTGCCTGCTGAACTGGCCAAATTTTGATCTGTGCTCACCCACCTTTACAAAGGCCTGCTGAGGAAATGGAAGTTAGATAACCTGCTGTCAATGAAAGGCTCGTACACACGCTTAGATTTTCGTAGGACTGAACGTCCATTTTTTGTGACATGCTAGTCTCATGTCGAAAGTGAAGAGGTTACTCACAATATGAAAATTTTCGTACGACAAAATACAACGTCAAAAGTGATGTAATGTGTTGAATAGTTTTGTATGTGTTCTTCCGTTTCTGAGCATGTGTAGTCATGCTCTTATGATTTTTTTCATACGTAAACTGTACTAATGAAATAAAAATTGGACGTTGATTTCACATCCGACAAAAAATTTATAGTCTGCATATCCAGCTTTTGTCTGAGTAAAAAGTGAAATTGGCTGTCGAAAGCACCGTACTAACGATCTGAAAATCAGCAGGCCGCTCATCGTACAAATTTTTCCATCTGACTTTCATATTGTGTGTACGAGCCTTTAGTCACTGATTAATTTATAGATTAAATTAGGTTTTAAGTGAATTAATGATATAGGTTCTAGGTCGGAATTGATGGACTTGTGTCTTTTGTCAACCTCACCTACTATGTACTATGTAATGAGGCTGATTTGCTAAAGTAGTTGAGAATTTTTACTTAAAAATGTATGTGAATATTCACTTCAAATATTCCAACAAGTATAAAACAAATTCATGCCCTTTATGAATATTTAATCAAGTGCCGATAAGTAAACATGAATTTACTTTTCAAATGGTTGGATAATTGAACTAAATATTCATGCAATTTATAGAGTAAAGATTCTCAGCTCCTTTTATCAAATAAGCCTTTAGCCTTTCTTAAATAAGCCTAAATGTCTTTTCACACATATTTTTAATCATAGAGAGTTAATCAGAGTAGATATTAGAAAAACATGTATATCTAATGACAACACGTAAAAAGCTCTCAATAGAGAAATATCTTTGTATCTAATTTCCGTTTCACTTTCATTCAGATTAAAGTGTATCTAAACCCCAAATTGTACATGTTGCTACTGACAAGTCTTTCATGTAATTCTTGCATTCATTTTTTCCAGGCCATATTTTTTCCTTTTTTACTTTGTGATATATATTTTGATATATTTTGAACGGTGCAACTATACTTTGTTTTCATTGATCATCCCAGTCAGTAGCATTTTAATCCTGGGAGGAGATATACAGTATTGGGAAGGATCCTTAAACTAAACAGTATGATAATTGGCTCAATAGGTACCAAAAACAACTTAAAAAAGGATGTCATTGTGAATGGAAATGCTTAGAAATGTTTTGGTCTTTTCCAAGGATTATTGTTTTATCTGAACACTTGTAAATAAAATATGTATGGCTTCTTAAAAAACATTGAGATATATGACCCATCCTGTATCCAATTAAGTTGCCCTAGGTGAAATTTTAAGAATAGATTTTGTATGGTGACATACTAAATCTATTTATATACAAACTTTTGATGAAAAACAAAGTTCTTACTATTACAAACCTTCTGAAGATTCAATTGCTTCACTTCAAATATTCACTTCAAATATTCCAACAAGTGTCAAACAAATTCATGCCCATTCTGAATATCTAATCCAGTGCCGATAAAATAGGTAAACATGAATTTGCTTTTCAAATGGTTGGATAATTTAAGTGAATATTGATGTAATTTATAAAGTAAAGATTCTCAGCTCCTTTAGCAAATAAGCCAAAGCCCCATACACATGATGAGATTTTCTGCATATTTTTGTCTTCAGATTTCCCAAAACCATGTAGTGCAATGTCCTGTCTGATTGCATACAAATTAAAACTCTTAAGGTTTGACCGCATAATATATGGTTTTGGTAAATCTGAAGACAAAAATCTGCAGAAAATCGAATAGTGTATATGGGGTCTAAGTCTCCATGCACACTAGCATTTTTGTAAGCTCCTAGAAGCTAAATAGTATTATCCCATGTGTCCATGCACACTAATTTAGGCTATTACCATTTTTTAGCTTCAGCTTCTAGGAGCAGGAAAAAAATTGTTTTTGTAGAGTTTCTTTGAGCGTTTTCCAGCAGAAATGCTCCTAACTGCTTCTATAAGCTCCTAACTGCTTCTAAAAACTAGTAAAATGCCACTAAGGCTCCATGCACACTGAGCTTAAAAAAAGTCTGTTCGGGGCGTGGCCTAGCGAGCAAGCTGGATGGACGTGAATTAGAGGAGCTCCGGCGAACTCAGGGACAATAGCGGCACTAACCGACCATCCATAGCGGATCCATCAACACAAACAGCTGGTACGGCACCGAGTATCACCGATCATGTCTGGGAAGAGACGGAAGGATAAAAAACTGCAGCGCCTGACGGATTTTTATCCCACGAGCGGCAAGGCCGAGGGGCAAGATGGCGCTGAGGCCTACTTTTCACCGGAGACCTCAAGGCAGCAAAGATCCTCACAACAAGGTAATCGCTCCCAAATAAGAGACTCTCTGGATGATGGGGGACACTGTCCTTCTACCCCATCCACCTGCAGCCCAGCGAAGACCAGACCCAGGCTAGATGCTGAGGGATTGGATAGAGCAGGGAGCCCGGCCTCAGCCTCGGGGGATGACACCAGAGAACTCCCAGATTCCATCCAATCTTTCCCCACACAAAATATGCCGGTCATGGACACTGTCCTAAAAGACATGCTTTTGTCACTGAGAAGCACCTTGCAAACAGACATGGTGGGATACCTGCATCGTACCAACAGGGATATCCAAGAGGTGGGGAACAGGGTAGATCATATAGAAACTAAAATGGGGGAATATGCTTCTGTCATCAATGAGCTAGTAGATGCCCAGGAAGATACCGAAGCAGAATCAGACTGGATCAAGGCTAAAATAGCAGATTTGGAGGACAGATCCAGAAAGAACAATCTAAAGATAAGAGGGATTCCTGAATCTGTTCTGCAAGCAGATCTAGCCACTCATACTGCCGCCATTTTCAAATCCCTTATACCATCACTTACAGATTTAGACATAACCATCGACAGAATCCATAGACTACCTAAACCCTCCCACCTGTCTGACCAAATACCCAGGGATGTAATCCTCAGATTACACTTCTTTCATGTTAAAGAGCAACTTATGTATGTAATGAGAAAGCAGGACCAGATACCTGCTCAGTGCCAAAACCTGCAATTTTTCGCAGATCTGTCGCAATACACATTGCAGAAACGCAAAAGCCTGAACACGGTGACAAAAGCGCTGCGTAACCATAAAATCGTGTACAGGTGGGGTTACCCCACGAAACTAACTGTCACCAGGAACAACCGCACATATACTGTGAATTCCCTGGAGAAGGGCATTGCTCTCCTGAGAGAATGGGATATCCTACCAGAACTGCCAGAGGATTCTGCACCAGCCAGCAACCCTCGCCGACTCTCCCAAGAGTGGAAAGCTGTCACTAATAAAAATGCCTCTTCCCACTCCTAAACACCATAGGATGGCATTGTATGCATATTCTGTCCCTGACCATAGGAGTCGCTAGAACCGAACTTATTCCCCAATACTGACCAACAGCGATAAGCTGTCATTGGGTACCAATACCCCCAAGTTGAGTTGCATTAAGATCAATGTAACAAAGTTGACTGTTCACCTCTCTTTGTTCTCCTCCCACTGTTTGTTCTCTATTTTCTTTTTTTCTTTTTTTCTCTTCTCCTCTCTTTTCCCAACTCTATATGTGGTGCACGTTGGACGTGGTCGATACAGCTCTGAACCCCTCGTCGTACCCACGCAATGAGAAATCACCGAGACGACATCAGCGGAAGCAGTAATCGCCAACAGAGATACCAACCACCTGCAATCCTACATGGCGTTGTCAACACCTCCAAAGATCAGACCTAGTAAGTCCTATCACCAACACTACATCTTCAGCATAACGACTATATATAGACCAAGTGTTCAGATAGAGGCTTCATCTCAGTTTCAAGACTTACTCTATAATTAGATTATGGCTGTTAACATAGTGTCAATAAACGCTAAGGGGCTTAATCACCCCATGAAACGCAAATCCATGTGGCAAGAAGCAATGTTACACAAGGGAGACATTATATGTGTTCAAGAGACACATTTCTGCAAGACAGCGCCACCAAAATGTACACACAAGAACTTCCCGTTTGTATACACAGCTAATGTGGACACCAAAAGCAGAGGAGTATTAATAGCTGTTCGTGACTCAGTAGCGTTCACGTTGCATCAAGAGATCCAGGACCCCTTGGGCAGATATCTGATTCTACTGTGTACAATTGACTCTGCGCCATATACCCTAGTGACTGCTTACTCACCAAACAAACATCAGGTGCATTTTTTTAACACATTGTTGAGAAGGGTCAGAAAATGCCAGAAGGGCCCACTTATTTTGTGTGGAGACTTTAACCTTACCCCAGATCCATCAATTGACTCAACGTCCAAACCCTTGCGCAGCCCGCCTTCATTAAATTCTTCTTTCAGGAAATATGGTGTTTACGATGCCTGGAGATGTATTCATGGTAATGAAAGAGACTTTACCTTTTTCTCTGCACCCCACAAGATATATACTAGGATTTATCTTGCCATAGTTGACCAACAAATCCTCCTAAATACCAAAGATGTCCGCATCAATTCTATAACGTGGTCAGATCATGCCTCAATTGTATTGACACTTGGCAACACCACCTACCTCAGACCTAGCCCAGTGTGGAGGCTGAACACTTTTGTATTACAACAGACTGCCACTAGAGAGCAAATAACGAAACATTTAAACAATTTTTTCAGAGATAATGCTAATTCTGTGCAATGCCCTTTTGTACTGTGGAATGCCCATAAGGCATTTATAAGAGGTATGTTTATTCAAATAGGAGCGGGGGTGAGGAGGCGGAGGCAGCAGCGAACAGTAGAATTAACAAAACAGATCTCAGAATTGGAAATCCAAAACAAAGTATCACTTGACCAAAATACCACGCAAAAATTGACGCAACTTAGATACGAACTTAGGTTACACCTCTTAGATAGTTTTGAAAAAGCCACCAAAAGACTTAAAATGAATTACTACGCCAATGGTAATAAGGCAGGTAAACTCCTAGCGCAGAATCTCCAGGGCCATAGATACAAGTCTAGAATTCCGTATATTTTACACCCGGCTACCAACCAGAAGGAATTCCATCCCCAAAAAATTGCGGACGCTTTCAGCCACTATTACGGATCCCTATACAATTTGAAAGATGACACTGCCACTATACAACCGACCCCTGAGATCATTAATGATTTCTTGGGGAAACTAGCGATTCCAAAATTGTCACCTCAACAGTTACAATCTCTTAATCACTCATTCTCTGAAGATGAAATTCAGAAAACTATAGACTCCCTACCCATAAATAAATCACCGGGGCCGGATGGGTTTAGCAGTGAATACTACAAGGAATTTAAGAATATATTGACCCCCTTCTTGGCACCGGTATTCACATCAGCAGCTGCCTCGGCCTCTTTCCCTACTGAGATGTTGGAAGCCTTAGTGGTAGCCCTGCCGAAGCCTGGAAAGGAGCCCACCACTCCATCTAACTTTAGACCAATCTCATTATTAAATATTGACCTGAAACTGTATGCTAAACTTTTGGCTTCTCGCCTATTGGATATTTTACCCACTCTAATTCACCCTGACCAGTCTGGCTTTACTAAACATAGACAAGCCTCTGATGCGACTAGACGCATGATCAATATAATACATCTAGCGAAAACACAGAGAAGGCCTTCTCTGCTCCTGGCGTTGGATGCAGAGAAGGCCTTTGATCGAATACATTGGTTGTATCTGGCCAAGGTATTGGAATCATTTGGGTTTAGGGGACATATAGTCTCAGCCATTATGGCTTTATATTCTAAGCCTTCAGCCAAGGTCTTTATGTCTGGCACCATATCCGCACCATTTGCTATTACAAATGGGACTAGGCAAGGCTGTCCTTTATCTCCCTTAATTTTTAACCTATTAATGGAACCTTTGGCCATTTACATTAGAAGTCACTCAAAAATAATAGGATTCCCCATAGGACAAGATAGTCACTCTATAAGTCTTTTTGCTGACGACATCATCATGATATTGACTAAGGTGGGCTCCTCTCTGGCGGCGGCACACGAAGCTTTAAGCTTATTCAATAAAGTCTCTTATTATAAGGTTAACGACAACAAATCTTATATACTTGGAATAGATCAACTCACATGTGATAGCCTCCAAAAGCAGTTTCCATACAGATGGGCCACAGAAGGTATAAAATATCTAGGGGTGACACTAACCGCAGACATACACAAGACCATGGAAGCCAATTACACTAACTACCTATTAACCCTACCTCAAAAACTGCAATCTTTATCTAAAGCGGAATCAACCTGGTCGGGGCGTCTAGCGGCATTTAAGATGATGCTACTCCCCCAACTAACTGAGTAAAACAAGAGGGGCAGGAGGAGTGGGGCATGTGTTACTAAAAGATTACTACTATGCAGCAATTCTAGCACAACTGAAATCATGGTTCCCTGGCAACCATGTAACGAGATGGCAAGGACTGGAAATCTTCCAGGCTCCAACTCATAGACTGCATGACTTGCTACTGACCTATGAGCACATGCCTCGTAGCTCCTTAAAATTCTCACCTACTATGGCAGCCTCCTTGTCTGCTTGGACGGTGCTCCTTGACTTACCCGAAACAGATATCCCTATGAAATCTATACCTGTACCTATCACAAGTTTAGCGCTACTAATACCAGACCTGAATGTTAACCACTGGGTACACAAGGGGATCAACTCTATCGACGATCTTTACATAGGACCTGCTTTAAAGTCTTTTAGAGCACTACAGATAGACAATGACTTAGAATCTAGAGACCAGTTCGCATATTTAAGAATCTCCCACCTATTGAAATCCAAAACGCCTATTAATGCGAAAGTCCCCTGGAAAATCTTTTTATACTTGACTAATCCCAAGTCTACTATTAAGGGTATTTCCATGTTCTATGATCTTCTACATCTTAAGTCGATCTGTGTCAAATCTCCTACTATGAGAACCTGGGAAATTGATCTTAATGTGTCATATTCCAGTGAACAGTGGCAACGGGCCATTTCGTCCATATACAAAGCCACTAAATGTGTAAATCTATGGGAACTCTACCAAAAGATATACTTAAGATGGTATCTGACCCCCGCACGGTTAGCAGGGTTTAACCCAGACGCTTCTCCAGTATGTTGGAGAAACTGCGGGCTTAGAGGTTCTATTTCTCATATCCTATGGGCGTGCCCCAAAATACGACATTATTGGCTCAACGTATTTTACGTTATTCACAAGGTCACTAAGTATCGGTGCCCTAGTGGTCCTAGTATGGCTATGCTAACTCTGGGAATCGAGACGATACCATACCCTATGAGAAATGTAACTATTCAGATCCTTACGAGCGCCCGACTGGAACTCACGAGACGATGGCTAAAAGTAGAGATTCCCACCATCAAAGATGTGATAATTACCACGAACCTACATATTTCTTACGAACTTATGTTCGCGGCCTCTCAAGGCACTTATTTATCCAAGTGTCAGACTTGGAACCCATGGGTTGAGTGGTACCATAATGAATACAACCCAACAATTATTAACTAGATCACTTCCTCCTTGTTAGAGGAGGAGGAACATACGCCCCTCGTGCGCCACATACTTTCTCCCCTCCTCTATTTCTTTCTAAACTTTTTTTATTCACTTATTATCTTATTTTATCTTTTATTTCCCTACATCCTACTGATTCCATATAGGCGAAAAAACTGCTTTACATCACCATTCATATGGATACAATCCGACATTCCTTAGATGGTCCGTTCTACACCAAAGGTAGCGGCACATATGACACACTAGGACCACAACTGTTATAGTGAATCACTAAGTTAAGAACGTAGAATAAGAGATCTGCACAATACAAATTAATAACTACGGGTGTGGGGCCACTCCCTTGGAGCAGTGTGTGCCTAGATGGGGCTCTGGGGGAGTGGACAACATATCCGGGAGCATATCTATGAGCGGACTTTGTTCTACAATGTCAAAATTAGACATACCCTAACTTTAGCAACTGGTTTAGAGAATTAATAGGATAAGCAGTATTAATGATTGTTGAACTGCAATGGATGTTTACCCCTATTCTCTGTTATTGCTGATTATCGGCTACTTCTTTTGTTATAGTCGATGCTCTTGTTAATGTTTTGCAAGCATTACCAATAAAAATCTATTGAAATGAAAAAAAGTCTGTTCTCTTGCCGGTAAAATTGCTCATATAGAGCATTTTTGTACAAAGTTTAGATGAGTTTTATGTTTTTTTTTGCCATTAAACTCCAATCAGAAACACAAACCAGAAGTTATTTTTTTCCTGCCTCTTATGCCGCGTACACACAATCGGAAATTCCAAAAACAAAACCGTGGATTTTTTTCCGATGGAATTTTGGCTCAAACTTGTGTTTTGCATACACAAATGCTGTCGGAAATTCCGACCGCCAGGAACGCGGGTGACGTACAACATGTACAACGAGCCGAGAAAAATGAAGTTCAATAGGCAGTGCAGCTCTTCTGCTTGATTCAAAGCATGCATGTTTTTTTGTGCGTCGGAATTCCATACAGACGATCAGAATTTCCGACAAGAACTTTTCTTGTCAGAAAAATTGAGAACCAGCTCTCAAACTTTTGCTGTTTGAAATTCCGACAGAAAAAGTCAAATGTAGCCTACACACGGTCGGAATTTCTGACCAAAAGCTCACATCGAATTTTTCTTGTCTAAATTTCCGATCGTGTGTACGTGGCATCAGGCTCCATGCACACTGGGCTTTAAAAAATGCCTGTTCTCTCTCGAGTAAAAAGTGCTCATATAGAGCATTTTTGGTACAAAGTTTAGACGAGTTTAGGGGAGTTTTACATTCTTTCTGCCTCCAAGCTCCAATCAGAAATGCGAATGAGAAAGTTTTTTTTTCTGCCTCTAAACGTTAAACTCAAAATATGCCTCTTAACGTCCTAATGTGCATGGACACATAGGATAACATTAAGCTGCTTCCACAGGCAAAACACAAAACTCCTGTAGAAGCAGCGTTTTTTAAATCCAGTTTGCATGGATCCTAACAGCTTTTTTTTTTTTAAATCTTCATGCACAGCAAAAATGCTAATGCTCCTAACTGCTCCTAAAGCTTCTAAATGCTCCTAAAATCTACTAAAATGCTACTAGAATCTGGCATAAAAATGCTACACTTAACCCCTACAGCGCCACCTAGTGGTTAACCCCTTCATTGCCAGTGTCATTTTCACAGTAATCAGTGCATTTTTATAGAACTGCTCGCTGTAAAAATGACAATGGTCCCAAAAATGTGTCAAAAGTGTCCGATGTGTCCGCCATAATGTCGCAGTCACGATAAAAATCGCTGATCGCCGACATTACTAGTAAAAAAAATATATATGAATAAAAATGCCATAAAACTACCCCCTATTTTGTAGACACAATAACTTTTGCGCAAACCAATCAATAAACGCTTATTGCAATTTTTTTTACCAAAAATATGTAGAATACGTATCGGCCTAAACTGAGGAAAAAAACGTTTTTTTATATTTTTTTGGGGATATTTATTATAGCAAAAAGTAAAAAATATTGCATTTTTTTCACAATTTTCGCACAATTTTTGTTTATAGCGCAAAAAAAAACAGGAGATGTGATCAAATACCACCAAAAGAAAGCTCTATTTGTGGGGAAAAAAGGACGTGAATTTTGTCTGGGAGTCATGTCGCACGACCGTGCAATTGTCAGTTAAAGTAACGCAGTGCTGAATCGCAAAAAGTGGCCTGGTCTTTGACCAGCAAATTGGTCCAGGGCTGAAGTGGTTAAACAGATTTGTAATATCACCAACAGACTGAGATGTATAGCTATACAACTTTACAGATTTTTAGATTAATAAGTAAAAGTGTACACTATAGTTTTTATTATGGTGACCATAGCGGGTTGTTATTTATAGTAATGACTAGACATGATGAGTACTTACGATCCAATTGTCATTAAATCATAAAAGATAATTTTTTATTCGAAGTATAATTAAAAGCAAAGCTTTTTTTGTTTGTTTTAGAGTGGAGATGGATGGGAAAACTGTTTTAGTGCAGTCTGTGCACCTGTTAGGGAAATTCACTCTCTCTTTTTGTCCTGTTTACCATTATCATTGAAAGTAAAAGTAAAAAGAACCCCACATTTTTGGCTGTCCTTAGAAAAGTAATGGAGGGGACATTTTCAAATGGGCACACAAGTTCTGGTGACCTGTGCATACCCAAGGAATTCACTTAATTAGCAGGGATTTTCTCTAATTTCCGACAAACATGGCAAAAAATAAACGGACAGGGGTTATAACCCTCGCTTCCACCAAGTCAACAGGTTTTCAGTTACCTTTATATGTTACAGTGCTACAGCAAGAAAACTGGTGGACTGATCTATAAACCTCCAGTTATGTCTAAAGCTAAGTATGTTCACTTAGGTTTTTTTTTTCATCTTGTAGGTTAAATGAAAAAAGAATGAATAGATTCTCCCTTCCACATAAGCAAGGCGAATGGAGGAATCTGCATCACTGCAACATTGTATTCTGACAGTGGGGCTCTGCACTGTGAGAATACACTGATCAGCACCTGCAGCCACTGATCACCAAAAGTTTTACAGCTTGGCCGTTCAGCAAAAGTTAATGGGCACAATTTATTAAGCGATATTTTGCCACATCCGAGTATGCGGTAAAATAACGCACAGTGTTTTACAAAAAACTGTGTAATTCACAAAGAAACTCTCTTTAAAATCATATAGTGTGGTGAAGATACTAAAGCGCTAAAATGTAATCCAAACAAATCCAACAAACAAAAGATGAATAAATGGTGACGGCTGCGATCATTCAAAAGGAAATTCTGTGACCTTAAATGTGCTTATGGTAAATACAATGATGCGCTATACACCAAACTTCTGCATTACACAGTGATTAACCTCAAAAACAAAGTGCTGCGTGACAATATAAAGTGCAGCGTGACAATATGAAGTGCTGCGTGCTGAACATTGCAGAAGGTTGGTGTATAGCGCATCATTGTATTTTCCATTCTCCTTAAAATCATGTGTTATATTTCCGAATTCTGCCTCAAATACCGCATGAAACCGTGTGGTAAGTTATCGCAAGGATCTCACTTGTGCAAGTGTAAAAGTGTAAGGCAGCCAACAATTTAATCATGGCTAGTATGGCATGGCTGCTCTCGGTTGAGGGCTCTAGGTACCCTATGAGTTGGGTATACAACGCCATGATTAGTACCTTGGATAAGCGGAATTTCTTCAGAATATCAGCATCCATGAATTTATCCAGAAATTTCCTTGAAAAGGACCTCTCGAGATCCTCTCCTCCTCCTCCTTTTCTGCATTACTTTAAATTCCAGAAGATTGGATTCAAAGGGCTTCATCCTCTGTGCTATGAAATCTGCCAGCCTCCAGAGACAACTCCAGAGTAGAACCTTGCTGATACCTACTCCAGCGTGTACTTTCCTGCCTATTTTTTTAAACCAATCACTTACCTCTAACCCAGGATCTGACCATTATCATAGTTATCGCAAGCTTGGACCAGTACTTAATTACCACATGCATTTATTTATTTATTTATTTACTTCTGTGAAATTACATTAATGCCGTTTTATGCGGTATCTAACGAACATTTTTAGTGTTTGCGCTAAATACCGCATACGAACAATAGTGAATTGACATTTTCATTTTCGCATGCATTAGGTGGTCATGTGACCATCATAACACATGTGATAACCTTTAGTGAATTGTGCCCAATATGCCAATTGACTTCTGTTGAACAGGAAGGGCCACACACAGACACACATCAAAATTCGACCGCTGCCTGCTGAACTGGCCAAATTTTGATCTGTGCTCACCCACCTTTACAAAGGCCTGCTGAGTAAATGGAAGTTAGATAACCTGCTGTCAACGAAAGGCTCGTACACACGCTTAGATTTTCGTAGGACTGAACGTCCATTTTTTGTGACATGCTAGTCTCATGTCGAAAGTGAAGAGGTTACTCACAATATGAAAATTTTTGTATGACAAAATACAACGTCAAAAGTGACGTAATGTGTTGAATAGTTTTGTATGTGTTCTTCCGTTTCTGAGCATGTGTAGTCATGCTCTTATGATTTTTTTCATACGTAAACTGTTCTAATGAAATAAAAATTGGATGTTGATTTCACATCCGACAAAAATTTCATAGTCTGCATATCCAGCTTTTGTCTGAGTAAAAAGTGAAATTGGCTGTCGGAAGCACCGTACTAACGATCTGAAAATCAGCAGGCAGCTCGTCGTACAAATTTTTCCATCTGATTTTCGTATCGCGTTTACGAGCTTTTAGTCACTGACTAATTTATAGATTAAATTAGGTTTTAAGTGAATTAATGATGTAGGTTATAGGTCGGACTTGATGGACTTGTGTCTTTTGTCAACCTCACCTACTATGTACTATGTAATGAGGCTGATTTGCTAAAGTAGTTGAGAATTTTTACTTAAAAAATTATGTGAATATTCACTTCAAATATTCCAACAAGTATAAAACAAATTCATGCCCTTTATGAATATCTAATCAAGTGCCGATAAGTAAACATGAATTTACTTTTCAAATGGTTGGATAATTGAACTAAATATTCATGCAATTTATAGAGTAAAGATTCTCAGCTCCTTTTATCAAATAAGCCTTTAGCCTTTCTTAAATAAGCCTAAATGTCTTTTCACACATATTTTTAATCATAGAGAGTTAATCAGAGTAGATATTAGAAAAACATGTATATCTAATGACAACACGTAAAATGCTCTCAATAGAGAAATATCTTTGTATCTAATTTCTGTTTCACTTTCATTCAGATTAAAGTGTATCTAAACCCCAAATTGTATATGTTGCTATTAACAAGATTTTCATGTAATTCTTGCATAGATTTTTTCCAGGCTATATTTTTTCCTTTTTTACTTTGTGATATATATTTTGAATGGTGCAACTATCCTTTGTTTTAATTGATCATCCCAGTCATTAGCATTTTAATACTGGGAGGGGATATACAGTATTGGGAAGGATCCTTAAACTAAACAGTATGATAATTGGCTCAATAGATACCAAAAACAACTTAAAAAAGGATGTCATTGTGAATGGAAATGCTTAGAAATGTTTTGGTATTTTCCAAAGATTATTGTTTTATCTGAACACTTGTACATAAATATGTATGGCTTCTTAAAAAACATTGAGATATATGACCCATCCTGTACCCAATTAAGTTGCCCTATGTGAAATTTGTGTCAAACAAAGTGTCAAACAAATTCATGCCCATTCTGAATATCTAATCCAGTGCCGATAAAATAGGTAAACATGAATTTGCTTTTCAAATGATTGGATAATTTAACCACTTAAGCCCCGGACCATTTGGTAGCTAGAGGACCAGAGGTGAATTCAGAATTTTGCACTGCGCTGCTTTAACTGTAAATTGTGCGGACATGCAATGTTGTACCCAAACGAAATTTGCGTCCTTTTCTCCCCACAAATAGAGCTTTCTTTTAATGGTATTTGATTGCCTCTGCGATTTTTATTTTTTGCGATATAAACGGAAAAAGACCGAAAATTTTGAAAAAAAATGATTTTTTCTACTTTTTGTTATAAGAAAAATCGAATAAACTCAATTGTAGTCATACATTTAGGCCAAAATGTATTCAGCCACATGTTTTTAGTAAAAAAAATGTCAATAAGCGTATATTTATTGGTTTGCGCAAAAGTTATAGAGTTTACAAACTAGGGTACATTTTCTGAAATTTACACAGCTTTACATTTATGACTGCCTATCTCATTTCTTGAGGTGCTAAAATGACAGGGCAGTACAAAACCCCCCCAAATGACCCCATTTTGGAAAGTAGACACCCCAAGGAAATTGCTGAGAGGCATGTTGAGCCCATTGAATTTTTTTTTTGTCCCAAGTGATTGAATAATGACAAAAAAAAAAAAAAATTACAAAAAGTTGTCACTAAATGATATATTGCTCACACATGCCATGGTTATATGTGGAATTTCACCCCAAAATACATTTTGCTGCTTCTCCTGAGTACGGGGATACCACATGTGTGGGACTTTTTGGGAGCCTAGCCGCGTACGGGATCCCGGAATCCAAGCACCGCCTTCAGGATTTCTAAGGGCGCAAATTTTTGATTTCACTCCTCACTACCTATCACAGTTTCGAAGGCCATAAAATGCCAAAATAGCACAAAACCCCCCCCCCCCAAATGACCCCATTTTAGAAAGTAGACACCCCAAGGAAATTGCTGAGAGGCCTGTTGAGCCCATTGAATATAATTTTTTTGTCCCAAGTGATTGAATAATGACAAAAAAAAAAAATTACAAAAAGTTGTCACTAAATGATATATTGCTCACACATGCCATGGTTATATGTGGAATTACACCCCAAAATACATTTTTCTGCTTCTCCTGAGTACGGGGATACCACATGTGTGGGACTTTTTAGGAGCCTAGCCGCGTACGGGACCCCGAAAACCAAGCACCGCCTTCAGGATTTCTAGGCACAAATTTTTGATTTCACTCCTCACTACCTATCACAGTTTCGAAGGCCATAAAATGCCAAAATCGCACAAAACCCCCCCCAAATGACCCCATTTTGGAATATAGACACCCCAAGCTATTTGCTTAGAGGAATGGCGAGTATTTTACAGCTCTCATTTGTTTTTGAAAATGAAGAAAGGAAATATATATATATTTTTTTTTTTTTCAATTTTCAAAACTTTGTGACAAAAAGCGAGATCTGCAAAATACTCACAATACCTCTCAGCAAATAGCTTGGGGTGTCTACTTTCCAAAATGGGGTCATTTGGGGGGGTTTTGTGCTATCTGGGCATTCCATGGCCTCCGAAACTGTGATAGGCAGTGAGAAGTGAAATCAAAAATTTACACCCTTAGAAAGCCTGAAGGCGGTGATTGGTTTTTGGGGTCCCGTACGTGGCTAGGCTCCCAAAAAGTCTCACACATGTGGTATCCCCATACTCAGGAGAAGCAACAGAATGTATTTTGGGGTGTAATTCCACATATGCCCATGGCATGTTTGAGCAATATATCATTTAGTGACAACTTTGTGCAAAAAAAAAAAAAAATTGTAGTTTTTCCGCAACTTATGTCAACATATAAAATATTCCATGGACTCGACATGCCTCTCAGTATATAGCTTGGGGTGTCTACTTTCCAAAATGGGGTCATTTGGGGGGGTTTTGAACTGTTCTGGCATTTTATACACAACATTAGGAAGCTTACATCCACTCTTCTAACCACTTGAAGACAAAGCCCTTTTTGACACTTTTTGTTTACATGAAAACATTTTTTTTTTTGCAAGAAAATTATGTTGAACCCCCAAACATTATATATATTTTTAAAGCAAAGGCCCTACAGATTAAAATGGTGGGTGTTGCATTTTTTTTTCTACACAGTATTTGCGCAGCGATTTTTCAAACGCATTTTTTGGGTTAAAAAATACACTTTTTTTAATTTTAATGCACTAAAACACACTATATTGCCCAAATGTTTGATGAAATAAAAAAGATGATCTTAGGCCGAGTACATAGATACCAAACACGACATGCTTTAAAATTTCGCACAAACGCGCATTGGCGACAAACTACATACATTTTTAAAAGCCTTTAAAAGCCTTTACAGGTTACCCCAGTAGATTTACAGAGGAGGTCTACTGCTAAAATGATTGCCCTCGATCTGACCTTCGCGGTGATACCTCACATGCATGGTGAAATTGCTGTTTACATATGACGCCAGACCGACGCTTGCATTCGCCATTGGGCAAGAGCAGGGCAGGACAGGGGTGCTTTTTTTTATTTTATTTTTTATTATTAATTTTGATTTTTTATTTTATTTTTAAATTGTTCCTTCCAAGTATTTTTTTTAAAATAATTTTTATTGTTATCTCAGGGAATGTAAATATCCCCTATGATAGCAATAGGTAGTGACAGGTACTCTTTTTTTGAAAAAACTGGGGTCTTCTAGACCCTAGATTTTTCCTCTGCCCTCAAAGCATCTGACCACACCAAGATCGGTGTGATAAAATGCTTTCCCAATTTCCCAATGGCGCTTTTTATATCCGGGGGGGCATTCCCTCCCACTGCTTGTAAAAGCAGTCCAGAGGCTAATTAGCCGCTAGGATTGCTTTTACATGAAAGCCGGCCGCAGGCTGAAAAGAATGATACCAAGATGATACCTAAACCCGCAGGCATCATTCTGGTATAAACATTCAAAGTCCAGCAACATACCAGTACGTTGCTGGTCCTTGTTGGACATGTATTGTAATCTTTTTATTTCATGCAGCCAGTTGGCTGAACGAAAAAAGAGATTGATCGGTGGGTATGCCCACCATTAGAATACCGCCCTTCATCCACCCACTTCCAATGATGGGCATACACGCACCATTTATATATGCCGAAGCATGGGGGCATCCTCCCGCAAAAAAGTTATGCCGCACACACATGGTCGGACTTTTCCACGGGCAAGCCTCCGTCGGAATTTCGACCGTATGTACGCGGCATTAGGAGCAAAATCGCTCCTCCGCCCCTGCTGCCCCAATGCTTTGGCATATTTGCTTTTTTTTTTAACTGTGGTGGTGAAATCACCTCCTACAGCACTGGAGTCGCAGGGATCAGGCCTGTCTCTGCGAACGCTGCAGTTATGTGTGTTTTTGTTTTGTAAGTGACAGTGATCGATCGATACTGCACTTGGGTGGCCTGGGCTGGACGGAGGGGCAAAACGCAGGTGCCAGCAGGTATCTGGGCTGATCCCGCTAACACTGCGTTTTTGGGAACCCTAAACTGCTGGGGACGCTAGTATAGATCTGATCAGATCAGATATTGATCTGTTCAGATACTATACCACTAAGGGGGGTGTATGCTTCACACGTGGGTGTTAGCGTTACTGGCACTAACCTGACGCTACCTGGGGTGTGACTCAGACCCTCTCTGACGCTAAAACCTAATTGATATCACCCGCCGGGCGATCAGGGGGTTAAACCTTTATTGGGTTATATACACGGCGGGTGCCCTGACACTATAAAAAGCAAACTAACTAACCAGCGTCACCCGTAACACTTATATGGTGATCACTGGTGAAAGGGTTAACTAGGGGCAATCAGGGGGTTAAAACCTTTATTAGATAATATATGGGGGTACCTGACGCTATAAAAACCTGCGGCGAACCTAAAAAAAATTACCAGCTACCGATCTGCATCACCGACACTAAGACAGCGTTTAGAAAAACGATTGCTTAGCGACAGTGGTGATGGGGGTGAAAGGGTTACCTGGGGGGGCGATCAAGGGGGTTAAACCTTTATTAGATAATATATTGGGGTACCTGACGCTATAAAAACATGCGGCGAACCTAAAAAAAAATACTGGCTACGATCTGCATCACCGACACTAAGACAGCGTTTAGAAAAACAATTGCTTAGCGACAGTGGTGATAGGGGGTGAAAGGGTTACCTGGGGGGCGATCAAGGGGGTTAAACCTTTATTAGATAATATATTGGGGTACCTGACGCTATAAAAACCTGCGGCGAACCTAAAAAAAATTACCGGCTACCGATCTGCATCACAGACACTAAGACAGCGTTTAGAAAAACGATCGCTTAGTGACAGTGGTGATAGGGGGTGAAAGGGTTACCTGGGGGGTGATCAAGGGGGTTAAACCTTTATTAGATAATATATTGGGGTACCTGACGCTATAAAAACATGCAGCGAACCTAAAAAAAATTACTGGCTACGATCTGCATCACCGACACTAAGACAGCGTTTAGAAAAACAATTGCTTAGCGACAGTGGTGATAGGGGGTGAAAGGGTTACCTGGGGGGCGATCAAGGGGGTTAAACCTTTATTAGATAATATATTGGGGTACCTGACGCTATAAAAACCTGCGGCGAACCTAAAAAAAATTACCGGCTACCGATCTGCATCACAGACACTAAGACAGCGTTTAGAAAAACGATCGCTTAGTGATAGTGGTGATAGGGGGTGAAAGGGTTACCTGGGGGGCGATCAAGGGGGTTAAACCTTTATTAGATAATATATTGGGGTACCTGACGCTATAAAAACCTGCGGCGAACCTAAAAAAAATTACTGGCTGCCGATCGGCATCACTGACGCTAAGACAGTGATCAGAAAATGATCGCTAAGCAACAGTGGTGATAGGGGGTGAAAGGGTTATCTGGGGGGTGATCAGGGGGTTAAACCTTTATTAGGGGGGGTTAGGGGGCTACACTGGACCTAAAACTAAACTTTGGTGACACTTTTACAGTCACAAATGTCACTGATTGCAGTGATCACTAAATAAATGGTCACTGCAATCAGTGACACTGTGACTGGGGGCTGGGGGGGTGATCTGGGGGGTGATCTGGGGTATCTGGGGGGGCCTGGGGTGGCGATTTATGTCCCTATGTGTCCTGGTGTCAGTGTAGTGTTGTGTGCACTGACCTGATATCTTCTCTTGTACGGCGCTCGGTATATGTGAGCGCCGCACCAGAGATGACATCACTTCCTCCTGCTCCCTCTGTCTGACACAGACAGAGGGGGCATTTCCATTCGCCGGGAGCGATCGCGAGGGGGTGGCCAGAAACGAATGGCTGCCCCCTCATCCCGGAACGCTCCCGGACACTTAGCCACCGCTCACTGTATAGGAGGGGGGTCCGATTGGACCCCCCAACTGTACAAAGGCAATCACGTACACTCTACGTGATTGTGCCTGTCGGTGCCATTCTGCCGACGTATATATACAGTGAGCGGTCGTTAAGTGGTTAAGTGAATATTGATGTAATTTATAAAGTAAAGATTCTCAGCTCCTTTAGCAAATAAGCCAAAGCCCCATACACATGATGAGATTTTCTGCAGATTTTTGTCTTCAGATTTCCCAAAACCATGTAGTGCAATGTCCTGTCTAATTGCATACAAATTAAAACTCTTAAGGTTTGACCGCATAATATATGGTTTTGGTAAATCTGAAGACAAAAATCTGCAGAGAATCTAATAGTGTATATGGGGTCTAAGGCTCCATGCACACTAGCATTTTTGTAAGCTCCTAGAAGCTAAATAGTGTTATCCTATGTGTCCATGCACACTAATTTAGGCTATTACCATTTTTTGAGCTTCAGCTTCTAGGAGCAGGAAAAAAATTGTTTTTGTAGAGTTTCTTTGAGCGTTTTCCAGCAGAAATGCTCCTAACTGCTTCTATAAGCTCCTAACTGCTTCTAAAAGCTAGTAAAATGCCACTAAGGCTCCATGCACACTGAGCTTAAAAAAAGTCTGTTCTCTTGCCAGTAAAATTGCTCATATAGAGCATTTTTGTACAAAGTTTAGATGAGTTTTGAGGAGTTTTATGGGGTTTTTTGCCATTAAACTCCAATCAGAAACACAAACCAGAAGTTATTTTCTTCCTGCCTCTTATGCCGCGTACACACAATCAGAAATTCCAAAAACAAAACCGTGGATTTTTTTCCGACGGAATTTTGGCTCAAACTTGTGTTGCATACACACGGTCACACAAATGCTGTCGGAAATTCTGACCGTCAAGAACGCGGTGACGTACAACATGTACAACGAGCCGAGAAAAATGAAGTTCAATAGGCAGTGCGGCTCTTCTGCTTGATTCAAAGCATGCATGTTTTTTTGTGCGTCGGAATTCCATACAGACGATCGGAATTTCCGACAAGAACTTTTCTTGTCATAAAAATTGAGAACCAGCTCTCAAACTTTTGCTGTTTGAAATTCCGACAGAAAAAGTCCGATGTAGCCTACACACGGTCGGAATTTCTGACCAAAAGCTCACATCGAATTTTTCTTGTCTAAATTTCCGATCGTGTGTACGTGGCATCAGGCTCCATGCACACTGGGCTTTAAAAAATGCCTGTTCTCTCTGGAGTAAAAAGTGCTCATATAGAGCATTTTTTGTACAAAGTTTAGACGAGTTTAGGGGAGTTTTACATTCTTTCTGCCTCCAAGCTCCAATCAGAAATGCGAATGAGAAAGTTTTTTTTTCTGCCTCTAAGCTCAAAATATGCCTCTGCATGGACATATAGGATAACATTAAGCTGCTTCCACAGGCAAAACACAAAACTCCTGTAGAAGCAGCGTTTTTTAAATCCAGTTTGCATGGATCCTAACAGCTTTTTTTTTTTTTAAATCTTCATGTACAGCAAAAATGCTAATGCTCCTAACTGCTCCTAAAGCTTCTAAATGCTCCTAAAATCTACTAAAATGCTACTAGAATCTGGCATAAAAATGCTACACTTAACCCCTACAGCGCCACCTAGAGGTTAACCCCTTCACTGACAGTGTAATTTTCACAGTAATCAGTGCATTTTTATAGCACTGATCGCTGTAAAAATGACAATGGTCCCAAAAATGTGTCAAAAGTGTCCAATGTGTCCGCCATAATGTCGCAGTCACGATAAAAATCACTGATCGCCGCCATTACTAGTAAAAAAATATATATATTAATAAAAATGCCATAAAACTACCCCCTATTTTGTAGACACTATAACTTTTGCGCAAACCAATCGATAAACGCTTATTGCAATTCTTTTTTTACCAAAAATATGTAGAATACGTATCGGCCTAAACTGAGGAAAAAAAAGTTTTTTTATATTTTTTTGGGGATATTTATTTTAGCAAAAAGTAAAAAATATTGCATTTTTTTCAAAATTTTCGCTCTATTTTTGTTTATAGCGCAAAAAAAACGGGAGATGTGATCAAATACCACCAAAATAAAGCTCTATTTGTGGGGAAAAAAGTACGTGAATTTTGTCTGGGAGTCATGTCGCACGACCGTGCAATTGTCAGTTAAAGTAACGCAGTGCTGAATCGCAAAAAGTGGCCTGGTCTTTGACCAGCAAAATGGTCCAGGGCTGAAGTGGTTAAACAGATTTGTAATATCACCAACAGACTGAGATGTATAGCTATACAACTTTACAGATTTTTAGATTAATAAGTAAAAGTGTACACTATAGTTTTTTATTATGGTGACCATAGCGGGTTGTTATTTATAGTAATGACTAGACATGATGAGTTCTTACGATCCAATTGTCATTAAATCATAAAAGTTTAGTTTTTATTCGAAGTATAATTAAAAGCAAAGCTTTTTTTGTTTGTTTTAGAGTGGAGATGGATGGAAAAACTGTTTTAGTGCAGTCTGTGCACCTGTTAGGGAAATTCACTCTCTCTTTTTGTCCTGTTTACCATTATCATTGAAAGTAAAAGTAAAAGGAACCCCACATTTTGGGCTGTCCTTAGAAAAGTAATGGAAGGGACATTTTCAAATGGGCACACAAGTTCTGGTGACCTGTGCATACCCAAGGAATTAATTTAATTAGCAGGGATTTTCTCAAATTTCCGACAAACATGGCAAAAAATAAACGGACAGAGGTTATAACCCTCCCTTCCACCAAGTCAACAGGTTTTCAGTTACCTTTATATGTTACAGTGCTACAGCAAGAAAATTGGGGGACTGATCTATAAACCTCCAGTTATGTCTAAAGCTAAGTATATTCACTTAGGTTTTTTTTGTTCATCTTGTAGGTTAAATGAAAAAAGAATGAATAGATTCTCCCTTCCACATAAGAAAGGCGAATGCAGGAATCTGCATCACTGCAACATTGTATTCTGACAGTGGGGCTCTGCACTGTGAGAATACACTGATCAGCACCTGCAGCCACTGATCACCAAAAGTTTTACAGCTTGGCCGTTCAACAAAAGTTAATGGGCACAATTCATTAAGCGATATTTTGCCACATCCGAGTATGCGGTAAAATAACACACAGTGTTTTTAAAAAAACTGTGTAATTCACAAAGAAACTATCCTTAAAATCATATAGTGTGTTGAAGATACTAAAGCGCTAAAATGTAATCCAAACAAATCCAACAAACAAAAGATGAATAAATGGTGACGGCTGCGATCATTCAAAAGGAAATTCTGTGACCTTAAATGTGCTAATGAAAAATACAATGATGCGCTATACACCAACCTTCTGCATTACACAGTGATTAACCTCAAAAACAAAGTGCTGCGTGACAATATAAAGTGCAGCGTGACAATATAAAGTGCTGCGTGCTGAACATTGCAGAAGGTTGGTGTATAGCGCATCATTGTATTTTACATTCTCCTTAAAATCATGTGTTATATTTCCGAATTCTGACTCAAATACCACATGAAACCGTGCGGTAAGTTATCGCAAGGATCTCACTTGTGCAAGTGTAAAAGTGTAAGGCAGCCAACAATTTAATCATGGCTGGTATGGCATGGCTGCTCTCGGTTGGGGGCTCAAGGTACCCTATGAGTTGGGTATACAGCACCATGATTAGTACCTTGGATAAGCGGAACTTCTTTAGGATATCAGCATCCATGAATTTATCCAGAAATTTCCTTGAAAAGGACCACTCGAGATCCTCTCCTCCTCCTCCTTTTCTGCATTACTTTAAATTCCAAAAGATTGGATTCAAAGGGCTCCATCCTCTGTGTTAGGAAATCTGCCAGCCTCCAGAGACAACTCCAGAGTAGAACCTTGCTGATACCTACTCCAGCGTGTACTTTCCTGCCTATTTTTTTAAAACAATCACTTACCTCTAACCCAGGATCTGACCATTATCATAGTTATTGCAAGCTTGGACCAGTACTTAATTACCACATGCATTTATTTATTTACTTCTGTTAATTGACTTTAATGCCTTTTTATGCGGTATCTAATGAACATTTTTAGTGTTTGCGCTAAATACCGCATACGAACAATAGTGAATTGACATTTTCATTTTCGCATGCATTAGGTGGTCATGTGATCATCATAACGCATGTGATAACCTTTAGTGAATTGTGCCCAATATGCCAATCGACTTCTGTTGAACAGGAAGGGCCACACACACACACACACATCAAAATTCGACCGCTGCCTGCTGAACTGGCCAAATTTTGATCTGTGCGCACCCACCTTTACAAAGGCCTGCTGAGGAAATGGAAGTTAGATAACCTGCTGTCAACGAAAGGCTCGTACACACGCTTAGATTTTCGTAGGACTGAACGTCCATTTTTTGTGACATGCTAGTCTCATGTCGAAAGTGAAGAGGTTACTCGCAATATGAAAAATTTTCGTACGACAAAATACAACGTCAAAAGTGACGTAATGTGTTGAATAGTTTTGTATGTGTTCTTCCGTTTCTGAGCATGTGTAGTCATGCTCTTATGATTTTTTTCATACGTAAACTGTACTAATGAAATAAAAATTGGACGTTGATTTCACATCCGACAAAAATTTCATAGTCTGCATATCCAGCTTTTGTCTGAGTAAAAAGTGAAATTGGCTGTCGAAAGCACCGTACTAACGATCTGAAAATCAGCAAGCAGCTCGTCGTACAAATTTTTCCATCTGATTTTCGTATCGCGTTTACGAGCTTTTAGTCACTGACTAATTTATAGATTAAATTAGGTTTTAAGTGAATTAATGATATAGGTTATAGGTCGGACTTGATGAGTACTCATTCCAGTTTCTCTAGAGCAGTGGTCAGGAGTTGATGACCACTGCTCTAGAGAAACTGGAATGAGTGAAGGGAATATCATCACATTGTGAACCTGGAACACCACCACACGCCGGTACAGCCAGCCCAGGGACGCACAGGAACCCCAGGACCAGGAGAGACACATCACACCATCCCAAGCCATAGAACCACTCACCTATATGCTGTGTACCCCTGTAGGGGTTTCATCTTCTGGTGAGTAGGGTATCTTGAGGGGGAGCACAAGTGTCACCTGGATTGAGCTAAATTAATGGACTCACACAAAAGTCACCTGTTGAATTGTTCCTGATTGGATATTTTTCAAACTGTTGGGACAAAATACATACCTTATTGTATGAATGATCTGGATCTCCAAACACACTTGTATGGTGGACTCTTGAATTCTCACATTTTTTCACTTAATTGTTTATTTTGTTTATTTAATTGTTTAACACTGGGAATGATTATTCTTTTCTTCACTTGATTTTTTATGCACCACAACAGTTTACTATACCATATACCATTGATTTGTCTAATTAAGCACGGGGGTCTCTTACCCCTTTTTTTCTGTAACCACTTCGCGCCCGGGCCAATACGAAAAGACGGCCGCATTGCGGCGCTCAATTGCCGGGAGGGCGTCCATGGACGTCCTCCTGTTTACTTCCGCAATGCGCGCCCCTGGCGGCGCGCATCGCGGAAGAGCTGTGCCCGCCGTGTCACGCGGGTGCCGATGCGCGTGCCTGGCGGCCACGATGTCCATCAGGTACCTGCGATCGGCTGTCACAGAGCCAGAGACGTGGATCTCTGTGTGTAAACACAGAGATCCACGTCCTGTCAGGGAGAGGAGACGGATGGTGTGTCCCTTGTACATAGGGACACACCATTGGTCACCTCCCCCAGTCAGTCCCCTCCCCCCACAGTTACATTCACCTAGCAGGGAACATATTAACCCCTTGATCGCCCCCTAGTGTTAACATCTTCCCTTCCAGTCACATTTATACAGTAATCAGTGCATATTTATAGCACTGTTCGCTGTATAAATGTGAATGGTCCCAAAAATGTGTCAAAAATGTCTGATGTGTCCGCCATAATATTGCAGTCACAATAAAAAATCGCAGATCGCCGCCATTACTAGTAAAAAATAAAAAATAAATAAAAAAATCATAATTCTATCCCATATTTTGTAGGCGCTATAACTTTTGCGCAAACCAATCACTATTCACTTATTGCGATTTTTTAAAAGCTAGTAAAATGCCACTAAGGCTCCATGCACACTGAGCTTAAAAAAAGTCTGTTCTCTTGCCAGTAAAATTGCTCATATAGAGCATTTTTGTACAAAGTTTAGATGAGTTTTGAGGAGTTTTATGGGGTTTTTTGCCATTAAACTCCAATCAGAAACACAAACCAGAAGTTATTTTCTTCCTGCCTCTTATGCCGCGTACACACAATCAGAAATTCCAAAAACAAAACCGTGGATTTTTTTCCGACGGAATTTTGGCTCAAACTTGTGTTGCATACACACGGTCACACAAATGCTGTCGGAAATTCTGACCGTCAAGAACGCGGTGACGTACAACATGTACAACGAGCCGAGAAAAATGAAGTTCAATAGGCAGTGCGGCTCTTCTGCTTGATTCAAAGCATGCATGTTTTTTTGTGCGTCGGAATTCCATACAGACGATCGGAATTTCCGACAAGAACTTTTCTTGTCATAAAAATTGAGAACCAGCTCTCAAACTTTTGCTGTTTGAAATTCCGACAGAAAAAGTCCGATGTAGCCTACACACGGTCGGAATTTCTGACCAAAAGCTCACATCAAATTTTTCTTGTCTAAATTTCCGATCGTGTGTACGTGGCATCAGGCTCCATGCACACTGGGCTTTAAAAAATGCCTGTTCTCTCTGGAGTAAAAAGTGCTCATATAGAGCATTTTTTGTACAAAGTTTAGATGAGTTTAGGGGAGTTTTACATTCTTTCTGCCTCCAAGCTCCAATCAGAAATGCGAATGAGAAAGTTTTTTTTTCTGCCTCTAAGCTCAAAATATGCCTCTGCATGGACATATAGGATAACATTAAGCTGCTTCCACAGGCAAAACACAAAACTCCTGTAGAAGCAGCGTTTTTTAAATCCAGTTTGCATGGATCCTAACAGCTTTTTTTTTTTTTTTAAATCTTCATGTACAGCAAAAATGCTAATGCTCCTAACTGCTCCTAAAGCTTCTAAATGCTCCTAAAATCTACTAAAATGCTACTAGAATCTGGCATAAAAATGCTACACTTAACCCCTACAGCGCCACCTAGAGGTTAACCCCTTCACTGACAGTGTAATTTTCACAGTAATCAGTGCATTTTTATAGCACTGATCGCTGTAAAAATGACAATGGTCCCAAAAATGTGTCAAAAGTGTCCAATGTGTCCGCCATAATGTCGCAGTCACGATAAAAATCGCTGATCGCCGCCATTACTAGTAAAAAAATATATATATTAATAAAAATGCCATAAAACTACCCCCTATTTTGTAGACACTATAACTTTTGCGCAAACCAATCGATAAACGCTTATTGCAATTCTTTTTTTACCAAAAATATGTAGAATACGTATCGGCCTAAACTGAGGAAAAAAAAGTTTTTTTATATTTTTTTGGGGATATTTATTTTAGCAAAAAGTAAAAAATATTGCATTTTTTTCAAAATTTTCGCTCTATTTTTGTTTATAGCGCAAAAAAAACGGGAGATGTGATCAAATACCACCAAAATAAAGCTCTATTTGTGGGGAAAAAAGTACGTGAATTTTGTCTGGGAGTCATGTCGCACGACCGTGCAATTGTCAGTTAAAGTAACGCAGTGCTGAATCGCAAAAAGTGGCCTGGTCTTTGACCAGCAAAATGGTCCAGGGCTGAAGTGGTTAAACAGATTTGTAATATCACCAACAGACTGAGATGTATAGCTATACAACTTTACAGATTTTTAGATTAATAAGTAAAAGTGTACACTATAGTTTTTTATTATGGTGACCATAGCGGGTTGTTATTTATAGTAATGACTAGACATGATGAGTTCTTACGATCCAATTGTCATTAAATCATAAAAGTTTAGTTTTTATTCGAAGTATAATTAAAAGCAAAGCTTTTTTTGTTTGTTTTAGAGTGGAGATGGATGGAAAAACTGTTTTAGTGCAGTCTGTGCACCTGTTAGGGAAATTCACTCTCTCTTTTTGTCCTGTTTACCATTATCATTGAAAGTAAAAGTAAAAGGAATCCCACATTTTGGGCTGTCCTTAGAAAAGTAATGGAAGGGACATTTTCAAATGGGCACACAAGTTCTGGTGACCTGTGCATACCCAAGGAATTCATTTAATTAGCAGGGATTTTCTCAAATTTCCGACAAACATGGCAAAAAATAAACGGACAGAGGTTATAACCCTCCCTTCCACCAAGTCAACAGGTTTTCAGTTACCTTTATATGTTACAGTGCTACAGCAAGAAAATTGGGGGACTGATCTATAAACCTCCAGTTATGTCTAAAGCTAAGTATATTCACTTAGGTTTTTTTTGTTCATCTTGTAGGTTAAATGAAAAAAGAATGAATAGATTCTCCCTTCCACATAAGAAAGGCGAATGCAGGAATCTGCATCACTGCAACATTGTATTCTGACAGTGGGGCTCTGCACTGTGAGAATACACTGATCAGCACCTGCAGCCACTGATCACCAAAAGTTTTACAGCTTGGCCGTTCAACAAAAGTTAATGGGCACAATTCATTAAGCGATATTTTGCACACTAGCATTTTTGTAAGCTCCTAGAAGCTAAATAGTGTTATCCTATGTGTCCATGCACACTAATTTAGGCTATTACCATTTTTTGAGCTTCAGCTTCTAGGAGCAGGAAAAAAATTGTTTTTGTAGAGTTTCTTTGAGCGTTTTCCAGCAGAAATGCTCCTAACTGCTTCTATAAGCTCCTAACTGCTTCTAAAAGCTAGTAAAATGCCACTAAGGCTCCATGCACACTGAGCTTAAAAAAAGTCTGTTCTCTTGCCAGTAAAATTGCTCATATAGAGCATTTTTGTACAAAGTTTAGATGAGTTTTGAGGAGTTTTATGGGGTTTTTTGCCATTAAACTCCAATCAGAAACACAAACCAGAAGTTATTTTCTTCCTGCCTCTTATGCCGCGTACACACAATCAGAAATTCCAAAAACAAAACCGTGGATTTTTTTCCGACGGAATTTTGGCTCAAACTTGTGTTGCATACACACGGTCACACAAATGCTGTCGGAAATTCTGACCGTCAAGAACGCGGTGACGTACAACATGTACAACGAGCCGAGAAAAATGAAGTTCAATAGGCAGTGCGGCTCTTCTGCTTGATTCAAAGCATGCATGTTTTTTTGTGCGTCGGAATTCCATACAGACGATCGGAATTTCCGACAAGAACTTTTCTTGTCATAAAAATTGAGAACCAGCTCTCAAACTTTTGCTGTTTGAAATTCCGACAGAAAAAGTCCGATGTAGCCTACACACGGTCGGAATTTCTGACCAAAAGCTCACATCAAATTTTTCTTGTCTAAATTTCCGATCGTGTGTACGTGGCATCAGGCTCCATGCACACTGGGCTTTAAAAAATGCCTGTTCTCTCTGGAGTAAAAAGTGCTCATATAGAGCATTTTTTGTACAAAGTTTAGACGAGTTTAGGGGAGTTTTACATTCTTTCTGCCTCCAAGCTCCAATCAGAAATGCGAATGAGAAAGTTTTTTTTTCTGCCTCTAAGCTCAAAATATGCCTCTGCATGGACATATAGGATAACATTAAGCTGCTTCCACAGGCAAAACACAAAACTCCTGTAGAAGCAGCGTTTTTTAAATCCAGTTTGCATGGATCCTAACAGCTTTTTTTTTTTTTAAATCTTCATGTACAGCAAAAATGCTAATGCTCCTAACTGCTCCTAAAGCTTCTAAATGCTCCTAAAATCTACTAAAATGCTACTAGAATCTGGCATAAAAATGCTACACTTAACCCCTACAGCGCCACCTAGAGGTTAACCCCTTCACTGACAGTGTAATTTTCACAGTAATCAGTGCATTTTTATAGCACTGATCGCTGTAAAAATGACAATGGTCCCAAAAATGTGTCAAAAGTGTCCAATGTGTCCGCCATAATGTCGCAGTCACGATAAAAATCGCTGATCGCCGCCATTACTAGTAAAAAAATATATATATTAATAAAAATGCCATAAAACTACCCCCTATTTTGTAGACACTATAACTTTTGCGCAAACCAATCGATAAACGCTTATTGCAATTCTTTTTTTACCAAAAATATGTAGAATACGTATCGGCCTAAACTGAGGAAAAAAAAGTTTTTTTATATTTTTTTGGGGATATTTATTTTAGCAAAAAGTAAAAAATATTGAATTTTTTTCAAAATTTTCGCTCTATTTTTGTTTATAGCGCAAAAAAAACGGGAGATGTGATCAAATACCACCAAAATAAAGCTCTATTTGTGGGGAAAAAAGTACGTGAATTTTGTCTGGGAGTCATGTCGCACGACCGTGCAATTGTCAGTTAAAGTAACGCAGTGCTGAATCGCAAAAAGTGGCCTGGTCTTTGACCAGCAAAATGGTCCAGGGCTGAAGTGGTTAAACAGATTTGTAATATCACCAACAGACTGAGATGTATAGCTATACAACTTTACAGATTTTTAGATTAATAAGTAAAAGTGTACACTATAGTTTTTTATTATGGTGACCATAGCGGGTTGTTATTTATAGTAATGACTAGACATGATGAGTTCTTACGATCCAATTGTCATTAAATCATAAAAGTTTAGTTTTTATTCGAAGTATAATTAAAAGCAAAGCTTTTTTTGTTTGTTTTAGAGTGGAGATGGATGGAAAAACTGTTTTAGTGCAGTCTGTGCACCTGTTAGGGAAATTCACTCTCTCTTTTTGTCCTGTTTACCATTATCATTGAAAGTAAAAGTAAAAGGAACCCCACATTTTGGGCTGTCCTTAGAAAAGTAATGGAAGGGACATTTTCAAATGGGCACACAAGTTCTGGTGACCTGTGCATACCCAAGGAATTCATTTAATTAGCAGGGATTTTCTCAAATTTCCGACAAACATGGCAAAAAATAAACGGACAGAGGTTATAACCCTCCCTTCCACCAAGTCAACAGGTTTTCAGTTACCTTTATATGTTACAGTGCTACAGCAAGAAAATTGGGGGACTGATCTATAAACCTCCAGTTATGTCTAAAGCTAAGTATATTCACTTAGGTTTTTTTTGTTCATCTTGTAGGTTAAATGAAAAAAGAATGAATAGATTCTCCCTTCCACATAAGAAAGGCGAATGCAGGAATCTGCATCACTGCAACATTGTATTCTGACAGTGGGGCTCTGCACTGTGAGAATACACTGATCAGCACCTGCAGCCACTGATCACCAAAAGTTTTACAGCTTGGCCGTTCAACAAAAGTTAATGGGCACAATTCATTAAGCGATATTTTGCCACATCCGAGTATGCGGTAAAATAACACACAGTGTTTTTAAAAAAACTGTGTAATTCACAAAGAAACTATCCTTAAAATCATATAGTGTGTTGAAGATACTAAAGCGCTAAAATGTAATCCAAACAAATCCAACAAACAAAAGATGAATAAATGGTGACGGCTGCGATCATTCAAAAGGAAATTCTGTGACCTTAAATGTGCTAATGAAAAATACAATGATGCGCTATACACCAACCTTCTGCATTACACAGTGATTAACCTCAAAAACAAAGTGCTGCGTGACAATATAAAGTGCAGCGTGACAATATAAAGTGCTGCGTGCTGAACATTGCAGAAGGTTGGTGTATAGCGCATCATTGTATTTTACATTCTCCTTAAAATCATGTGTTATATTTCCGAATTCTGACTCAAATACCACATGAAACCGTGCGGTAAGTTATCGCAAGGATCTCACTTGTGCAAGTGTAAAAGTGTAAGGCAGCCAACAATTTAATCATGGCTGGTATGGCATGGCTGCTCTCGGTTGGGGGCTCAAGGTACCCTATGAGTTGGGTATACAGCACCATGATTAGTACCTTGGATAAGCGGAACTTCTTTAGGATATCAGCATCCATGAATTTATCCAGAAATTTCCTTGAAAAGGACCACTCGAGATCCTCTCCTCCTCCTCCTTTTCTGCATTACTTTAAATTCCAAAAGATTGGATTCAAAGGGCTCCATCCTCTGTGTTAGGAAATCTGCCAGCCTCCAGAGACAACTCCAGAGTAGAACCTTGCTGATACCTACTCCAGCGTGTACTTTCCTGCCTATTTTTTTAAAACAATCACTTACCTCTAACCCAGGATCTGACCATTATCATAGTTATTGCAAGCTTGGACCAGTACTTAATTACCACATGCATTTATTTATTTACTTCTGTTAATTGACTTTAATGCCTTTTTATGCGGTATCTAATGAACATTTTTAGTGTTTGCGCTAAATACCGCATACGAACAATAGTGAATTGACATTTTCATTTTCGCATGCATTAGGTGGTCATGTGATCATCATAACGCATGTGATAACCTTTAGTGAATTGTGCCCAATATGCCAATCGACTTCTGTTGAACAGGAAGGGCCACACACACACACACACATCAAAATTCGACCGCTGCCTGCTGAACTGGCCAAATTTTGATCTGTGCGCACCCACCTTTACAAAGGCCTGCTGAGGAAATGGAAGTTAGATAACCTGCTGTCAACGAAAGGCTCGTACACACGCTTAGATTTTCGTAGGACTGAACGTCCATTTTTTGTGACATGCTAGTCTCATGTCGAAAGTGAAGAGGTTACTCGCAATATGAAAAATTTTCGTACGACAAAATACAACGTCAAAAGTGACGTAATGTGTTGAATAGTTTTGTATGTGTTCTTCCGTTTCTGAGCATGTGTAGTCATGCTCTTATGATTTTTTTCATACGTAAACTGTACTAATGAAATAAAAATTGGACGTTGATTTCACATCCGACAAAAATTTCATAGTCTGCATATCCAGCTTTTGTCTGAGTAAAAAGTGAAATTGGCTGTCGAAAGCACCGTACTAACGATCTGAAAATCAGCAAGCAGCTCGTCGTACAAATTTTTCCATCTGATTTTCGTATCGCGTTTACGAGCTTTTAGTCACTGACTAATTTATAGATTAAATTAGGTTTTAAGTGAATTAATGATATAGGTTATAGGTCGGACTTGATGAGTACTCATTCCAGTTTCTCTAGAGCAGTGGTCAGGAGTTGATGACCACTGCTCTAGAGAAACTGGAATGAGTGAAGGGAATATCATCACATTGTGAACCTGGAACACCACCACACGCCGGTACAGCCAGCCCAGGGACGCACAGGAACCCCAGGACCAGGAGAGACACATCACACCATCCCAAGCCATAGAACCACTCACCTATATGCTGTGTACCCCTGTAGGGGTTTCATCTTCTGGTGAGTAGGGTATCTTGAGGGGGAGCACAAGTGTCACCTGGATTGAGCTAAATTAATGGACTCACACAAAAGTCACCTGTTGAATTGTTCCTGATTGGATATTTTTCAAACTGTTGGGACAAAATACATACCTTATTGTATGAATGATCTGGATCTCCAAACACACTTGTATGGTGGACTCTTGAATTCTCACATTTTTTCACTTAATTGTTTATTTTGTTTATTTAATTGTTTAACACTGGGAATGATTATTCTTTTCTTCACTTGATTTTTTATGCACCACAACAGTTTACTATACCATATACCATTGATTTGTCTAATTAAGCACGGGGGTCTCTTACCCCTTTTTTTCTGTAACCACTTCGCGCCCGGGCCAATACGAAAAGACGGCCGCATTGCGGCGCTCAATTGCCGGGAGGGCGTCCATGGACGTCCTCCTGTTTACTTCCGCAATGCGCGCCCCTGGCGGCGCGCATCACGGAAGAGCTGTGCCCGCCGTGTCACGCGGGTGCCGATGCGCGTGCCTGGCGGCCACGATGTCCGTCAGGTACCTGCGATCGGCTGTCACAGAGCCAGAGACGTGGATCTCTGTGTGTAAACACAGAGATCCACGTCCTGTCAGGGAGAGGAGACGGATGGTGTGTCCCTTGTACATAGGGACACACCATTGGTCACCTCCCCCAGTCAGTCCCCTCCCCCCACAGTTACATTCACCTAGCAGGGAACATATTAACCCCTTGATCGCCCCCTAGTGTTAACATCTTCCCTTCCAGTCACATTTATACAGTAATCAGTGCATATTTATAGCACTGTTCGCTGTATAAATGTGAATGGTCCCAAAAATGTGTCAAAAATGTCTGATGTGTCCGCCATAATATTGCAGTCACAATAAAAAATCGCAGATCGCCGCCATTACTAGTAAAAAATAAAAAATAAATAAAAAAATCATAATTCTATCCCATATTTTGTAGGCGCTATAACTTTTGCGCAAACCAATCACTATTCACTTATTGCGATTTTTTAAAAGCTAGTAAAATGCCACTAAGGCTCCATGCACACTGAGCTTAAAAAAAGTCTGTTCTCTTGCCAGTAAAATTGCTCATATAGAGCATTTTTGTACAAAGTTTAGATGAGTTTTGAGGAGTTTTATGGGGTTTTTTGCCATTAAACTCCAATCAGAAACACGAAGCAGAAGTTATTTTCTTCCTGCCTCTTATGCCGCGTACACACAATCAGAAATTCCAAAAACAAAACCGTGGATTTTTTTCCGACGGAATTTTGGCTCAAACTTGTGTTGCATACACACGGTCACACAAATGCTGTCGGAAATTCTGACCGTCAAGAACGCGGGTGACGTACAACATGTACAACGAGCCGAGAAAAATGAAGTTCAATAGGCAGTGCGGCTCTTCTGCTTGATTCAAAGCATGCATGTTTTTTTGTGCGTCGGAATTCCATACAGACGATCGGAATTTCCGACAAGAACTTTTCTTGTCATAAAAATTGAGAACCAGCTCTCAAACTTTTGCTGTTTGAAATTCCGACAGAAAAAGTCCGATGTAGCCTACACACGGTCGGAATTTCTGACCAAAAGCTCACATCGAATTTTTCTTGTCTAAATTTCCGATCGTGTGTACGTGGCATCAGGCTCCATGCACACTGGGCTTTAAAAAATGCCTGTTCTCTCTGGAGTAAAAAGTGCTCATATAGAGCATTTTTTGTACAAAGTTTAGACGAGTTTAGGGGAGTTTTACATTCTTTCTGCCTCCAAGCTCCAATCAGAAATGCGAATGAGAAAGTTTTTTTTTCTGCCTCTAAGCTCAAAATATGCCTCTGCATGGACATATAGGATAACATTAAGCTGCTTCCACAGGCAAAACACAAAACTCCTGTAGAAGCAGCGTTTTTTAAATCCAGTTTGCATGGATCCTAACAGCTTTTTTTTTTTTTTAAATCTTCATGTACAGCAAAAATGCTAATGCTCCTAACTGCTCCTAAAGCTTCTAAATGCTCCTAAAATCTACTAAAATGCTACTAGAATCTGGCATAAAAATGCTACACTTAACCCCTACAGCGCCACCTAGAGGTTAACCCCTTCACTGACAGTGTAATTTTCACAGTAATCAGTGCATTTTTATAGCACTGATCGCTGTAAAAATGACAATGGTCCCAAAAATGTGTCAAAAGTGTCCAATGTGTCCGCCATAATGTCGCAGTCACGATAAAAATCGCTGATCGCCGCCATTACTAGTAAAAAAATATATATATTAATAAAAATGCCATAAAACTACCCCCTATTTTGTAGACACTATAACTTTTGCGCAAACCAATCGATAAACGCTTATTGCAATTCTTTTTTTACCAAAAATATGTAGAATACGTATCGGCCTAAACTGAGGAAAAAAAAGTTTTTTTATATTTTTTTGGGGATATTTATTTTAGCAAAAAGTAAAAAATATTGCATTTTTTTTCAAAATTTTCGCTCTATTTTTGTTTATAGCGCAAAAAAAACGGGAGATGTGATCAAATACCACCAAAATAAAGCTCTATTTGTGGGGAAAAAAGTACGTGAATTTTGTCTGGGAGTCATGTCGCACAACCGTGCAATTGTCAGTTAAAGTAACGCAGTGCTGAATCGCAAAAAGTGGCCTGGTCTTTGACCAGCAAAATGGTCCAGGGCTGAAGTGGTTAAACAGATTTGTAATATCACCAACAGACTGAGATGTATAGCTATACAACTTTACAGATTTTTAGATTAATAAGTAAAAGTGTACACTATAGTTTTTTATTATGGTGACCATAGCGGGTTGTTATTTATAGTAATGACTAGACATGATGAGTTCTTACGATCCAATTGTCATTAAATCATAAAAGTTTAGTTTTTATTCGAAGTATAATTAAAAGCAAAGCTTTTTTTGTTTGTTTTAGAGTGGAGATGGATGGAAAAACTGTTTTAGTGCAGTCTGTGCACCTGTTAGGGAAATTCACTCTCTCTTTTTGTCCTGTTTACCATTATCATTGAAAGTAAAAGTAAAAGGAATCCCACATTTTGGGCTGTCCTTAGAAAAGTAATGGAAGGGACATTTTCAAATGGGCACACAAGTTCTGGTGACCTGTGCATACCCAAGGAATTCATTTAATTAGCAGGGATTTTCTCAAATTTCCGACAAACATGGCAAAAAATAAACGGACAGAGGTTATAACCCTCCCTTCCACCAAGTCAACAGGTTTTCAGTTACCTTTATATGTTACAGTGCTACAGCAAGAAAATTGGGGGACTGATCTATAAACCTCCAGTTATGTCTAAAGCTAAGTATATTCACTTAGTTTTTTTTTGTTCATCTTGTAGGTTAAATGAAAAAAGAATGAATAGATTCTCCCTTCCACATAAGAAAGGCGAATGCAGGAATCTGCATCACTGCAACATTGTATTCTGACAGTGGGGCTCTGCACTGTGAGAATACACTGATCAGCACCTGCAGCCACTGATCACCAAAAGTTTTACAGCTTGGCCGTTCAACAAAAGTTAATGGGCACAATTCATTAAGCGATATTTTGCCACATCCGAGTATGCGGTAAAATAACACACAGTGTTTTTAAAAAAACTGTGTAATTCACAAAGAAACTATCCTTAAAATCATATAGTGTGTTGAAGATACTAAAGCGCTAAAATGTAATCCAAACAAATCCAACAAACAAAAGATGAATAAATGGTGACGGCTGCGATCATTCAAAAGGAAATTCTGTGACCTTAAATGTGCTAATGAAAAATACAATGATGCGCTATACACCAACCTTCTGCATTACACAGTGATTAACCTCAAAAACAAAGTGCTGCGTGACAATATAAAGTGCAGCGTGACAATATAAAGTGCTGCGTGCTGAACATTGCAGAAGGTTGGTGTATAGCGCATCATTGTATTTTACATTCTCCTTAAAATCATGTGTTATATTTCCGAATTCTGACTCAAATACCACATGAAACCGTGCGGTAAGTTATCGCAAGGATCTCACTTGTGCAAGTGTAAAAGTGTAAGGCAGCCAACAATTTAATCATGGCTGGTATGGCATGGCTGCTCTCGGTTGGGGGCTCAAGGTACCCTATGAGTTGGGTATACAGCACCATGATTAGTACCTTGGATAAGCGGAACTTCTTTAGGATATCAGCATCCATGAATTTATCCAGAAATTTCCTTGAAAAGGACCACTCGAGATCCTCTCCTCCTCCTCCTTTTCTGCATTACTTTAAATTCCAAAAGATTGGATTCAAAGGGCTCCATCCTCTGTGTTAGGAAATCTGCCAGCCTCCAGAGACAACTCCAGAGTAGAACCTTGCTGATACCTACTCCAGCGTGTACTTTCCTGCCTATTTTTTTAAAACAATCACTTACCTCTAACCCAGGATCTGACCATTATCATAGTTATTGCAAGCTTGGACCAGTACTTAATTACCACATGCATTTATTTATTTACTTCTGTTCATTGACTTTAATGCCTTTTTATGCGGTATCTAATGAACATTTTTAGTGTTTGCGCTAAATACCGCATACAAACAATAGTGAATTGACATTTTCATTTTCGCATGCATTAGGTGGTCATGTGATCATCATAACGCATGTGATAACCTTTAGTGAATTGTGCCCAATATGCCAATCGACTTCTGTTGAACAGGAAGGGCCACACACACACACACACATCAAAATTCGACCGCTGCCTGCTGAACTGGCCAAATTTTGATCTGTGCGCACCCACCTTTACAAAGGCCTGCTGAGGAAATGGAAGTTAGATAACCTGCTGTCAACGAAAGGCTCGTACACACGCTTAGATTTTCGTAGGACTGAACGTCCATTTTTTGTGACATGCTAGTCTCATGTCGAAAGTGAAGAGGTTACTCGCAATATGAAAAATTTTCGTACGACAAAATACAACGTCAAAAGTGACGTAATGTGTTGAATAGTTTTGTATGTGTTCTTCCGTTTCTGAGCATGTGTAGTCATGCTCTTATGATTTTTTTCATACGTAAACTGTACTAATGAAATAAAAATTGGACGTTGATTTCACATCCGACAAAAATTTCATAGTCTGCATATCCAGCTTTTGTCTGAGTAAAAAGTGAAATTGGCTGTCGAAAGCACCGTACTAACGATCTGAAAATCAGCAAGCAGCTCGTCGTACAAATTTTTCCATCTGATTTTCGTATCGCGTTTACGAGCTTTTAGTCACTGACTAATTTATAGATTAAATTAGGTTTTAAGTGAATTAATGATATAGGTTATAGGTCGGACTTGATGAGTACTCATTCCAGTTTCTCTAGAGCAGTGGTCAGGAGTTGATGACCACTGCTCTAGAGAAACTGGAATGAGTGAAGGGAATATCATCACATTGTGAACCTGGAACACCACCACACGCCGGTACAGCCAGCCCAGGGACGCACAGGAACCTCAGGACCAGGAGAGACACATCACACCATCCCAAGCCATAGAACCACTCACCTATATGCTGTGTACCCCTGTAGGGGTTTCATCTTCTGGTGAGTAGGGTATCTTGAGGGGGAGCACAAGTGTCACCTGGATTGAGCTAAATTAATGGACTCACACAAAAGTCACCTGTTGAATTGTTCCTGATTGGATATTTTTCAAACTGTTGGGACAAAATACATACCTTATTGTATGAATGATCTGGATCTCCAAACACACTTGTATGGTGGACTCTTGAATTCTCACATTTTTTCACTTAATTGTTTATTTTGTTTATTTAATTGTTTAACACTGGGAATGATTATTCTTTTCTTCACTTGATTTTTTATGCACCACAACAGTTTACTATACCATATACCATTGATTTGTCTAATTAAGCACGGGGGTCTCTTACCCCTTTTTTTCTGTAACCACTTCGCGCCCGGGCCAATACAAAAAGACGGCCGCATTGCGGCGCTCAATTGCCGGGAGGGCGTCCATGGACGTCCTCCTGTTTACTTCCGCAATGCGCGCCCCTGGCGGCGCGCATCGCGGAAGAGCTGTGCCCGCCGTGTCACGCGGGTGCCGATGCGCGTGCCTGGCGGCCACGATGTCCGTCAGGTACCTGCGATCGGCTGTCACAGAGCCAGAGACGTGGATCTCTGTGTGTAAACACAGAGATCCACGTCCTGTCAGGGAGAGGAGACGGATGGTGTGTCCCTTGTACATAGGGACACACCATTGGTCACCTCCCCCAGTCAGTCCCCTCCCCCCACAGTTACATTCACCTAGCAGGGAACATATTAACCCCTTGATCGCCCCCTAGTGTTAACATCTTCCCTTCCAGTCACATTTATACAGTAATCAGTGCATATTTATAGCACTGTTCGCTGTATAAATGTGAATGGTCCCAAAAATGTGTCAAAAATGTCTGATGTGTCCGCCATAATATTGCAGTCACAATAAAAAATCGCAGATCGCCGCCATTACTAGTAAAAAATAAAAAATAAATAAAAAAATCATAATTCTATCCCATATTTTGTAGGCGCTATAACTTTTGCGCAAACCAATCACTATTCACTTATTGCGATTTTTTTTACCTAAAATATGTAGAAGAATACGTATCAGCCTAAACTGAGAAAAAAAAATCGTTTTTGAAAAAAAATGGGATATTTATTATAGCAAAAAGTAAAAGATATTGTGTTTTTTTCAAAATTGTCGCTTTTTTTTGTTTATAGAGCAAAAAATAAAAACCGCAGAAATGATCAAATACCACCAAAAGAAAGCTCTATTTGTGGGAAAAAAAGGACATCAATTTTGTTTGGGAGCCACGTTGCACGACTGCGCAATTGTCATTCAAAGCCTGACAGTGCCGAAAGCTGAAATTTCGCCTGGGCAGGAAGGGGGTTATGTGCCCAGTAAGCAAGTGGTTAATAATGCTTAAAGTGAAACAATAAAAGTGAAATATTCCTTAATATTTTTTACCTGGTGGGTGTGTATAGTATGCCTGTGAAGTAGCGCAGGTTTCCCGTGCTTAGAACTGTCCCTGCACAAAATGTCATTTCTAAAGGAAAAAAAGTCATTTAAAACTACTCGCGGCTGTAATGAATTGTCGGGTCCCGGCAATACAGAGAAAAGTCATTAAAAGTCATTGAAATATAGAAGAAAAATGTGTGGGGGGTCCCCCAAAATTCCATTAACAGGCCCTTCAGGTCTGGTATGGATTTTAAGGGGAGCCCCGAACCAGAATAAAAAAAATATATATTTTTTTTTAATAAAGAATTTTCACAACGGTGTCTGTGTGGATTTTACATTTTTTGACACTTTCTTTTGTGAAATGGTAGGGGTACAATGTACCCCGTTACCAATTCACATGGGGGGGCCGGAATCTGGGGGTCCCCTTTGTTAAAGGGGGCTTCCAGATTCCGATAAGCAGACCCCCACAACCACTGGGAAAGGGTTGTGGGAATGAGGCCCTTGTCCCTATCAAAATGGGGACATCCCCCCCATGTTGAGGGCATGTGGCCTGGTACGGTTCAGGAGGAGGGTGCTCTCTCGTTCCCCCCTCTTTTCCTGCGGCCTGCCAGGTTGTGTGCTCGGATAAGGGTCTGGTATGGATTTTTGGGGAGACCCCACTCCATTTTTTTTAAATTCTGTTGCAGGGTTCCCCTTAAAATCCATACCACACCTGAAGGGTCTTGTATGGATTTTTGGGGGAACCCTACGCCATTTTATTTTCTTTTATTTTGGCGCGGAGTTCCCCTTTATATCCATACTAGACCTGAAGGGCCTGTTAATGGAATTTTGGGGGACCCCCACGCATTTTTTTTTTATTATTTTTCAATGACTTTCAATTTCTTTTCTCTGTATTGCCGGGACCGACAATTCTTTACAGCCGCGAGTAGGTTTAAATGACTTTGCATGGTAGCCAATCAGCTTCTAACTTCAGTTTGTTCAATTAAAGGGGTTGTAAACCTTCGTGTTTTTTCACCTTAATGCATCCTATGCATTAAGGTGAAAAAACACCTTGCAGTCACCGGCCCCCATGAGCCCCCATTTTACTTATCTGAGCCCCGAATCTCTGTGGGCACGATCCCGTGTTGCTTTCCCCCAGCTCTTGTCAGCTCTTCATTGGATGATTGATAGCAGTGCAGCCATTGGCTCCCGCTGCTGTCAATCAAATCAATGACACGGCTGGCCGGGGGGCGGGTCCGAGTCATACACTAGGCGGCTATGGCCGCCGAGTGTATCACACGGGAGCAAGCCCACAAGGTAACCCCCTCGGGAGAGAGCTTCCCAGAGGAGGTAAGATCTTGCGGGGAGGAGCAACTGAGCAAATTTCAGTGTTTTTGATTTGATTACATTATTGAATAATTTTTATTATTATTTTATTATTATTTGTTATAATTATTTATAGTTCTTTATTATATTATAATTTGTGATTTTGTGTTTCAAACTTTATCATACCCGGGATGTCTACTACTCTTGTTTGGACAGATTTAAGTGAGTTATTCCTAAGAATTACAGGTCTACAATATAAAACGCCAAATTTCCATGCAAAATAATTGTACCGCTTTCAGCACCTAAAATCTGACAGAATCATACCGCCAGGGAGGTTAAATTGTCACTCTTTTTTTGCTTATAAAATGTTTTTTTTATTGGTCTAAATTCATGAAGAAATTAGATTTTTTTTCTTGGATATGTTTTATAGCAGAACATAAAAATATATAAACATTTTTTAATTGTCAGTCTTTTTTTGTTTATAGCACAAAGAATTAAAAACAACACAGTGGTGATCAAATACCACCAAAAGAAAGCTCTATGTGTGGGGAAAAAAAGACAAATTTTATTTGGATACAGCGCTGCATGACCGCACAATTGTCAGGTATAGTTAAGCAGTGCCGTATCGCAAAAAATGACCTGGTCAATAAAGTGGTTGTAAACCCCATTCATGAAAGTTGAAATAAGCACATATATCTGTACTGTTTATGTGTCTCTCTCTCTCTCTCTCTCTAAAGCTCTAAGGGGTTGATTTACTAAAGGCAAATCCACTTTGCACTAAAAATGTTTTATGCTTGTACATGTGCATTAGAATAATATGCTTTTAATTAATACAAAATTAAGGAGTCAGTTATATCTTTGAAATTATGAGTCCCTAACATGAGTCCTGTATGCATCAGTACTAGTTTCCTATAGTCTAATTTGCTCTATATATCCCCCCCCCCCCCAAAAAAAAAAACTTTTGATGTGATTGCAGGTAGTTCAGTTTCAAGAAACATTTATTGCAGATTTGGATATGGCTTATCTTCTGTGTAAAGCATTAAAGCTGGATCAAAGATTATTTTCATTTAAAATATATCACATTTATTAATAAGGCTTCTTTCCAGTGTTGACAGATTTATGGATCTTAACATTTGGCTTCTATGAAAAATCCTTGTCACATTTTTCACATGGCTTCTCTCCTGTGTGAATTTTCTAGTGTTGAGTAAGATGTTCCCTTTGTATGAAGAATTTGTCACATTTTGAAGATGTAAATGGCCTTTTCTCTCATGTGAATCCTCTGGTATATAGTAAGATTAGAACTATGTAAGAAGCACTTTCTACAATCTGATCATTTAAATGATTTCTCTCTTGTGTGAATCCTTTTATGTGTATTAAGATTAGAACCTTGTGAGAAGCACTTGCCACATTCTAAACATTTAAATGATTTCTCTCCAGTGTGAATCCTCTGGTGTTTAGTAAGATCAGAACAATGTGCGAAGCACTTGCCACATTCTGAGCATTTAAACGGTTTCTCTCCTGTGTGAATCCTCTGGTGTTGAGTAAGATTACTATTTTCTGAGAAGCACTTGCCACATTCTAAACATTTAAATGATTTCTCTCCAGTGTGAATCATCTTGTGTTTAGTAAGATCAGAACGATGTGCGAAGCACTTGCCACATTCTGAGCATTTAAAAGGTTTCTCTCCTGTGTGAATCTTCTGGTGTTTAGTAAGATCAGAATGATGTGAGAAGCACTTGCCACATTCTGAGCATTTAAAAGGTTTCTCTCCTGTGTGAATCTTCTGGTGTTTAGTAAGATCAGAATGTTGTGAGAAGCACTTGCCACATTCTGAGCATTTAAAACGGTTTCTCTCCTGTGTGAATCCTCTGGTGTTGAGTAAGATTACCATTTTCTGAGAAGCACTTGCCACATTCTGAACATTTAAACGGTTTTTCTCCGGTGTGAATCTTCTGGTGTCGAGTAAGATGACTATTTTGTGAGAAGCACTTGCCACATTCTGAACATTTAAACGGTTTCTCTCCTGTGTGAATTCTCAGGTGATTAGCAAGAATATTACTTTGTAAGAAGGACTTTTCACATTCTGAACATTTAAACGGTTTCTCTCCTGTGTGAGTCTTCTGGTGTCGAGTAAAATCAGCATGTTGTAAGAAGTTCTTGTCACATTCTGAACATTTATATGGCCTCTTTCCAGTGTGAATCCTCAGATGAACATTGAGTTTGGACTTAGAAGTAAATATCTTCTGGCACTCAGAGCACGGATACAAATTTTCTCTGCTTTGACTCATCTTGTGTTAATGTCAATCAGTTTAGCTGTGATTTTTCTTTTCAACAATAGATGTTCAATTTACAGCTGAGCTTAGTAATTTACCTATATGAAAAATAAGAACAGATGTTTACACAGAAGTTATTATTACCAACAGACTGAGAGGTATAGCTATACAACTTTACTGATTTTTAGATTAATAATTACGCGTGTACACTATAGTCCAAAATCCATTCCAGATCCTTCAACACAAAAAAATATGTGTTGATCATCCCAAAATATATACCAAACCATCATATACACATGCATCCTGGCTGACCATGAAAGAGGGGTACAAGTCTGCACCCCCTCCTGAACCTTCTTCCCTCCAGAGGTCTGAAAAAAATCTGCAGAATTTTTTACAATTGACTTTAGTGACATTGAGGTTCAATATCTCTAAAGTCTAGAACTTTTTGGCCTTTTAGGCCTATGTGACTCATCTTGTGTTAATGACACAATAAGTTTAGCTGCAATTGTTTTCAACAATAGGTGTTTGGTTTATAACTGAGCTTAGTAATTTACCTATATGAAAAAAAATAGATGTTTAACCCCTTAAGGACCGCCGCCTGTATATTTACGCTGGCAGAGTGCCATGGACAGGCATAAGTATGTACAGGTACGTCCCCTTTAAGATGCTGCCGTGTGGTCACGCGCGCCGTTGGCTAATGTAAACAAGCATCTCCCCGCTCTGCCTAGTGACAATGACACTGATAATGACACTGATCACCGCTCCGTGTAATCGGAGCAGTGATCAGTGTCATGTCACACACAGCCCATCCCCCCTACAGTAAGAAGCAGTAAGAAGCACTCCCTAGGAAACACTTAACCCCTACAGCGCCACCTAGCGGTTAACCCCTTCACTGCCAGTGTCATTTTCACAGTAATCAGTGCATTTAAATAGCACTGATCGCTGTAAAAATGACAATGGTCCCAAAAATGTGTCAAAAGTGTCCGATGTGTCCGCCATAATGTCGCAGTCACGATAAAAATCGCTGATCGCCGCCATTACTAGTAAAAAAAAATATATTAATAAAAATGCCATAAAGCGACCCCCTATTTTGTAGACACAATAACTTTTGCGCAAACCAATCAATAAACGCTTATTGCAATTTTTTTTACCAAAAATATGTAGAATACGTATCGGCCTAAACTGAGGAAAAAATGTTTTATATATTTTTTGGGGATATTTATTATATCAAAAAGTAAAAAATATAGCATTTTTTTCAAAATTGTTGCTGTATTTTTGTTTATAGCGCGAAAAATAAAAACCGCAGAAGTGATCAAATACCACCAAAAGAAAGCTCTATTTGTGGGGAAAAAAAGGACGTAAATTTTGTCTGGGAGTCACGTCGCATGACCGTGCAATTGTCAGTTAAAGCAACACAGTGCTGAATCGCAAAAAGTGGCCTGGTCTTTGACCAGCAAAATGGTCCGGGGCTGAAGTGGTTAAACAGATTTGTAATATCACCAACAGACTGAGATGTATAGCTATACAACTTTACAGATTTTTAGATTAATAAGTAAAAGTGTACACTATAGTTTATTATTATGGTGACCATAGCGGGCTGTTATTTATAGTAATGACTAGACATGATGAGTACTTATGATCCAATTGTCATTAAATCATAAAAGTAAATTTTTTTGTAGCAGCCTCACCCCTCTCACCCCTTCTCATTCTCGGCTTGTCTGTCTTTGTCTAGGGGTTGTTAGCACCGGGGGGAGGGATGAGATACACCACGGCCCATGTCCCTCCATAGTGACGAGGTGAAGGCCAGAAAGATCAGGTTTTGTGTAGGTGTCCTAGAGTCAAGTCCTGTACTTCGTCCTTGACTCCCCTTTGCTCCTAGTAACCAGAGTTCCACACACTGAATAGGTCCAACTCAGTTTTATTCTTCTCAGCGAATAAACATACAGCACAGTCAAGTTGGGATCTTTGCAACAGTTCAGTATTAATGGGAGTAGGTTGAGGCACAATCCTTCCAGATATAGCTAACCACTGTGGTGTCACCAGTGGCGAATAGTCACTGCCACTGACTATGTGAAATAGAACATGAAATACCTTTGCTAGCACGGCCCCTGTTAGGGGAAGGATATCCGTCCAAGGGAGGTACCGGAGGCCTCTCTGTCACCAGCGATGCTGCGCCGGACTCTCCAGAGAAGTTCTGCTCACCAGTCCACACAAACTCAGATACAGGCACCCAAGGAGTTAGGGCCCCCTCGGATTCCTCCACCCTCGCGGAACTCGGTCGAAGGTACCTCACCCCAGGCATCCGCCATAGTACCTCACCCCAGGCTAAAGGTGCCTGAGATGGACTCCATTTCCTGCTCTGGCCAGGTCAAGGGCACCTGGGCCCGGAACACCGGAACGCCAGCACCCAAGCTGAAGGTGCCTGGGTGCGGCCACGTCCTCCAGACTCTGGACTCTGAACCCCGTGGTCAGGGGGTCCGCCCCTTTTATCCCCTCTCCCTTTGCGTCACAGCGGGTTCCCCGCCCCGCTGTACCAGCGCCAGGGGAGGACAAAAAGGCACAGTCTTGCGGTGTGAGTTCAACTCCAGCCCAGGGCAACAACGCCACCCATAGGCCGCAGAGAACCTCACACCACCAGAGTCCTCCAAGAACCATAAAAGGCTCTCAGATTCCCTAGCAATCAGTGCATCTGGGTTACACTACCACCCAGATGCTTCCCCTAAATTCAAATACCCGCTACATTTTATTCGAAGTATAACTAAAAGAAAGCTTTTTTGCTTGTTTTAGAGTGGAGATGGATGTGAAAACTGTTTTAGTGCAGTCTGTGCACCTGTTAGGGAAATTCACACTCTCTTTTTTGTCCTGTTTACCATTATGATTGAAAGTAAAAGTAAAAGAAACCCCACCTTTTGGGCTGTCCTTAAAAAAGTAATGGAGGGGACATTTTCAAATGGGCACACAAGTTCTGGTGACCTGTGCATACCCAAGGAATTCACTTAATTAGCAGGGATTTTCTCTAATTTCCAACAAACATGGCAAAAAATAAACGGACAGGGGTTATAACCCTCCCTTCCTCCAAGTCAACAGGTTTTCAGTTACCTTTATACAGTATGTTACAGTGCTACAGCAAGAAAACTGGGGGACTGATCTGTAAACCTCCAGTTATGTCTAAAGCTAAGTATGTTCACTTAGGTTTTTTTGGTTCATCTTGTGGGTTAAATGAAAAAAGAATGAATAGATTCTCCCTTCCACATAAGCAAGGTGAATGGAGGAATCCGCATCACTGCAACATTGTATTCTGACAGTGGGGCTCTGCACTGTGAGAATACACTGATCAGCACCTGCAGCCACTGATCACCAAAAGTTTTACAGCTTGGCCTTCAACAAAAGTTAATGGGCACAATTCATTAAGCGATATTTTGCCACATCCGAGTATGCGGTAAAATAATGCACAGTGTTTTTAAAAAAACTGTGTAATTCACAAAGAAACTCTCCTTAAAATCATATAGTGTGTTGAAGATACTAAAGCGCTAAAATGTAATCCAAACAAATCCAACAAACAAAAGATGAATAAATGGTGACGGCTGCGATCATTCAAAAGGAAATTCTGTGACCTTAAATGTGCTAATGGAAAATACAATGATGCGCTATACACCAACCTTCTGCATTACACAGTGATTAACCTCAAAAACAAAGTGCTGCGTGACAATATAAAGTGCAGCGTGACATTGCAGAAGGTTGGTGTATAGCGCATCATTGTATTTTCCATTCTCCTTAAAATCATGTGTTATATTTCCGAATTCTGCCTTAAATACCGCATGAAACCGCGTGGTAAGTTATCGCAAGGATCTCACTTGTGCAAGTGTAAAAGTGTAAGGCAGCCAACAATTTAATCATGGCTGGTATGGCATGGCTGCTCTCGGTTGAGGGCTCTAGGTACCCTATGAGTTGGGAATACAACGCCATGATTAGTACCTTGGATAAGCGGAATTTCTTCAGAATATCAGCATCCATGAATTTATCCAGAAATTTCCTTGAGAAGGACCACTCAAGATCCTCTCCTCCTCCTCCTTTTCTGCATTACTTTAAATTCCAGAAAATTGGATTCAAAGGGCTCCATCCTCTGTGCTATGAAATCTGCCAGCCTCCAGAGACAACTCCAGAGTAGAACCTTGCTGATACCTACTCCAGCGTGTACTTTCCTGCCTATTTGTTTAAACCAATCACTTACATCTAACCCAGGATCTGACCATTATCATAGTTATCGCAAGCTTGGACCAGTACTTAATTACCACATGCATTTATTTAATTATTTATTTACTTCTGTGAAATTACTTTAATGCCTTTTTATGCGGTATCTAACGAACATTTTTAGTGTTTGCGCTAAATACCGCATACGAACAATAGTGAATTGACATTTTCATTTTCACAAGCATTAGGTGGTCATGTGACCATCATAACGCATGTGATAACCTTTAGTGAATTGTGCCCAATATGCCAATTGACTTCTGTTGAACAGAAAGGGCCACACACACATCAAAATTCGACCGCTGCCTGCTGAACTGGCCAAATTTTGATCTGTGCTCACCCACCTTTACAAAGGCCTGCTGAGGAAATGGAAGTTAGATAACCTGCTGTCAACGAAAGGTTCGTACACACGCTTAGATTTTCGTAGGACTGAACGTCCATTTTTTGTGACATGCTAGTCTCATGTCGAAAGTGAAGAGGTTACTAACAATATGAAAATTTTCGGACGAAAAAATACAACGTCAAAAGTGACGTAATGTGTTGAATAGTTTTGTATGTGTTCTTCCGTTTCTGAGCATGTGTAGTCATGCTCTTATGATTTTTTTCATACGTAAACTGTACTAATGAAATAAAAATTGGACGTTGATTTCACATCCGACAAAAATTTTATAGTCTGCATATCCCGCTTTTGTCTGAGGAAAAAGTGAAATTGGCTGTCGAAAGCACCGTACTAACGATCTGAAAATCAGCAGGCAGCTCCTCGTACAAATTTTTCCATCTGATTTTCGTATCGCGTTTACAAGCTTTTAGTCACTGACTAATTTATAGATTAAATTAGGTTTTAAGTGAATTAATGATATAGGTTATAGGTTGGACTTGATGGACTTGTGTCTTTTGTCAACCTCACCTACTATGTACTATGTAATGAGGCTGATTTGCTAAAGTAGTTGAGAATTTTTACTTAAAAATGTATGTGAATATTCACTTCAAATATTCCAACAAGTATAAAACAAAGTCATGCCCTTTATGAATATCTAATCAAGTGCCGATAAGTAAACATGAATTTACTTTTCAAATGGTTGGATAATTGAACTAAATTTTCATGCAATTTATAGAGTAAAGATTCTCAGCTCCTTTTATCAAATAAGCCTTTAGCCTTTCTTAAATAAGCCTAAATGTCTTTTCACACATATTTTTAATCATAGAGAGTTAATCAGAGTAGATATTAGAAAAACATGTACCGGTATATCTAATGACAACACGTAAAATGCTCTCAATAGAGAAATATCTTTGTATCTAATTTCTGTTTCACTTTCATTCAGATTAAAGTGTATCTAAACCACAAATTGTATATGTTCCTATTAACAAGTCTTTCATGTAATTCTTGCATTAATTTTTTCCAGGCTATATTTTTTCCTTTTTTACTTTGTGATAAATATTTTGATATATTTTGAATGGTGCAACTATCCTTTGTTTTCATTGATCATCCCAGTCATTAGCATTTTAATACTGGGAGGGGATATACAGTATTGGGAAGGATCCTTAAACTAAACAGTATGATAATTGGCTCAAAAGATACCAAAAACAACTTAAACAAGAATGTCATTGTGAATGGAAATGCTTAGAAATGTTTTGGTCTTTTCCAAAGATTATTGTTTTATCTGAACACTTGTACATAAAATATGTATGGCTTTTTAAAAAACATTGAGATATAGGACCCATCCTGTACCCAATTAAGTTGAACTATGTGAAATTTTAAGAATAGATTTTGTATGGTGACATACTAAATCTATTTATATACAAACTTTTGATGAAAAACAAAGAGCTTACTATTACAAACCTTCTGAAGATTCAATTGCTTCACTTCAAATATTCACTTCAAATATTCCAACAAGTGTAAAACAAATTCATGCCCATTCTGAATATCTAATCCAGTGCCGATAAAATAGGTAAACATGAATTTGCTTTTCAAATGATTGGATAATTTAAGTGAATATGGATGTAATTTATAAAGTAAAGATTCTCAGCAGCTCCTTTAGCAAATAAGCCAAATCCCCATACACATGATGAGATTTTCTGCATATTTTTGTCTTCAGATTTCCCAAAACCATGTAGTGCAAGGGCCTGTCTGATTGCATACAAATTAAAACTCTTAAGGTTTGACCGCATAATATATGGTTTTGGTAAATCTGAAGACAAAAATCTGCAGAAAATCTAATAGTGTATATGGGGTCTAAGTCTCCATGCACACTAGCATTTTTGTAAGCTCCTAGAAGCTAAATAGTGTTATCCCATGTGTCCATGCACACTACTTTAGGCTATTACCATTTTTTGAGCTTCAGCTTCTAGGAGCAGGAAAATAAATTGTTTTTGTAGAGTTTCTTGGAGCGTTTTCCAGCAGAAATGCTCCTAACTGCTTCTATAAGCTCCTAACTGCTTCTAAAAGCTAGTAAAATGCCACTAAGGCTCCATGCACACTGAGCTTAAAAAAAGTCTGTTCTCTTGCCAGTAAAATTGCTCATATAGAGCATTTTTGTATAAAGTTTAGATGAGTTTTGAAGAGTTTTACGTTTTTTCTGCCAGTAAACTCCAATCAGAAACACGAAGCAGAAGTTATTTTTTTCCTGCCTCTTATGCCGCATACACACGATCGGAAATTCCAAAAACAAAACCGTGGATTTTTTTCCGACGGAATTTTGGCTCAAACTTGTGTTGCATACACACGGTCACACAAATGCTGTCGGAAATTCCGACCGCCAAGAACGCGGTGACGTACAACATGTACAACGAGCCGAGAAAAATAAAGTTCAATAGGCAGTGCGGCTCTTCTGCTTGATTCAAAGCATGCATGTATTTTGTGCGTCGGAATTCCATACAGACGATCGGAATTTCCGACAAGAACTTTTCTTGTCAGAAAAATTGAGAACCAGCTCTCAAATTTTTGCTGTTGGAAATTCCGACAGAAAAAGTCTGATGTAGCCTACACACGGTCGGAATTTCTGACCAAAAGCTCACATCGAATTTTTCTTGTCAAAATTTCCTATCATGTGTACGTGGCATCAGGCTCCATGCACACTGGGCTTTAAAAAATGCCTGTTCTCTCTCGAGTAAAAAGTGCTCATATAGAGCATTTTTTGTACAAAGTTTAGACGAGTTTAGGGGAGTTTTACATTCTTTCTGCCTCCAAGCTCCAATCAGTAATGCGAATGAGAAGGGGTTTTTTTTCTGCCTCTAAACGTTAAACTCATAATATGCCTCTTAACGTCCTAATGTGCATGGACACCTAAGATAACATTAAGCTGCTTCCACAGGCAAAACACAAAACTCCTGTAGAAGCAGTGTTTTTTAAATCCAGTTTGCATGGATCCTAACAGCTTTTGTTTTTTAAATCTTCATCTACAGCAAAAATGCTAATGCTCCTAACTGCTCCTAAAAGCTTCTAAATGCTTCTAAAATCTACTAAAATGCTACTAGAATCTGACATAAAAATGCTATTATCAGCATTTTTCATCCAGCATTTTTCTGGCATTTTTTTTTAGCTTATAGTGTGCATGGAGCCTAAATGTTTTTCACACATATTTGTAATCTTAGAGAGTTAATCAGAGTAGATCTTAGAAAAACATATATATCTCATGACATCATGGCTATACTTGTTATGGCCAGAACTGTTTCCCAGAGGAATTCTATTTTGTGAGAGACAAAATAAATAATAAAAAAAGCATAATTTTATCTATAATTTCTGTTTCACTTTCATTCAGATTAAAGTGTATCTAAACCCCAAATTGTAAATTTTGCTGCTAACAAGTCTTTCATGTAATTCTTGCATTCATTTTTTCCAGGCTATTTTTTTTTTCTTTTTCACTTTGTGATTCTGACACTTGCAAACTTTGTATGCGACGGTAAAAAAAACCCTACTCACTCTATCATATTTATAAATGAGCAGTGTTGTCCCTCTAGATCTGGGATTTTCAAACTACGGCCCTCCAGCTGTTGCAGAACTACACATCCCATAAGGCATTGCAAAACTCTGACATTCACAGGCATGACTAGGCATGATGGGATTTGTAGTTCCTGAACAACTGGAGGGCCATAGTTTTGAGACCCCCACCCTAGATTATATACTTTTGGACTATTGCACACATTCCCCTCTGCTCATCTCCATAATACATGCAATATAAGAGCAAAAATGAAAAATAATAAAACAAAACAAATATTTTGCTGGACAGAATATATTATAATAATCCCCAAAAAACTAGAAAAAGAAACCTAGTGATACCTATATATACACCAGATCAGTAAATGAGAATAAAACTCCTCAGCAGGGCCACAGAGAGCAATCAAAAGTCACAGAGACTTTCATCCTACCTCCCCTATTAAAAAACTAAATTCACCAGAGATACATCTTGAACACTAAATATCAAAACAATAACCAAATTCAAATGATGAACAAGGGTAATGTACACAATTAGTGCAAAGTTTGCTTGAAAAGAAAATAAGTCTGTAACACATTCAATCTGAAATACATTTGTCAAAGTAAACAAGACATGTGAACAAGTAAATTAATTGCACCATCAAACAATGTATAGATACCTGGAATAGTGTAGTATAGTTAGAGGTATCTCAGAAGTACCCTCTTCTCCTGACCAGTTTGTAATACTAGTAAATCACTGAGCTCTACCTCATCTTATATACAGTTTACCTCCACTCACCAACATGAAGTGATATTAGATTTGCTAATAGGTCTAATTTACCTAACTAAAGGCATGTTTATTACTTCTTATTGAACAGTGCAACTATCCTTTGTTTTCATTGATCATCCCAGTCATTAGCATTTCAATACTGGGATGGGATATACAGTATCAGGAAGGATCCTTAAACTAAACAGTATGATAATTGGCTCAATAGATACCAAAAACAAATAAAACAACGATTTCATTATTAATGGAAATGCTTAACACATACTTTCTGGTCTTTTCCAAAGATAGCTCATTGTTCTATCTGAACACTTTGACATAAAATAAGTATCTTTTACGTAAAATAGATATGACTTCTTGAAGAAGAAAAAAAACATTCAGATATAATGTAGGATCTATCTTGTCCTCTATTCAGTTGCCCTATGCGAAATTTGGAGAAAGAATAGATTTAGTATGGTGACATGTGGAGAAACACCTTTGTTAAAAACAACACAGAGCTTACTTTTGCAAAACTGAAGGATCACTTGCCTGGTCATTTTGCCAACCCTCTGGCTTAAGTCACTTACCTAGAATATATAACCTATCATAAAAATCTGAATTCCTAATCTGTATACATTTTCTAGATTAGTGGCATGAAGAATTTAAGCCAGCCAGATGTTTACAATTCTAATCAGGTGAATGGTATATGCTGCAAGGAAGATTCAGTAATGGAAACTTTATGTTTCTCACAAAATAGAATTCCTCTAGGAAACAGCTCTGGCTATAACAAGTACTGATTATTACAGCAAAAGCAAGAAAATCTCTGTGAGATGGGCCAATACGTACCGTAATACTAAATATCTTTCATGCAGTTCTTGCTGGAAAAAAATATTTTAAGCAACAGACAGCATGAATTCATGAAAGACAGAAGTTGACAAACAAACCTGATTTCTTTTTATGAGGTAGTAAGTAAAACCTTGGACAGAGGGGTGGCTGTGGACGTGGTATATTTGGATTTTGCAAAAGCATTTGACACGGTTCCCCACACACGACTAATCTGTAAGGTAAAGACTACAGGCTTAAAAATATCGATTTGTAAATGGATAGAAAACTGGCGAAAAGTCCGAATTCAGAGAGTAGTGGTTAATGATTCTTACTCTGAATGGTCTAAGGTTATGAGTGGTGTACCCCAATATTCAGTGCTGGGACCCTTACTTTTTAATATTATTTTTAAATGATATTGGGTCTGGGATCAAAAGTAACAATTTAGTGTTTGCAGATGACACTAAGCTATGCAGTGGAATAACGTCCTTACAGGATGTCTCTAATTTACCTCAATGCACTGTCTAATTGGGCAACAATGTGGCAAATGATATTTAATGTTGATAAATGTTAAGTTATGCACTTGGAGGCTAAGAATATGCATGCATCATACATACTAGGGGAGTACAACTGGGGAAATCCATAGTGGAGAAGGATCTGGGGATTTTGGTAGATCATAAGCTCAATAATAGCATGCAATACCAAGCTGAAGTATGGACTCCAGAGAAAGAGATATAATTTTGCCCCTGTACAAATCATTAGTAAGACCTCATCTGGAATATGCAGCTCAGTTTTGGGCACCAGTTCTCAAAAAGGATATCGGGGAACTGAAGAAAGTGCAGAGAAGGGCAACCAAACTGATAAGAGGCATGAAGGAGCTCAGCTATGCGGACAGATTAGAGGAACTGAATTTATTTTCTCTTGAGAAGAGGAGATTAAGGGGGGATATGATCAACATGTACAAATACATAAGTGGTCCATATAGTGAACTTGGTGTTGAGTTATTCACTTTAAGGTCATCAGAGAGGACACGGGGCACTCTTTACGTCTAGAGGAAAAAAGATTTCATCTCCAAATACGGAAAGTTTTCTTCACAGTAAAGCCCTGTACACCTGATCGGATTTCCTATGGATTCTAATCCGATGGATTTTTCCATCAGAAATCCAATGAAGCTGACTTCCATCAGTCTTGCCTACACACCATCAGTCAAAAATCCGACCATCCCAAACGCGGTGACGTAAAACACTCCGATGAGCCGAGAAAAATGAAGTTCAATGCTTCTGAGCATGCGTCGACTTGATTCTGAGCATGCGTGGGTTTTTTCTCCGTTGGAGTTCAACACAGACGATCGGAATTTGCTATCGTTTTTTTTTCCATCAGATAAATTTAAAACATGTTCTATTTTTAATCACCGATGGAAAAAAAACGATGGGTCCCATACACGATCGGTTTGTCCGATGAAAAAAGTCCATCAGACTGTTTTCATCGGTAAAACCGATCGTGTGTACAGGGCATTAGAGCTGTGAAAATGTGGAATAGACTCCCTCCAGAAGTGGTTCTGGCCAGCTCAGTAGATTGCTTTGAAAAAGGCCTGGATTCTTTCCTAAATGTACATAATATAACTGGGTTCTAACATTTATAGGTAAAGTTGATCCAGGGAAAATCCGATTGCCTCTCGGGGGATCAGGAACTAATTTTTTACCCTGCTGTAGCAAATTGGATCGTGCTCTGCTGGGGTTTTTCGCCTTCCTCTGAATCAACTGTGGGTGAAGAATTGTGTATATGGGATTGTATTTATTAATTTTTTTGGTTGAACTAGATGGTCTTTTTTTATCTGACTTTAATCTGACTAACTTTATCTACAAGCTACTAAACATGTTGGACATTCTTGATACCACACTAAGATGCCATTTCTGATAAAACTTGCACACCTATTTTATTCTTTAGTAGAATTGCTGTTTGTGTTCAGATAAATCTGAAACTCACTCCAAATTACACATATTTGATTCAAGAACAGTTGAAACAACAATTATGATATTGGTGGGAACATTTCTTAGGATATTCTCTAATGCCCTGGGCATTGTGCTACTAGCATTAGGAAATTAATAGAAAATATGTCATATTCACCTGTTTTAAAACTTGTTTTTAAATATCTTCAATTACGTCCTGGTTTCCATTGCCTAGGCAAATGATGTCATATATCTCAGTCTTTTGGAGGGGAGGAGAAATGATAGGTGATGTTTTTCAGTGATTTATCAGCAAAAAAAAAAAAACCTTTGGGACACGGGTGGATGGGGGAGTTTTCTTTGAATAATAAAAATTAATTATAACCCAAAATGCATTGTCTTAGTTTTGCAGTCTAAAAGCTTTTTCGTACACACGATCGGTTTTACCGATAAAAACAGTCCGATGGACTTTTTTAATCGGACAAACCGATCGTGTATGGGCCCCATCGGTCCTTTTTCCATTGTTGAAAAAAATAGAACATGTTTTAAATGTATCCGATGGAAAAAAAACGATAGCAAATTCCGATCGTCTGTGTGGAACTCCATGGGTGAAAAAACCCACGCATGCTCAGACTGAATTAGGAGACGGGAGCGCTCGTTATGGTAAAACTAGCGTTCGCAATGGAGATAGCACATTCATCATGCTGTAACGGACTGAAAAGCACGGAGACTGAAAAGCGTGAATCGGCTAACACCAAACTTTTACTAACACGCGGTAACACGAAATCAGCAAAAGCAGCCCAAAGGGTGGCGCCATTGGATTTGAACTTCCCCTTTATAGTGCCGTCGTATGTGTTGTACGTCACGGCGTTTGGAATGGTCAGATTTTTGACTGATGGTGTGTAGGCAAGACTGATGGAAGTCAGCTTCATCGGAATTCCGATGGAAAAATCCATCGGATTTGAATCCATAGGAAATCCGATCGTGTGTACAGGGCATAAGTGTCCTTGTGTTCTGGAATGTATTACCAGTATGCAAACTAAAGTTTTCCAGTCAGTAAGTGTCCTTTGTGATCTTGAATGTATTTATTTACTGTAAATTAGGGATGAGCTCGGTGTTCGAGTCGAACGCATGTTTGACTCGAACATCAGCTGTTCGCCTGTTTGGCGAAACCAGAATTTTGTGGGCCGTTCGTGCCAAATTTGTGTGACGCGAATGGCCCACAATGCACTGCGCCATTGCAGTGCATTGCCAGCGCTGTGATTGGCCAAGCATGCACTGTGACCCCGCATGCTTGGCCAATCAAAGCGCCGGCAGCGAGGAGAGCCATAATTGGCCACAGGCAGGATGCTTGTGGCCAATTATAGCTCAGGGGGGTTTAGTACACGCCCCACACTATATAAGGCCGCCAGTGCGGCGGCCTTGTGTAGTGTGTTGGCGTGTAGGGAGAGAGAAGGATAGGCAGGGACAGTGTCAGTGATATTCTTTGCTAAACCTTGTGCAGTTACAGTGTGTTGACGTGCAGGGAGAGAGCAGGATAGGCAGGGACAGTGTCAGTGTTATTCTTTGCTAAACCTTGTGCAGTTACAGTGTGTTGGCGTGCAGGGAGAGAGCGGGATAGGCAGGGACAGTGTCAGTTTTATTCTTTGCTAAACCTTGCGCAGTTACAGTGTGTTGGCGTGCAGGGAGAGAGCAGGTTAGGCAGGGACAGTGTCAGTGTAATTTTTGCTAAACCTCCTGCACAGTATACACCTGAAGCTACCCCTTATTGCTTGTGGTGTTGTTCTGTTGTGTAACACAGACAGGAATCTGAAAGCAGTTACATTGGGTGTAGGTGCCTCCTGCACAGTATACGCTACCCCTTATTGCTCGTGGTGTTGTTCTGTTGTGTAACACAGACAGGCATCTGCAAGCAGTTACAGTGGGTGTAGGTGCCTCCTGCACAGAATACACCTGAAGCTACCCCGTATTGCTGGTGTTTTTCTTTTCTGTAACACTAACAGGCATCTGCAAGCAGTTACAGTGGGTGTAGGTGCCTCCTGCACAGTATACGCTACCCCTTATTGCTCGTGGTGTTGTTCTGTTGTGTAACACAGACAGGCATCTGCAAGTAGATACAGTGGGTGTAGGTGCCTCCTGCACAGTATACACCTGAAGCTACCCCTTATTGCTCGTGGTGTTGTTCTGTTGTGTAACACAGACAGGCATCTGCAAGCACCACCGTCACCACCAAAGGCCCAATTTTTCAGCCCCTGTTCAACAGGGGCATGCAATTACAATTCTTGATCTAATAATTCACAGCAGGGCCCATTCATGCGCCCACCAAGAGTAACTGTGAGGGCTTACAGTGTTGTGGCACCAGCACCACCACCAAAGGCCCAATTTTTCCTACCACTGTTCAACAATGGCATGTAATTACAATTCCTGATATAATAGTTCACAGCAGGGCGTTCCAGCACCCACCAAGAGTAACTGTGAGGGCTTACAGTGTTGTGGTAACACCAAAACCTAGGGGGCAAATTTCTGCAGAGTATATACGGCAGGCCCCTACTTTCAAACAATTAACTTACAAACAACTCCTACTTGCAAACGGAAAGAGACAACAGGAAGTGAGAGGAAATCTACCCCTAGGAAGTGAAGTTCTCTCCTGTAAGAGTTAATATGGGGAAAAGGTGTCTCCTCTCTACTGATGCTTTATCACCAATCCTTGTTTCAATAAAAAAAAAAACATTTGTCATTGGGACGGAAAGTGAGGTGAAATGTTCTGAACAGGTGCACAGACAGCAAAACAAATGTTACAGGGGTGATAACCCTTCCCTATGTTCTCCAAAAAGCTTAAAAATTGATTTTTTGGGCTAGAGCTACACTTAAAAAATTTACCTGTTCCAAATTAGAAAAAGATTCTACTTAAGAACAAACCTACAGTCCCTATCTTGTTTGCTCCGCCTGTATACTGCTGTTCAGAGTATATAGGGCCTTTTTTTATTTTGGGTGCGGGGTTCCCCTTAATATCCATACAAGACCCAAAGGGGCTGGTAATGGGCTGGGGGGGGTGATGGGGTAGCCATGCCCTTTTTCTTAATGATTTTCATCCATATTGCCGGGACCAGATATTACATTAAAGCCGCAAGCAGTTTTAAATGTTTTTTTTTCCTTTAGAAATGTCATTTTGTGCAGGGACAGTTCTAAACACTGGAAACACGTGCCACTTTACAGGCATACTTTAGACACCCCCCAGGTACGATATTTAAAGGAATATTTCACTTTTTTTTTTTCGCTTTATGCATCATTAACCACTTAAGCCCCGGACCATTTGGTAGCTAAAGGACCAGAGCTGTTTTCAGAATTTTGCACTGCGCTGCTTTAACTGTAAATTGTGCGGACATGCAATGTTGTACCCAAACAAAATTTGCGTCCTTTTCTTCCCACAAATAGAGATTTCTTTTCATGATATTTGATTGCCTCTGCGATTTTTATTTTTTGCGATATAAACGGAAAAAGACCGAAAATTTTGAAAAAAAATGACATTTTCTAATTTTTATTATAAGAAAAATCGAATAAACTCAATTTTAGTCATACATTTAGGCCAAAATGTATTCAGCCACATGTCTTTAGTAAAAAAAAATGTCAATAAGCGTATATTTATTGGTTTGCGCAAAAGTTATAGCATCTACAAACTAGGGTACATTTTCTGGAAATTACACAGCTTTTAATTTATGACTGCCTATCTCATTTCTTGAGGTGCTAAAATGGCAGGGCAGTACAAATGACCCCATTTTGGAAAGTAGACATCCCAAGGAAATTGCTGAGAGGCATGTTGAGCCCATTGAATATTTTTTTTTTGTCTCAAGTGATTGAATAATGACTAAAAAATAAAAAAAGTTGTCACTAAATGAGATATTGCTCACACATGCCATGGTTATATGTGGAATTGCACCCCAAAATACATTTTGCTGCTTCTCCTGAGTACGGGGATACCACATGTGTGGAACTTTTTGGGAGCCTAGCCGCGTACGGGCCCCCGGAAACCAAGCACCGCCTTCAGGATTTCTAAGGGCGCAAATTTTTGATTTCACTCCTCACTACCTATCACAGTTTCGAAGGCCATAAAATGCCAAAATAGCACAAAACCCCCCCAAATGACCCCATTTTGGAAAGTAGACACCCCAAGCTATTTTCTGAGAGGCATGTTGAGTATTTTACAGCTCTCATATGTTTTTGAAAATGAAGAAAGAAAATATATATATTTTTTTTTCAATTTTCAAAACTTTGTGACAAAAAGCGAGATCTGCAAAATACTCACAATACCTCTCAGCAAATAGCTTGGGGTGTCTACTTTCCAAAATGGGGTCATTTGGGGGGGTTTGCCATCTGGGCATTCCATGGCCTCCGAAACTGTGATAGGCAGTGAGAAGTGAAATCAAAAATTTACACCCTTAGAAAGCCTGTAGGCGGTGCTTGGTTTTTGGGGTCCCGTACGCGGCTAGGCTCCCAAAAAGTCTCACACATGTGGTATCCCCGTACTCTGGAGAAGCAACAGAATGTATTTTGGGGTGTAATTCCACATATGCCCATGGAATGTTTGAGCAATATATCATTTAGTGACAACTTTGTGCAAAAAAAAAAAAAATTGTCTTTTTTCCGCAACTTGTGTCAACATATAAAATATTCCATGGATTCGACATGCCTCTCAGTATATAGCTTGGGGTGTCTACTTTCCAAAATGGGGTCATTTGGGGGGGTTTTGAACTGTTCTGGCATTTTATACACAACATTAGGAAGCTTACATCCACTCTTCTAACCACTTGAAGACAAAGCCCTTTTTGACACTTTTTGTTTACATGAAAACATTTTTTTTTTGCAAGAAAATTATGTTGAACACCCAAACATTATATATATTTTTAAAGCAAAGACCCTAAAGATTAAAATGGTGGGTGTTGCATTTTTTTTTCTACGCAGTATTTGCGCAGCGATTTTTCAAACGCATTTTTTGGGGAAAAAAATACACTTTTTTAAATTTTAATGCACTAAAACACACTATATTGCCCAAATGTTTGATGAAATAAAAAAGATGATCTTAGGCCGAGTACATAGATACCAAACATGACATGCTTTAAAATTTCGCACAAACGCGCATTGGCGACAAACTACATACATTTTTAAAAGCCTTTAAAAGCCTTTACAGGTTACCCCGTTAGATTTACAGAGGAGGTCTACTGCTAAAATTACTGCCCTCGATCTGACCTTCGCGGTGATACCTCACATGCATGGTGCAATTGCTGTTTACATATGACGCCAGACGCACGCTTGCGTTCGCCATTGGGCAAGAGCAGGGCAGGACAGGGGTGCTTTTTTTTTTTTTTTATTATTAATTTTGCTTTTTTATTTTATTTTTAAACTGTTCCTTCCATATTTTTTTTTATTATCATTTTTATTGTTATCTCAGGGAATGTAAATATCCCCCATGATAGCAATAGGAAGTGACAGGTACTCTTTTTTTGAAAAAACTGGGGTCTTCTAGACCCTAGATCTTTCCTCTGCCCTCAAAGCATCTGACCACACCAAGATCGGTGTGATAAAATGCTTTGCCAATTTCCCAATGGCGCTTTTTATATCCGGGGGGGACATTCCCTCCCACTGCTTGTAAAAGCAGTTCAGAGGCTAATTAGCCACTAGGATTGCTTTTACATGAAAGCCGGCTGCTGGCTGAAAAGAATGATACCAAGATGATACCTAAACCCGCAGGCATCATTCTGGTATAAACATTCAAAGTCCAGCAACATACCAGTACGTTGCTGGTCCTTGTTGGACATGTATTGTAATCTTTTTTTTTCATGCAGCCTGTTGGCTGAACGAAAAAAGAGATTGATCGGTGGGTATGCCCACCATTAGAATACCGCCCTTCATCCACCCACTTCTAATGATGGGCATACACGCACCATTTATATATGCCGAAGCATGGGGGCATCCTCCCGCAAAAAAGTTATACCGCACACACATGGTCGGACTTTTCCACGGGCAAGCCTCCGTCGGAATTTCGACCATATGTACGCGGCATTAGGAGCAAAATCGCTCCTCCGCTCCTCTGCCCCTGCTGCCCCCATGCTTCGGCATATATGCTTTTTTTTTAACTGTGGTGGTGAAATCACCTCCTACAGCACTGGGGTCGCAGGGATCAGGCCTGTCTCTGCGAAAGCTGCAGTTATGTGTGTTGTGTTTTGTAAGTGACAGTGATCGATCGATACTGCACTTGGGTGGCCTGGGCTGAACGGAAGGGCAAAACGCAGGTGCTAGCAGGTATCTGGGCTGATCCCGCTAACACTGCGTTTTTGGGAACCCTAAACTGCTGGGGACGCTAGTATAGATCTGATCAGATATTGATCTGTTCAGATACTATACCACTAAGGGAGGTGTATGCTTCACGCGTGGGTGTTAGTGTTACTGGCACTAACCTGACGCTGCCTGGGGTGTGACGCAGACCCTCTCTGATGCTAAAACCTAATTGATATCACCCGCCGGGTGATCAGGGGTTAACACTTATATGGTGATCACTGGTGAAAGGGTTAACTAGGGGCAATTAGGGGGTTAAAACCTTTATTAGGTAATATATGGGGGTACCTGACGCTATATAAAAACCTGACGGGGAACCTAAAAAAAATTACTGCCTACCGATCGGCATCACCGACACTAAGACAGCGATCAGAAAAATGATCGCTTAGCGACAGTGGTGATAGGGGTGAAAGGGTTGCCTGGGGGCGATCAAGGGGGTTAAACCTTTATTAGATAATATATGGGGGTACCTGACGCTATAAAAACCTGCGGCGAACCTAAAAAAAATTACTGGCTACCGATCGGCATCACCGACACTAAGACAGCGATCAGAAAAACGATCGCTTAGCGACAGTGATGATAGGGGGTGAAAGGGTTACCTGGGGGGCGATCAAGGGGGTTAAACCTTTATTAGATAATATATGGGGGTACCTGACGCTATAAAAACCTGCGGCGAACCTAAAAAAAATTACTGGCTACTGATCGGCATCACCGACACTAAGACAGCGATCAGAAAAACGATCGTTTAGCGACAGTGGTGATAGGGGATGAAAGGGTTACCTGGGGGGTGATCAAGGGGGTTAAACCTTTATTAGATAATATATGGGGGTACCTGACGCTATAAAAACATGCGACGAACCTAAAAAAAATTACTGGCTACCGATCGGCATCACCGACACTAAGACAGCGATCAGAAAAACGATCGCTTAGTGACAGTGGTGATAGGGGGTGAAAGGGTTACCTGGGGGGTGATCAAGGGGGTTAAACCTTTATTAGATAATATATGGGGGTACCTGACGCTATAAAAACCTGCGGCGAACCTAAAAAAAATTACTGGCTACCAATCGGCATCACCGACACTAAGACAGCGATCAGAAAAACGATCGCTTAGTGACAGTGATAATAGGGGGTGAAAGGGTTACCTGGGGGGCGATCAAGGGGGTTAAACCTTTATCAGATAATATATGGGGGTACCTGACGCTATAAAAACCTGCGACGAACCTAAAAAGAATTACTGGCTACCGACCGGCATCACCGACACTAAGACAGCGATCAGAAAAAGGATCGCTTAGCGACAGTGGTGATAGGGGTGAAAGGGTTACCTGGGGGGCGATCAAGGGGGTTAAACCTTTATTAGATAATATATGGGGGTACCTGACGCTATAAAAACCTGCGGCGAACCTAAAAAAAATTACTGGCTACCGATCGGCATCACCGACACTAAGACAGCGATCAGAAAAACGATCACTTAGCGACAGTGATGATAGGGGGTGAAAGGGTTACCTGGGGGGCGATCAAGGGGGTTAAACCTTTATTAGATAATATATGGGGGCACCTGACGCTATAAAAACCTACGGCGAACCTAAAAAAAATTACTGGCTACCGATCGGCATCACCGAAACTAAGACAGCGATCAGAAAAACGATCGCTTAGCGACAGTGGTGATAGGGGATGAAAGGGTTACCTGGAGGGTGATCAAGGGGGTTAAACCTTTATTAGATAATATATGGGGGTACCTGACGCTATAAAAACCTGCGGCGAACCTGAAAAAAATTACTGGCTACCGATCGGCATCACCGACACTAAGACAGCGATCAGAAAAACGATTGCTTAGCGACAGTGGTGATAGGGGATGAAAGGGTTACCTGGGGGGCGATCAAGGGGGTTAAACCTTTATTAGATAATATATGGGGGTACCTGACGCTATAAAAACCTGCGGTAAACCTAAAAAAAATTACTGGCAACCGATCGGCATCACCGACACTAAGACAGCGATCAGAAAAATGATCGCTTAGCGACAGTGGTGATAGGGGGTGAAAGGGTTACCTGGGGGGCAATCAAGGGGGTTAAACCTTTATTAGATAATATATGGGGGTACCTGACGCTATAAAAACCTGTGGCGAACCTAAAAAAAATTACTGGCTACCGATCGGCATCACCGACACTAAGACAGCGATCAGAAAAACGATTGCTTAGCGACAGTGGTGATAGGGGATGAAAGGGTTAAATGGGGGCGATCAAGGGGGTTAAACTTTTATTAGATAATATATGGGGGTACCTGACGCTATAAAAAACCTGCGGTAAACCTAAAAAAAATTACTGGCAACCGATCGGCATCACCGACACTAAGACAGCGATCAGAAAAACGATCGCTTAGCGACAGTGGTGATAGGGGGTGAAAGGGTTACCTGGGGGGCGATCAAGGGGGTTAAACCTTTATTAGATAATATATGGGGGTACCTGACGCTATAAAAACCTGCGGCGAACCTAAAAAAAAATACTGGCTACCGATCGGCATCACCGACGCTAAGACAGCGATCAGAAAAATGATTGCTTAGCGACAGTGGTGATAGGGGTGAAAGGGTTATCTGGGGGGTGATCAGGGGGTTAAACCTTTATTAGGGGGGTTAGGGGGCTACACTGGACCTAAAACTAACTTTAGTGACACTTTTACAGTCACAAATGTCACTGATTGCAGTGATCAGTAAATAAATGGTCACTGCAATCAGTGACACTGTGACTGGGGGCTGGGGGTGATCTGGGGGGTGATCTGGGGGTGTCTGGGGGGCATGGGGGGCGATTTATGTGCCTATGTGTCCTGGTGTCAGTGTAGTGTTTTGTGCACTAACCTGGCATCTTCTCTTGTGCGGCGCTCGGTATATGTGAGCACCGCAGGAGAGATGACATCACTTCCTCTGCCTGTGTTTACATTACACAGGCAGAGGAAGCTCTCTCATTCGCCGGGAGCGATCGCGAGGGGGTGGCCGGAATCGAACGGCCGTCCCCTCATCCCGGATCGCTCCCGAACAATTAACCACCGCTCACTGTAAAGAAGGGGGGTCCAATCGGACCCCCCAACTATACAAAGGCGATCACGTAGATATACGTGATTCTGCCTGTCGGTGCCATTCTGCCGACGTATATTTACAGTGGGCGGTCGTTAAGTGGTTAAAATGACTGCTGCCGAAAAAACAGCCGTTTTTAAAACTTATATTTGCATTGATACATGTCCCCTGGGGCAGGACCGGGGTCCCTAAACCCTTTTTAGGACAATAACTTGCATATTAGCCGTTATAATTAGCACTTTTGATTTCGAACCTTCGCGTCCATTGTATTTAATAGGGTTATAAAGTTTGCGTAAACTTTCGGTCGTTCGCAGGTTCTGGTGCGAACCGCACCAGGGGGTGTTCGGCTCATCCCTACTGTATATATTAGTTTTGCTGTAAAGTTTTCAAAAATAAAAACCTGTAAAGGTGGAAAAAATGAATTGTTAGCATTTTTTATTTGTGGTGTTCAGATGCAGTTAGTTCTGCTTTAAGTACTCTCCAAAAAAACTCAGGGAAATAGTAGTCATTTGGTACTTGGGATGAAGTTATTGCAATCAGGACCTGAGACTTGCAATGTGTACCTTTGTTATACCTACCTTTGTGGTTTTAGTGCTGTGTTATTAATGTATTTATGATCTGTATCTTGTAACAAGTGATTTATACTGGTTTGTACATCCCATATTTTTGTACTGCTGCTTTTCCCAAATAAAGAATAAATAATTAAAAAAATGAATTCCTGGGGCCTTATACAGTCTACCTGACAGAGCCCTTCAAGTGTAACCCAAATTACATTTACCTACTAAGAGTGCCAGGCTGTCATATCCTGCCCGTAGAGTTCTAACAACCATACATCTGAACAGAAGGTTTTAACAGCTCATTACATGATCAGAAATATATAGGGATTTGTTTGCACCAGCTCCCTTTACCTGTGTTGGGCAATCCCAACACATAGAAAAAAAAAGCATGTACCGGGATGAGTTCTAAATAATGCATTACATAATGCATTCAAAACACACCTGAGCCCATGTATTTTTAGAACTTTGAGCAAGCCTATATTCAATTCAACTTCACATTCTCTTAAAGCCCAGCGATGTACACTAGGGATGAGCCGAACACCCCCCGATTCGAGAACATGCGAACAGGCAAAAAATTTGTTCGAACATGCGAACACCTTTAAAGTGTATGGGACACGAACATGAAAAATCAAAAGTGCTTATTTTAAAGGTTAATATGCAAGTTATTGTCATAAAAAGTGTTTGGGGACCCGGGTCCTGCCCCAGGGGACATGCATCAATGCAAACAAAAGTTTTAAAAAGTCTGTTTTTTCGGGACCAGTGATTTTAACCACTTTGCTGTATAATAAGGAGGAACCCACGCTTAGGACTGAAAATATTGGGCTGCTGCCTCCCCGTAAGGCCCCTGTTCACAAGGGCTAAAATAAGTAATTAATATATGTGTGGGGTATGTGGCGCTCCCAAGTGGAGGGAATGGGTTATATAAGTGAGAATCCGTATAAACCCAGATAAAATACCAGAACGATTGAAACCAAAAAGTCCAGAAATATTAGTGGAAGGGTCAGCAGTGACCTCTCCCTGACCCCAGGTATATTATATTATGGGATAGGTTGATGGTATATCATGTGTGTGAGTTACAAAGTGCTACGTGCATGAGTGCATATATTATTCGGCCACTGTAGGGGTGACAGAAAAAAAGGGGTAAGAGACCCCCGTGCTTAATTAGACCAATCAATGGTATATAGTATAGTAAACTGTTGTGGTGCATAAAAAATCAAGTGAAGAAAAGAATAATCATTCCCAGTGTTAAACAATTAAATAAACAAAATAAACAATTAAGTGAAAAAATGTGAGAATTCAAGAGTCCACCATACAAGTGTGTATGGAGATCCAGATCATTTATACAATAAGGTATGTATTTTGTCCCAACAGTTTGAAAAATATCCAATCAGGAACAATTCAACAGGTGACTTTTGTGTGAGTCCATTCATTTATCTCAATCCAGGTGACACTTGTGCTCCCCCTCAAGATACCCTACTCACCAGAAGATGAAACCCCTACAGGGGTACACAGCATATAGGTGAGTGGTTCGATGGCTTGGGATGGTGTGATGTGTCTCTCCTGGTCCTGGGGTTCCTGTGCGTCCCTGGGCTGGCTGTACCGGCGTGTGGTGGTGTTCCAGGTTCACAATGTGATGATATTCCCTTCACTCATTCCAGTTTCTCTAGAGCAGTGGTCAAGAGTTGATGTGATGAAACACCACCACACGCCGGTACAGCCAGCCCAGGGACGCACAGGAACCCCAGGACCAGGGGAGACACATCACACCATCCCAAGCCATCGAACCACTCACCTATATGCTGTGTACCCCTGTAGGGGTTTCATCTTCTGGTGAGTAGGGTATCTTGAGGGGGAGCACAAGTGTCACCTGGATTGAGATAAATGAATGGACTCACACAAAAGTCACCTGTTGAATTGTTCCTGATTGGATATTTTTCAAACTGTTGGGACAAAATACATACCTTATTGTATGAATGATCTGGATCTCCATACACGCTTGTATGGTGGATAGTGATGAGCCGAACACCCCCGGGTTCGGTTCGCACCAGAACCCGCGAACGGACCGAAAGTTCGTACGAACATTAGAACCCTATTAAATACAATGGATGCGAACGTTCGAATTCTAAAGTGCTAATTATAACGACTATTATGCATGTTATTGTCCTAAAAAGGGTTTGGGAACCCGGGTTCTGCACCAGGGGACATGTATCAATGCAAAAAGAAGTTTTAAAAACGGTCGTTTTTCGGGAGCAGTCATTTTAATGATGCATAAAGTGAAAAAAAAAGTCAAATATTCCTTTAAATATCGTACCTGGGGGGTGTCTAAAGTATGCCTGTGAAGTGCCACGTGTTTCCCGTGTTTAGAACTGTCCCTGCACAAAATGACACTTCTAAAGGAAAAAAAAGCCATTTAAAACTGCTTGCGGCTTTAATGTAATGTCTGGTCCCGGTAATATGGATGAAAATCTTTAAGAAAAATGGCATAGCTACCCCATGACCCCCCCCCCTACCCCAGCCCATTACCAGCCCCTTTGGGTCTTGTATGGATATTAAGGGGAACACCGCACACAAAATAAAAAAGGCCCTATATACTCTGAACAGCCGTATACAGGCGGTGCATACAAGACAGGGACTGTAGGTTTGTTCTTATGTAGAATGTGTTTGTAATTTTGAACAGGTACATTGTTTAAGTGTAGCTCCAGCCCAAAAATCTATTTTTAAACTTTTTGGAAAACATAGGTAAGGGTTATCACCCCTGTAACATTTGTTTTGCTGTCTGTGCCCCTGTTCAGAACATTTCTCCTCACTTTCCGTCCCAATGACAACTGTTTTTGAAATGTGGTGTTTTTCTTGAAACAAGGATTGGTGATAAAGCATCAGTACAGAGGAGACACCTTTCTCCCATATTAATTCTTACAGGAGAGAATTTTCCTTCCTAGGGGTAGATTTCCTCTCACTTCCTGTTGTCTTCTTGCGTTTGCAAGTAGGAGTCGTTTGTAAGTTGGATGTTTGAAAGTAGGGACCTGCCGTATATACTCTGCAGAAATAGGCCCCTTAGTTGTTGGTGTTGGCACAACACTGTAAGCACTCACAGTTACTCTTGGTTAGTGCTGGAACGCCCTGCTGTGAATTATTAGATCAAGAATTGTAATTGCATGCCCCTGTTGAACAGGGGCTGAAAAATTGGGCCTTTCGTGGTGGTGGTGGTGGTGGTGGTGTTGCCACAACACTGTAAGCCCTCAGAGTTACTCTTGGTGGGTGCAGGAATGGGCCCTGCTGTGAATTATTAGATCAAGAATTGTAATTACATGCCCCTTTTGAACAGGGGCTGAAAAATTGGGCCTTTCGTGGTGGTGGTGGTGGTGGCGTTGCCACAACACTGTAAGCCCTCAGAGTTACTCTTGGTGGGTGCAGCAATGGGCCCTGCTGTGAATTATTAGATCAAGAATTGTAATTACATGCCCCTGTTGAACAGGGGCTGAAAAATTGGGCCTTAGGCACTGGTGGCACAACACTGTAACCCCTCACAGATACTGTACTTGGAGCACAGCAATGAGCCCTGTTGCAAAGTATTGCTTCAAAAATTGTAATGACACGCCCCTGTTAAACAGGGGCTGAAAAATTGGGCCTTAGGCACTGGTGGCACAACACTCCAACCCCTCACAGATACTGTACTTGGAGCACAGAAATGAGCCCTGTTGCAAAGTATTGCTTCAAAAATTGTAATTACACGCCCCTGTTAAACAGGGGCTGAAAAATTGGGCCTTAGCCACTGGTGGCGGCACCCATAAACAAAAATGATCTTCCAAGCTATCATCATCAATCGTATCATTGAGGACTCGGAGGAGGAGGATAGCCAGTCAACATAACAGCACAGGCACTCAGCATCAGCATCAGTCTTGAAGGGATGTGACATGTTAAAATCAATTAGTCTGTTATATCAGCATCAGGTGTGTGGTAGCTGGTGGTGATCCAAGACTGGTTCATCTTAATGAAAGTCAGTCGATCAACCGAGTCGGTGGACAGGCGCACCCTGTGATCCGTGACAAATCCTCCAGCAGCACTGAATGTGCGTTCAGAAAGAACGCTGGATGCAGGACAGGCCAGTAGCTCAATTGCATACTGTGCAAGCTCTGGCCAGTGATCCATCCTCAAGACCCAGTAAGCCAGAGGATTTTCGGTGGGGAAGGTGTCCAAGTCTGACCTTGCCCCTAGATATTTCTGCACCATGTTTATCAGACGCTGGCGATGGTTGCCGGAACCGATCATACTTTGGGGCTGCGGACTAAAGAATTGTCTGAACGCATCGGTCAGACGGCCACCTTCCCCACCGCTCCTTCTTTGACTGGCCGAAGCCTCAGCAACTCGTTGTCCAGGACCAGGAGTTTGTAACCTCCCAGTCTCTGGGAACGCGTTGCACAGACCTTTCTGCAAGGCCTCCCGGAGTTGTCTCATCCTCTGCTCCCTCTGCGACGGTAACATAAGGTCCACAACCTTACCCTTGTACCGTGGATCAAGGAGAGTGGCCAGCCAGTAATGGTCCCTCTCCTTGATCCGAAGAATACGAGGATCCTTCCGCAGACTTTGCAGGATCAGGGAGGCCATGCAGCGTAGGTTAGCTGAGGCATTCGGTCCGGAGTCCTCTGGGTCACTAAGGACGACATGATCCGCAGCCACCTCCTCCCAGCCACGTACAAGTTCACTGGTTTCTTGGGACTGTAAATCATCCCTAAAAGACTGCTGCTGATGATGCTGAGTGCCAGCCTCCACCTCCATGCTGACACAATCCTCCTCCTCCTCCTCCTCCTCCTCCTCCTCTTCCTGTGCGATGGGTGGGACAGAAGGAACACTGTCTGGGTAAAGGGGGCCTTGAGAGGCAAGGAAGTCCTCCTCTTCCTGCCTCTGTTCTGCCTCAAGTGCCCTGTCCATTATTCCACGCAGCGTGTGCTCCAACAGGTGGACAAGAGGTACAGTGTCACTGATGCATGCACTGTCACTGCTCACCATCCTCGTGGCCTCCTCAAATGGTGCCAGGACAGTGCATGCATCCCTGATCATGCCCCACTGGCGTGGAGAAAAAAAAACAAGCTCCCCTGACCCTGTCCTGGTGCCGTAGTCGCACAGGTACTCATTGATGGCCCTCTGCTGCGTGTGCAGCCGCTGCAGCATGGCCAACGTTGAGTTCCACCTGGTGGGCATGTCACATATAAGGCGGTTCTTGGGCAGGTTCAACTCCTTTTGCAGCTCAGCCAGGCGAGCACTGGCATTATAAGATCTGCGGAAATGCACACAGACTTTCCTGGCCTGCCTCAGGACATCCTGTAAGCCCGGGTACCTGCCCAAGAACCGCTGCACCACCAGGTTAAGGACGTGAGCCACACAGGGCACATGGGTCAGTTGTCCCTGTCAGAGGGCGGAGAGGAGGTTGGTGCCATTGTCGCAAACCACCATTCCTGGCTTAAGCTGGCGTGGCGTCAACCACCTCTCGGCCTGGCCCTGCAGAGCAGACAGGACCTCTGCCCCAGTGTGGCTTCTGTCCCCCAAACACACCAGCGCAAGCACGGCATGGCATCTTTTTGCCTGCGTACTTGCGTAGCCCCTTGAACGGCTACGGAGCACCGCTGGTTCAGAGGACAAAGCACAGGAAGAGGCCATGGAGGAAGAAGAAGAGGAGGGGGTGGAGGAGAGAGGTGTGTCACAACCAGTAGTAGCATTTTGGAGGCGTGGCGGTGGAACAACCTCCAACACTACTGCACCTTGTCCTGCATCCTTCCCAGCTGCCAAAAGAGTGACCCAATGGGCCGTGAAAGAAAGGTAACGTCCCTGTCCATGCCTGCTGGACCATGAGTCAGCGGTAATATGCACCTTACCGCTGACCGCCCTGTCCAGCGAGGCCAAGACATTGCCTTCCACATGCCGGTAGAGAGCCGGAATAGCCTTCCATGAGAAAAAGTGGCGTTTGGGAACCTGCCACTGAGGAACCGCACATTGCACAAACTCACGGAAGGGGGCCGAGTCTACCAACTAAAAAGGCAGCAGTTGAAGCGCTAGCAATTTAGCCAAGCTAGCATTCAACCGCTGGGCATGTGGATGGCTGGGAGTGAACTTCTTTTGACGGTCCAGCAGCTGGGGCAGGGAAATTTGCCTGCTAGAATCGGACGTCGGTGTACTGCTAGCAGAGTGGCCGCAAGTACTTGGCTGTGACACACCTAATTCTACACGTTCATTCCTCTCAGTGCATGTTTCAGAGAGGACTGAAGTTATAGTGGGGTTGGAGATCCCAGCTGATGCGGTGCAAGGAGAGGTCCGCTTTGTTCTTTGGTGTGGGTCTTTGAGGTAGGCTTGCCAACGAGCTGCATGGCAGGTCAACATATGTCTGGTCAGGCATGTGGTACCCAAGCGGCTGATGTTTTGGCCACGCGATATACGCTTGAGACATATGTTGCAAACAGCAGCTGTGCGATCTGATGCACTAGCCTCAAAAAAGGCCCACACCAAAGAACTTTTTGAATGACGGGCAGAGGCAGCGCCCTGCACAGGCGGAGCTCTGCGGTGTGATTCCGTCTGTGTACTGCCCTTACGCTGGCCACCAAAGGGCATCCTGCCTCGTTGGAGATGTGCCTCCTCCTCATCCTCCTCCTCCTCCTCTCTCCTATTAGGCACCCACGTGGAGTCAGTGACCTCATCATCTCCTCCCTCCTCATCACTGGAGCCAATCTGGCAGTATGCTGCAGCTGCTGGAACATGACTGCCAGATTGGTGTCCTTCTTGAGCATCCCCTCTGTCTGCTCTCACGCTACTGCCTTCCTCTAGCTGGGTTTCATCATCAGACCCTTCGAAACGCTGGGCATCCTCCTGGAGCATGTACCCAACACTGTGCTCAAACAGTTCGGGGGACTCCTCAGGAGGAGGACATGGTGGGTCTAGGGAAGGAGTGACTGATGATGAGTCTGACATTGATACCAGGGAAGAGGACGCTTTGGCAGCTGCTTTGCCAGTACCCTGAGCCTGGGTGAGAGAGGATGAGGAGGAGGAGGAGGGCTTGGTCATCCACTCTACCAAGTCTTCGGCATGATGTGGCTCAACATGTCCAGCTGCCGAAAAGAAGGACAAGCGTGTCCCATGGCCATGTGCTGATGACAATGCACCGCGTCCACGACCAGCACTGTTGCCCCCAGACACAGAGCCTGCTTGCCCTCTTTTATTGCCTCCTGACTGTCTGCCTCTCCTTGTTTGCCTTCCAGACATTCTAATAGATGGCCTGCAGGGAGATGGGAAAAAAGCAATAAGGGCTACCTTCAGGTGTCCTTCTCTGTCCCTTTACTTAAGGATTTCTAAATATGGTTGAGGATGATTGCTTTCGCACAGAATAGCACAATGACAATTTCCCTGACTGTCCTTCCCTGTCCCTACAAACAAGGTTTAGCACAGTAAAACACACTGACACTCTCCCTACCTATAGTTTTCTGTCCCTATAATTTTTTTTTTTAAAGATGGTTGATGATGAATGCTTTAGCACAGTATAGCACAATGAGAATTTCCCTCACTGTCCTTCCCTGTCCCTACAAACAAGGATTAGCACAGTAAAACACACTGACACTCTCCCTACCTATAGTTTTCTGTCCCTATAATTTTTTTTTTAAAGATGGTTGATGATGAATGCTTTAGCACAGTATAGCACAATGAGAATTTCCCTCACTGTCCTTCCCTGTCCCTACAAACAAGGATTAGCACAGTAAAACACACTGACTCTCTCCCTACCTATAGTTTTCTGTCCCTATAATTTTTTTTTTTAAAGATGGTTGATGATGAATGATTTAGCACAGTATAGCACAATGAGAATTTCCCTCACTGTCCTTCCCTGTCCCTACAAACAAGGATTAGCACAGTAAAACACACTGACACTCTCCCTACCTATAGTTTTCTGTCCCTATAAAAAATGTTTTTTTAAAGATGGTTGATGATGAATGCTTTAGCACAGTATAGCACAATGAGAATTTCCCTCACTGTCCTTCCCTGTCCCTACAAACAAGGATTAGCACAGTAAAACACACTGACACTCTCCCTACCTATAGTTTTCTGTCCCTATAAAAAATGTTTTTTTTAAAGATGGTTGATGATGAATGCTTTAGCACAGTATAGCACAATGAGAATTTCCCTCACTGTCCTTCCCTGTCCCTACAAACAAGGATTAGCACAGTAAAACACACTGACACTCTCCCTACCTATAGTTTTCTGTCCCTATAAAAAATGTTTTTTTAAAGATGGTTGATGATGAATGCTTTAGCACAGTATAGCACAATGAGAATTTCCCTCACTGTCCTTCCCTGTCCCTACAAACAAGGATTAGCACAGTAAAACACACTGACACTCTCCCTACCTATAGTTTTCTGTCCCTATAAAAAATGTTTTTTTAAAGATGGTTGATGATGAATGCTTTAGCACAGTATAGCACAATGAGAATTTCCCTCACTGTCCTTCCCTGTCCCTACAAACAAGGATTAGCACAGTAAAACACACTGACACTCTCCCTACCTATAGTTTTCTGTCCCTATAAAAAATGTTTTTTTAAAGATGGTTGATGATGAATGCTTTAGCACAGTATAGCACAATGAGAATTTCCCTCACTGTCCTTCCCTGTCCCTACAAACAAGGATTAGCACAGTAAAACACACTGACACTCTCCCTACCTATAGTTTTCTGTCCCTATAAAAAATGTTTTTTTAAAGATGGTTGATGATGAATGCTTTAGCACAGTATAGCACAATGAGAATTTCCCTCACTGTCCTTCCCTGTCCCTACAAACAAGGATTAGCACAGTAAAACACACTGACACTCTCCCTACCTATAGTTTTCTGTCCCTATAAAAAATGTTTTTTTAAAGATGGTTGATGATGAATGCTTTAGCACAGTATAGCACAATGAGAATTTCCCTCACTGTCCTTCCCTGTCCCTACAAACAAGGATTAGCACAGTAAAACACACTGACACTCTCCCTACCTATAGTTTTCTGTCCCTATAAAAAATGTTTTTTTAAAGATGGTTGATGATGAATGCTTTAGCACAGTATAGCACAATGAGAATTTCCCTCACTGTCCTTCCCTGTCCCTACAAACAAGGATTAGCACAGTAAAACACACTGACACTCTCCCTACCTATAGTTTTCTGTCCCTATAAAAAATGTTTTTTTAAAGATGGTTGATGATGAATGCTTTAGCACAGTATAGCACAATGAGAATTTCCCTCACTGTCCTTCCCTGTCCCTACAAACAAGGATTAGCACAGTAAAACACACTGACACTCTCCCTACCTATAGTTTTTTGTCCCTATAAAAAATGTTTTTTTAAAGATGGTTGATGATGAATGCTTTAGCACAGTATAGCACAATGAGAATTTCCCTCACTGTCCTTCCCTGTCCCTACAAATAGGGATGAGCTTCGTGTTCGAGTCGAACATACGTTCGACTCGAACATTGGCTGTTCGATCGTTCGACGAAGATCGAACGATTTGGGCCGTTCGCGCCAAATTCGAGTGACGCGAACGGCCCACAATGCACTACGCCATCGCAGTGTCATCCAGGCGCTGTGATTGGCCAAGCATGCACTGTGACCCCGCATGCTTGGCCAATCACAGCGCCGGCAGCGAGGAGAGCAATGATTGGCCACAGGCAGGATGCCTGTGGCCAATTATTGCTGAGGGTGTTTAGTACACGCCCCACACTATAAAAGGCCGCCAGCACGGCGGCCTAGTGTAGTGTGTTCCGGAGCAGGGATAGAGTAGCATAGGCAGGGACAGTGACTGTTATTTCTTTCTTGCTTAACCTGGATTCCTTTAGTTTAGGGAAAGAGAAGGATAGGTAGGGAGAGTGTCAGTGTGTTTTGTGCTTCTGCTATAGTGTGCTTAAAAAAAAACATTTATTCTAGGGACAGAAAACTCTAGGTAGGGACAGTGTCAGTTTCTTTCACTCTGCAAGTCCTTGTTTCCAGGGACCTGGAAGGACAGTGAGTGAATTGTCCTTTTGCTATATTGTGATTAAAAAAAACATTTATTCTAGGGACAGAAAACTCTAGGTAGGGACAGTGTCAGTTTCTTTCACTCTGCAAGTCCTTGTTTCCAGGGACCTGGAAGGACAGTGAGTGAATTGTCCTTTTGCTATATTGTGATTAAAAAAAACATTTATTCTAGGGACAGAAAACTCTAGGTAGGGACAGTGTCAGTTTCTTTCACTCTGCAAGTCCTTGTTTCCAGGGACCTGGAAGGACAGTGAGTGAATTGTCCTTTTGCTATATTGTGATTAAAAAAAACATTTATTCTAGGGACAGAAAACTCTAGGTAGGGACAGTGTCAGTTTCTTTCACTCTGCAAGTCCTTGTTTCCAGGGACCTGGAAGGACAGTGAGTGAATTGTCCTTTTGCTATATTGTGATTAAAAAAAACATTTTTTTCTAGGGACAGAAAACTGTAGGTAGGGAGAGTATTTTTTTTCTTTCACTCTGCAAGTCCTTGTTTCCAGGGACCTGTAAGGACAGTGAGTTAATTGTCCTTGTGCTATATTGTGCTGAAAAAAACATTTATTCCAGGGACAGAAAACTCTAGGTAGGGACAGTGTCAGTTTCTTTCACTCTGCAAGTCCTTGTTTCCAGGGACCTGGAAGGACAGTGAGTGAATTGTCCTTTTGCTATATTGTGATTAAAAAAAACATTTTTTTCTAGGGACAGAAAACTGTAGGTAGGGAGAGTATTTTTTTTCTTTCACTCTGCAAGTCCTTGTTTCCAGGGACCTGTAAGGACAGTGAGTTAATTTTCCTTGTGCTATATTGTGATTAAAAAAAACATTTATTCTAGGGACAGAAAACTCTAGGTAGGGACAGTGTCAGTTTCTTTCACTCTGCAAGTCCTTGTTTCCAGGGACCTGGAAGGACAGTGAGTGAATTGTCCTTTTGCTATATTGTGATTAAAAAAAACATTTTTTTCTAGGGACAGAAAACTGTAGGTAGGGAGAGTATTTTTTTTCTTTCACTCTGCAAGTCCTTGTTTCCAGGGACCTGTAAGGACAGTGAGTTAATTGTCCTTGTGCTATATTGTGCTGAAAAAAACATTTATTCCAGGGACAGAAAACTCTAGGTAGGGACAGTGTCAGTTTCTTTCACTCTGCAAGTCCTTGTTTCCAGGGACCTGGAAGGACAGTGAGTGAATTGTCCTTTTGCTATATTGTGATAAAAAAAAACATTTTTTTCTAGGGACAGAAAACTGTAGGTAGGGAGAGTGTTTTTTTTCTTTCACTCTGCAAGTCCTTGTTTCCAGGGACCTGTAAGGACAGTGAGTTAATTTTCCTTGTGCTATATTGTGATTAAAAAAAACATTTATTCTAGGGACAGAAAACTCTAGGTAGGGACAGTGTCAGTTTCTTTCACTCTGCAAGTCCTTGTTTCCAGGGACCTGGAAGGACAGTGAGTGAATTGTCCTTTTGCTATATTGTGATTAAAAAAAACATTTTTTTCTAGGGACAGAAAACTGTAGGTAGGGAGAGTGTTTTTTTTCTTTCACTCTGCAAGTCCTTGTTTCCAGGGACCTGTAAGGACAGTGAGTTAATTTTCCTTGTGCTATATTGTGATTAAAAAAAACATTTATTCTAGGGACAGAAAACTCTAGGTAGGGACAGTGTCAGTTTCTTTCACTCTGCAAGTCCTTGTTTCCAGGGACCTGGAAGGACAGTGAGTGAATTGTCCTTTTGCTATATTGTGATTAAAAAAAACATTTATTCTAGGGACAGAAAACTCTAGGTAGGGACAGTGTCAGTTTCTTTCACTCTGCAAGTCCTTGTTTCCAGGGACCTGGAAGGACAGTGAGTGAATTGTCCTTTTGCTATATTGTGATTAAAAAAAACATTTTTTTCTAGGGACAGAAAACTGTAGGTAGGGAGAGTATTTTTTTTCTTTCACTCTGCAAGTCCTTGTTTCCAGGGACCTGTAAGGACAGTGAGTTAATTGTCCTTGTGCTATATTGTGCTGAAAAAAACATTTATTCCAGGGACAGAAAACTCTAGGTAGGGACAGTGTCAGTTTCTTTCACTCTGCAAGTCCTTGTTTCCAGGGACCTGGAAGGACAGTGAGTGAATTGTCCTTTTGCTATATTGTGATAAAAAAAAACATTTTTTTCTAGGGACAGAAAACTGTAGGTAGGGAGAGTATTTTTTTTCTTTCACTCTGCAAGTCCTTGTTTCCAGGGACCTGTAAGGACAGTGAGTTAATTTTCCTTGTGCTATATTGTGATTAAAAAAAACATTTATTCTAGGGACAGAAAACTCTAGGTAGGGACAGTGTCAGTTTCTTTCACTCTGCAAGTCCTTGTTTCCAGGGACCTGGAAGGACAGTGAGTGAATTGTCCTTTTGCTATATTGTGATTAAAAAAAACATTTATTCTAGGGACAGAAAACTCTAGGTAGGGACAGTGTCAGTTTCTTTCACTCTGCAAGTCCTTGTTTCCAGGGACCTGGAAGGACAGTGAGTGAATTGTCCTTTTGCTATATTGTGATTAAAAAAAACATTTATTCTAGGGACAGAAAACTCTAGGTAGGGACAGTGTCAGTTTCTTTCACTCTGCAAGTCCTTGTTTCCAGGGACCTGGAAGGACAGTGAGTGAATTGTCCTTTTGCTATATTGTGATTAAAAAAAACATTTTTTTCTAGGGACAGAAAACTGTAGGTAGGGAGAGTATTTTTTTTCTTTCACTCTGCAAGTCCTTGTTTCCAGGGACCTGTAAGGACAGTGAGTTAATTGTCCTTGTGCTATATTGTGCTGAAAAAAACATTTATTCCAGGGACAGAAAACTCTAGGTAGGGACAGTGTCAGTTTCTTTCACTCTGCAAGTCCTTGTTTCCAGGGACCTGGAAGGACAGTGAGTGAATTGTCCTTTTGCTATATTGTGATTAAAAAAAACATTTTTTTCTAGGGACAGAAAACTGTAGGTAGGGAGAGTGTTTTTTTTCTTTCACTCTGCAAGTCCTTGTTTCCAGGGACCTGTAAGGACAGTGAGTTAATTTTCCTTGTGCTATATTGTGATTAAAAAAAACATTTATTCTAGGGACAGAAAACTCTAGGTAGGGACAGTGTCAGTTTCTTTCACTCTGCAAGTCCTTGTTTCCAGGGACCTGGAAGGACAGTGAGTGAATTGTCCTTTTGCTATATTGTGATTAAAAAAAACATTTATTCTAGGGACAGAAAACTCTAGGTAGGGACAGTGTCAGTTTCTTTCACTCTGCAAGTCCTTGTTTCCAGGGACCTGGAAGGACAGTGAGTGAATTGTCCTTTTGCTATATTGTGATTAAAAAAAACATTTTTTTCTAGGGACAGAAAACTGTAGGTAGGGAGAGTATTTTTTTTCTTTCACTCTGCAAGTCCTTGTTTCCAGGGACCTGTAAGGACAGTGAGTTAATTGTCCTTGTGCTATATTGTGCTGAAAAAAACATTTATTCCAGGGACAGAAAACTCTAGGTAGGGACAGTGTCAGTTTCTTTCACTCTGCAAGTCCTTGTTTCCAGGGACCTGGAAGGACAGTGAGTGAATTGTCCTTTTGCTATATTGTGATAAAAAAAAACATTTTTTTCTAGGGACAGAAAACTGTAGGTAGGGAGAGTGTTTTTTTTCTTTCACTCTGCAAGTCCTTGTTTCCAGGGACCTGTAAGGACAGTGAGTTAATTTTCCTTGTGCTATATTGTGATTAAAAAAAACATTTATTCTAGGGACAGAAAACTCTAGGTAGGGACAGTGTCAGTTTCTTTCACTCTGCAAGTCCTTGTTTCCAGGGACCTGGAAGGACAGTGAGTGAATTGTCCTTTTGCTATATTGTGATTAAAAAAAACATTTATTCTAGGGACAGAAAACTCTAGGTAGGGACAGTGTCAGTTTCTTTCACTCTGCAAGTCCTTGTTTCCAGGGACCTGGAAGGACAGTGAGTGAATTGTCCTTTTGCTATATTGTGATTAAAAAAAACATTTTTTTCTAGGGACAGAAAACTGTAGGTAGGGAGAGTATTTTTTTTCTTTCACTCTGCAAGTCCTTGTTTCCAGGGACCTGTAAGGACAGTGAGTTAATTGTCCTTGTGCTATATTGTGCTGAAAAAAACATTTATTCCAGGGACAGAAAACTCTAGGTAGGGACAGTGTCAGTTTCTTTCACTCTGCAAGTCCTTGTTTCCAGGGACCTGGAAGGACAGTGAGTGAATTGTCCTTTTGCTATATTGTGATAAAAAAAAACATTTTTTTCTAGGGACAGAAAACTGTAGGTAGGGAGAGTGTTTTTTTTCTTTCACTCTGCAAGTCCTTGTTTCCAGGGACCTGTAAGGACAGTGAGTTAATTTTCCTTGTGCTATATTGTGATTAAAAAAAACATTTATTCTAGGGACAGAAAACTCTAGGTAGGGACAGTGTCAGTTTCTTTCACTCTGCAAGTCCTTGTTTCCAGGGACCTGGAAGGACAGTGAGTGAATTGTCCTTTTGCTATATTGTGATTAAAAAAAACATTTTTTTCTAGGGACAGAAAACTGTAGGTAGGGAGAGTGTTTTTTTTCTTTCACTCTGCAAGTCCTTGTTTCCAGGGACCTGTAAGGACAGTGAGTTAATTTTCCTTGTGCTATATTGTGATTAAAAAAAACATTTATTCTAGGGACAGAAAACTCTAGGTAGGGACAGTGTCAGTTTCTTTCACTCTGCAAGTCCTTGTTTCCAGGGACCTGGAAGGACAGTGAGTGAATTGTCCTTTTGCTATATTGTGATTAAAAAAAACATTTATTCTAGGGACAGAAAACTCTAGGTAGGGACAGTGTCAGTTTCTTTCACTCTGCAAGTCCTTGTTTCCAGGGACCTGGAAGGACAGTGAGTGAATTGTCCTTTTGCTATATTGTGATTAAAAAAAACATTTTTTTCTAGGGACAGAAAACTGTAGGTAGGGAGAGTATTTTTTTTCTTTCACTCTGCAAGTCCTTGTTTCCAGGGACCTGTAAGGACAGTGAGTTAATTGTCCTTGTGCTATATTGTGCTGAAAAAAACATTTATTCCAGGGACAGAAAACTCTAGGTAGGGACAGTGTCAGTTTCTTTCACTCTGCAAGTCCTTGTTTCCAGGGACCTGGAAGGACAGTGAGTGAATTGTCCTTTTGCTATATTGTGATAAAAAAAAACATTTTTTTCTAGGGACAGAAAACTGTAGGTAGGGAGAGTGTTTTTTTTCTTTCACTCTGCAAGTCCTTGTTTCCAGGGACCTGTAAGGACAGTGAGTTAATTTTCCTTGTGCTATATTGTGATTAAAAAAAACATTTATTCTAGGGACAGAAAACTCTAGGTAGGGACAGTGTCAGTTTCTTTCACTCTGCAAGTCCTTGTTTCCAGGGACCTGGAAGGACAGTGAGTGAATTGTCCTTTTGCTATATTGTGATTAAAAAAAACATTTTTTTCTAGGGACAGAAAACTGTAGGTAGGGAGAGTGTTTTTTTTCTTTCACTCTGCAAGTCCTTGTTTCCAGGGACCTGTAAGGACAGTGAGTTAATTTTCCTTGTGCTATATTGTGATTAAAAAAAACATTTATTCTAGGGACAGAAAACTCTAGGTAGGGACAGTGTCAGTTTCTTTCACTCTGCAAGTCCTTGTTTCCAGGGACCTGGAAGGACAGTGAGTGAATTGTCCTTTTGCTATATTGTGATTAAAAAAAACATTTATTCTAGGGACAGAAAACTCTAGGTAGGGACAGTGTCAGTTTCTTTCACTCTGCAAGTCCTTGTTTCCAGGGACCTGGAAGGACAGTGAGTGAATTGTCCTTTTGCTATATTGTGATTAAAAAAAACATTTTTTTCTAGGGACAGAAAACTGTAGGTAGGGAGAGTATTTTTTTTCTTTCACTCTGCAAGTCCTTGTTTCCAGGGACCTGTAAGGACAGTGAGTTAATTGTCCTTGTGCTATATTGTGCTGAAAAAAACATTTATTCCAGGGACAGAAAACTCTAGGTAGGGACAGTGTCAGTTTCTTTCACTCTGCAAGTCCTTGTTTCCAGGGACCTGGAAGGACAGTGAGTGAATTGTCCTTTTGCTATATTGTGATTAAAAAAAACATTTTTTTCTAGGGACAGAAAACTGTAGGTAGGGAGAGTGTTTTTTTTCTTTCACTCTGCAAGTCCTTGTTTCCAGGGACCTGTAAGGACAGTGAGTTAATTTTCCTTGTGCTATATTGTGATTAAAAAAAACATTTTTTCTAGGGACAGAAAACTGTAGGTAGGGAGAGTGTTTTTTTTCTTTCACTCTGCAAGTCCTTGTTTCCAGGGACAGAGAAGGACACCTGAAGGTAGCCCTTATTGCTTTTTTCCCATCTCCCTGCAGGCCATCTATTAGAATGTCTGGAAGGCAAACAAGGAGAGGCAGACAGTCAGGAGGCAATAAAAGAGGGCAAGCAGGCTCTGTGTCTGGGGGCAACAGTGCTGGTCGTGGACGCGGTGCATTGTCATCAGCACATGGCCATGGGACACGCTTGTCCTTCTTTTCGGCAGCTGGACATGTTGAGCCACATCATGCCGAAGACTTGGTAGAGTGGATGACCAAGCCCTCCTCCTCCTCCTCATCCTCTCTCACCCAGGCTCAGGGTACTGGAAAAGCAGCTGCCAAAGCGTCGTCTTCCCTGGTATCAATGTCAGACAAATCATCAGTCACTCCTTCCCTAGACCCACCATGTCCTCCTCCTGAGGAGTCCCCCGAACTGTTTCAGCACAGTGTTGGGTACATGCTCCAGGAGGATGCCCAGCGTTTCGAAGGGTCTGATGATGAAACCCAGCTAGAGGAAGGCAGTAGCGTGAGAGCAGACAGAGGGGATGCTCAAGAAGGACACCAATCTGGCAGTCATGTTCCAGCAGCTGCAGCATACTGCCAGATTGGCTCCAGTGATGAGGAGGGAGGGGATGATGAGGTCAATGACTCCACGTGGGTGCCTAATAGGAGAGAGGAGGAGGAGGAGGATGAGGAGGAGGCACATCTCCAACGAGGCAGGATGCCCTTTGGTGGCCAGCGTAAGGGCAGTACACCGACGGAATCACACCGCAGAGCTCCGCCTGTGCAGGGCGCTGCCTCTGCCCGTCATTCAAAAAGTTCTTTGGTGTGGGCCTTTTTTGAGGCTAGTGCATCAGATCGCACAGCTGCTGTTTGCAACATATGTCTCAAGCGTATATCGCGTGGCCAAAACATCAGCCGCTTGGGTACCACATGCCTGACCAGACATATGTTGACCTGCCATGCAGCTCGTTGGCAAGCCTACCTCAAAGACCCACACCAAAGAACAAAGCGGACCTCTCCTTGCACCGCATCAGCTGGGATCTCCAACCCCACTATAACTTCAGTCCTCTCTGAAACATGCACTGAGAGGAATGAAGGTGTAGAATTAGGTGTGTCACAGCCAAGTACTTGCGCCCACTCTGCTAGCAGTACACCGACGTCCGATTCTAGCAGGCAAATTTCCCTGCCCCAGCTGCTGGACCGTCGAAAGAAGTTCACTCCCAGCCATCCACATGCCCAGCGGTTGAATGCTAGCTTGGCTAAATTGCTAGCGCTTCAACTGCTGCCTTTTCAGTTGGTAGACTCGGCCCCCTTCCGTGAGTTTGTGCAATGTGCGGTTCCTCAGTGGCAGGTTCCCAAACGCCACTTTTTCTCACGGAAGGCTATTCCGGCTCTCTACCGGCATGTGGAAGGCAATGTCTTGGCCTCGCTGGACAGGGCGGTCAGCGGTAAGGTGCATATTACCGCTGACTCATGGTCCAGCAGGCATGGACAGGGACGTTACCTTTCTTTCACGGCCCATTGGGTCACTCTTTTGGCAGCTGGGAAGGATTCAGGACAAGGTGCAGTAGTGTTGGAGGTTGTCCCACCGCCACGCCTCCAAAATGCTACTACTGGTTGTGACACACCTCTCTCCTCCACCCCCTCCTCTTCTTCTTCCTCCATGGCCTCTTCCTGTGGTTTGTCCTATGAACCAGCGGTGCTCCGTAGCCGTTCACGGGGCTACGCAAGTACGCAGGCAAAAAGATGCCATGCCGTGCTTGCGCTGGTGTGTTTGGGGGACAGAAGCCACACTGGGGCAGAGGTCCTGTCTGCTCTGCAGGGCCAGGCCGAGAGGTGGTTGACGCCACGCCAGCTTAAGCCAGGAATGGTGGTTTGCGACAATGGCACCAACCTCCTCTCCGCCCTCCGACAGGGACAACTGACCCATGTGCCCTGTGTGGCTCACGTCCTTAACCTGGTGGTGCAGCGGTTCTTGGGCAGGTACCCGGGCTTACAGGATGTCCTGAGGCAGGCCAGGAAAGTCTGTGTGCATTTCCGCAGATCTTATAATGCCAGTGCTCGCCTGGCTGAGCTGCAAAAGGAGTTGAACCTGCCCAAGAACCGCCTTATATGTGACATGCCCACCAGGTGGAACTCAACGTTGGCCATGCTGCAGCGGCTGCACACGCAGCAGAGGGCCATCAATGAGTACCTGTGCGACTACGGCACCAGGACAGGGTCAGGGGAGCTTGGTTTTTTTTCTCCACGCCAGTGGGGCATGATCAGGGATGCATGCACTGTCCTGGCACCATTTGAGGAGGCCACGAGGATGGTGAGCAGTGACAGTGCATGCATCAGTGACACTGTACCTCTTGTCCACCTGTTGGAGCACACGCTGCGTGGAATAATGGACAGGGCACTTGAGGCAGAACAGAGGCAGGAAGAGGAGGACTTCCTTGCCTCTCAAGGCCCCCTTTACCCAGACAGTGTTCCTTCTGTCCCACCCATCGCACAGGAAGAGGAGGAGGAGGAGGAGGAGGAGGAGGATTGTGTCAGCATGGAGGTGGAGGCTGGCACTCAGCATCATCAGCAGCAGTCTTTTAGGGATGATTTACAGTCCCAAGAAACCAGTGGACTTGTACGTGGCTGGGAGGAGGTGGCTGCGGATCATGTCGTCCTTAGTGACCCAGAGGACTCCGGAGCGAATGCCTCAGCAAACCTACGCTGCATGGCCTCCCTGATCCTGCAAAGTCTGCGGAAGGATCCTCGTATTCTTCGGATCAAGGAGAGGGACCATTACTGGCTGGCCACTCTCCTTGATCCACGGTACAAGGGTAAGGTTGCGGACCTTATGTTACCGTCGCAGAGGGAGCAGAGGATGAGACAACTCCGGGAGGCCTTGCAGAAAGGTCTGTGCAACGCGTTCCCAGAGACTGGGAGGTTGCAAACTCCTGGTCCTGGACAACGAGTTGCTGAGGCTTCGGCCAGTCAAAGAAGGAGCGGTGGGGAAGGTGGCCGTCTGACCGATGCGTTCAGACAATTCTTTAGTCCGCAGCCCCAAAGTATGATTGGTTCCAGCAACCATCGCCAGCGTCTGATAAACATGGTGCAGGAATATCTAGGGGCAAGGTCAGACTTGGACACCTTCCCCACCGAAAATCCTCTGGCTTACTGGGTCTTGAGGATGGATCACTGGCCAGAGCTTGCACAGTATGCAATTGAGCTACTGGCCTGTCCTGCATCCAGCGTTCTTTCGGAACGCACATTCAGTGCTGCTGGAGGATTTGTCACGGATCACAGGGTGCGCCTGTCCACCGACTCGGTTGATCGACTGACTTTCATCAAGATGAACCAGTCTTGGATCACCACCAGCTACCACACACCTGATGCTGATATAACAGACTAATTGATTTTAAAATGTCACATCCCTTCAAGACTGATGCTGATGCTGAGTGCCTGTGCTGTTATGTTGACTGCCTATCCTCCTCCTCCGAGTCCTCAATGATACGATTGATGATGATAGCTTGGAAGATCATTTTTGTTTATGGGTGCCGCCACCAGTGCCTAACGCCCAATTTTTCAGCCCCTGTTTAACAGGGGCGTGTAATTACAATTTTTGAAGCAATACTTTGCAACAGGGCTCATTGCTGTGCTCCAAGTACAGTATCTGTGAGGAGTTGCAGTGTTGTGCCACCAGTGCCTAAGGCCCAATTTTTCAGCCCCTGTTTAACAGGGGCGTGTCATTACAATTTTTGAAGCAATACTTTGCAACAGGGCTCATTGCTGTGCTCCAAGTACAGTATCTGTGAGGGGTTGCAGTGTTGTGCCACCAGTGCCTAAGGCCCAATTTTTCAGCCCCTGTTCAACAGGGGCATGTAATTACAATTCTTGATCTAATAATTCACAGCAGGGCCCATTGCTGCACCCACCAAGAGTAACTGTCAGGGCTTACAGTGTTGTGGCACCAGCACCACCATCAAAGGCCCAATTTTTACTACCACTGTTCAACAATTATATGTAATTAAAATTCCTGATATAATAGTTGACAGCAGGGCGTTCCAGCACCAACCAAGAGTAACTGTGAGTGCTTACAGTGTTGTGCCAACACCAACAACTAAGGGGCCTATTTCTGCAGAGTATATACGGCAGGTCCCTACTTTCAAACATCCAACTTACAAACGACTCCTACTTGCAAACGCAAGAAGACAACAGGAAGTGAGAGGAAATCTACCACTAGGAAGGAAAATTCTCTCCTGTAAGAATAAATATGGGAGAAAGGTGTCTCCTCTGTACTGATGCTTTATCAGCAATCCTTGTTTCAAGAAAAACACCACATTTCAAAAACAGTTGTCATTGGGACGGAAAGTGAGGTGAAATGTTCTGAACAGGGGCACAGACAGCAAAACAAATGTTACAGGGGTGATAACCCTTACCTATGTTTTCCAAAAAGTTTAAAAATAGATTTTTGGGCTGGAGCTACACTTCAACAATGTACCTGTTCAAAATTACAAACAGATTCTACATAAGAACAAACCTACAGTCCCTGTCTTGTATGCACCGCCTGTATACGGCTGTTCAGAGTATATAGGGCCTTTTTTATTTTATGTGCGGGGTTCCCCTTAATATCCATACAAGACCCAAAGGGGCTGGTAATGGGCTGGGGTAGGGGGGGGGGGGGGTCATGGGGTAGCTATGCCATTTTTCTTAAAGAATTTCATCCATATTACCGGGACCAGACATTACATTAAAGCCGCAAGCAGTTTTAAATGGCTTTTTTTTCCTTTAGAAGTGTCATTTTGTGCAGGGACAGTTCTAAACACGGGAAACACGTGGCACTTCACAGGCATACTTTAGACACCCCCCAGGTACGATATTTAAAGGAATATTTGACTTTTTTTTTTTCACTTTATGCATCATTAAAATGACTGCTCCCGAAAAACGACCGTTTTTAAAACTTCTTTTTGCATTGATACATGTCCCCTGGTGCAGAACCCGGGTTCCCAAACCCTTTTTAGGACAATAACATGCATAATAGTTGTTATAATTAGCACTTTAGAATTCGAACGTTCGCATCCATTGTATTTAATAGGGTTCTAATGTTCGTTCGAACTTCCGGTCCGTTCGCGGGTTCTGGTGCGAACCGAACCCGGGGGTGTTCGGCTCATCACTACCTACAAACAAGGATTAGCACAGTAAAACACACTGACACTCTCCCTACCTATAGTTTTCTGTCCCTATAATTTTTTTTTTTAAAGATGGTTGATGATGAATGATTTAGCACAGTATAGCACAATGAGAATTTCCCTCACTGTCCTTCCCTGTCCCTACAAACAAGGATTAGCACAGTAAAACACACTGACACTCTCCCTACTGTGGGGGGGTTAGCTCGGCAGCGGGTGTGTGTGATCCCCTGGATGGGCTCCCCACACAAAAACAGGCCCAGCAGACGGAGGTTGTGGTTTTCAAGATCAAAAAGGTGCGGTTTATTTCTCTATTTACAGTGACAAAAAAACACAGCAAAGCAAAAAGAAACATAAACAAAATAAACCCTGGTCAGCTTGACCTCTGACTAAACATGCAGGTTTCCTAACTAACAACTGGGATCAGCCTGGTGCTGTCCTAGTCCCTAAGTCCCTGGTTTAGTAAATGTCCAAACAAATAGCCACACAGGCTTTGTCTCACCGCACAGGGGTTCACTCTCCCTAGACAGTCCACACAGGTCTGGTTCCAGGCATGAGCAAACACCTAATGAAGCTGGGAGTTTTTATAGAGGCCTTAAACGAGCTGACAAGCTTCAGCTGGTCTCATCAACTCCCTGCCTGCACGACGCCCAGCACTCTCCCTAGAGGTATGAATCATCCATGAGCCCACTAGCCTCAGCTGGGCTTCATCAACTCCCTCCCTAGTTGTATAAGTTGGCATAAAGCCTGAATCTGGGAGAAATATATCTACCCCCCTGGATGCAACCAGGTGACTTTACCTTCCTGCTGTCACATACCCCCCCTCTTGTTTTAACCTTGGGGTTGGAACACCAGCAATCAGGCATTCATGTACTCGAGACAAAGCATCCACATTCCCCATTTGAACGCCAGGGCGATGCTTTACTGTGAAGTTGAATTCCTGTAGGGCCAGGAACCACCTATTCACTCTTCTATTTGTCTCCTTGTTTTGAGCCATCCACTTTAACGGAGCGTGATCCGTAACCATGTCAAAGTGCCTACCTAGCAGATAGTACCGAAGGGAATCTAGAGCCCACTTCACCGCTAAACACTCCTTTTCAACCGTGGCGTAATTTACCTCATGGGACTTCAACTTCCTGCTGAGGTAAATGACTGGGTGCTCTTCCCCGTTCCAGACCTGGGACAATACTGCTCCTAACCCCACATCTGACGCATCACTTTGTACGACAAAGTCTTTAGAGAAGTCGGGTGAGTACAACACTGGCTGGCTACATAAGGCTTGTTTCAAGAATTGGAATGCTGCCTCAGCCTCGGGGGTCCATTTAATCATGACCGACCCTTTCCCTTTCGTCAGGTTGGTTAGGGGCACAGCCTTAGAAGCAAAGTGGGGAATGAAGCGCCGATAATAACCCGCGATTCCCAGAAAGGCCCGTACCTGCTTCTTGCTGTTGGGACGTGGCCAACTCTGGATGGCCTCGACTTTGTTGAGTTGGGGTTTTATTACTCCCCTGCCAATGGTGTACCCAAGATATTTGGCCTCCTCCTGCCCAATGGTACACTTCTTGGGGTTAGCCGTAAACCCCGCTTCCCGGATAGAGTCTAGGACTGCTTGCACTTTTGGCAGATGTGAGGCCCAATCTGTGCTATGGACAATTACATCATCCAGGTAAGCCGCAGCATACTTCCGATGGGGCCTCAGTATCTGGTCCATTTTCCGCTGGAATGTGGCCGGCGCATTCTGTAACCCGAACGGCATTCTCTTATATTGGAACGCCCCGTCTGGGGTTACAAATGCGGTTTTCTCTTTGGCCGACTTGGCCAGGGGAATTTGCCAATACCCTTTTGTGAGGTCAAGAGTCGTCATGTATCGGGCTGTTCCCAGCCGGTCGATCAACTCATCTATACGTGGCATGGGGTAGGTGTCAAATTTTGTAACTTTGTTCAACTGACGAAAATCGTTACAAAATCGCCAGCTCCCATCCGGTTTAGGCACCAACACAATGGGACTAGACCAATCACTTTGGGACTCCTCTATCACCCCTAAGTTCAGCATTTTCTGTACTTCCTCCCGTATTGCCTCCCGTCGGGCCTCTGGGATCCGATAGGGTTTTAACTTCACCCTTTCACCGGGCGGGGTAATAATATCATGCTCTACCCCAGATGTTTGTCCCGGCAGCTCAGAGAACACCTCCTTGTTGCGAAGCACAAACTCCTTCACCTCCTGTTGTTGGGGTTGTGACAAGGTGGCTGCTATTCCAACCTCCGGAATCACGCAACCAGTTTGAGCTGGTGACCAAGTTTCTGCGACTAGGGACTCTCTATCCCTCCAGGCTTTCAACAGATTAACGTGATAGATCTGTTCGGGCTTTCGCCTTCCTGGTTGTCTGACCTTGTAATTCACTTCGCTCACTTTTTCCATTATCTCGTAGGGGCCTTGCCATTTGGCAAGGAATTTACTTTCAACCGTAGGGACAAGTACCAATATCCTATCCCCCGGGGAAAAGGTACGGGTCTTGGCTCCACGGTTGTACACTCTCTGCTGTGCCAACTGCGCTTGGGCCAAATGTTCCTTCACGATGGGCATTACCTGTGCAATTCGATCTTGCATCAGGGCGACATGCTCAATCACACTCCTGTGGGGAGAACTCTCACTTTCCCAAGTTTCCTTGGCAATATCCAACAGTCCTCTTGGGTGTCTCCCATACAGTAACTCAAAGGGGGAGAATCCCGTAGAGGATTGGGGCACCTCCCTAATAGCAAACATCAAATAAGGAAGTAGACAGTCCCAATCCTTTCCATCTCTATCCACCACTTTCTTCAACATTTGTTTTAGGGTTTTGTTGAATCTTTCAACCAGCCCATCGGTTTGGGGGTGATACACAGACGTACGCAATTGCGTCACTTTGAACAATTTACACAGCTCTTTCATAACCCGGGACATAAAGGGTGTACCTTGGTCCGTAAGCAGTTCTTTACAAATACCCACCCGGCTAAAAACAAGAGATAGCTCTTTGGCTATGGTTTTGGCCGAGGTATTTCGGAGAGGGATCGCTTCTGGATAACGGGTGGCATAGTCCATTATAACTAATATGTACTGGTGCCCCCTAGCGGACTTGATTATAGGACCTACCAAATCCATTGCGACCCTCTTAAACGGGACCTCAATGATGGGTAGAGGGACCAGCGGGCTACGGAAATGTGGCATCGGGGCCGACCTCTGACACACAGGGCAGGAGGAACAATAATTTTCTATGTCCTTCATCACCCCAGGCCAATAGAATCTCTGTAATACCCTCTCTCGGGTTTTCTCTGTCCCCAGATGACCTCCAAGAATGTGCCCATGGGCCAACTCCAACACCAACTTCCTGTAAGGTTTGGGCACCACAAGCTGCTCCACGGTTTCTTCTGCCCTTTTTGCCACCCGATACAGTAGGTCCTTCTCTACGCTGAAGTATGGGTAAGTGCAGGTATTATCTGGGTTCACTAACTCGCCATCTATTTCCACTACGTTTTCCCGTGCCTTTATTAGGGCGGGGTCTTTTAACTGTTCTGTGGCAAAATTTTCCCTGTGAACCTCAAGATCAGAAAACTCCACAGACGGTAGGTTTTCGTCTGAGGAGGTGGGCTCCTCTCCAGTTTCTTGAGTCTCGCCTGCCAATACTGACAAGGGAAATTCTGGAGAGTCCTCACCACTCTCAGAGGAGTTCTGGCTATCACCTTCCTGGTACATAGGGGCACCAGTGGGGGGTTCAGGATCATCCCACAGTTCCCAGAACTTCGGAAAATCCCTTCCCACAATGGCATCATGCGGTAATTGAGATACTAACCCCACTGGATGAGAGAGGGTACCTTTGGGGGTCTTGAAACACACTGTAGTCACTGGATACTCTCGGGTGTCCCCATGCACACAAATCACAGCTACCTTGCTATTCCCAGAGACCTCTGTTTTAACTAATTCAGCCTTTATCAGGGTCACAAGGCTACCTGAATCCAGTAATACCACAACATTTCTACCATTAATACACATTTTGCATAAATGTTTCTCAGTTCCCCGAATGGCAGTGCATGCGACTGTCGCACACAGCGACTGACGTCTGTCCGTCAGAAAGTCACATTGCATGGGTTCCTCCACAACCGGGCAATTTGCTGCAATATGTCCCGCTTGCCGGCAGCGGTAGCAAACAATCCATTTGGCTGCCTCTTGAGCCCCTGACTTCCCAGGCTGTTCTCGCCAAACTTTGGGTAGAGCTCCCACCCTCTCACTCTCTCCACCCTCACCCCTTGGAATCCTCTTATCCGCCCCTGGGGATGGTCTGGTCTTAGGGTGGAAAGTCTGAGAGTCTCTGGAAGAGGCCGTCAGGTTCTCTGTAGCCAAGTATTTCTCTACACGATCCACAAGACCACCGGCCGTCTCTGGGTCTCCATGGCTTACCCACTTTTGGATGGCAGTAGGAAGAGCTCTCAAAAACCGATCCATTACAACACGTTCCACAATCTCTGGTGCGGACAAAGTCTCTGGCTGTAGCCACTTCCTGCTCAGGTGAATGAGATCATACATTTGAGACCTGGGGGGTTTTCCAAGCTGGAAAGTCCAGTTATGCACACGCTGAGCCCGGACAGCCAGGGTGACACCCAGCCTTGCCAATATTTCAGCTTTTAGCATCACATAGTCTTTTGCTTGGTCAGGCTCTAGGTCATAGTAAGCCTTCTGCGATTCACCAGTTAACAGAGGAGCCACCAGTCCAGCCCACTGCTCCTCAGGCCACTTTTCTCTTTCAGCAGTCCTTTCAAATGTGGTCAAAAATACCTCTGGATCATCCTCTCCAGTCATTTTTGTCAATAAACGACTCACCCCAAAGGACGCGGTATTAGTGGGACGGCTTTCCTCACTGGTCTGCGGACGTTGCTGCATTACTGCTTCCATTTGTTGTAGTCTCTGCTCTTGCTTCTGTAACAGGTCTATGAAGCGGGCCTCAGATTGCTGCTGGGCTTGTTGCTGAGCTTCCAGACTCTGTTGGTGAGCTTGCTGCTGGGCTGCAAGGCTCTGTTGATGAGCTTGCTGCTGGGCTGCGAAGCTCTGTTGTTGAGCTGCAAGGCTCTTTTGCAAACCTGCATTTGTCTGCTGTTGATTGGCATTTGCTAGAGCCAGCTGTTTCAGTATCTCCTCCATGCTGGCTTAAAAAAAAACTGCCCGCATTCTCCACCAACTGTGGGGGGGTTAGCTCGGCAGCGGGTGTGTGTGATCCCCTGGATGGGCTCCCCACACAAAAACAGGCCCAGCAGACGGAGGTTGTGGTTTTCAAGATCAAAAAGGTGCGGTTTATTTCTCTATTTACAGTGACAAAAAAACACAGCAAAGCAAAAAGAAACATAAACAAAATAAACCCTGGTCAGCTTGACCTCTGACTAAACATGCAGGTTTCCTAACTAACAACTGGGATCAGCCTGGTGCTGTCCTAGTCCCTAAGTCCCTGGTTTAGTAAATGTCCAAACAAATAGCCACACAGGCTTTGTCTCACCGCACAGGGGTTCACTCTCCCTAGACAGTCCACACAGGTCTGGTTCCAGGCATGAGCAAACACCTAATGAAGCTGGGAGTTTTTATAGAGGCCTTAAACGAGCTGACAAGCTTCAGCTGGTCTCATCAACTCCCTGCCTGCACGACGCCCAGCACTCTCCCTAGAGGTATGAATCATCCATGAGCCCACTAGCCTCAGCTGGGCTTCATCAACTCCCTCCCTAGTTGTATAAGTTGGCATAAAGCCTGAATCTGGGAGAAATATATCTACCCCCCTGGATGCAACCAGGTGACTTTACCTTCCTGCTGTCACACTACCTATAGTTTTCTGTCCCTATAAAAAATGTTTTTTTAAAGATGGTTGATGATGAATGCTTTAGCACAGTATAGCACAATGAGAATTTCCCTCACTGTCCTTCCCTGTCCCTACAAACAAGGATTAGCACAGTAAAACACACTGACACTCTCCCTACCTATAGTTTTCTGTCCCTATAAAAAATGTTTTTTTTAAAGATGGTTGATGATGAATGCTTTAGCACAGTATAGCACAATGAGAATTTCCCTCACTGTCCTTCCCTGTCCCTACAAACAAGGATTAGCACAGTAAAACACACTGACACTCTCCCTACCTATAGTTTTCTGTCCCTATAAAAAATGTTTTTTTAAAGATGGTTGATGATGAATGCTTTAGCACAGTATAGCACAATGAGAATTTCCCTCACTGTCCTTCCCTGTCCCTACAAACAAGGATTAGCACAGTAAAACACACTGACACTCTCCCTACCTATAGTTTTCTGTCCCTATAAAAAATGTTTTTTTAAAGATGGTTGATGATGAATGCTTTAGCACAGTATAGCACAATGAGAATTTCCCTCACTGTCCTTCCCTGTCCCTACAAACAAGGATTAGCACAGTAAAACACACTGACACTCTCCCTACCTATAGTTTTCTGTCCCTATAAAAAATGTTTTTTTAAAGATGGTTGATGATGAATGCTTTAGCACAGTATAGCACAATGAGAATTTCCCTCACTGTCTTTCCCTGTCCCTACAAACAAGGATTAGCACAGTAAAACACACTGACACTCTCCCTACCTATAGTTTTCTGTCCCTATAAAAAATGTTTTTTTAAAGATGGTTGATGATGAATGCTTTAGCACAGTATAGCACAATGAGAATTTCCCTCACTGTCCTTCCCTGTCCCTACAAACAAGGATTAGCACAGTAAAACACACTGACACTCTCCCTACCTATAGTTTTCTGTCCCTATAAAAAATGTTTTTTTAAAGATGGTTGATGATGAATGCTTTAGCACAGTATAGCACAATGAGAATTTCCCTCACTGTCCTTCCCTGTCCCTACAAACAAGGATTAGCACAGTAAAACACACTGACACTCTCCCTACCTATAGTTTTCTGTCCCTATAAAAAATGTTTTTTTAAAGATGGTTGATGATGAATGCTTTAGCACAGTATAGCACAATGAGAATTTCCCTCACTGTCCTTCCCTGTCCCTACAAACAAGGATTAGCACAGTAAAACACACTGACACTCTCCCTACCTATAGTTTTCTGTCCCTATAAAAAATGTTTTTTTAAAGATGGTTGATGATGAATGCTTTAGCACAGTATAGCACAATGAGAATTTCCCTCACTGTCCTTCCCTGTCCCTACAAACAAGGATTAGCACAGTAAAACACACTGACACTCTCCCTACCTATAGTTTTCTGTCCCTATAAAAAAAGTTTTTTTAAAGATGGTTGATGATGAATGCTTTAGCACAGTATAGCACAATGAGAATTTCCCTCACTGTCCTTCCCTGTCCCTATAAACAAGGATTAGCACAGTAAAACACACTGACACTCTCCCTACCTATAGTTTTCTGTCCCTATAAAAAATGTTTTTTTAAAGATGGTTGATGATGAATGCTTTAGCACAGTATAGCACAATGAGAATTTCCCTCACTGTCCTTCCCTGTCCCTACAAACAAGGATTAGCACAGTAAAACACACTGACACTCTCCCTACCTATAGTTTTCTGTCCCTATAAAAAATGTTTTTTTAAAGATGGTTGATGATGAATGCTTTAGCACAGTATAGCACAATGAGAATTTCCCTCACTGTCCTTCCCTGTCCCTACAAACAAGGATTAGCACAGTAAAACACACTGACACTCTCCCTACCTATAGTTTTCTGTCCCTATAAAAAATGTTTTTTTAAAGATGGTTGATGATGAATGCTTTAGCACAGTATAGCACAATGAGAATTTCCCTCACTGTCCTTCCCTGTCCCTACAAACAAGGATTAGCACAGTAAAACACACTGACACTCTCCCTACTGTGACAGCAGGAAGGTAAAGTCACCTGGTTGCATTCAGGGGGGTAGATATATTTCGCCCAGATTCAGGCTTTACGCCGACTTATACAACTAGGTGGAGAGTTGTATAAGGCTAGTGGGCTCATGGATGACTCATACCTCTAGGGAGAGTGTGGGGCGTCGTGCAGACAGGGAGTTGATGAGACCAGCTGAAGCTTGTCAGCTCATTTAGGCCTCTATAAGAACTCCCAGCTTCATTAGATGTTAGCTCATGCCTGGAACCAGACCTGTGTGGACTGTCTAGGGAGAGTGAACCCCTGTGCGGTGAGACAAAGCCTGTGTGGCTATTTGCTTGGACATTTAAAACCAGGGACTTAGGGACTAGGACAGCACTAGGCTGATCCCAGTTGTTAGTTAGGAAACCTGTATGTTTAGTCAGAGGTCAAGTTGACCAGGATTTATTTTGTTTATGTTTCTTTTGCTTTGCTGTGTTTTGTCACTGTAAATAGAAAAAAAACCGCACCTTTTTGATTTTGAAAACCACAACCTCCGTTTGCTGGGCCTGTTTTTGTGTGGGGAGCCCATCTCGGGGGTCACACACACCCGCTGCCGAGCTAACCCCCTCACAGTTGGTGGAGAATGCGGGCAGTTTTTTTTAAGCCCGCATGGAGGAGATACTGAAGCAGCTGGCTCTAGCAAATGCCAATCAACAGCAGACAAATGCAGGTTTACAAAAGAACTTCGCAGCCCAGCAGCAAGCTCATCAACAGAGCCTTGCAGCCCAGCAGCAGACAAACGCAACTTTGCAACAGAGTCTGGAGGCTCAGCAACAAGCCCAGCAGCAATCTGAGGCCCGCTTCATAGACCTGTTGCAGAAGCAAGAGCAGAGACTACAACAACAGATGGAAGCAGTAATGCAGCAACGTCCGCAGACCAGTGAGGAAAGCCGTCCCACTAATACCGCGTCCTTTGGGGTGAGTCGTTTATTGACAAAAATGACTGGAGAGGATGATCCAGAGGTATTTTTGACCACATTTGAAAGAACCGCTGAAAGAGAAAAGTGGCCTGAGGAGCAGTGGGCTGGACTGGTGGCTCCTCTGTTAACTGGTGAATCGCAGAAAGCTTACTATGACCTAGAGCCTAACCAAGCAAAAGACTATGTGATGCTAAAAGCTGAAATATTGGCAAGGCTGGGTGTCACCCAGGCTGTCCGGGCTCAGCGTGTGCATAACTGGACTTTCCAGCTTGGAAAACCCCCCAGGTCTCAAATGTATGATCTCATTCACCTGAGCAGAAAGTGGCTACAGCCAGAGACTTTGTCCGCACCAAAGATTGTGGAACGTGTTGTAATGGATCGGTTTTTGAGAGCTCTTCCTACTGCCATCCAAAAGTGGGTAAGCCATGGAGACCCAGAGACGGCCGATGGTCTTGTGGATCGTGTGGAGAAATACTTGGCTACAGAGAACCTGACGGCCTCTTCCAGAGACACTCGGACTTTCCACCCTAAGACCAGACCATCCCCAGGGGCGGATAAGAGGATTCCAAGGGGTGAGGGTGGAGAGAGTGAGAGGGTGGGAGCTCTACCCCAAGTTTGGCGAGAACAGCCTGGGAAATCAGCGGCTCAAGAGGCCGCAAGAAGGATCGTTTGCTACCGCTGCCGGCAAGCGGGACATATTGCAGCCAATTGCCCGGTTGTGGAGGAACCCATGCAGTGTGACTTTCTGACGGGCAGACGTCAGTCGCTGTGTGCGACAGTCGCATGCACTGCCATTCGAGGAACTGAGAAACATTTATGCAAAATGTGTGTTAATGGTAGAAATGTTGTGGTATTGCTGGATTCAGGTAGCCTTGTGACCCTGATAAAGGCTGAGTTAGTTAAAACAGAGGTCTCTGGGAATAGCAAGGTAGCTGTTATTTGTGTGCATGGGGACACCCGAGAGTATCCAGTGACTACAGTGTGTTTCGAGACCCCCAAAGGTACCCTCTCTCATCCAGTGGGCTTAGTATCTCAGTTACCGCATGACGCCATTGTGGGAAGGGATTTTCCGAAGTTCTGGGAACTGTGGGATGATCCTGAGCCCCCCACTGGTGCCCCTATGTACCAGGAATGTGATAGCCAGAACTCCCCTGAGAGTGGTGAGGACTCTCCGGAATTTCCCTTATCAGTATTGGCAGGGGAGACTCAAGAAACTGGAGAGGAGCCCACCTCCTCAGACGAAAACCTACCGTCTGTGGAGTTTTCTGATCTTGAGGTTCACAGGGAAAACTTTGCCACAGAACAGTTGAAAGACCCCGCCCTAATAAAGGCACGGGAAAACGTAGTGAAAATAGATGGCGAGTTAGTGAACCCAGATAATACCTGCACTTACCCATACTTCAGCGTAGAGAAGGACCTACTGTATCGGGTGGCAAAAAGGGCAGAAGAAACCGTTGAGCAGCTTGTGGTGCCCAAACCTTACAGGAAGTTGGTGTTGGAGTTGGCCCATGGGCACATTCTTGGAGGTCATCTGGGGACAGAGAAAACCCGAGAGAGGGTATTACAGAGATTCTATTGGCCGGGGGTGATGAAGGACATAGAAAATTATTGTTCCTCCTGCCCTGTGTGTCAGAGGTCGGCCCCGATGCCACATTTCCGTAGCCCGCTGGTCCCTCTACCCATCATTGAGGTCCCGTTTGAGAGGATCGCCATGGATTTGGTAGGTCCTATAATCAAGTCCGCTAGGGGGCACCAGTACATATTAGTTATAATGGACTATGCCACCCGTTATCCAGAAGCAATCCCTCTCCGAAATACCTCGGCCAAAACCATAGCCAAAGAGCTATCTCTTGTGTTTACCCGGGTGGGTATTTGTAAAGAACTGCTTACGGACCAAGGTACACCCTTTATGTCCCGGGTTATGAAGGAGCTGTGTAAATTGTTCAAAGTGACGCAATTACGTACATCTGTGTATCACCCCCAAACCGATGGGCTGGTTGAAAGATTCAACAAAACCCTAAAACAAATGTTGAAGAAAGTGGTGGATAGAGATGGAAAGGATTGGGACTGTCTACTTCCTTATCTGATGTTTGCTATTAGGGAGGTGCCCCAATCCTCTACGGGATTCTCCCCCTTTGAGTTACTGTATGGGAGACACCCAAGAGGGCTGTTGGATATTGCCAAGGAAACTTGGGAAAGTGAGAGTTCTCCCCACAGGAGTGTGATTGAGCATGTTGCCCTGATGCAAGACCGAATTGCACAGGTAATGCCCATCGTGAAGGAACATTTGGCCCAAGCGCAGTTAGCACAGCAGAGAGTGTACAACCGTGGAGCCAAGACCCGTACCTTTTCCCCGGGGGATAGGATACTGGTACTTGTCCCTACGGTTGAAAGTAAATTCCTTGCCAAATGGCAAGGCCCCTACGAGATAATGGAAAAAGTGAGCAAAGTGAATTACAAGGTCAGACAACCAGGAAGGCGAAAGCCCGAACAGATCTATCACGTTAATCTGTTGAAAGCCTGGAGGGATAGAGAGTCCCTAGTCGCAGACACTTGGTCACCAGCTCAAACTGGTTGCGTGATTCCTGAGGTTGGAATAGCAGCCACCTTGTCACAACCCCAACAACAGGAGGTTAAGGAGTTTGTGCTTCGCCACAAGGAGGTATTCTCTGAGCTGCCGGGACAAACATCTGGGGTAGAGCATGACATCATTACCCCGCCCGGTGAAAGGGTGAAGTTAAAACCCTATCGGATCCCAGAGGCCCGACGGGAGGCAATACGGGAGGAAGTACAGAAAATGCTGAACTTAGGGGTGATAGAGGAGACCCAAAGTGATTGGTCTAGTCCCATTGTGTTGGTGCCTAAACCGGATGGGAGCTGGCGATTTTGTAACGATTTTCGTCAGTTGAACAAAGTTACAAAATTTGACACCTACCCCATGCCACGTATAGATGAGTTGATCGACCGGCTGGGAACAGCCCGATACATGACGACTCTTGACCTCACAAAAGGGTATTGGCAAATCCCCCTGGCCAAGTCGGCCAAAGAGAAAACCGCATTTGTAACCCCAGACGGGGCGTTCCAATATAAAAGAATGCCGTTCGGGTTACAGAATGCGCCGGCCACATTCCAGCGGAAAATGGACCAGATGCTGAGGCCCCATCGGAAGTATGCTGCGGCTTACCTGGATGACGTAATTGTCCATAGCACAGATTGGGCCTCACATCTGCCAAAAGTGCAAGCAGTCCTGGACTCTGTTCGGGAAGCGGGGTTTACGGCTAACCCCAAGAAGTGTACCATTGGGCAGGAGGAGGCCAAATATCTTGGGTACACCATTGGGAGGGGAGTAATAAAACCCCAACTCAACAAAGTCGAGGCCATCCAGAGTTGGCCACGTCCCAACAGCAAGAAGCAGGTACGAGCCTTTCTGGGAATCGCTGGGTATTATCGGCGATTCATTCCCCACTTTGCTTCTAAGGCTGTGCCCCTAACCAACCTGACGAAGGGGAAAGGGTCGGTCATGATTAAATGGACCCCCGAGGCTGAGGCAGCATTCCAATTCTTGAAACAAGCCTTATGTAGCCAGCCAGTGTTGTACTCACCCGACTTCTCTAAAGACTTTGTCGTACAAAGTGATGCGTCAGATGTGGGGTTAGGAGCAGTATTGTCCCAGGTCTGGAACGGGGAAGAGCACCCAGTCATTTACCTCAGCAGGAAGTTGAAGTCCCATGAGGTAAATTACGCCACCGTTGAAAAGGAGTGTTTAGCGGTGAAGTGGGCTCTAGATTCCCTTCGGTACTACCTGCTAGGTAGGCACTTTGACTTGGTTACGGATCACGCTCCGTTAAAGTGGATGGCTCAAAACAAGGAAACAAATAGAAGAGTGAATAGGTGGTTCCTGGCCCTCCAGGAATTCAACTTCACAGTAAAGCATCGCCCTGGCGTTCAAATGGGGAATGTGGATGCTTTGTCTCGAGTACATGAATGCCTGATTGCTGGTGGTCCAACCCCGAGGTTAAAACAAGAGGGGGGGTATGTGACAGCAGGAAGGTAAAGTCACCTGGTTGCATTCAGGGGGGTAGATATATTTCGCCCAGATTCAGGCTTTACGCCGACTTATACAACTAGGTGGAGAGTTGTATAAGGCTAGTGGGCTCATGGATGACTCATACCTCTAGGGAGAGTGTGGGGCGTCGTGCAGACAGGGAGTTGATGAGACCAGCTGAAGCTTGTCAGCTCATTTAGGCCTCTATAAGAACTCCCAGCTTCATTAGATGTTAGCTCATGCCTGGAACCAGACCTGTGTGGACTGTCTAGGGAGAGTGAACCCCTGTGCGGTGAGACAAAGCCTGTGTGGCTATTTGCTTGGACATTTAAAACCAGGGACTTAGGGACTAGGACAGCACTAGGCTGATCCCAGTTGTTAGTTAGGAAACCTGTATGTTTAGTCAGAGGTCAAGTTGACCAGGATTTATTTTGTTTATGTTTCTTTTGCTTTGCTGTGTTTTGTCACTGTAAATAGAAAAAAAACCGCACCTTTTTGATTTTGAAAACCACAACCTCCGTTTGCTGGGCCTGTTTTTGTGTGGGGAGCCCATCTCGGGGGTCACACACACACCCGCTGCCGAGCTAACCCCCTCACACTACCTATAGTTTTCTGTCCCTATAAAAAATGTTTTTTTAAAGATGGTTGATGATGAATGCTTTAGCACAGTATAGCACAATGAGAATTTCCCTCACTGTCCTTCCCTGTCCCTACAAACAAGGATTAGCACAGTAAAACACACTGACACTCTCCCTACCTATAGTTTTCTGTCCCTATAAAAAATGTTTTTTTAAAGATGGTTGATGATGAATGCTTTAGCACAGTATAGCACAATGAGAATTTCCCTCACTGTCCTTCCCTGTCCCTACAAACAAGGATTAGCACAGTAAAACACACTGACACTCTCCCTACCTATAGTTTTCTGTCCCTATAAAAAATGTTTTTTTAAAGATGGTTGATGATGAATGCTTTAGCACAGTATAGCACAATGAGAATTTCCCTCACTGTCCTTCCCTGTCCCTACAAACAAGGATTAGCACAGTAAAACACACTGACACTCTCCCTACCTATAGTTTTCTGTCCCTATAAAAAATGTTTTTTTAAAGATGGTTGATGATGAATGCTTTAGCACAGTATAGCACAATGAGAATTTCCCTCACTGTCCTTCCCTGTCCCTACAAACAAGGATTAGCACAGTAAAACACACTGACACTCTCCCTACCTATAGTTTTCTGTCCCTATAAAAAATGTTTTTTTAAAGATGGTTGATGATGAATGCTTTAGCACAGTATAGCACAATGAGAATTTCCCTCACTGTCCTTCCCTGTCCCTACAAACAAGGATTAGCACAGTAAAACACACTGACACTCTCCCTACCTATAGTTTTCTGTCCCTATAAAAAATGTTTTTTTAAAGATGGTTGATGATGAATGCTTTAGCACAGTATAGCACAATGAGAATTTCCCTCACTGTCCTTCCCTGTCCCTACAAACAAGGATTAGCACAGTAAAACACACTGACACTCTCCCTACCTATAGTTTTCTGTCCCTATAAAAAATGTTTTTTTAAAGATGGTTGATGATGAATGCTTTAGCACAGTATAGCACAATGAGAATTTCCCTCACTGTCCTTCCCTGTCCCTACAAACAAGGATTAGCACAGTAAAACACACTGACACTCTCCCTACCTATAGTTTTCTGTCCCTATAAAAAATGTTTTTTTAAAGATGGTTGATGATGAATGCTTTAGCACAGTATAGCACAATGAGAATTTCCCTCACTGTCCTTCCCTGTCCCTACAAACAAGGATTAGCACAGTAAAACACACTGACACTCTCCCTACCTATAGTTTTCTGTCCCTATAAAAAATGTTTTTTTAAAGATGGTTGATGATGAATGCTTTAGCACAGTATAGCACAATGAGAATTTCCCTCACTGTCCTTCCCTGTCCCTACAAACAAGGTTTAGCACAGTAAAACAGACTGACACTCTCCCTACCTATCCTTCTCTTTCCCTAAACTAAAGGAATCCAGGTTAAGCAAGAAAAAAAATGTCACTATCCCTGCCTATGCTTCTCTTTCCCTGCTCCGGAACACACTACACTAGGCCGCCGTGCTGGCGGCCTTTTATAGTGTGGGGCGTGTACTAAACACCCTCAGCAATAATTGGCCACAGGCATCCTGCCTGTGGCCAATCATTGCTCTCCTCGCTGCCGGCGCTGTGATTGGCCAAGCATGCGGGGTCACAGTGCATGCTTGGCCAATCACAGCGCCTGGATGACACTGCAATGGCGTAGTGCATTGTGGGCCGCGAATTAGGCGCGAACGGCCCAAATCGTTCGTTGTTCGGCGAACGATCGAACAGCCGATGTTCGAGTCGAACGTATGTTCGACTCGAACACTGAGCTCATCCCTAATGGTGGACTCTTGAATTCTCAAATTTTTTCACTTAATTGTTTATTTTGTTTATTTAATTGTTTAACACTGGGAATGATTATTCTTTTCTTCACTTGATTTTTTATGCACCACAACAGTTTACTATACTATATACCATTGATTGGTCTAATTAAGCACGGGGGTCTCTTACCCCTTTTTTTCTGTAACCACTTCGCGCCCGGGCCAATACGAAAAGACGGCCGCATTGTGGCGCTCAATTGCCGGGAGGGCGTCCATGGACGTCCTCCTGTTTACTTCCGCAATGCGCGCCCCTGGCGGCGCGCATCGGGGAAGAACTGTGCCCGCCGTGTCACGCGGGTGCCGATGCGTGTGCCTGGCGGCCACGATATCCGTCAGGTACCTGCGATCGGCTGTCACAGAGCCAGAGACGTGGATCTCTGTGTGTAAACACAGAGATCCACGTCCTGTCAGGGAGAGGAGACGGATGGTGTGTCCCTTGTACATAGGGACACACCATCGGTCACCTCCCCCAGTCAGTTCCCTCCCCCCACAGTTACATTCACCTAGCAGGGAACATATTAACCCCTTGATCGCCCCCTAGTGTTAACCCCTTCCCTTCCAGTCACATTTATACCACTGTTCGCTGTATAAATGTGAATGGTCCCAAAAATGTGTCAAAAATGTCTGATGTGTCCGCCATAATGTCGCAGTCACAATAAAAAATCGCAGATCGATGCCATTACTAGTAAAAAATAAAAAATAAAATCATAATTCTATCCCCTATTTTGTAGGCGCTATAACTTTTGTGCAAACCAATCACTATTCACTTATTGCGATTTTTTTTACCTAAAATATGTAGAAGAATATGTATCAGCCTAAACTGAGAAAAAAAAATAGTTTTTAAAAAAAAATGGGATATTTATTATAGCAAAAAGTAAAAGATATTGTTTTTTTCAAAATTGTCGCTTTTTTTTGTTTATAGAGCAAAAAATAAAAACCGCAGAAATGATCAAATACCACCAAAAGAAAGCTCTATTTGTGGGAAAAAAAGGACATCAATTTTGTTTGGGAGCCATGTCGCATGACTGCGCAATTGTCATTCAAAGCCTGACAGTGCCGAAAGCTGAAATTTCGCCTGGGCAGAAAGGGGGTTATGTGCCCAGTAAGCAAGTGGTTAATAATGCTTAAAGTGAAACAATAAAAGTGAAATATTCCTTTAAATTTTGTACCTGGTGGGTGTGTATAGTATGCCTGTGAAGTAGCGCAGGTTTCCGGTGCTTAGAACTGTCCCTGCACAAAATGTCATTTCTAAAGGAAAAAAAGTCATTTAAAACTACTCGCGGCTGTAATGAATTGTCGGGTCCCGGCAATACAGAGAAAAGTCATTGAAAGTCATTGAAATATAGAAGAAAAATGCGTGGGGGTCCCCCAAAATTCCATTAACAGGCCCTTCAGGTCTGGTATGGATTTTAAGGGGAGCCCCGAACCAGAATAAAAAAAATATATATTTTTTTTTAATAAAGGACTTTTCACAACGGTGTCTGTGTGGATTTCAAATTTTTTGACACTTTATTTTGTGAAATGGTAGGGGTACAATGTACCCCGTTACCAATTCACATGGGGGGCCGGAATCTGGGGTCCCCTTTGTTAAAGGGGGCTTCCAGATTCCAATAAGCAGACCCCCACAACCACTGGGAAAGGGTTGTGGGAATGAGGCCCTTGTCCCTATCAACATGGGGACATCCCCCCCATGTTGAGGGCATGTGGCCTGGTACGGTTCAGGAGGAGGGCGCTCTCTCGTCCCCCCTCTTTTCCTGCGGCCTGCCAGGTTGTGTGCTCGGATAAGTGTCTGGTATGGATTTTTGGGGAGACCCCACTCCATTTTTTTTAAATTCTGTTGCAGGGTTCCCCTTAAAATCCATACCAGACCTGAAGGGTCTGGTATGGATTTTTGGGGGAACCCCACGCCATTTTATTTTCTTTTATTTTGGCGCGGAGTTCCCCTTTATATCCATACGAGACCTGAAGGGCCTGTTAATGGAATTTTGGGGGACCCCCACGCATTTTTTTTTATTATTTTTCAATGACTTTCAATTTCTTTTCTCTGTATTGCCGGGACCAACAATTCTTTACAGCCGCGAGTAGGTTTAAATGACTTTGCATGGTAGCCAATCAGCTTCTAACTTCAGTTTGTTCAATTAAAGGGGTTGTAAACCTTCGTGTGTTTTCACCTTAATGCTTCCTATGCATTAAGGTGAAAAAACACCTTGCAGTCACCGGCCCCCATGAGCCCCCATTTTACTTATCTGAGCCCCGAATCTCCATGGGCGCGATCCCGCGTTGCTTTCCCACAGCTCTTGTCAGCTCTTCATTGGATGATTGATAGCAGTGCAGCCATTGGCTCCCGCTGCTGTCAATCAAATCAATGACGCGGCTGGCTGGGGGGCGGGGCCGAGTCATACACTTGGCGGCTATGGCCGCCGAGTGTATCACATGGGAGCACGCCCGCAAGGTAACCCCCTCGGGAGAGAGCTTCCCAGAGGAGGTAAGATCTTGCGGGGAGGAGCAACTGAGCAAATTTCAGTGTTTTTGATTTGATTACATTATTGAATAATTTTTATTATTATTATATTATTATTTGTTATAATTATTTATAGTTCTTTATTATATTATAATTTATGATTTTGTGTTTCAAACTTTATCATACCCGGGATGTCTACTAGACTCTTGTTTGGACAGATTTAAGTGAGTTATTCCTAAGAATTACAGGTCTACAATATAAAACGCCAAATTTCCATGCAAAATAATTGTACCGCTTTCAGCACCTAAAATCTGACAGAATCATACCGCCAGGGAGGTTAAATTGTCACTCTTTTTTTGCTTATAAAATGTTTTTTTTATTGGTCTAAATTCATGAAGAAATTTGATTTTTTTTTGTTGGATATGTTTTATAGCAGAACATAAAAATATGTAAACATTTTTTAATTGTCAGTCTTTTTATGTTTATAGCACAAAGAATTTAAAAAAAACACAGTGGTGATCAAATACCACCAAAAGAAAGCTCTATGTGTGGGGAAAAAAAGACAAATTTTATTTGGGTACAGCGCTGCATGACCGCACAATTGTCAGGTATAGTTAAGCAGTGCCGTATCGCAAAAAATGACCTGGTCAATAAAGTGGTTGTAAACCCCATTCATGAAAGTTGAAATAAGCACATCTATCTGTAGTGTTTATGTCTCTCTCTCTCTCTCTCTAAAGCTCTAAGGGGTTGATTTACTAAAGGCAAATCCACTTTGCACTAAAAATGTTTTATGCTTGTACATGTGCATTAGAATAATATGCTTTTAATTAATACAAAATTAAGGAGTCAGTTATATCTTTGAAATTATGAGTCCCTAACATGAGTCCTGTATGCATGAATACTAGTTTCCTATAGTCTAATTTGCTCTATATATCCCCCCCCCCCAAAAAAAAAAACTTTTGATGTAATTGCATGTAGTTCAGTTTCAAGAAACATTTATTACAGATTTGGATATGGCTTATCTTCTGTGTAAAGCATTAAAGCTGGATCAAAGATTATTTTCATTTAAAATATATCACATTTATTAATAAGGCTTCTTTCCAGTGTTGACAGATTTATGGATCTTAGCATTTGGCTTCTATGAAAAATCCTTGTCACATTTTTCACATGGCTTCTCTCCTGTGTGAATTTTCTAGTGTTGAGTAAGATGTTCCCTTTGTATGAAGAATTTGTCACATTTTGAAGATGTAAATGGCCTTTTCTCCCATGTGAATCCTCTGGTATATAGTAAGATTAGAATTATGTAAGAAGCACTTTCTACAATCTGATCATTTAAATGATTTCTCTCTTGTGTGAATCCTTTTATGTTTATTAAGATTAGAACCTCGTGAGAAGCACTTGCCACATTCTAAACATCTAAATGATTTCTCTCCAGTGTGAATCATCTGGTGTTTAGTAAGATCAGAACGATGTGCGAAGCACTTGCCACATTCTGAGCATTTAAAAGGTTTCTCTCCTGTGTGAATCTTCTGGTGTTTAGTAAGATCAGAATGTTGTGAGAAGCTGTCAGGAAAGGCTTCACCCGCTGGTGGTGCTGTTGGTCCTTTGGACTGCAGTGCTAGTGTCCGCCAGCAGGTGTCCTCCTGCAGCCAATACCTCTGTTGGAGGATCTCACCTGCTGGTGGTAACACACGATACATGGACTGCAGTACCGGCATCCACCAGCGGGGGTATTCTGGCAGTGTGGGACAAGCAGCACTTCCTGTGGTCAGCTGTGACCTGAAGCCTGATTACAAGACTTCTTTATATACCCGGCAAGTGCAAACACTCTTTGCCCTGGTATCTCTCTTCCTGACCCCCTGGACCTGTGACCCGGACTTTAGCCTGTATCTGATCCTAACCTGCACCCTGCCTGATCTGATCCGACCCGATCCCTACCTTGAACCCGCACCCTGTTTAACCTGATCCTTACCTTGTGCCCATCCTGCAGCTTTCCCTTCTGTTACCTGGATCCCTGCTCTGCAGCCTATCCATCCGTCCCCTCCCTGTTCCTGCTTCCTCCCATCCATACCCATCTGCTTGATCCCCTTGTGTATGACCTCGGCCTGGCTTTTACTACGATTCCGGTATCTCCCTTATTTGTATATATTGTTTATAGTCACTGTTTATTCACTGCACTGTGTTCCGTTTGAGGTAGTTGTTTGTTGGTCACTCACCATAATAAATTGTATATTTTCACCTACACCCGTTTGGTTTCCTTTTATGAAGTCACACAGTCTGGTCAATTATCAATCTCTGACAGTATACCAGAGCCATTCCTGATCAGACGTGATTTCATTGAGGAACCATCCTGTGGTGTGTTTTTCTGATATGGATCACAATGAGATCCTTTACTACTCTCTGCTGGCGACAGAGGAGGGTGAATATTGTCGCCAGATGTTAAAGGGATGGACGAGTGACCAGCTGAGGGAAACTATCCGATCAGCTAATTTCTGGGTGGATCAGGGTTACATGCAGCCTGAGGATGTACTGCCGATGACCCGGTTATGTGTAGAACCAGCCCTGTCATTTGTTCCCGAAGGAAGGGATGACATTTCTCCCCCTTTCAGCGGTGATCAGGTTGAGTCCCTGGTTTGGCTATTAGAGGATGATCCAGCTTCTTTTGATGAGCATTATTCCCTCTGCTCCCAGCAGGTATTATCTGAATGTGCTAGTTCTGTGCAGTGTCTGATTAGACAGGGTGTGTGCGAATCAGTTTTTGTTCAGCCTTTGCTGCAGGCATGGTCGGATCTCCTCCCGAATTCAGCCAAGCCACAACATCCCGGCCCCTCCATCAATCACCTGCCTTCCCAAGAATATATCCATCCATTGCCTATGGCAACCCCAGCTACCGTCCAGTGCGTTCAGCCCCCCAAATACTACTACCCCGTCTCTACCTGTTGCACCTACCCTGCCTTCAATCCACCTGCTTCTTCCCTCCTACCTGTAGCCAATCCACAAGAACCTCCTCCAGCCATTGTCCCTGCACCTCTGCCATTTTCTTCCATTTGTTCAATCCCAACCTTTTCATATATTCCCCCCGTTACTTGCAAACCTGCAGTGACTAAATCCAAGAAAAAGCAGAAGTACTTCCCAACCCACACAATCCAACCTACCTCCACACCCACCAACCTGCTCCAGCCTGCGGTTCCCAAGCCAGCCTTCCAGCCTGCGGTTCCCGAACCAGCCTTCCAGCCTGCGCTTCCCGAGCCAGCCTTCCAGCCTGCGCTTCCCAAGCCAGCCTTCCAGCCTGCGGTTCTCAAGCCAGCCTTCCAGCCTGCGGTTCTCAAGCCAGCCTTCCAGCCTGCGGTTCTCAAGCCAGCCTTCCAGCCTTCCAGCCTGCAGTTCTTGAGCCAGCCTTCCAGCCTGCAGTTCTTGAGCCAGCCTTCCAGTCTGCAGTTCTCGAGCCAGCCTTCCAGCCTGCAGTCCCAAAGCCAGCCTTCAAGCCAGCCTTCCAGCCTGCAGTTCTTGAGCCAGCCTTCCAGCCTGCAGTTCTCGAGCCAGCCCTCCAGCCTGCAGTCCCAGAGCCAGCCTTCCAGCCTGCAGTTCTTGAGCCAGCCTTCCAGCCTGCAGTTCTTGAGCCAGCCTTCCAGTCTGCAGTTCTCGAGCCAGCCCTTCAGCCTGCAGTCCCAAAGCCAGCCTTCAAGCCAGCCTTCCAGCCTGCAGTTCTTGAGCCAGCCTTCCAGCCTGCAGTTCTTGAGCCAGCCTTCCAGTTTGCAGTTCTCGAGCCAGCCCTCCAGCCTGCAGTCCCAGAGCCAGCCTTCAAGCCAGCCTTCCAGCCTGCAGTTCTCGAGCCAGCCTTCCAGCCTGCAGTTCTCGAGCCAGCCTTCCAGCCTGCAGTTCTCGAGCCAGCCTTCCAGCCTGCAGTTCCCGAGCCAGCCTTCCAGACTGCAGTTCCCGAGCCAGCCTTCCAGCCTGTCGTTGCAGAACCAGCCTTCCAGCCGGAGGTTCCTGTGCCAGTCTACCAGCCTGAAGTCCCCGTACCAGCCTGCCAGCCTGAAGTTTTTGTGCCAGCCTGCCAGCCTGAAGACCCTGTACCAGCCTGCCAGCCTGAAGACCCTGTACCAGCCTGCCAGCCTGAAGACCCTGTGCCAGCCTGCCAGCCTGAAGACCCTGTGCCAGCCTGCCAGCCTGAAGACCCTGTGCCAGCCTGCCAGCCTGAAGACCCTGTGCCAGCCTGCCAGCTTGAAGTTCATGTACCTGCCTTCCAAACTGAAGTCCTGATGACGGTGTCCCAGTCGGAAGATCCGGTGCCCGTTTCCCGGCCTGTGGTTGTGGTGCCCATTTCCCGGCCTGTGGTTGTGGTGCCCGTTTCCCGGCCTGAGATTGTGGTGCCCGTTTCCCGGCCTGAGGTTGTGGTGCCCGCTGCGGTGCCCGTTTCCCGGCTTGAGGTTGTGGTGCCCGTTTCCCGGCTTGAGGTTGTGGTGCCCGTTTCCCGGCTTAAGGTTGTGGTGCCCGTTTCCCGGCTCGAGGTTGTGGTGCCCGTTTCCCGGCTTGAGGGTATGATGCCCGTGTCCCAGTCTGTGGAGCCTACTACCCAGTCTGGCATGTTCCTGTCTGCTGCCCAGCTCGATGACCCGGAGCCTGCTGCCCAGCTCGATGACCCAGAGCCTGCTGCCCAGCTCGATGACCCGGAGCCTGCTGCCCAGCTCGATGACCCGGAGCCTGCTGCCCAGCTTGATGTGTTCCTGTCTGCCGCCCAGCTCAATGACCCGGAGCCTGCTGCCCAGCCTGTGATGATCCCGTCTGCTGCCCAGCCTGAGATGATCCCGTCTGCTGCCCAGCCTGAGATGATCCCGTCTGCTGCCCAGCCTGAGATGATCCCGTCTGTTGCCCAGCCTGAGATGATCCCGTCTGCTGCCCAGCCTGAGATGATCCCGTCTGCTGCCCAGCCTGAGATGATCCCGTCTGCTGCCCAGCCTGAGATGATCCCGTCTGCTGCCCAGCCTGAGATGATTCCGTCTGCTGCCCAGCCTGAGATGATCCCGTCTGCTGCCCAGCCTGAGGTGTTCCCGTCTGCTGCCCAGCCTGAGGTGTTCCCGTCTGCTGCCCAGCCTGAGGTGTTCCCGTCTGCTGCCCAGCCTGAGGTGTTCCTGTCTGCTGCCCAGCCTGAGGTGTTCCTGTCTGCTGCCCAGCCTGATGTGTTTCTGTCTGCTGCCCAGCCTGAGGTGTTTCTGTCTGCGGCCCAGCCTGGTGTGCCCCTGTCCGCTGCCCAGCTTGATGTGACTATTTCCTGCCCGGATGTGCCTACTGCTTGCCCGGATGTGCCCGCTGTCTGCCCGGATGTGACCTTGCCTGTTGCCCAGCTTGTTGCTATGAACTTCCCCCAGCGGCAGGTCGTGGGAGCGTCCGGAGGCCGCTCCTTTGAGGGGGGGGTACTGTCAGGAAAGGCTTCACCCGCTGGTGGTGCTGTTGGTCCTTTTGACTTCAGTGCTAGTGTCCGCCAGCAGGTGTCCTCCTGCAGCCAATACCTATGTTGGAGGATCTCACCTGCTGGTGGTAACACACGATACATGGACTGCAGTACCGGCATCCACCAGCGGGGGTATTCTGGCAGTGTGGGACAGGCAGCACTTCCTGTGGTCAGCTGTGACCTGAAGCCTGATTACAAGACTTCTTTATATACCCGGCAAGTGCAAACACTCTTTGCCCTGGTATCTCTCTTCCTGACCCCCTGGACCTGTGACCCGGACTTTAGCCTGTATCTGATCCTAACCTGCACCCTGCCTGATCTGATCTGACCCGATCCCTACCTTGAACCCGCACCCTGTTTAACCTGATCCTTACCTTGTGCCCATCCTGCAGCTTTCCCTTCTGTTACCTGGATCCCTGCTCTGCAGCCTATCCATCCATCCCCTCCATGTTCCTGCTTCCTCCCATCCATACCCATCTGCTTGATCCCTTTGTTTATGACCTCGGCCTGGCTTTTACTACGATTCCGGTATCTCCCTTATTTGTATATATTGTTTATAGTCACTGTTTATTCACTGCACTGTGTTCCGTTTGAGGTGGTTGTTTGTTGGTCACTCACCATAATAAATTGTATATTTTCACCTACACCCGTTTGGTTTCCTTTTATGAAGTCACACAGTCTGGCCAATTATCAATCTCTGACAGAAGCACTTGCCACATTCTGAGCATTTAAATGGTTTCTCTCCTGTGTGAATCCTCTGGTGTTGAGTAAGATGACTATTTTCTTCTGAGAAGCACTTGCCACATTCTGAACATTTAAACAGTTTCTCTCCTGTGTGAATTCTCAGGTGATTATCAAGAAGGTTACTTTGTAAGAAGGACTTTTCACATTCTGAACATTTAAACGGGATTAGCACTGATCGCTGTAAAAATGACAATGGTCCCAAAAATGTGTCAAAAGTGTCCGATGTGTCCGCCATAATGTCGCAGTCACAATAAAAATTGCTGATCGCCGCCATTACTAGTAAAAAAATATATATTAATAAAAATGCCATAAAACGACCCCCTATTTTGTAGACACAATAACTTTTGCGCAAACCAATCAATAAACGCTTATTGCAATTTTTTTTACCAAAAATATGTAGAATACGTATCGGCCTAAACTGAGGGGAAAAAAATGTTATATATTTTTTTGGGATATTTATTATAGCAAAAAGTAAAAAATATTGCATTTTTTTCAAAATTGGCGCTCTATTTTTGTTCATAGCGCGAAAAATCCGTCCCCTCCCTGTTCCTGCTTCCTCCCATCCATACCCATCTGCTTGATCCCCTTGTGTATGACCTCGGCCTGGCTTTTACTACGATTCCGGTATCTCCCTTATTTGTATATATTGTTTATAGTCACTGTTTATTCACTGCACTGTGTTCCGTTTGAGGTAGTTGTTTGTTGGTCACTCACCATAATAAATTGTATATTTTCACCTACACCCGTTTGGTTTCCTTTTATGAAGTCACACAGTCTGGTCAATTATCAATCTCTGACAGTATACCAGAGCCATTCCTGATCAGACGTGATTTCATTGAGGAACCATCCTGTGGTGTGTTTTTCTGATATGGATCACAATGAGATCCTTTACTACTCTCTGCTGGCGACAGAGGAGGGTGAATATTGTCGCCAGATGTTAAAGGGATGGACGAGTGACCAGCTGAGGGAAACTATCCGATCAGCTAATTTCTGGGTGGATCAGGGTTACATGCAGCCTGAGGATGTACTGCCGATGACCCGGTTATGTGTAGAACCAGCCCTGTCATTTGTTCCCGAAGGAAGGGATGACATTTCTCCCCCTTTCAGCGGTGATCAGGTTGAGTCCCTGGTTTGGCTATTAGAGGATGATCCAGCTTCTTTTGATGAGCATTATTCCCTCTGCTCCCAGCAGGTATTATCTGAATGTGCTAGTTCTGTGCAGTGTCTGATTAGACAGGGTGTGTGCGAATCAGTTTTTGTTCAGCCTTTGCTGCAGGCATGGTCGGATCTCCTCCCGAATTCAGCCAAGCCACAACATCCCGGCCCCTCCATCAATCACCTGCCTTCCCAAGAATATATCCATCCATTGCCTATGGCAACCCCAGCTACCGTCCAGTGCGTTCAGCCCCCCAAATACTACTACCCCGTCTCTACCTGTTGCACCTACCCTGCCTTCAATCCACCTGCTTCTTCCCTCCTACCTGTAGCCAATCCACAAGAACCTCCTCCAGCCATTGTCCCTGCACCTCTGCCATTTTCTTCCATTTGTTCAATCCCAACCTTTTCATATATTCCCCCCGTTACTTGCAAACCTGCAGTGACTAAATCCAAGAAAAAGCAGAAGTACTTCCCAACCCACACAATCCAACCTACCTCCACACCCACCAACCTGCTCCAGCCTGCGGTTCCCAAGCCAGCCTTCCAGCCTGCGGTTCCCGAACCAGCCTTCCAGCCTGCGCTTCCCGAGCCAGCCTTCCAGCCTGCGCTTCCCAAGCCAGCCTTCCAGCCTGCGGTTCTCAAGCCAGCCTTCCAGCCTGCGGTTCTCAAGCCAGCCTTCCAGCCTGCAGTTCTCAACCAGCCTTCCAGCCTGCAGTTCTTGAGCCAGCCTTCCAGCCTGCAGTTCTTGAGCCAGCCTTCCAGTCTGCAGTTCTCGAGCCAGCCTTCCAGCCTGCAGTCCCAAAGCCAGCCTTCAAGCCAGCCTTCCAGCCTGCAGTTCTTGAGCCAGCCTTCCAGCCTGCAGTTCTTGAGCCAGCCTTCCAGTCTGCAGTTCTCGAGCCAGCCCTCCAGCCTGCAGTCCCAGAGCCAGCCTTCCAGCCTGCAGTTCTTGAGCCAGCCTTCCAGCCTGCAGTTCTTGAGCCAGCCTTCCAGTCTGCAGTTCTCGAGCCAGCCCTTCAGCCTGCAGTCCCAAAGCCAGCCTTCAAGCCAGCCTTCCAGCCTGCAGTTCTTGAGCCAGCCTTCCAGCCTGCAGTTCTTGAGCCAGCCTTCCAGTTTGCAGTTCTCGAGCCAGCCCTCCAGCCTGCAGTCCCAGAGCCAGCCTTCAAGCCAGCCTTCCAGCCTGCAGTTCTCGAGCCAGCCTTCCAGCCTGCAGTTCTCGAGCCAGCCTTCCAGCCTGCAGTTCTCGAGCCAGCCTTCCAGCCTGCAGTTCCCGAGCCAGCCTTCCAGACTGCAGTTCCCGAGCCAGCCTTCCAGCCTGTCGTTGCAGAACCAGCCTTCCAGCCGGAGGTTCCTGTGCCAGTCTACCAGCCTGAAGTCCCCGTACCAGCCTGCCAGCCTGAAGTTTTTGTGCCAGCCTGCCAGCCTGAAGACCCTGTACCAGCCTGCCAGCCTGAAGACCCTGTACCAGCCTGCCAGCCTGAAGACCCTGTGCCAGCCTGCCAGCCTGAAGACCCTGTGCCAGCCTGCCAGCCTGAAGACCCTGTGCCAGCCTGCCAGCTTGAAGTTCATGTACCTGCCTTCCAAACTGAAGTCCTGATGACGGTGTCCCAGTCGGAAGATCCGGTGCCCGTTTCCTGGCCTGTGGTTGTGGTGCCCATTTCCCGGCCTGTGGTTGTGGTGCCCGTTTCCCGGCCTGAGATTGTGGTGCCCGTTTCCCGGCCTGAGGTTGTGGTGCCCGCTGCGGTGCTCGTTTCCCGGCTTGAGGTTGTGGTGCCCGTTTCCCGGCTTGAGGTTGTGGTGCCCGTTTCCCGGCTTAAGGTTGTGGTGCCCGTTTCCCGGCTCGAGGTTGTGGTGCCCGTTTCCCGGCTTGAGGGTATGATGCCCGTGTCCCAGTCTGTGGAGCCTACTACCCAGTCTGGCATGTTCCTGTCTGCTGCCCAGCTCGATGACCCGGAGCCTGCTGCCCAGCTCGATGACCCAGAGCCTGCTGCCCAGCTCGATGACCCGGAGCCTGCTGCCCAGCTCGATGACCCGGAGCCTGCTGCCCAGCTTGATGTGTTCCTGTCTGCCGCCCAGCTCAATGACCCGGAGCCTGCTGCCCAGCCTGTGATGATCCCGTCTGCTGCCCAGCCTGAGATGATCCCGTCTGCTGCCCAGCCTGAGATGATCCCGTCTGCTGCCCAGCCTGAGATGATCCTGTCTGTTGCCCAGCCTGAGATGATCCCGTCTGCTGCCCAGCCTGAGATGATCCCGTCTGCTGCCCAGCCTGAGATGATCCCGTCTGCTGCCCAGCCTGAGATGATCCCGTCTGCTGCCCAGCCTGAGATGATTCCGTCTGCTGCCCAGCCTGAGATGATCCCGTCTGCTGCCCAGCCTGAGGTGTTCCCGTCTGCTGCCCAGCCTGAGGTGTTCCCGTCTGCTGCCCAGCCTGAGGTGTTCCCGTCTGCTGCCCAGCCTGAGGTGTTCCTGTCTGCTGCCCAGCCTGAGGTGTTCCTGTCTGCTGCCCAGCCTGATGTGTTTCTGTCTGCTGCCCAGCCTGAGGTGTTTCTGTCTGCGGCCCAGCCTGGTGTGCCCCTGTCCGCTGCCCAGCTTGATGTGACTATTTCCTGCCCGGATGTGCCTACTGCTTGCCCGGATGTGCCCGCTGTCTGCCCGGATGTGACCTTGCCTGTTGCCCAGCTTGTTGCTATGAACTTCCCCCAGCGGCAGGTCGTGGGAGCGTCCGGAGGCCGCTCCTTTGAGGGGGGGGTACTGTCAGGAAAGGCTTCACCCGCTGGTGGTGCTGTTGGTCCTTTTGACTTCAGTGCTAGTGTCCGCCAGCAGGTGTCCTCCTGCAGCCAATACCTATGTTGGAGGATCTCACCTGCTGGTGGTAACACACGATACATGGACTGCAGTACCGGCATCCACCAGCGGGGGTATTCTGGCAGTGTGGGACAGGCAGCACTTCCTGTGGTCAGCTGTGACCTGAAGCCTGATTACAAGACTTCTTTATATACCCGGCAAGTGCAAACACTCTTTGCCCTGGTATCTCTCTTCCTGACCCCCTGGACCTGTGACCCGGACTTTAGCCTGTATCTGATCCTAACCTGCACCCTGCCTGATCTGATCTGACCCGATCCCTACCTTGAACCCGCACCCTGTTTAACCTGATCCTTACCTTGTGCCCATCCTGCAGCTTTCCCTTCTGTTACCTGGATCCCTGCTCTGCAGCCTATCCATCCATCCCCTCCATGTTCCTGCTTCCTCCCATCCATACCCATCTGCTTGATCCCTTTGTTTATGACCTCGGCCTGGCTTTTACTACGATTCCGGTATCTCCCTTATTTGTATATATTGTTTATAGTCACTGTTTATTCACTGCACTGTGTTCCGTTTGAGGTGGTTGTTTGTTGGTCACTCACCATAATAAATTGTATATTTTCACCTACACCCGTTTGGTTTCCTTTTATGAAGTCACACAGTCTGGCCAATTATCAATCTCTGACAGAAGCACTTGCCACATTCTGAGCATTTAAATGGTTTCTCTCCTGTGTGAATCCTCTGGTGTTGAGTAAGATGACTATTTTCTTCTGAGAAGCACTTGCCACATTCTGAACATTTAAACAGTTTCTCTCCTGTGTGAATTCTCAGGTGATTATCAAGAAGGTTACTTTGTAAGAAGGACTTTTCACATTCTGAACATTTAAACGGGATTAGCACTGATCGCTGTAAAAATGACAATGGTCCCAAAAATGTGTCAAAAGTGTCCGATGTGTCCGCCATAATGTCGCAGTCACAATAAAAATTGCTGATCGCCGCCATTACTAGTAAAAAAATATATATTAATAAAAATGCCATAAAACGACCCCCTATTTTGTAGACACAATAACTTTTGCGCAAACCAATCAATAAACGCTTATTGCAATTTTTTTTACCAAAAATATGTAGAATACGTATCGGCCTAAACTGAGGGGAAAAAAATGTTATATATTTTTTTGGGATATTTATTATAGCAAAAAGTAAAAAATATTGCATTTTTTTCAAAATTGGTGCTCTATTTTTGTTCATAGCGCGAAAAATCCGTCCCCTCCCTGTTCCTGCTTCCTCCCATCCATACCCATCTGCTTGATCCCCTTGTGTATGACCTCGGCCTGGCTTTTACTACGATTCCGGTATCTCCCTTATTTGTATATATTGTTTATAGTCACTGTTTATTCACTGCACTGTGTTCCGTTTGAGGTAGTTGTTTGTTGGTCACTCACCATAATAAATTGTATATTTTCACCTACACCCGTTTGGTTTCCTTTTATGAAGTCACACAGTCTGGTCAATTATCAATCTCTGACAGTATACCAGAGCCATTCCTGATCAGACGTGATTTCATTGAGGAACCATCCTGTGGTGTGTTTTTCTGATATGGATCACAATGAGATCCTTTACTACTCTCTGCTGGCGACAGAGGAGGGTGAATATTGTCGCCAGATGTTAAAGGGATGGACGAGTGACCAGCTGAGGGAAACTATCCGATCAGCTAATTTCTGGGTGGATCAGGGTTACATGCAGCCTGAGGATGTACTGCCGATGACCCGGTTATGTGTAGAACCAGCCCTGTCATTTGTTCCCGAAGGAAGGGATGACATTTCTCCCCCTTTCAGCGGTGATCAGGTTGAGTCCCTGGTTTGGCTATTAGAGGATGATCCAGCTTCTTTTGATGAGCATTATTCCCTCTGCTCCCAGCAGGTATTATCTGAATGTGCTAGTTCTGTGCAGTGTCTGATTAGACAGGGTGTGTGCGAATCAGTTTTTGTTCAGCCTTTGCTGCAGGCATGGTCGGATCTCCTCCCGAATTCAGCCAAGCCACAACATCCCGGCCCCTCCATCAATCACCTGCCTTCCCAAGAATATATCCATCCATTGCCTATGGCAACCCCAGCTACCGTCCAGTGCGTTCAGCCCCCAAATACTACTACCCCGTCTCTACCTGTTGCACCTACCCTGCCTTCAATCCACCTGCTTCTTCCCTCCTACCTGTAGCCAATCCACAAGAACCTCCTCCAGCCATTGTCCCTGCACCTCTGCCATTTTCTTCCATTTGTTCAATCCCAACCTTTTCATATATTCCCCCCGTTACTTGCAAACCTGCAGTGACTAAATCCAAGAAAAAGCAGAAGTACTTCCCAACCCACACAATCCAACCTACCTCCACACCCACCAACCTGCTCCAGCCTGCGGTTCCCAAGCCAGCCTTCCAGCCTGCGGTTCCCGAACCAGCCTTCCAGCCTGCGCTTCCCGAGCCAGCCTTCCAGCCTGCGCTTCCCAAGCCAGCCTTCCAGCCTGCGGTTCTCAAGCCAGCCTTCCAGCCTGCGGTTCTCAAGCCAGCCTTCCAGCCTGCAGTTCTCAACCAGCCTTCCAGCCTGCAGTTCTTGAGCCAGCCTTTCAGCCTGCAGTTCTTGAGCCAGCCTTCCAGTCTGCAGTTCTCGAGCCAGCCTTCCAGCCTGCAGTCCCAAAGCCAGCCTTCAAGCCAGCCTTCCAGCCTGCAGTTCTTGAGCCAGCCTTCCAGCCTGCAGTTCTTGAGCCAGCCTTCCAGTCTGCAGTTCTCGAGCCAGCCCTCCAGCCTGCAGTCCCAGAGCCAGCCTTCAAGCCAGCCTTCCAGCCTGCAGTTCTTGAGCCAGCCTTCCAGCCTGCAGTTCTTGAGCCAGCCTTCCAGTCTGCAGTTCTCGAGCCAGCCCTTCAGCCTGCAGTCCCAAAGCCAGCCTTCAAGCCAGCCTTCCAGCCTGCAGTTCTTGAGCCAGCCTTCCAGCCTGCAGTTCTTGAGCCAGCCTTCCAGTCTGCAGTTCTCGAGCTAGCCCTCCAGCCTGCAGTCCCAGAGCCAGCCTTCAAGCCAGCCTTCCAGCCTGCAGTTCTCGAGCCAGCCTTCCAGCCTGCAGTTTTCGAGCCAGCCTTCCAGCCTGCAGTTCTCGAGCCAGCCTTCCAGCCTGCAGTTCCCGAGCCAGCCTTCCAGACTGCAGTTCCCGAGCCAGCCTTCCAGCTTGTAGTTGCAGAACCAGCCTTCCAGCCGGAGGTTCCTGTGCCAGTCTACCAGCCTGAAGTCCCCGTACCAGCCTGCCAGCCTGAAGTTTTTGTGCCAGCCTGCCAGCCTGAAGACCCTGTACCAGCCTGCCAGCCTGAAGACCCTGTACCAGCCTGCCAGCCTGAAGACCCTGTGCCAGCCTGCCAGCCTGAAGACCCTGTGCCAGCCTGCCAGCCTGAAGACCCTGTGCCAGCCTGCCAGCTTGAAGTTCATGTACCTGCCTTCCAAACTGAAGTCCTGATGACGGTGTCCCAGTCGGAAGATCCGGTGCCCGTTTCCCGGCCTGTGGTTGTGGTGCCCATTTCCCGGCCTGTGGTTGTGGTGCCCGTTTCCCGGCCTGAGATTTTGGTGCCCGTTTCCCGGCCTGAGGTTGTGGTGCCCGCTGCGGTGCCCGTTTCCCGGCTTGAGGTTGTGGTGCCCGTTTCCCGGCTTGAGGTTGTGGTGCCCGTTTCCCGGCTTAAGGTTGTGGTGCCCGTTTCCCGGCTCGAGGTTGTGGTGCCCGTTTCCCGGCTTGAGGGTATGATGCCCGTGTCCCAGTCTGTGGAGCCTACTACCCAGTCTGGCATGTTCCTGCCTGCTGCCCAGCTCGATGACCCGGAGCCTGCTGCCCAGCTCGATGACCCAGAGCCTGCTGCCCAGCTCGATGACCCGGAGCCTGCTGCCCAGCTCGATGACCCGGAGCCTGCTGCCCAGCTTGATGTGTTCCTGTCTGCCGCCCAGCTCAATGACCCGGAGCCTGCTGCCCAGCCTGTGATGATCCTGTCTGCTGCCCAGCCTGAGATGATCCCGTCTGCTGCCCAGCCTGAGATGATCCTGTCTGTTGCCCAGCCTGAGATGTTCCCGTCTGCTGCCCAGCCTGAGATGATCCCGTCTGCTGCCCAGCCTGAGATGATCCCGTCTGCTGCCCAGCCTGAGATGATCCCGTCTGCTGCCCAGCCTGAGGTGTTCCCGTCTGCTGCCCAGCCTGAGGTGTTCCCGTCTGCTGCCCAGCCTGAGGTGTTCCCGTCTGCTGCCCAGCCTGAGGTGTTCCTGTCTGCTGCCCAGCCTGAGGTGTTCCTGTCTGCTGCCCAGCCTGGTGTGCCCCTGTCCGCTGCCCAGCTTGATGTGACTATTTCCTGCCCGGATGTGCCTACTGTTTGCCCGGATGTGCCCGCTGTCTGCCCGGATGTGACCTTGCTTGTTGCTATGAACTTCCCCCAGCGGCAGGTCGTGGGAGCGTCCGGAGGCCGCTCCTTTGAGGGGGGGTACTGTCAGGAAAGGCTTCACCCGCTGGTGGTGCTGTTGGTCCTTTGGACTGCAGTGCTAGTGTCCGCCAGCAGGTGTCCTCCTGCAGCCAATACCTATGTTGGAGGATCTCACCTGCTGGTGGTAACACACGATACATGGACTGCAGTACCGGCATCCACCAGCGGGGGTATTCTGGCAGTGTGGGACAGGCAGCACTTCCTGTGGTCAGCTGTGACCTGAAGCCTGATTACAAGACTTCTTTATATACCCGGCAAGTGCAAACACTCTTTGCCCTGGTATCTCTCTTCCTGACCCCCTGGACCTGTGACCCGGACTTTAGCCTGTATCTGATCCTAATCTGCACCCTGCCTGATCTGATCTGACCCGATCCCTACCTTGAACCCGCACCCTGTTTAACCTGATCCTTACCTTGTGCCCATTAGGCTTGTGCAATTCGTTTCGTAACGAATCGAAATTCGTCCGAATTTAGCAACTTTCGGACATTCGGAAGCATTCGAATTTCCGAACAAAGCAATTACGAATAAAACCGAATCCGAAATAAATTATACCGCAAAATAGCGAATGCCCGAATGTCTTCGGCATAATTCGTTATGAAAAAACTTACGAATGTACAAATCCATTGGAAACACAATAACACTCACTCTGCTCTGCTCTCTGCTTCTCCTTCACCGTGCTGAACTCCCTCTCAAAATGGTGTACAGGGGCGGAGGCTATAGCCGCATGTAAAAAACGAAAGTAAAATACGAGATTTCTAATCCATTCGAAGCACAATAACACTCTGCTCTGCTCTCTGCTTCTCCCTCACCGTGCTGAACCCTCTCAAAATGGTGTACAGGGGCGGAGGCTATAGCCGCATGTAAAAAACGAAAGTAAAATACGAGATTTCGAATCGTTACAAATAACCGCTATGTATTTCGAAAAGTACAAATCCATTCGAAGCACATTAGGCATAATAGTCAGCGTCGTCGTGAGAGAGACACAGAAAATTACGAATCAACAAACCCAAAAAAAGTTACGAAAGTAGGAGTTGTGTCCAGAATCAACGAAAAACAACGTACTCTACCGAAAGTACGAATTATAAAGCAACAAAAAATTCAACGAAAAATGTCGCTTGCAAAAATACGAATGAGTCCGAACACGAAAAATCCCGTCTAGCAAAATTACGAATGATTACGAATCAACAGGACCGGAAAGAAACGAACCGAAACGGAAAGAATTTTTCCGTTGTGCACAAGCCTAGTGCCCATCCTGCAGCTTTCCCTTCTGTTACCTGGATCCCTGCTCTGCAGCCTATCCATCCATCCCCTCCATGTTCCTGCTTCCTCCCATCCATACCCATCTGCTTGATCCCTTTGTTTATGACCTCGGTCTGGCTTTTACTACGATTCCGGTATCTCCCTTATTTGTATATATTGTTTATAGTCACTGTTTATTCACTGCACTGTGTTCCGTTTGAGGTGGTTGTTTGTTGGTCACTCACCATAATAAATTGTATATTTTCACCTACACCCGTTTGGTTTCCTTTTATGAAGTCACACAGTCTGGCCAATTATCAATCTCTGATCAAGCACTTGCCACATTCTGAGCATTTAAATGGTTTCTCTCCTGTGTGAATCCTCTGGTGTTGAGTAAGATGACTATTTTCTTCTGAGAAGCACTTGCCACATTCTGAACATTTAAACAGTTTCTCTCCTGTGTGAATTCTCAGGTGATTATCAAGAAGATTACTTTGTAAGAAGGACTTTTCACATTCTGAACATTTAAACGGTTTCTCTCCTGTGTGAGTCTTCTGGTGTCGAGTAAAATCAGCATGATGTAAGAAGTTCTTGTCACATTCTGAACATTTATATGGCCTCTCTCCAGTGTGAATCCTCAGATGAACATTGAGTTTGGACTTAGAAGTAAATATCTTCTGGCACTCAGAGCACGGATAGAAATTTTCTCTGTTTTGGCTCATCTTGTGTTAATGTCAATCAGTTTAGCTGTGAATTTTCTTTTCAACAATAGATGTTCAATTTACAGCTGAGCTTACTAATTTACCTATATGAAAAATAAGAACAGATGTTTACACAGATGTTATTATTACCAACAGACTGAGAGGTATAGCTGTACAACTTTACTGATTTTTAGATTAATAATTAAGCGTGTACACTATAGTCCAAAATCCATTCCAGATCCTTCAACACAAAAAAATATGTGTTGATCATCCCAAAATATATACCAAACCATCATATACACATGCATCCTGGCTGACCATGAAAGGGGGGTACAAGTCTGCACCCCCTCCTGAACCTTCTTCCCTCCAGAGGTCTGAAAAAAATCTGCAGAATTTTTTACAATTGACTTTAGTGACATTGAGGTTCAATATCTCTAAAGTCTAGAACTTTTTGGCCTTTTAGGCCTATGTGACTCATCTTGTGTTATTGACACAATAAGTTTAGCTGCGATTGTTTTCAACAATAGGTGTTTGGTTTATAACTGAGCTTAGTAATTTACCTATATGAAAAAAAAATAGATGTTTAACCACTTAAGGACCGCCGCCTGTATATTTACGCCGGCAGAGTGCCATGGACAGGCATAAGTATGTACAGGTACGTCCCCTTTAAGATGCTGCCGTGTGGTCACGCGCGCCGTTGGCTAATGTAAACAAGCATCTCCCCGCTCTGCCTAGTGACAATGACACTGACAATGACACTGATCACCGCTCCGTGTAATCGGAGCGGTGATCAGTGTCATGTCACACACAGCCCATCCCCCCTACAGTAAGAAGCAGTAAGAAGCACTCCCTAGGAAACACTTAAGCCCTACAGCGCCACCTAGTGGTTAACCCCTTCACTGCCAGTGTCATTTTCACAGTGATCAGTGCATTTTTATAGCACTGATCGCTGTAAAAATGACAATGGTCCCAAAAATGTGTCAAAAGTGTCCGATGTGTCCGCCATAATGTCGCAGTCACAATAAAAATTGCTGATCGCCGCCATTGCTAGTAAAAAAATATTTATTAATAAAAATGCCATAAAACGACCCCCTATTTTGTAGACACAATAACTTTTGCGCAAACCAATCAATAAATGCTTATTGCAATTTTTTTACCAAAAATATGTAGAATACGTATCGGCCTAAACTGAGGGGAAAAAAAATGTTATATATTTTTTTGGGATATTTATTATAGCAAAAAGTAAAAAATATTGCATTTTTTTCAAAATTGGCGCTCTATTTTTGTTTATAGCGCGAAAAATAAAAACCGCAGAGGTGATCAAATACCACCAAAAGAAAGCTCTATTTGTGAGGAAAAAAGGACCTAAATTTTGTCTGGGAGTCACGTAGCATGACCGTAAAATTGTCAGTTAAAGCAACACAGTGCTGAATCGCAAAAAGTGGCCTGGTCTTTGACCAGCAAAATGGTCCGGGGCTGAAGTGGTTAAACAGATTTGTAATATCACCAACAGAATGAGATGTATAGCTATACAACTTTACAGATTTTTAGATTAATAAGTAAAAGTGTACACTATAGTTTATTATTATGGTGACCATAGCGGGTTGTTATTTATAGTAAGGACTAGACATGATGAGTACTTATGATCCAATTGTCATTAAATCATAAAAGTTTATTTTTTTGTAGCAGCCTCACCCCTCTCACCCCTTCTCATTCTCGGCTTGTCTGTCTTTGTCTAGGGGTTGTTAGTACCGGGGGGAGGGATGAGATACACCACGGCCCATGTCCTCCATAGTGATGAGGTGAAGGCCAGAAAGATCGGGTTTTGTGTAGGTGTCCTAGAGTCAAGTCCTGTACTTCGTCCTTGACTCCCCTTTGCTCCTAGTAACCAGAGTTCCACACACTGAATAGGTCCAACTCAGTTTTATTCTTCTCAGCGAATAAACATACAGCACAGTCAAGTTGGGATCTTTGCAACAGTTCAGTATTAATGGGAGTAGGTTGAGGCACAATCCTTCCAGATATAGCTAACCACTGTGGTGTCACCAGTGGCGAATAGTCACTGCCACTGACTATGTGAAATAGAACATGAAATACCTTTGCAAGCACGGCCCCTGTCAGGGGAAGGATATCCATCCAAGGGAGGTACCGGAGGCCTCTCTGTCACCAGCGATGCTGCGCCGGACTCTGCAGAGAAGTTCTGCTCACCAGTCCACACAAACTCAGATACGGGCACCCAAGGAGTTAGGGCCCCCTCGGATTCCTCCACCCTCACGGAACTCGGTCGAAGGTACCGAGCCCCAGGCATCCGCCATAGTACCTCACCCCAGGCTAAAGGTGCCTGAGATGGACTCCATCTCCTGCTCTGGCCAGGTCAAGGGCACCTGGGCCCGGAACACCGGAACGCCAGCACCCAAGCTGAAGGTGCCTGGGTGCGGCCACGTCCTCCAGACTCTGGACTCTGAACCCCGTGGTCAGGGGTCCGCCCCTTTTATCCCCTCTCCCTTTGTGTCACAGCGGGTTCCCCGCCCCGCTGTACCAGCGCCAGGGGAGGACAAAAAGGCACAGTCTTGCGGTGTGAGTTCAACTCCGGCCCAGGGCAACAACGCCACCCATAGGCCGCAGAGAACCTCACACCACCAGAGTCCTCCAAGAACCATAAAAGGCTCTCAGATTCCCTAGCAATCAGTGCATCTGGGTTACACTACCACCCAGATGCTTCCCCTAAATTCAAATACCCGCTACATTTTATTCGAAGTATAATTAAAAGAAAAGCTTTTTTTGTTTGTTTTAGAGTGGAGATGGATGGGAAAACTGTTTTAGTGCAGCCTGTGCACCTGTTAGGGAAATTCACACTCTCTTTTTGTCCTGTTTACCATTATGATTGAAAGTAAAAGTAAAAGGAACCCCACATTTTGGGCTGTCCTTAGAAAAGTAATGGAGGGGACATTTTCAAATGGGCACACAAGTTCTGGTGACCTGTGCATACCCAAGGAATTCACTTAATTAGCAGGGATTTTCTCTAATTTCCGACAAACATGGCAAAAAATAAACGGACAGGGGTTATAACCCTCCCTTCCACCAAGTCAACAGGTTTTCAGTTACCTTTATATGTTACAGTGCTACAGCAAGAAAACTGGGGCACTGATCTGTAAACCTCCAGTTATGTCTAAAGGTGAGTATATTCACTTAGGTTTTTTTGGTTCATCTTGTGGGTTAAATGAAAAAAGAATGAATAGATTCTCCCTTCCACATAAGCAAGGCGAATGGAGGAATCCGCATCACTGCAACATTGTATTCTGACAGTGGGGCTCTGCACTGTGAGAATACACTGATCAGCACCTGCAGCCACTGATCACCAAAAGTTTTACAGCTTGGCCTTCAACAAAAGTTAATGGGCACAATTCATTAAGCGATATTTTGCCACATCCGAGTATGCGGTAAAATAACGCACAGTGTTTTTAAAAAAACTGTGTAATTCACAAAGAAACTCTCCTTAAAATCATATAGTGTGTTGAAGATACTAAAGCGCTAAAATGTAATCCAAACAAATCCAACAAACAAAAGATGAATAAATGGTGACGGCTGCGATCATTCAAAAGGAAATTCTGTGACCTTAAATGTGCTAATGGAAAATACAATGATGCGCTATACACCAACCTTCTGCATTACACAGTGATTAACCTCAAAAACAAAGTGCTGCGTGACAATATAAAGTGCAGCGTGACATTGCAGAAGGTTGGTGTATAGCGCATCATTGTATTTTCCATTCTCCTTAAAATCATGTGTTATATTTCCGAATTCTGCCTTAAATACCGCATGAAACCGTGCGGTAAGTTATCGCAAGGATTTCACTTGTGCAAGTGTAAAAGTGTAAGGCAGCCAACAATTTATTCATGGCTGGTATGGCATGGCTGCTCTCGGTTGAGGGCTCTAGGTACCCTATGAGTTGGGTATACAACGCCATGATTAGTACCTTGGATAAGCGGAATTTCTTCAGAATATCAGCATCCATGAATTTATCCAGAAATTTCCTTGAAAAGGACCACTCGAGATCCTCTCCTCCTCCTCCTTTTCTGCATTACTTTAAATTGCAGAAGATTGGATTCAAAGGGCTCCATCCTCTGTGCTATGAAATTTGCCAGCCTCCAGAGACAACTCCAGAGTAGAACCTTGCTGATACCTACTCCAGCGTGTACTTTCCTGCCTATTTTTTTAAACCAATCACTTACCTCTAACCCAGGATCTGACCATTATCATAGTTATCACAAGCTTGGACCAGTACTTAATTACCACATGCATTTATTTAATTATTTATTTACTTCTGTGAAATTACTTTAATGCCTTTTTATGCGGTATCTAACGAACATTTTTAGTGTTTGCGCTAAATACCGCATACGAACAATAGTGAATTTACATTTTCATTTTCACATGCATTAGGTGGTCATGTGACCATCATAACGCATGTGATAACCTTTAGTGAATTGTGCCCAATATGCCAATTGACTTCTGTTGAACAGGAAGGGCCACACACACACACACACACATCAAAATTCGACCGCTGCCTGCTGAACTGGCCAAATTTTGATCTGTGCTCACCCACCTTTACAAAGGCCTGCTGAGTAAATGGAAGTTAGATAACCTGCTGTCAACGAAAGGCTCATACACACGCTTAGATTTTCGTAGGACTGAACGTCCATTTTTTGTGACATGCTAGTCTCATGTCGAAAGTGAAGAGGTTACTAACAATATGAAAATTTTCGTACAACAAAATACAACGTCAAAAGTGACGTAATGTGTTGAATAGTTTTGTATGTGTTCTTCCATTTCTGAGCATGTGTAATCATGCTCTTATGATTTTTTTCATACGTAAATTGTACTAATGAAATAAAAATTGGACGTTGATTTCACATCCGACAAAAATTTTATAGTCTGCATATCCAGCTTTTGTCTGAGGAAAAAGTGAAATTGGCTGTCGAAAGCACCGTACTAACGATCTGAAAATCAGCAGGCAGCTCGTCGTACAAATTTTTCCATCTGATTTTCGTATCGCGTTTACAAGCTTTTAGTCACTGACTAATTTATAGATTAAATTAGGTTTTAAGTGAATTAATGATATAGGTTATAGGTCGGACTTGATGGACTTGTGTCTTTTGTCAACCTCACCTACTATGTACTATGTAATGAGGCTGATTTGCTAAAGTAGTTGAGAATTTTTACTTAAAAATGTATGTGAATATTCACTTCAAATATTCCAACAAGTATAAAACAAAGTCATGCCCTTTATGAATATCTAATCAAGTGCCGATAAGTAAACATGAATTTACTTTTCAAATGGTTGGATAATTGAACTAAATTTTCATGCAATTTATAGAGTAAAGATTCTCAGCTTCTTTTATCAATTAAGCCTTTAGCCTTTCTTAACCACTTAACAACCACCTGCCGCCGAATAACGGCAGCAAGGTGGTTGCTTAACTCTGGGAGGACGTTATATATTGTCCTCCCTTAGAATCGTTCCTGCGCGCGCCCGCGGGCGCGCACACGCAAACGACTGTGCTCGCCGGGTCCACCGGACCCGTAGCAACACAGATCGGGGTGAATGGCCAATGACAGCGGCCTTTTACCACGTGATCGCGCCGTCCAATGACGGCGTGATCACAATGTAAACAAACCAGGGTCAGCAGCAGTTCATCTCTCTCCTCACCTCACACCGATGCAGCGTGAGAGGAGAGGAGAGACATCAGTGCAACCCTGTGCCACACAGTGAGTTTTTACTACTTTTAGCTGTGCCCAGCTGTGCCCAGCTGTGCCCAGCAGTGCCCAACAGTGCCCAACAGTGCCCCAAAAGTGCCCCAAACGTGCCATCTGTGCCACATCAGTGCCACATCTGTGCCACCTGTGCCACACCAGTGCCACACCAGTGCCACACCAGTGCCACCAGAGCCACACCAGTGCCACCAGAGCCACATCAGTGTCACCAGAGCCACACCAGTGCCACACCAGTGCCACATCAGTGCCACACCAGTGCCACCTGTGCCCATCAGTGCCACCTGTGCCCATCAGTGCTCATCTGCGCCACTGCAGTGCCACATCAGTGCCGCCTGTGCCCACCAGTGCCACCAGTGCCCACCAGTGCTGCCTGTGCCCACCAGTGCCACCTGTGCCCACCAGAGCCACACCAGTGCCCACCAGAGCCACACCAGTGCCCACCAGAGCCACACCTGTGCCCATCAGTGCCACCTGTGCGCATCAGTGCCACCTGTGCCCATCAGTGCCGCCTGTGCCCACCAGTGCCACCTATGCCCAGTGCCACCTGTGCCCATCAGCGCCACTGCAGTGCCACATCAGTGCCGCCTGTCCCCACCAGTGCCGCCTGTCCCCACCAGTGCCGCCTGTGCCCACCAGTGCCGCCTGTGCCCACCAGTGCCGCCTGTGCTGCCTGTGTGCCACCAGAGCCATACCAGTGCAACCAGAGCCACACCAGTGCAACCAGAGCCACACCAGTGCCACTATAGTGCACACCAGTGCTACCTGTGCCACATCAGTGCCGCCTGTGCCCGCCAGTGTCCACCAGTGCCACCACAGTGCTCTGCAGTGCAGCCTCACCAGCCACCAACATGGCAAAAAAATTATTTACTTGTGAGGAGGCCTACCAGCGTCTAATCATGACCGATGAGAGCAGCGAGGAGTCTCAGTCCGATTCGGATTCGGCCTATGAACCCGTTACAGACAGTGGGTCTGATACAGAATCAGAAGAGGAATGTGTGCCCGTGAAAACAAGGGGTTCTGGCGTGGAGAAGCGGCCTACTACCAGCAACACAGTGCCGTCCACCTCAAGCGCAGTGCCGTCCACCTCAAGTGCAGTACCGTCCACCTCAAGCGCAGTGCCGTCCACCCCAAGCGCAGTGCCGTCCACCCCAAGCGCAGTGCCACTGCAACAAAGGCCAGGCACCAGTAGGGTGTCATCTCAGCCCCAAAGGGATAGGGGCCATGCCAGCCTTCCCTATGGCCTTCAAAACCCCCTGTGGCTTCCCCCTAATTCCGGAGCAGCAAATATCCCCCCTTTCACCGCCCAGCCAGGTGTCCAGGTGAACACCGATGATTTTTCCATGCTCGATTTTTTCAATTTAGTATTCACTGAAGACTTACTATCCTCCATTGTGGCCCAGTGCAACCTCTATGCACAGCAGTACATAGCAAGCAACCCTGGGTCTAGTTACGCCCGTCCCTTTGAGTGGAGAGAACTTACCGTAGAGGAATTCAAAATTTTCCTAGGCCTAACTTTTAGTATGGGACTCTCAAAAAAAAACAATTGTACTCCTACTGGTCTACCAAACCCATCCACCACATGCCACTCTTCTCATCCCTTATGCCAAGATCCCGATACCTAATGATTATGCGGTTCCTCCACTATAATGACAACACCCAGTGCCCTCCCCGAAATGACCCAGCTTTTGACAAACTATATAAAATTCGGCCACTCCTAAATTTTTTCTCTGAAAATTTTTCCCAGTTATATATCCCTGAACAGAATATCTCCGTGGATGAGTCCCTCATAAAATTCTCAGGCAGGCTGAGCATTAAACAGTTTATCCCCAGCAAAAGGGCCCGATATGGGGTTAAAATGTACAAACTTTGTGACCGAGCCACGGGGTACATCTACGCCTTTCTGGTGTACGAAGGGAAGGACTCCCAACTGCATCCCCCTGAATGCCCAGAGTACATCGGAGACAGCGGAAAAGTGGTCTGGGAGCTTATCTATCCACTCCTTGGAAAGGGATACCACCTTTATGTGGATAATTTTTATACTAGCTTGCCCCTGTTCCGCAATCTTTACCGGAGGGACACCCCAGCATGTGGCACAATAAGAGCCAATAGAAAAGGCTTCCCACAAAAACTCGCCAATGAAAAGCTACGACGAGGGGAGATGACATCATTGAGGAACCAGGAGATATTGGCTGTCAGGTGGAGGGACAAACGAAACGTCCACATGCTCACATCAATCCACAACGGCACCTACGTGGAAGTCCCCAAAAGAAACGGCACAATCCAGAAACCAGCTTGTGTCTACGATTATAATTTGTTTATGGGGGGAGTGGACTTTAACGATCAGTTAATGAACCCTATCTTCCCACAAGAAAATCCTGCCACTGGTATAAGAAAGTGTCCCTTTATTTTTTTTGTTTGGCCATGTATAACACTTATGTTATTTTCAAAAAATCAACAGAGAACCCCGTATCCTATCTACTCTACCAAGAAGAAGTTATCTCCGCCCTTTTGTACCCTGAAAGCCCACCAGAAACTATTCGCTCTGATTCCGTGAGCAGACTCCACGAGCGCCACTTTCCTGAGAAAGCCGCCCCCGCGAAACAGGCTAGAAACGCGTCAGAAGAGATGCCGGGTGTGCTCCAGAGGAGGAATTCGAAGAGACACCATGTATTATTGTCCCGATTATCCTTCCCAACCAGGCCTCTGTATAGGCGAATGTTTCCGCCGTTACCATACGTTTCTACACTATTAGGGAAGTATGGTAAATGCAATTCTCATTTCCTGTCATTTTCCTCCACACCCCTTATGCCACTGCACTGAACTGTACATACCTCTGCCTTCTCCGGAACCGACCTTGGACTGTTATACGACCATGCTTTTGCCTAACGCTAAACATACCTCTGCTTTCTCCGGAACTGACCCTGGCCTGTTATACGGCCACTCTTCTGCCTAACGCTAAACTGTACCTACCTCTGCCTGCTCCGGAACTGACCCTAGCCTGTTATTCGACCACTCTTCTGCCTAACGCTTAACTGTACCTACCTCTGCCTGCTCTGGAACTGACCCTGGACTGTTTGACCACGTTTTTTGCCTGCCTCTTGGATTGATCTTTTACCCTGCTATGCTAGTGGGAACACAGGGGTCTCACATATGTGAGGGGCTCCAGAATTGTTTTTCTGGATGAAGAAAACTATTTTTTAGTTTTCTCATTCCCGGATTAGGGTCTGGAGACTCGGGGGCTTCAAAGAGATTTGGGTGGGAGAAGCCCCTACCCCTGTCCCCATTCTTTCCTGGCCTGCTACTTGGACCATGTTCCTGCTGATTACCAGGACCAATATTTTGGCACTGCTGGCAATGTCTCTACTTGCACTGACCCTGGACTGTATATGGACAGTATTCCTGCCTGTAGTGACTATGGACAATATTCCTGTCTGCTGCCTGGACAATTCAATTCACTGTCACTGACCACGTCCCTGCCTGCTGCCTGGATCAGGACTCTCCTTCTGTGGACAATTGCACTACCAAAACCACAGGTAATCTTTTTTTTACCGTTTACTCAGCAGAATGTATTTTAGGGTGTAATTCTTGGTATGTACATGCTGTGTTAGAAATATGAAGGGCCTTCAAAAATGTGATAGATTGTAAGGAAATTGGATGTGTAATTTATGTCCCTAGAACACCTGATGGTGCTTCTTGGATGTTGGGCCTCTATGTGGCCAGGCTGTTAAAAAAGCTCACACATGTGGTATTGCCATACTCAGGAGGAGTAGCAGAAAATATTTTGGGGTGTCATTTTTGCTATGTACATGCTATGTGTTGAAAATATCCTATAAATGGACAACTTTGTGTAAAAAAATTGCGTTTTCATTTTTTTTCCACATTTTCCAAAAACTTCTGGAAAAAAATGAACCGTTCAAAAGACTCATTATGCCTCATAGATTATACGTTGGGGTGTTAGCTTTCCAAAATGGGGTCACTTTGTGGGCGTTTCCATTGTCCTGGTGCTCCAGGGCCTTCAAAAGTGTAATAGGTGGTTGAGAGATTAGATGTGTAATTTATGCTCCTAGAACGCCTGAAGTTGCTACTTCAGTGTTGGACCTCTGTATGTAGCCAGGCTGTATAAAAGTCTCACACATTTGGTATTGTCATACTCAGGAGGAGCAGCAGAATATAGTTTGGGGTGTCATTTTTGCTGTGTACATGCTATGTGTTGGAAATATCCTATAAATGGACAACTTTGTGTAAAAAAATTGCGTTTTCATTTTTTTTCCACATTTTCCAAAAACTTCTGGAAAAAAATGAACCGTTCAAAAGACTCATTATGCCTCATAGATTATACGTTGGGGTGTTAGCTTTCCAAAATGGGGTCACTTTTTGGGCGTTTTCATTGTCCTGGTGCTCCAGGGCCTTCAAAAGTGTAATAGGTGGTTGAGAGATTAGATGTGTAATTTATGCTCCTAGAACGCCTGAAGTTGCTACTTCAGTGTTGGACCTCTGTATGTGGCCAGGCTGTATAAAAGTCTCACACATTTGGTATCGTCATACTCAGGAGGAGCAGAAGAATATATTTTGGGGTGTCATTTTTGCTGTGTGCATGCTATGTGTTGGAAATATCCTATAAATGGACAACTTTGTGTAAAAAAAAATGTGTTTTCATTTTTTTTCCACATTTTCCAAAAACTTCTGGAAAAAAATGAACTGTTCAAAAGACTCATTATGCCTCAAAGATTATACGTTGGGGTGTTAGCTTTCCAAAATGGGGTCACTTTGTGGGCGTTTCCATTGTCCTGGTGCTCCAGGGCCTTCAAAAGTGTAATAGGTGGTTGAGAGATTAGATGTGTAATTTATGCTCCTAGAACGCCTGAAGTTGCTACTTCAGTGTTGGACCTCTGTATGTGGGCAGGCTGTATAAAAGTCTCACACATGTGGTATCGCCATACTCGGGGGGAGCAGCAGAATATATTTTGGGGTGTCATTTGTGGAATGTACATGCCATGTGAGAGAAGTAACCTGTTATAATGACAATTTGGTGTGAAAAAAATAAAAAATAATAATCATCTTAATTTTGCAAAGAATTGTGGGAAAAAATGACAACTTCAAAAAACTAACTATGCCTCTTACTAACTACCTTGGAATGTCTACTTTCCAAAAAGGGGTCATTTTGGGGGTATTTGTACTTTACTGGCTTGTTAGGGTCTCAAGAAATGAGATAGGCTGTCAGTACATCAGGTGTGATCAAATTGATCAATTTTCAGTAATTGGCACCATAGCTTGTAGACCCTATAACTTTCACCCAGACTAAATAATATCCACTAATTTGGGTTATTTTTACCAAATATATGTAGCAGTATAAATATTTGGCCAAATTTATGAGGAAAAATTACTTATTTGCAAAATTTTATAATAGAAATGAAGAAAAATGCATTTTTTTCCAAAATTTTCGGTCTTTTTTCATTTATAGCGATAAAAATAAAAACCGCAGAGGTGATCAAATACCACCAAATAAAAGCTCTATTTGTGTGAAAAAAAGGACGGAAATTTCATATGGGTACAGTGTTGCATGACTGAGTAATTGTCATTCAAAATGTGAGAGCACCAAAAGCTGAAAATTGGTCTGGTTATTAAGGGGATTTAAGTGCCCAGTTGTCAAGTGGTTAAATAAGCCTAAATGTCTTTTCACACATATTTTTAATCATAGAGAGTTAATTAGAGTAGATATTAGAAAAACATGTATATCTAATGACAACACGTAAAATGCTCTCAATAGAGAAATATCTTTGTATCTAATTTCTGTTTCACTTTCATTCAGATTAAAGTGTATCTAAACCCCAAATTGTATATGTTGCTATTAACAAGTCTTTCATGTAATTCTTGCATTATTTTTTTCCAGGCTATATTTTTTCCTTTTTTACTTTGTGATATATATTTTGATATATTTTGAATGGTGCAACTATCCTTTGTTTTAATTGATCATCCCAGTCATTAGCATTTTAATACTGGAAGGGGATATACAGTATTGGGAAGGATCCTTAGACTAAACAGTATGATAATTGGCTCAATAGATACCAAAAACAACTTAAACAAGGATGTCATTGTGAATGGAAATGCTTAGAAATGTTTTGGTCTTTTCCAAAGATTATTGTTTTATCTGAACACTTGTAAATAAAATATGTATGGCTTCTTAAAAAACATTGAGATATAGGACCCATCCTGTACCCAATTAAGTTGAACTATGTGAAATTTTAAGAATAGATTTTGTATGGTGACATACTAAATCTATTTATATACAAACTTTTGATGAAAAACAAAGAGCTTACTATTACAAACCTTCTGAAGATTCAATTGCTTCACTTCAAATATTCACTTCAAATATTCCAACAAGTGTAAAACAAATTCATGCCCATTCTGAATATCTAATCCAGTGCCGATAAAATAGGTAAACATGAATTTGCTTTTCAAATGGTTGGATAATTTAAGTGAATATTGATGTAATTTATAAAGTAAAGATTCTCAGCTCCTTTAGCAAATAAGCCAAAGCCCAATACACATGATGAGATTTTCTGCAGATTTTTGTCTTCAGATTTCCCAAAACCATGTAGTGCAAGGTCCTGTCTGATTGCATACAAATTAAAACTCTTAAGGTTTGACCGCATAATATATGGTTTTGGTAAATCTGAAGACAAAAATCTGCAGAAAATCTAATAGTGTATATGGGGTCTAAGGCTCCATACACACTAGCATTTTCGTAAGCTCCTAGAAGCTAAATAGTGTTATCCCATGTGTCCATGCACACTACTTTAGGCTATTAGCATTTTTTGAGCTTCAGCTTCTAGGAGCAGGAAAAAAATTGTTTTTGTAGAGTTTCTTGGAGCGTTTTCCAGCAGAAATGCTCCTAACTGCTTCTATAAGCTCCTAACTGCTTCTAAAAGCTAGTAAAATGCCACTAAGGCTCCATGCACACTGAGCTTAAAAAAAGTCTGTTCTCTTGCCAGTAAAATTGCTCATATAGAGCATTTTTGTATAAAGTTTAGATGAGTTTTGAAGAGTTTTACGTTTTTTCTGCCAGTAAACTCCAATCAAAAACACAAACCAGAAGTTATTTTTTTCCTGCCTCTTATGCCGCATACACACGATCGGAAATTCCAAAAACAAAACCATGGATTTTTTTCAGACGGAATTTTGTCTCAAACTTGTGTTGCATACACACGGTCACACAAATGCTGTCGGAAATTCCGACCGCCAAGAACGCGGTGATGTACAACATGTACAACGAGCCGAGAAAAATAAAGTTCAATAGGCAGTGCGGCTCTTCTGCTTGATTCAAAGCATGCATGTTTTTTTGTGCGTCGGAATTCCATACAGACGATCGGAATTTCCGACAAGAACTTTTCTTGTCAGAAAAATTGAGAACCAGCTCTAAAATTTTTGCTGTTGGAAATTCTGACAGAAAAAGTCCGATGTAGCCTACACACGGTCGGAATTTCTGACCAAAAGCTCACATCGAATTTTTCTTGTCTAAATTTCCGATCGTGTGTACGTGGCATCAGGCTCCATGCACACTGGGCTTTAAAAAATGCCTGTTCTCTCTGGAGTAAAAAGTGCTCATATAGAGCATTTTTTGTACAAAGTTTAGACGAGTTTAGGGGAGTTTTACATTCTTTCTGCCTCCAAGCTCCAATCAGAAATGCGAATGAGAAGGGTTTTTTTTTCTGCCTCTAAACGTTAAACTCAAAATATGCCTCTTAACGTCCCAATGTGCATGGACACATAGGATAACATTGAGCTGCTTCTACAGGCAAAACACAAAACTCCTGTAGAAGCAGTGTTTTTTAAATCCAGTTTGCATGGATCCTAACAGCTTTTTTTTAAAAAATCTTCATGTACAGCAAAAATGCTAATGCTCCTAAAAGCTTCTAAATGCTCCTAAAAGCTACTAAAATGCTACTAGAATCTGGCATAAAAATGCTATTATCAGCATTTTTCAAGCATTTTTTTTTAGCTTATAATGTGCATGGAGCCTAAATGTTTTTCACACATAATTTGTAATCTTAGAGAGTTAATCAGAGTAGATCTTAGAAAAACATATATCTCATGACATCATGGCTATACTTGTTATGGCCAGAACTGTTTCCCAGAGGAATTCTATTTTGTGAGAGACAAAATAAATAATAAAAAAAACATAATTTTATCTATAATTTCTGTTTCACTTTCATTCAGATTAAAGTGTATCTAAACCCCAAATTGTATATTTTGCTTTCATGTAATTCTTGCATTCATTTTTTCCAGGCTATTTTTTTTCTTTTTCACTTTGTGATTCTGCCACTTGCAAACTTTGTATGCGAGGGTAAAAAAAAAACACTCACTCTATCATATTTATAAATGAGCAGTGTTGTCCCTCTAGATCTGGGATCTTCAAACTACGGCCCTCCAGCTGTTGCGGAACTACACCACCCATGAGGCATTGCAAAACTCTGACATTCACAGACATGACTAGGCATGATGGGAATTGTAGTTCCTAAACAACTGGAGGGCCATAGTTTTGAGACCCCCACCCTAGATTATATACTTTTGGACTATTGCACACATTCCCCTCTGCTCATCTCCATAATACATGCATTATAAGAGCAATAATTAAAAATGTAAAAACAAAAGCAAAACAAATATTTTGCTGGACAGAATATATTACAATAATCCCCAAAAAACTAGAAAAAGAAACCTAGTGATACCTATATATACACCAGATAACTACATGAGAATACAACTCCTCAGCAGGGCCACAGAGAGCAATAAAAAGTCACAGAGTTTCATCCTACCTCCCCTATTAAAAAATAATAATTCTCCAGAGATACATCTTGAACACTAAATATCAAAACAATAACCAAATTCAAATGCAAATGATGAACAAGGGTAATGTACACTAGGCTTGTGCAATTCGTTTCGTAACGAATCAAAATTCGTCCGAATTTAGCAACTTTCGGACATTCGGAAGCATTCGAATTTCCGAACAGAGCAATTACGAATAAAACCGAATCCGAAATAAATTATACCGCAAAATAGCGAATGCCCGAAGGTCTTCGGCATAATTCGTTATGAAAAAAGTTACGAATGTACGAATCCATTCGAAGCACAATAACACTCACTCTGCTCTCTGCTTCTCCCTCACCATGCTGAACTCCCTCTCAAAATGGTGTACAGGGGCGGAGGCTATAGCCGCATGAAAAAACGAAAGTAAAATACGAGATTTCAAATCCATTCGAAGCACAATAACACTCACTCTGCTCTGCTCTCTGCTTCTCCCTCACCGTGCTGAACCCTCTCAAAATGGTGTACAGGGGCGGAGCCTATAGCCGCATGTAAAAAACGAAAGTAAAATACGAGATTTCGAATCGTTACAAATAACCGCTATGTATTTAGAAAAGTACAAATCCATTCGAAGCACATTAGGCATAATAGGCAGCGTCGTTGTGAGAGAGACACGGAAAATTACGAATCAACGAACCCAAAAAAAGTTACGAAAGTAGGAGTTGTGTCCAGAATCAACGAAAAACAACGTACTCTACCGAAAGTACGAATTATAAAGCAACAAAAAATTCAACGAAAAATGTCGCTTGCAAAAATACGAATGAGTCCGAACACGAAAAATCCCGTCTAGCAAAATTACGAATGATTACGAATCAACAGGACCGGAAAGAAACGAACCGAAACGGAACGAATTTTTCCGTTGTGCACAAGTCTAATATACACAATTAGTGCAAAGTTTGCTTGAAAAGAAAATAAGTCTGTAACACATTCAATCTGAAATACATTTGTCAAAGTAAACAAGACATGTGAACAAGTAAATTAATTGCACCATCAAACAATGTATAGATACCTGGAATAGTGTAGAATAGTTAGAGGTATCTCAGAAGTGCCCTCTTCTCCTGACCAGTTTGTAATACTAGTAACTCAATGAGCTCCACCTCATCCTATATACAGTTTACCACCACTCACCAACATGAAGTGATATTAGATTTGCTAATAGGTCTAATTTACCTAACTAAAGGCATGTTTATTACTTCTTATTGAACGGTGCAACTATCCTTTATTTTCATTGATCATCTCATTCATTAGCATTTCAATACTGGGAGGGGATATACAGTATCAGGAAGGATCCTTAAACTAAACAGTATAATATTTGGCTCAATAGATACCAACAACAAATAAAACAATGATTTCATTATTAATGGAATTTCTTAACACATACTTTCTGGTCTTTTCCAAAGATAGCTCATTGTTCTATCTGAACACTTTGACATAAAATAAGTATCTTTTTCGTAACATATGACTTCTTGAAGAAAAAAAAAAACGGAGGCGCATGCGCGGAGGCTAGCGGGACAGTAATGCCTGACTAGAGCTCCGCTCCGTGAGGGGGACAAAGCCGCAAGATAGAAACAGCCCGACATTCCAAAATAACTGGAAAAGCTGTCTAAAGATTCACAGAGGTGAGGGGTACATTTTGGAAGGAGAATGGTTTATGGAGGAGCCCGCAATAAGACAAAAATGAACCCCATTAGCGGAGTACTAGCGAGGAATTCCTCACAGAAAAAGGCGCTTGTCACCTCAGACACGCTTATCTCAGAGAAGAAAGGCAAGCTTACAAAGGCACAGCATATTTTCACAGGAGACTCTGACTCAGAGGCTGAAGTTTATCAGTCACAACCATTAACAAAAGAAATTCCTACACCCCCAAATATTTTAAAACAATTTGAAAAAATGCTTCACAAAGCACTGAGGCAGACATCAGAACAAATTACCAACAACTTAACTAAAGAAATCAGAGAATTGGGACACCGCACTGCAGCACTAGAAATTAAAGCTGAGGAGATTGAAAATGCTACAATAGACCACCAATCTGAAATAGAGAATTTGAAGGAAGATAATATTACTCTTCAAAATAAGCTGGAGGATTTTGAGAACCGTGCAAGAAGGTCTAACCTGCGCTTTAGAGGATTACCAGAATCTATAATAGACTTGCAATCAACAATAACAGCACTATGCCAAGAATTAATGCCAAGCATACCAATAGAAATAATGGAATTGGATAGAGTGCACAGGGCTCTGATGCCCAAAAAATCTGAAGGACCACCGCGAGATGTGATAGCAAAATTTCATTATTATAAAACTAAAGAACAGATAATGAATGCTGCAAGGGAACAAAATAATTTAGTCTTTCAAGGACACAATTACCAAATATTTGCAGACTTATCTCAATTGACAATATCTAAAAGAAGGGCAATGAAACCGCAAATACAGGAACAACAGCGTCACAATGTGAAATACCAATGGAGCTTTCCTTTTGCCCTACGTTTCACCTACCAAGGTACTAAAATCACATGTAGAACACCAGAAGAACTGCAACAAGCACTCCAGGACCTTAATTTGATTGAAAGACACACATCAACAGCATCACAGAGAAGATTAGCCTCAATCCCCTCCAAGCACAAAGCATCCCACTTAGAGTCCAAAAATGGAAGCACCCAAGTACACAAAAGAGGACGCTTCACACCCTCTTCCCAAGGCCAAGAAGACACAATGGACTGAAAGAAATATAATATGTGAAAGTGACAAATCCACCAAAGAATACCAGTAATAGAAACACCTTGATTACTCAAAGACCCCTGCTTCAACACATACAAGCCAAACCACAAGACTGAAGAACTTTGAAAACCTCATTGGAAACATTTTATAGAGACATTTCTCTTATCTCTACTTAAAAGTAACATTTTTTTTTTTTTTTTTTTATTATTATTATTTCCCCCCACTTTTTTTTTTTTTTTTAAGTATCTTCAATTATATTTCATTTATATTTACTACGCAATACAGGTCTCAATATGAATAGAAAATTCATTAGTTATAATTTATTAGTTCTGAGTAACTACTTATTAGTTAAAGATTGAAGTGAATAGAAAAATAGTTCTTATTTAACAAACAGATTCTCTTCATCTAGATATGCATTTACACACTAAGGTAATCTTTTAGAATCAACTTAGTTAAAGTTAATAGGTTGTATCTCCTAGGTAAACTATTAAAGGTTTTAATTTTTCTCCCCATCCGTTTGATTAAGTACTAGTTTTAGACAACTTATACAAGTATAAATAGGGCTTAGAATCATACATCACTACGATGTATATATATACATTTTTTATTTTTTCATTTTATTCTATATTTAATTATATATAGGGCGGCACCCCATAGCACAGAAACCACATGTGCCCCACCAAGCTTTACTCGGGCCCTCGCACTAATATGCGGGGATTCGACGAAAGCTCCTTGTCCCCTGAGGGGGGGCTTTACCCCCGTTCACGGGCAAACAATGAATGCATTAACATATTTAAAATGTTTATATGTTATATAATCATATCTATTTCTTATTTTTCATTTAAGTCGGATCACTCGAGATCCTCTCTTTACTTTCTTTCTCTCTTATCCGTGTGGGTTGGACCCGGAGACCGTTGCAGTAAGGCTACAGGTAAGATTAGCTTGTTGTATCACTTGCCATGGCCCCATTAAATATTATCTCATTGAACGTCCAAGGTCTTAATGTGCCACAAAAACGCACTAAAACCTTTAGGTCATTCCAATGTAAGAAAGCTCATATTGTGTGCTTGCAAGAAACACATTTTACACCAACCCTTACTCCTAAATTTTTCAGTAACTCCTACCCACAAGTATACACAGCCTCAGCCAACACAAAACAGAGAGGTACGCTTATAGCATTTCACCGCACCACTCCATTTACGTTGCAATCTGAAATAAAAGACCCAGAAGGTCGTTATCTCATCCTAACGGGACATATCATGGACACAGCAGTAACTATTGTCTCCTACTACGCTCCTAACCTTAAACCCTTACCATTTTTATCCCATCTTTTTCAAGTTATTAACACACATAAGATAGGAACACTTTTTGTGTGTGGGGATTCAAATACTGTCCTTCTAACATTCCTCGATAGCTCACCTTATACCCCAACAAATCACCAATCCAAATGGTCACTCTCTCAGCTTCTATCTAAGTACAATTTGATTGACACTTGGAGAGAATCTAACCCAACGAAAAGGAACTACTCCTACTACTCTAATCCTCATCAAACATTCAGCAGAATAGACCATATTTTCATAACAATAGGAATGGCCCCAGAGATAACATCTTCAACCATTCTCCCCATCCCATGGTCAGACCACGATGCGGTATATACTACCATAGCCTCTATTCTGCCAAAATCGCATGATCCATCATGGTACCTTCCAGATGTGCTACTCAAACACCCTTCTTACCGCACACATATAGAACGTGAGCTAATAACTTACTTGAAGCATAACACTAGCCCAGAAATCTCTTCACTCACACTTTGGGAAGCACATAAACCAGTACTCAGGGGAATTTGTCAACAACAATTAGGGATCCTGAAAAGAGAACGTAAAACACTCGCACAAAAATTAGAAAAAGAATTTAACACTGCATTTATGGCCTTTCAGAATAATCCTACCCCCACTGCAAAAACACATCTCGAGAAAACTCGCTTAGAATATGACCTCTTCCTCACAGATTCAGCAGAAAAAATGTTACGTAAAACTAATCATTCATTTTATATGAAATCTAATAAACCAGGTACACTCCTAGCGAAAGCACTAAAATCCATCAATAGATCCTATAAACCTATCAAGCTCAAAATAGCCAATAATATATACACTTGCAATCCACAAAAAATAGTCCAAAAATTCAGCACATATCTAAAAACTCAATACAAGGAAACAAATTCATTCAACACCTCTGAAGCAGATTCATTTTTCTCACGAATTAACCTCCCACAAATGACAGAATCTCAAAAAACATTGCTAGAAAAAACAGTTTCAAAGGATGAAGTCATCGCAGCCATAAAGGAATTAAAAGTAAATAAAAGACCTGGGCCAGATGGTTACTCATCATTATGCTACAAAACATACAGGGATATTCTTTCCCCCATGCTGGTAGAAGCTTACAATGAAATACTGAGAAACAAAACATTTAGGCAAGAATCATTGACAGCAATTATATGTATGATTCCAAAACCACACACGGATGATACACTCAGCAGTAACTACCGTCCCATTTCTATGTTAAATGTGGATATTAAAATATTGACAAAAATACTAGCAACACGTTTAAACTCAATTATAGGAACACTAGTACATCGTGATCAGGTAGGATTCATGCCCTCACGCCAAGCAGGAGATAATGTTAGAAGAGCAGTTCTCTTAGCACAAATAGCGAAAAAACGTAAAATTCCTGCCTGCTTTCTCTCTCTCGATATCAGAAGGGCCTTTGATTCAGTATCCTGGACTTACATGACCTATACATTACAAAAATGGGGTTTTGGCCCAAATTTTATGACTTGGATCAAAGCACTTTATGATAAGCCAAAAGCGTACGTAAGATATGCAGGATATAGATCGGAACCATTTGATATTGAGAGGGGTACAAGACAAGGCTGTCCACTCTCACCATTACTATTCGCTTTACTCATAGAACCACTTGCACAAATAATTAGACTAGAACCCACAATAACAGGAATAGAAGTAGGAGGTTACCAGCACAAATTATGCTTATTTGCAGATGATATCCTCCTATTTCTTTCATCCCCACAAATATCTGGTCCTAACCTAACCCCAATTCTTAATAAATTTGCCACTCTTTCAGGCCTAGTTATCAATTCCAAGAAGAGTTCAATAATGAACATATCTCTATCAAGTATTGAATTATCGGCCGCCAAAATAGGTCTCCCACATGCATGGACTGAGGGAGCAATATCATACCTAGGTATCAAACTGACAGCATCTCTCTCGGATTTATTCTCTCATAACTATCCACAGATATTGAAACATCTAACAAACTTAATGAACTCTTGGGCACACCTCCCAATATCATGGATGGGAAGAATAAATGCGGTAAAAATGACGATACTGCCAAAAATTCTATACTTATTCATAGTCTTGCCAATCCTGATACCAGCATATTATCTAAGGATACTACAGAAAAAAGTATCAAAGTTCATTTGGGGTTCTACCAAACCGAGAATACAACAGAGCACACTTTTCTTACCCAAACTACAAGGGGGCTTAGGCTGCCCCAACTTTGCAAGTTACTATAAGGCAGCACATGTCGCTAGCCTCAGTAAATACCATGCAAAAAAAGAAATCCCATTATGGGTATTAATAGAAGCTGCTGAGAGTGATCCAATTTCAGTCTCGAACTTACTTTGGATCCCCCCAAAACACCGCAAAAATATACAAAATCCTATCACCAAACATTTTATCTCCCTTTGGGATAGGTCGAAAATTAAATATCAACTACAATCTTTACATAATCCGCTACTCTCATTTTACAAAAATCCTGCATTCTATCCAGCATGGGTCTACCCCAAAACTTTTAGAGAATGGACATCTAGAGACATTCTTTATATGTATAATTTTGTGTCAATATCATCGTTTATCCCATTTCCGAACCTATGTAAAACTTACGGCTTACCACAATCAGAACTATTCAGATATCTTCAAATAAAAAACTTCTTCACACCATTTTTAAATTCTTCTACTCAAACATCCCAAATGACTAAATTTGAAACAATATGTAAGAAATACCCACACACAAAGGGTGCTATATCTGCCTTATATTCTCAATTACTGACACAAGAAGACGGGGGCAAACCACAATACGCTCAAAAATGGGAAGGAGACTTACAAAGCGAATTAGAAAACTCAGAATGGAATCAAATATGGATAACAACTAAATCGGCCTCCCCTAATATATTAGCGGTTGAGGCTAATTATAAACTACTAACTAGATGGTACCTTGTGCCTGCAAGAATAGCGAAATATGTTCCAAATTATTCAGCACAATGTTTTCGGGGATGTACAGAGACAGGGACACAATTTCATGTTTGGTGGTCGTGTCCAACAGCACAAAAATTCTGGAAAGAACTCTTTAAAATGGCATCTGAAATGCTTAATAAGACAATCCCATTTGACCCGGGAATAGCTCTACTTAACCTGAAACCAGAAAGCATAACACATATGCAATTTAAATTATTAGTACAACTTTTTACAACAGCTAAACAAACATTAGCAAAAGCATGGAAATCAACCCAATTAAATATACACGAATCAAAGACCAGAATGAATAGTGCAATGACATATGCTAAAATGACTGCGATAGATATGGACACGATCCCCAAATTTGAAAAATTGTGGCAACCCTGGATCAATTACATTAGTCCATTAACCTTTGACACCAAAGTTCTCTTACCATGGTAACTGATACAAAGGATTTAAATGAATTATCTATAGTAGCGGCGGCGGCTCTGGGTCTAACCCCACGGACTTCTACACTACTCTACTCTCCTCTCCTCTTCTATCTTTCTTTCACCACTATTTTTTCTTTATTATGTATATATTCGTTTCATTTTCCTTCCTTTTTATAAATATTTCATCGGGTATACATAAGAACATTGTTTGAATTTATATTCCATATCTCCATCATAACTTAAATCTTCTAGACGTTATGAATTTATTGACAATAAGAATGTTTTAAGGAAACATATACTACTTGCAAACCTCTTAAAGGAACTAAAATATTGATACATTGCATGTTTAGTTTGCTAAGCAAGCTCCTTTAAAATTAACAAAAATCTAGCTTTTGGAAAATAAAGGAATTATGACGTTTGTTAATATAAGCATAATCAAGATTGTATGTATGATACCCTCTGTATGCCTTAATAAAATAAAATATTTTGACAAGGAAGAAAAAAAAAAAACATTCAGATATAATGTAGGACCCATCCTGTCCTCTATTCAGTTGCCCTATGTGAAATTTGGAGAAAGAATAGATTTAGTATTGTTACATATGGAGAAACACCTTTGTTAAAAACAACACAGAGCTTACTTTTGCAAATCTGAAGAATCACTTGCCTGGTCATTTTGCCAACCCTCTGGCTTAAGTCACTTACCTAGAATATATAACCTATCATAAAAATCTGAATTCCTAATCTGTATAAATTTTCTAGATTAGTGGCATGAAGAATTTAAGCCAGCCAGAGGTTTACAATTCTAATCAGGTGAATGGTATATGCTGCAAGGAAGATTCAGTAATGGAAACGTTATGTTTCTCACAAAATAGAATTCCTCTAGGAAACAGCTCTGGCCATAACAAGTACTGATTATTATAGCAAAAGCAAGAAAATCTCTGGAGATGGGCCAATACGTACCGTAATACTAAATATCTTTCATTCAGTTCTTACTGGAAAAAAATATTTTAAGCAACAGTCAGCATGAATTCATGAAAGACAGAAGTTGACAAACAAACCTGATTTCTTTTTATGAGGTAGTAAGTAAAACCTTGGACAGAGGGGTGGCTGTGGACGTGGTATACTTGGATTTTGCAAAAGCATTTGACACGGTTCCCCACACACGACTAATGTGTAAGGTAAAGACTACAGGCTTAAAAATATCAATTCATAAATGGATAGAAAACTGGCGAAAAGTCAGAATTCAGAGGGTAGTGGTTAATGATTTTTACTCTGAATGGTCTAAGGCTATGAGTGGTGTACCCCAAGGTTCAGTGTTGGGACCCTTACTTTTTAATATTATTTTTAAATGATATTGGGTCTGGGATCAAAAGTAACAATTTAGTGTTTGCAGATGACACTAAGCTATGCAGTGGAATAACGTCCTTACAGGATGTCTCTAATTTACAAGCTGACCTCAATGCACTGTCTAATTGGGCGACAATATGGCAAATGAGGTTTAATGTTGATAAATGTTAAGTTATGCACTTGGGGGCTAAGAATATGCATGCATCATACATACTAGGGGGAGTACAACTGGGGAAATCCATAGTGGAGAAGGATCTGGGGATTTTGGTAGATCGTAAGCTCAATAATAGCATGCAATACCAAGCTGAAGTATGGACTCCAGAGAAAGAGATATAATTTTGCCCCTGTACAAATCATTAGTAAGACCTCATCTGGAATATGCAGCTCAGTTTTGGGCACCAGTTCTCAAAAAGGATATCGGGGAACTGGAGAAAGTGCAGAGAAGGGCAACCAAACTGATAAGAGGCATGAAGGAGCTCAGCTATGTGGACAGATTAGAGGAACTGAATTTATTTTCTCTTGAGAAGAGTAGATCAAGGGGGGATATGATCAACATGTACAAATACATAAGTGGTCCATATAGTGAACTGGGTGTTGAGTTATTCACTTTAAGGTCATCACAGAGGACACGGGGCACTCTTTACGTCTAGAGGAAAAAGAGATTTCATCTCCAAATACGGAAAGGTTTCTTCACAGTAAAGCCCTGTACACACGAACGGATTTCCTATGGATTCTAATTCGATGGATTTTTCCCTCAGAAATCTGATGAAGCTGACTTCCATCAGTCTTGCCTACACACCATCAGTCAAAAATCTGACCGTCCCAAACGCCGTGACGTAAAACACTCAGATGAGCCGAGAAAAATGAAGTTCAATGCTTCTGAGCATGCGTCGACTTGATTCTGAGCATGCGTGGGTTTTTTCTCCATTGGAGTTCCACACAGACGATTGGAATTTGCTATCGTTTTTTTTTCCATCGGATAAATTTAAAGCATGTTCTATTTTTGATCACCGATGGAAAAAAGACCGATGGGGCCCATACACGATCGGTTTGTCCGATGAAAAAAGTCCATCGGACTGTTTTCATCGGTAAAACCGATTGTGTGTACACGGCATTAGAGCTGTGAAAATGTGGAATAGACTCCCTCCAGAAGTGGTTCTGGCCAGCTCTGTAGATTGCTTTAAAAAAAGGCCTCAATTCTTTCCTAAATGTACATAATATAACTGAGTACTAACATTTATAGGTAAAGTTGATCGAGGGAAAATCCGATTGCCTCTCGAGGGATCAGGAACTAATTTTTTACCCTGCTGTAGCAAATTGGATCGTGCTCTGCTGGGGTTTTTCGTATTCCTCTGAATCAACTGTGGGTGAAGGATTGTGTATATGGGATTGTATTTATTTATTCATTTTTTTGGTTGAACTAGATGGTCTTTTTTTAACCTGACTAACTTTGTAACTATGTAACGAATAAATTGGAGCAGACCCACCAGTCACGAATTACATGTTTATTGGTATCTACATACTTTCTATAAATATCTACAAGCTAATAAACATGTTGGACATTCTTGATACCACACTAAGGTGCGATTTCTGATAAAACTTGCACACCTATTTTATTCTTTAGTAGCATTGCTGTTTGTGTTCAGATAAATCTGAAACTCACTCCAAATTACACATATTTGATTCAAGAACAGTTGAAACAACAATTGTGATATTGGTGGGAACATTTCTTAGGATATTCTCTAATGCCCTGGGCATTGTGCTACTAGCATTAGGAAATTAATAGAAAATATGTCATATTCACCTGTTTTAAAACTTGTTTTTACATATCTTCAATTACGTCCTGGTTTCCATTGCCTAGGCAAATTATGTCATATATCTCAGTCTTTTGGAGGGGAGGAGAAATGATAGGTGATGTTTTTTAGTGATTTATCAGCAAAAAAAAAAAAAAAAAACCTTTGGGACACGGGTGGATGGGGGAGTTTGCTTTGAATAATAAAAATGAATTATTACCCGAAATGCATTGTCTTAGTTTTGCAGTCTAAAAGCTTTTCATTCAGTTAGGCCCTGTACACACGATCGGTTTTACCGATAAAAACAGTCCGTTGGACTTTTTTAATCGGACAAACCGATCATGTATGGGCCCCATCGGTCCTTTTTCCATCGGTGAGAAAAGATAGAACATGTTTTAAATTTATCCGATGGAAAAAAAACGATAGCAAATTCCGATCGTCTGTGTGGAACTCCATGGGTGAAAAAACCCACGCATGCTCAGACTGAATTAGGAGACGGGAGCGCTCGTTATGGTAATACTAGCGTTCGCAATGGAGATAGCATATTCATCATGCTGTAACGGACTGAAAAGCACGGAGACCGAAAAGCGCGAATCGGCTAACACCAAACTTTTACTAACACGCGGTAACACGAAATCAGCAAAAGCAGCCCAAAGGGTGGCGCCATTGGATTTGAACTTCCCTTATATAGTGCCGTCGTACGTGTTGTACGTCACGGCGTTTGGAATGGTCGGATTTTTGACTGATGGTGTTTAGGCAAGACTGATGGAAGTCAGCTTCATCGGAATTCCGATGGAAAAATCCATCGGATTTGAATTCATAGGAAATCCGATCGTGTGTACAGGGCATTAGTGTCCTTGTGTTCTGGAATGTATTACCAGTATGCAAACTAAAATTTTCCAGTCAGTAAGTGTCCTTTGTGATCTTGAATGTATTTATTTACTGTATATTAGGGATGAGCTCGGTGTTCGAGTCGAACGCATGTTCGACTCGAACATCGGCTGTTCGCCTGTTCGGCGAAACCAGAATTTTGTCTGCTGTTCACGCCAAATTCGTGTGACGCGAACGGCCCACAATGCACTGCGCCATCGCAGTGCATTGCCGGCGCTGTGATTGGCCAAGCATGCACTGTGACCCCGCATGCTTGGCCAATCACAGCGCCAGCAGCTAGGAGAGCCATAATTGGCCACAGGCAGGATGCTTGTGGCCAATTATAGCTATGGGGGGTTTAGTACACGCCCCACACTATATAAGGCCGCCAGCGCAACGGTCTTGTGAAGTGTGTTGGCGTGCAGGGAGAGAGAAGGATAGGCAGGGACAGTGTCAGTGATATTCTTTGCTAAACCTTGTGCATTTACAGTGTGTTGGCGTGCAGGGAGAGAGAAGGATAGGCAGGGACAGTGTCAGTGTTATTCTTTGCTCAGCCTTGTGCAGTTACAGTGTGTTGGCGTGCAGGGAGAGAGCAGGATAGGCAGGGACAGTGTCAGTTTTATTCTTTGCTAAACCTTGCGCAGTTACAGTGTGTTGGCATGCAGGGAGAGAGCAGGATAGGCAGGGACAGTGTCAGTGTCATTTTTGCTAAACCTCCTGCACAGTATACACCTGAAGCTACCCCTTTGTCAGGGAACCAACAGCAGGCGAAGGACTTTAGGACCCAGCATCTCTGGCAGGAGAAGGGCTCTAGGACCCAGTATCTCTACAAGCAGGTCACATGGGCCTATATAAGGAAGTCTGCTAGTGTCTGCATTTGCTGGATTATCTTCAGCTTCTCCTGTGTTCCTGTGTCTTGCATCTCCTGCCTGTCTGATCTCCTGTGTACCAAACCCGGCTTGCCTGACCTGCTCCTGTTGACTTCCTAGCGTATACCTGACCCCGGCCTGGCTAACGGACTCCGCTTACCTTGTCTTCTGTGCTAAGACTCAGCTCTGCTGTGTTCTCGGACTGTCTTGCTGTGTTTGACCCTCTGGCCTGGCTTTGACCCTGTTATCGGAACATTCCATTGGTCCTTACCCTTTGGACCTCCTAAGCACGCCTGCTGTCCTGCAGTCTGCCTGTCCTACCAAGTTCCTGGCAACCAGCACTACCTACCAGGCAACCCGTGCTTCTGTGGGCACCACATCCCCTGTGTCATCTTCAGGGCTGTGCTGCACTCGGCCGCAAGGGGCGCCCTCTCTGCTACTCGACCTCACATCAGAGACTTGACAGTATAATCCAGCCATGTCTGAGGCCGGCAGAGGTGCGTCCCCGTTAGAGGCATTATGTCAACAGGCCGCTACTCTGACCCAAGCAATCCAGACACTGCAAGAAGGATACCTCCAGCTAGAGGAGAGATTGCAACACCTGTCAGAGTCATCTGCTTCTGCGGACCCGGTCCCAGCTTCTCCCAGTTCCACCCACGTACGTTCCTCTGTGGCTCCTACGATGGTGTTCCCTCCTCCAGAACCCCGTGTTCCTGTCCCTGAACGGTTTTCCGGGGATCGAAGAAAGTTTAGATCCTTCAGGAATGCCTGCCTATTGTACCTATCCTTGCAGCCCCTGCCGGTGCCGGAATCTTTTTTGTCGAGAAGAAAGACAAGTCTTTAAGACCATGCGTGGATTATAGGGAGCTCAATAAAATCACAATAAAGAACCGCTACCCACTGCCATTAGTTCCTGAACTTTTCCAGAGATTCCGTACGGCCCAAGTATTTACCAAGCTCGACCTCCGGGGTGCCTATAACCTTGTTCGGATCCGTGAGGGCGATGAATGGAAGACAGCATTCAGAACGAGGTTCGGACACTTCGAGTATCTTGTAATGCCCTTTGGGCTCTGTAATGCCCCGGCGACGTTTCAGCACTTCGTCAACGATATTTTCCGGGAATATCTTGACTACTTCGTCATCATCTATCTGGATGACATTCTCATATTTTCGGCTACTCTGGAGCTCCACCGGACCCATGTAAAGACAGTGCTGCTCACACTAAGAAAACATGGACTTTATGTGAAAGCGGAAAAGTGTGACTTCGAGAAGAAATCAATACAATTCCTAGGACTGATCATCTCCACGGGCGGTGTAGCTATGGATCCACAGAAAGTGCAGGCAATCCTGGATTGGCCAACTCCATCAGATAAGAAAGGGGTGCAAAGGTTTGTGGGCTTTGCGAACTTCTATAGGAGGTTTATAAGAAACTTCTCCTCCATCATCTCACCCATTACCCAGTTGACCCGCTTACATACCCGTTTCCAGTGGTCCTCCGAAGCCCAAACTGCTTTCGAGAGACTAAAGTTATTGTTTACCTCTGCACCAATCCTTCAACACCCTGAGCCTGCCCTGCCATACATCTTGGAGGTCGATGCCTCAGAAGTAGCTACAGGGGCAGTCCTTTCACAACGCCAGGGACCCAAGTCCTTGCTTCACCCCGTGGCCTTCTCCTCGCGGAAAATGAGCCAGCCCGAGAGGAACTATGATGTAGGAGACCGCGAGCTCTTGGCCATTAAAACAGCCTTAGAGGAGTGGAGATACCTTCTTGAGGGGTCTGCTCACCCCATAATGATATTTACAGATCATCGGAACCTCGAATACCTCCGTACTGCCAAACGTCTGAGACCCCGTCAAGCCCGCTGGGCTCTGTTCTTTTCAAGGTTCAACTTCCACATCACCTACCGTCCCGGCTCCAAGAACGGAAAGGCCGATGCTTTATCCCGAATGTTTCCCGATACTCCGGAGGAGACAATATCTAGTACAATCCTGTCACCTCAGAACTTTCTTCTGATCCAACCTGATCTAAGATCTTCTCTTGAACAGGCTTCCCTCCAATGCCAGGAACCAGAAGCATCCTCTCTAAGAAACCAGGAAGGGTACCTCTGGCATCAGGACAAGATCTTCGTTCCACAACAAACCCGAATACAGGTACTGAAGACCTTGCATGACCACCAACTCGCTGGCCACTTCGGAGTGCGGAAAACTACGGATCTTATCCAACGATCCTTCTGGTGGCCTACCTTGAAATCTGATTGCAGGGAGTTTGTTAGCTCCTGCACTACCTGCCAGCGAAATAAAGGGTCCAATGTCAAGTCGTGGGATCTGTTACGTCCTCTGCCAGTGCCAGAACTACCATGGAGAAATATATCTATGGACTTTATAGTAGAGTTGCCCCCATCCGAAGAATCTACAACAATCCTGGTAGTTGTGGACCGTCTATCCAAAATGGCGCACTTCTTGCCCATGGCAGGAACTCCTTCTGCTGCAGAAACAGCAAAAATTTTCATAAGGGAGATAGTCAGGCTCCATGGCCTTCCTGACAGCATTGTGTCTGATAGAGGGGTACAATTCACCTCCCGGTTCTGGAGAGAGCTCTGCAAAGCACTATCAATCAAGGTGTGCCTGTCCTCAGCCTATCACCCCCAAAGCAACGGTCAAACTGAAAGGACCAACCAAACCTTAGAACAATATTTGCGTTGCTTCTGCTCCTTCTCCCAGGACGACTGGATCTCTCTACTCCCTTGTGCGGAGTTTGCTTACAACAATGCAGTACACTCAACCACCAATCAATCTCCGTTTTGGGCCAACTACGGTTTCCATCCTTCATTTCTACCTAATATCATTCCGGAAGCCTCAGTTCCAGCAGTTCAAGACAGGATAAGCTCCATTCAGGCTAATTATCAAACCCTCCGGCTAACCATGCAGAAAGCGCAAGAGGACTACAAGAAACAATATGACAAGAGGAGAGGAGAGAGTCCTAGCTTTGAGGTTGGAGATAAGGTCTGGCTCTCTTCAGCAAATCTCAGGCTCCCTTGCCCCTCCCGGAAATTGGGTCCAAGATTTATCGGTCCATTCGAAATTAAACGAAAAATTAACCCAGTAGCTTTTGAACTGTTACTACCAAGTTCGTATAAAGTGCATCCTGTGTTTCACGTTTCTCTTCTTAAATCTGTTGTCTCTAGTCCTTTTCCAGGAAGAGAAGAAGACCCTCCGCCTCCAGTCTCAGTGGGAGATGAAGCCGAATTCGAGGTAGAATCCATCCTGGACTGTCGCAAAAGAGGTAGGACTATTCAATTTCTTATTAAATGGAAGGGTTATCCAGCAGAAGAGAATTCTTGGGAACCTGCAGGCAACATATATGCTCCTAGACTTCTCCAGAGATTCCGTGCCAGATACCCTGAAAGATGGGCCCGGGTGGGCATCCAGAGGCTGCCCCTTGGGGGGGGCACTGTCAGGGAACCAACAGCAGGCGAAGGACTTTAGGACCCAGCATCTCTGGCAGGAGAAGGGCTCTAGGACCCAGTATCTCTACAAGCAGGTCACATGGGCCTATATAAGGAAGTCTGCTAGTGTCTGCATTTGCTGGATTATCTTCAGCTTCTCCTGTGTTCCTGTGTCTTGCATCTCCTGCCTGTCTGATCTCCTGTGTACCAAACCCGGCTTGCCTGACCTGCTCCTGTTGACTTCCTAGCGTATACCTGACCCCGGCCTGGCTAACGGACTCCGCTTACCTTGTCTTCTGTGCTAAGACTCAGCTCTGCTGTGTTCTCGGACTGTCTTGCTGTGTTTGACCCTCTGGCCTGGCTTTGACCCTGTTATCGGAACATTCCATTGGTCCTTACCCTTTGGACCTCCTAAGCACGCCTGCTGTCCTGCAGTCTGCCTGTCCTACCAAGTTCCTGGCAACCAGCACTACCTACCAGGCAACCCGTGCTTCTGTGGGCACCACATCCCCTGTGTCATCTTCAGGGCTGTGCTGCACTCGGCCGCAAGGGGCGCCCTCTCTGCTACTCGACCTCACATCAGAGACTTGACACCCTTATTGCTCGTGGTGTTGTTCTGTTGTGTAACACAGACAGGCATCTGCAAGCAGTTACAGTGGGTGTAGGTGCCTCCTGCACAGTATATGCTACCCCTTATTGCTCGTGGTGTTGTTCTGTTGTGTAACACAGACAGGCATCTGCAGGCAGTTACAGTGGGTGTAGGTGCCTCCTGCACAGTATACACCTGAAGCTACCCCGTATTGCTGGTGTTTTTCTTTTCTGTAACACTAACAGGCATCTGCAAGCAGTTACAGTGGGTGTAGGTGCCTCCTGCACAGTATACGCTAGCCCTTATTGCTCGTGGTGTTGTTCTGTTGTGTAACACAGACAGGCATCTGCAAGTAGTTACAGTGGGTGTAGGTGCCTCCTGCACAGTATACACCTGAAGCTACCCCTTATTGCTTGTGGTGTTGTTCTGTTGTGTAACACAGACAGGCATCTGCAAGCACCACCGTCACCACCAAAGGCCCAATTTTTCAGCCCCTGTTCAACAGGGGCATGCAATTACATTTCTTGATCTAATAATTCACAGCAGGGCTCATTCATGCGCCCACCAAGAGTAACTGTGAGGCCTTACAGTGTTGTGGCACCAGCACCACCCCCAAAGGCCCAATTTTTCCTACCACTGTTCAACAATGGCATGTAATTACAATTCCTGATATAATAGTTCACAGCAGGGCGTTCCAGCACCCACCAAGAGTAACTGTGAGGGCTTACAGTGTTGTGGCAACACCAAAACCTAAGGGGTAAATTTCTGCAGAGTATATACAACAGGCCCCTACTTTCAAACATTCAACTTACAAACGACTTGCAAACGGAAAGAGACAACAGGAAGTGAGAGGAAATCTACCCCTATGAAGTGAAGTTCTCTCCTGTAAGAGTTAATATGGGAAAAAGGTGTCTCCTCTCTATTGATGCTTTATCACCAATCCTTGTTTCAATAAAAATAAAAAATAAACATTTGTCATTGGGACGGAAAGTGAGGTGAAATGTTCTGAACAGGTGCACAGACAGCAAAACAAATGTTACAGGGGTGATAACCCTTCCCTATGTTCTCCAAAAGCTTAAAAATAGATTTTTTTGGCTAGAGCTACACTTAAAAAATGTACCTGTTCCAAATTAGAAAAAGATTCTACTTAAGAACAAACCTACAGTCCCTGTCTTGTTTGCACCGCCTGTATACTGCTGTTTTTATTTTGGGTGCGGGGTTCCCCTTAATGTCCATAAGAGACCCAAAGGGGCTGGTAATGGGCTGGGGGGGAGGGTGATATGGTAGCCATGCCATTTTTCTTAATGATTTTCATCCATATTGCCGGGACCAGACATTACATTAAAGCCGCAAGCAGTTTTAAATGGCTTTTTTTCCATTAGAAATTTCATTTTGTGCAGGGACAGTTCTAAACACGGGAAACACGTGCCACTTCACAGGCATACTTTAGACACCCCCAAGGTACGATATTTAAAGGAATATTTCACTTTTTTTTTTGCTTTATGCATCATTAAAATGACTGCTGCCGAAAAAACAGCCGTTTTTAAAACTTTTTTTTGCATTGATACATGTCCCCTGGGGCAGGACCGGGGTCCCCAAACCCTTTTTAGGACAATAACTTGCATATTAGCCGTTATAAATAGTACTTTTGATTTCGAACCTTCGCGTCCATTGTATTTAATAGGGTTCTAAAGTTTGCGCAAACTTTCGGTCCGTTCGCAGGTTCTGGTGCGATCCGAACCCGGGGGGTGTTCGGCTCATCCCTACTGTATATATTAGTTTTGCTGTAAAGTTTTCAAAAATAAAAACCTGTAAAAGTGGAAAAAATGAATTGTTAGCATTTTTTATTTGTGGTGTTCAGATGCAGTTAGTTCTGCTTTAAGTACTCTCCAAAAAAACTCTGGGAAATGGTAGTCATTTGGTACTTGGGATGAAGTTATTGCAATCAGGACCTGAGACTTGCAATGTGTACCTTTGTTATACCTACCTTTGTGGTTTTAGTGCTGTGTTATTAATGTATTTATGATCTGTATCTTGTAACAAGTGATTTATACTGGTTTGTACATCCCATATTTTTGTACTGCTGCTTTTCCCAAATAAAGAATAAATAATAAAAAAAAAGAATTCCTGGGGCCTTATACAGCCTACCTGACAGAGCCCTTCAAGTGTAACCCAAATTACATTTACCTACTAAGAGTGCCTGTCAAATCCTGCCCGTAGAGTTCTAACAACCATACATCTGAACAGAAGGTTTTAACAGCTCATTACATGATCAGAAATATATAGGGATTTGTTCGCACCAGCTCCCTTTACCTGTGTTGGGAAATCCCAACACATAGAAAAAAAAAGCATGCACCGGGATGAGTTCTAAATAATGCATTACATAATGCATGCAAAACACACCTGAGCCCATGTATTTTTAGAACTTTGAGCAAGCCTATATTTAATTCAACTTCACATTCTCTTAAAGCCCAGCAATGTACACTAGGGATGAGCCGAACACCCCCCGATTCAAAAAATTTGTTCGAACATGCGAACACCTTTAAAGTCTATGGGACACGAACATGAAAAATCAAAAGTGCTCATTTTAAAGGTTAATATGCAAGTTATTGATGAAAAATGTGGGTAATACTGCGCTGGACAAAAAAGTATAAGAAAAAGCCGCCAACACTGCTAGTAGAAAAAAGCTGGTGGTAAATGGAAATAAAAGTGTAGCGCTATCTGGATGAAATTGGTGTAGAATATGAGTAAATACACAAAGTCTAAATATAATAATATAGTGGTAAACACGTGTATCACCCAAAAGTAACGTGCTAAGTGGCTCCAATATTAGAGTACTCAAACAATATTATTATAATAAAGATGATTAACACAAAATGAATGTCCAATCAAATGAAGTCCATAAAGAGAATATCAAAGTGATGAAGTTCAATCCAAGGAAAACTTGTTGAATCAAAGCGTGAACTTGCAATTCAATATCTTCTATATGTGAAAGTGGAGTGAAAACCACCACCAAGGTGAGTTGAGGAAGGCTTACCAGAGGTCTTAGATTTGGAGAGGCATACGCCACCCAAATCAGACAAGGTTTAAGGGTATAAAACCCAAAAATTATTGTATACAGATGTGAAGTGAAAACCGCCACCAGGGATAAGTTGAGGAGGCTTACCAGAAGTCTTGGATTTGGAGAGGCATACGCCACCCAAATCTGAGATTGCTTTAAGGGTTAATGGAACCCAATACGGATGGTCTTGAGTTGAGGGGTAGTCTGGAGTCAAAGGGATTTAACCACTTCAATCAAACAGGACATCCAATCGCACAAAACACCAATTTATGTAGAGACTCGGTATCCAAAATGCATACGTGTAGAGATAGAAAAACTCACATAGCATAATTCCGTTTGGAAAGGATTTAATATAAAAGCATACAATGTAACACTCACATTTAAGATGGTCTTAAAAGCATGGATGCAGGTACGAGAGCGATGTGTATGGACAAATCCACCCGACTAGTTTCGACTAAATAGTCATCATCTGGGGTATGGACCTTGTCCCACAAACATCGCAAATATATGAGCATATTGACCTTCATGACCCAGGAAGTGAACCACTAGTGATTCACTTCCGGTTTTGCTTATATATCATGGATGGTCACAATAACAGAAAACAAATCCAAAACCTTAACTGTGCTTGATGCCCAGAAAGAAAAGGTTAAAAGAAACGAAATTAATGGTAAAAACAAAGCTGTGAGTCACCTTGCATTACAGCGCTAACCACGCCTCACTTTCGATCCCCATGTTAATTCCTGTTATAGTGGCCGCGACGTGACTGGCAGTGAATCCAGGCCTCGCTATGAAAACGAGGTCCAGACTCAACATCCGCACGTCACTTCCGCAACAACAATGGGCCAAAGGGACCGGAAGTAACAGCCAAGCCTCGCTCTAAAAGACGAGACGTAAGGCTGCCGCTTACCACAAACACGCCCCTCCGCCGAGTCACACAAAGGACGTTCAGAGAACGCCTATTGGTAGGTCCGCACTTCTAGAGGACGTGACCCACGTTCTTCCTTGATGGAAAAGAATGCGTCTCAGGCTGGAGGGCAGAATAAACAAATAGGAAAGACATGGCATTGATATGGAAATAGCAATTGGACAAATCTAAGAAGTGTGGATAGTAAACACATGTTAAACGTTTTGGAAATGGAGGATACATTCTATAGTGCATGTGTAACAACACACAAACTAGCCTACATTTAATGAATCTATGGTGTCCAATCCATCACATACAGCATGCGCATGATCGGCACACAAAAGTGCACACAACACGCGCAAAAATACAAAATGTGTATACTAAACACCGGTGATCAACAAAATGGGTAGAAATGAATAAAATATAATAAATAAAATGGTAATTGTAAAATTTATAAAATGTATATGTGTGTGAATAAACACACACATAAAAAACGTAAAATGAATAAGAATCAATGGATAAAGAGAAGTCGTATAATAATATGGTGTTCAGGACGCATTAATAAAGGGGTTAATGTCCCACTCGACATTCATTCCTTGTGGCTGGTAAGTCTGAAGCTCATATATCCAGAATGTTTCCAATCTGGATACTCCTCTAGTAGTTGCTCCACCCCTCCATGGAGCAACGTAATGGTCTATAACTAGAAATTGAGTGCCATCAGGGTTGCGGGCATGGTGTTGCCGGTAATGTCTGGGGACAGTGTGTTTAATACTCCCAAATTTTATCAAACTCACGTGTTCAGATACTCTGGCAGTAAAAGATCTTATCGTTCTACCCACATACTGTTTACCGCATGGGCAGGTCAACAGATATACCACGTGAGTAGTGGCACACGTGCAAAAATGTTTAATGGGGTAGACTTTATTGGTTACCGAGGATCTAAATTCCTTAGTAGGCCTTCTTCCACATGTATTGTGTTTGCAAACAATGCATTTTTTACAGGGATAATAACCCTTCCAGTTATGAAAAAAGGTGGGTTTTATGGGTGGATTAATGATATTAAGTGCAATTTGATTTTGAAGTTTCATTAATTTCGTTTCTTTTAACCTTTTCTTTCTGGGCATCAAGCACAGTTAAGGTTTTGGATTTGTTTTCTGTTATTGTGACCATCCATGATATATAAGCAAAACCGGAAGTGAATCACTAGTGGTTCACTTCCTGGGTCATGAAGGTCAATATGCTCATATATTTGCGATGTTTGTGGGACAAGGTCCATACCCCAGATGATGACTATTTAGTCGAAACTAGTCGGGTGGATTTGTCCATACACATTGCTCTCGTACCTGCATCCATGCTTTTAAGACCATCTTAAATGTGAGTGTTACATTGCATGCTTTTATATTAAATCCTTTCCAAACGGAATTATGCTATGTGAGTTTTTCTATCTCTACACGTATGCATTTTGGATACCGAGTCCCTACATGAATTGGTGTTTTGTGCGATTGGATGTCCTGTTTGATTGAAGTGGTTAAATCCCTTTGACTTCAGACTACCCCTCAACTCAAGACCATCCGTATTGGGTTCCATTAACCCTTAAAGCAATCTCAGATTTGGGTGGTGTATGCCTCTCCCAATCCGAGACTTCTGGTAAGCCTCCTCAACTTATCCCTGGAGGCGGTTTTCACATCACATCTGTATACAATCATTTTTGGGCTTTATACCCTTAAGCCTTGTCTGATTTGGGTGGTGTATGCCTCTCCAAATCTAAGACCTCTGGTAAGCCTTCCTCAACTCACCTTGGTGGTGGTTTTCACTCCACTTTCACATATAGAAGATATTGAATTGCAAGTTCACGCTTTAATTCAACATGTTTTCCTTGGATTGAACTTCATCACTTTGATATTCTCTTTATGGACTTCATTTGATTGGACATTCATTTTGTGTTAATCATCTTAATTATAATAATATTGTTTGAGTACTCTAATATTGGAGCCACTTAGCACGTTACTTTTGCTGATACACGTGTTTACCACTATATTATTATATTTAGACTTTGTGTATTTACTCATATTCTACACCAATTTCATCCAGATAGCGCTACACTTTTATTTCCATTTACCACCAGCTTTTTTCTACTAGCAGTGTTGGCGGCTTTTTCTTATACTTTTTTGTCCAGCGCAGTATTACCCACATTTTTCATCATTATTTTCACAGATTTTATATTGCTGCAGGAGATCCTTACTTAGATACATTCAATTGTTATTATTCACTCTTAGTGATTATAAGTATGGATGTTTTTTTTTTTTTATTATCTTATTTTATTATTTTTTTTTAACAACATATCATACACTTTACAAACGTAAAACATACATAGAACACATATACATTCTCAACATTTCGCCAAAAAAAAAAAAAAAGGGGGGGAAGGGGGGAATGAAAAAAGAGAGGAATAGAGGGGGAAGGGGGCAATATCCTCCTGAGTGTTTTATGATTTCATTATGTGTTAAATCTTTAATATGAGTGTCCTTTTAAGTAAAAATCCAAAGTGTAAAGTGACAAAAAGTGATTCCAAAAATTTCTTCAAAGCTAAAAAACAAAAAAAACAAAAAACAAAAACCCCCAACCAAAATTTAAATCCACCAATAGGCTATATAAATGACTATGAAATAAATTTACCAATGACTATGTGAATAAAGTGGCAAAACATATATATAAGGGTAGAATGTAACCAGGACAAGTGCCCTCGCCAATATGTGAGGGAGAAAAAAAAAAAGGGGGAGGGGGGGAAGGGAAAAGAAGTGAAAAGTTGTGTAAGGGGGGGGGGATAGGGGAGTAAAGTCCCCTTTTTCTCCCCCCAATATTTTGTGTAGTGAAATTCTAATATTGATACCCTAGACATCCTTTAGGATGAAGTGATTCCCATGATTACTTCCAATTAAAATCGTAGTGTTAAAATCTATTAAACTATTTAAGGAACTGAGAGATTAATCTGCCGTTGGCTATATTAAAAAAAATGACCAAACTTAAATGTGAAAAAAGGAAAAAATCAAAATGTCCTTAAACACTCTGTTAGACCTAGGAGATACTTTACGGGTAGACATCGCCAGGTCGGACAGGTGGCAAAAAAAAAAAAAAAAAAAAAAGGAGGGGAAAAGAGAGAAAGGGAGAAGAAAAGAATACTGTACTCATACAAATCATGTGAGCATATCTGCAGCGGTTAAATCAAATGTGTCAATCTGCACAAAAATCTGTTTGACAATTACTCAATTACTCCATTCCTGCCGGAGACTGGACTATAGAACATGAGTCTTTGGCATCCCCCTCTACATAGTGAATCCATGTGGCCCAAATACTATACCATTCGTCATACTTATCCCTACATTTTGCCATCCATTCCTCCGCAGCCTTAATATGATTTACCAACCGGACCCAGTCCAAGCGACTTGGAATTTGGCTATTTTTCCAATAAATGGGAATCAATCTCCTAGCCGCATTCAAACGATGAGGCAGCACCGATTTTCGGTAAAGACTGAGAGGAACGACGGGAACATGCAGGAGGTAACCCGTTGGAGAGTCAGGGAATTCCATATCCAGGATAATGTTAATTTGAGTTCTAATATCTTGCCAAAAAGGGCGTAACTGAGGACAATCCCACCATATGTGTAGAAAGGAACCTCTATGGCCACATTCCCACCAACAAGCATCTGAGGACATCGGATACATTTTTTTTAGTCTAGTGGGGACCCTGTACCACCTAGTCAGGACCTTTAAACCATTTTCCTGCATTTTTGTGTCAACAGAGCTGGAATGAGTGAGGCAATATAATTGATCAAGTTGGAGATCAGTAAATTCGAACTGCAGGTCCCTTTCCCACTCCCGAATATAGGCGGGCTTCCCGGGAGGTCCCTGTTTCTGTAGTAACTCGTAGAGGACAGATATAGAGTGCGGGATTGGACTGGAAGACATACACAGCCTCTCAAAGGGGGTGGAAGACGTAGGAGATCGTATGGCGTGTTGTAGACCACGCGCAAAGTGTTGAAGCTGTCCATGTCTCCAGCCATCCATCGGGAAGCTGCCATATTGGGCTCTAAGCTCCTCCAACGGGAGAAGTCCCTGATCGTGAAAGAATCTGCCACATCTTAACTCCCCATCTGACGTCCAAGTCCGAAAGAAAGATAGGTGTTCCCCGGGATAAACCAGGGGAAACCTCCTAGGGGTGCTAGCGGGGAAAAAGGGGGGGCGAGCTGTCCTGATTTATTTAAAGAATCCCATAACTTTAACACATGGGCAGTCATTGGGGAAACATATAGTGACAGGCTCCTATGGGCCTGGGGAAGCCAGGGAGCATGGGCTAGATTGCGTCCCGCCAAAAAAAATTCCAGCGGTACCCAAACCTTAGTGGATACCCCATGTTGCCAATTCAAAATCCGTTGAAGGGCGATAGCCTCGTAGTACTTGCGTATATCTGGGACGCCTAGGCCATCCAGCCGCTTAGGTCTCTGCAAGGTCCGAAGTGCCAGACGAGGACTCCGTCCCTGCCAGATATATTTAATAAACGCACTGTTGAGGCTCAAAAAGAAAGACCTAGGTAATGAGATCGGCACCATTTGGAGAAAGAACAGAATGCGAGGCAACACGTTCATCTTTAACACACTGACTCGGCCCATCCATGAAAAGGTCTCTCTATCCCATCGGTGCAGGTCTGATTTAATAGTAGAGAGTAGCTGAGCATAGTTACTGCTATATAATTGAGAGTAGAAAGGGGTAAGATAGACCACCAAATATTTCATGTGAGTGCCACACCAGGAAAAGGAGAAAGATGTTTGCAACCGTGTACGTAAGCTATAGGGGATATTTAAGGACAGGATTTCTGATTTGGTGAAATAAATGTTGAAATTGGAGATGGAACTGAAAGTCTGCAATTCGGTCATAATGTTGGGGAGGGAAATTAACGGGTCCGCCACATAAAATAGGACATCATCCGCATATGCAGATAGTTTATGCTCTTGTGATCCGACACTAAGACCCTTAATGTTGGGGTTAGAGTGAATCCTATTGAGCAGGGGTTCCAGGGTGAGGGCAAAAATGAGAGGAGACAGCGGACACCCCTGTCTGGTCCCATTCCCAATGGGGAACGTATCGGAAAGCACCCCATTCACCTTAACTCGGGCCGACGGACGGCTGTACAAAGAAAAAACCCAGGATAGCATGTTAGGGCCAAGCCCCAATCTGCACAGCACCGAACGAAGGTACGTCCAATCCACCCTGTCGAACGCCTTTTCGGCGTCAGTGGATAGAAGAAGACAGGGTGTATGGTCCGCCCTGGTCTGCACCCAATGAATCAACTGAATGGCCCTATTGGAGTTGTCCCTTGCCTCCCTCCCAGTAATAAAACCCGTCTGGTCTGGATGTATGAGAGAAGGAAGGATGGGTTGAAGGCGATTTGCTAAAATTTTTGCTAGGATCTTAATGTCCGTGTTCAAAAGCGAAATCGGCCTATAACTACTAGGGACCATGTGGTCCTTCCCCTCCTTGGGCAGCACTGCTATATGAGCCATCAGTCCCTCCTTAGGCATAGCTGTGCCCGAGGCTAAGGCGTTGAAATAAGTGCACATATGCCCAGAAAGCAGGGGGAAGAAAACACGGTAGTAGGCATTCGTGTAACCGTCAGGGCCCGGGCTTTTTCCCTTCGGGAGATCTTTCACCACAGTGTCTAGCTCCTCCTTGCTAATCGGAGTTTCAAGGGACTTACTGGTCTCAACCGAAAGTTGGGGAGCATGGGCCTCAGTCAGATAATTGAAAATATAGTCTTGTTTCTGATTTACTGTCAAACCAGGGAATGTGGCAGGGAGATGGTAGAGCTGAGCGTAGTAATCTCTAAAGGCGGCTGCTATTTTAGAGGAGTGGACTACCGGGGGACCCGTCCCGGCTTCAAGCTTATGCACATGGCCCGAAGCCTGTTGTCTCTTTAGAGCCCTAGCAAGCAATCGCCCACACTTGTCACCATATTCATAAAATTTATGCGATATGTGACGTAAACGATCACGTATGCGGGTATCTAACAGGGTGGCAAGTTCCTGGCGAAGGGCCTGTAGCTCTGCCGCCAGCTCCGGAGTCAAACAATGCTTGTGTTTAAGTTCCGCCGATTGTATTTTTCGTAAGAGGGATTGGAGATCCCCCTCCCGTGCCTTTTTCAACCGCGCCCCTTGGGAAATGAGCTCCCCTCTAATTACTGCCTTGTGGCCTTCCCAAATGAACGCCGCCCCAACCTCGGTCGATGAGTTTTTAGCAAAGTACAGGGCAATTGAATCTGAGACGCATTTAGACGCCACTGCATCATCCAAGATATTCTCATTCAGACGCCAGGTCCAGGACCGGGCATCGGAAGAAGGCGGATGGATAGAAAGGGAGACTGGGGCATGATCCGACATAGTGATGGAACCAATTGATGCACTGGATAAAGTCTCCAGGGAGAACTGGTCCATCAAAAACAGATCTATACGGGTATAAACGGCATGTGTTGCTGAATAATAGCTAAAATCCTTGTCTGTAGGATGGAGTAGTCGCCAACAGTCGACCAAATGATAGGCTTGCAAAGCCTTCCTGAAATGTTTGATAAAAGCAAAGGAGTGGGTAGAACGCCCCGCAGATGTATCCATCTTGGGGTCCGGGCTAATATTAAAATCCCCTCCCAAAATCAGTTGGCCCTCTTTAAAATGAGAGAGGGAGTCCAGGAGGGAGTCCAGGAAGGCAAGCTGGCCAATGTTTGGTGCGTACATGGTTGCAAAAGTGAATTTGCGGCCCAGAATGGTCCCCTTAATAAAAACGTACCTGCCATTCGGGTCGGTCAACTGATCAATCAGGTTAAAGGGGCAATATTTATGCACAGCTATAGCAACTCCGCTCGACTTGGATCGAGGGGAGTTGCTAAGAAACCATTGAGGGTATAGGTGTGTGGGAAGGCGGGGGACCGAGTCAGTGCGAAAGTGTGTCTCCTGCAAAAAAAGGACATGTGCCCCCAGGCGTTTGGTTTTGAGCCACAACTTACTGCGTTTGTTAGGCGATCCCAGCCCTCGGACGTTATACGATACCACTTTCAGGGAAGCCATGAGGTAGAATTATCATGGAGAAATCTCCAGTCAGGAGGGAGAAGAGACCTGCAGATGATCGATCCGTGAGTCACCGAGTACTGAAAAAACAACAAAAAAATAAAACAGAAAGACAGGGAAAATAAAAACTCATCAAAACATGCATCCAAAACAAGAAGGGAGTTACCTCAAGGGTCTCCCAAAACATCCAAACTAAGATAGTCGAGAACCTTCGCCCAGCCCTCAGGCCACCGGGAGGGGGAAGGTCAGCGAGTAGCATGGGGTCCCAAACTCGGGACAGAACTCCAGGGAGTTGGCCTATGTGGGGGAAGAGGCACAGCACGAAGTGTGAGCCCACAAAAATGACCCACCCCGTAAGAACAGAGGGGCATAGCAGCATCTAAGACGCGCCAGCCCTAAATGCAAAAATATACCACAGCAGCAGTGTGAAACATATTCAAAACATATTCAGAACAATACAACTCAACTCGGCGCCCTGAAAGAGGGCGTACTGCAAGCAGGATCAGTTCAACTTTAAAATGATGAAATTTCAAGGGACCTTCAAGAGCCCCTTTGGGAAGGGGAATGTGGAGGGGAATGCGGAGCATCCTGGTGAGAGTCCACTCGGGGTTGGCGTCTATTCCATCCTCTGCGACGGGTGGAATGCCAAAATTGTGGCTGCACAGGAAGCGGGATCTCCGGCGCAGTTCTCCAATCTGGGACATTAATGACTGGCAGGCCTAATTGTTGCAGGAACCGTGGCAGGTCTTCAATGGTGCGCAAAACAACTTGCCAACCCTCTTTAGTGACAGACAATTGAAAAGGGAAGCCCCATCTGTAAGGCAGCTGTGCATCTTGTAGGGCCTCAAGTAACGGCTTAAGGGCTCGGCGTTGCATCAGGGTACGTCTGGAGAGATCCGGAAAAAAGGACAGCTGCGCGCCATCAAAGTCCACCTGGCGGACACCCCTTACTTGGGCCATTATGCTTTCCTTTAGGGAGTATTTGTACAACTTGCAAATAATGTCCCGTGGTTTATTAGGGTCATCCGAAGGTGGCCGAAGGGCTCTATGAGCCCTATCTATCTCAATGTGGTCAGGCGCGTCTTGGCCGAGAACCTGTTTAAAAGACCCTGCAGGGAGGGTACTATGTCTCTGGGGCCAGTAGCTTCAGGCATTCCCCTGATACGTATATTAACCCTGCGGCTCCTGTTCTCAAAGTCATCCATTTGATCTATTAATGAGTCAATACTGCGGTCTTGATATTTACTACGGTCATGGAGAGCCTGCAAGGCTGGTGAAACTACATCCCATTGTGCCTCCAGCTCCTCCACTCTACCCCCAATGTGTGCTGTATCTGCCTGCAGCGTCTCAATGTCCTGCCGCAGGGCCTTCTCTACCCTGTCAGCAAACAGCACCAAGTCTGCCTTAGTGGGGAGGGCAAGGATGTGAGCTCTGAGATCCGCGTCCCCCATCACTTCACCCATGGTTGTAGCAGGGGGGGCTGAGCTGATAGAACTAGCAGGGGAAGTGGAGGGGGGACGCGAGGGAGAAGGCGGGTGCGGTAAGGAGATGGAGGAGGCCGCGTGTGCGGCCGTATATTTGCCAGCCGGCGCCATCTTGGAAGTCTCTAGAGTGGCGCGGCCCCGCTCCAGGAAGTACAGATCCAATGATCCGGGACGATGCCGGGATGCCCGCTGAGGCTGCGGGGATGTCTTCCGCGGCTTTGGAGGCATGCCGAGGACCGGGGATGTCCGTTCGAAAGACTGCTGTGGGTGTTGTAGTGCGGATGGTCAGACGGAGCTCGTCAGCCGCACGTCCTCACTCCTTCATGCCGTGGCCACGCCCCAGTATGGATGTTTTTGATTATCGTGCTTCACGGATAGTGAACACTGAGGGTGTCTTTGTTGTCACAGGCAATGACACCGAAATAGCAGGTCTATTTCTGAGGCTAAAAAACATCATGGTGTCAGAACTTCATCTCCAATGGGACCTTGTCTTTCTGGAGCAATATGTTGCAGAAAACATGGTACCTCAGAGTCTTAGATGGGATATACATCCACAACAAGAAGAAGTAGATCTCGATTCCTGGTCCAAATACTTCAATGATGCTGGGACCAAATTTCTCAATTTTCTTATTACTAGGAAACGTAATTGTCTCTCAGTTTTAGATAGAGAAATTAAAGAACTTAAAGATGGACTACTTGTGTATAAAAATACAGTTGAATATAACACTCTGTCCTCTAACCTTCAAACTTATCTCATTAAGGAAGATAAAGACCAGAGAACTAAAAAACACAAAAAATACTCACGCGATATTGGTGATTATAAATCTGGGAAGGTGTACAGCTGGCAGAAACCGCCTACACCCGATTTAGCTATGGAGGTAAACTCTTCAGACACAAGTGGTGCGGCACTCCCAGTTGTGCACCTTAATCAACCCAAACCTTCTATGAATAGGAGCCAACAACCTGGTGATCGTACACAAGGTGGGGTCCCCCAAAATACCCATACCCCTAAGAACACCCAAAGGGGGAGGGGACATAGTTCCAATAGAAGAGGTGGGGGAAATCATAGAGGTAATCATTCCAATTATGATTACAATCAACAATACTATGAAAGAGAGAAGTCACATCAAAGGGGATCACCATCCAGTTTTTATGACAACTCTCACTCTTCCCATCATGGATACCCAGTCACATCTACTCACAATAGATATTTTCCTCTTCAGGATCAATATGATGACAGAGTATATCCATAGCCCAATGCTGAGTTTGATCGATCTCCATATCCCAATCCTCATCCCTCTCAGGTTTTTCGGGAGGACCCCCCAAGAAGAAAAAGGGGTCCCGAAACAAGAGAGGGACCAGAGGAGGGAGGAGGACACAGAGGAGGAAAGAAAAGTCGAACATGACCTGTCAAGGTGTGTTCAACTTAAGCAGTGTCACATTGTCTCAAGAAGAAAAGATGGTCTTTTATAAGGGCCTTAAATTTGCCCCTCCACGTAAACCTAATAAGTTTAACACTTTTGTAGACATACATAAGTACGTTAGAAAAATTAATATTCAACGCTATATTACCTCAAATCCAACTAGAAATATAGCTAGGGCAGCCACGTCAGGTACTGTTCATTCAGGGTTGGCTAACCCTTCACTTTTTAACCCTGCCAACAAGCTTGCTCCAGCTCTTAATATGTTTAGAGATTTAGTCCTTCAGGATTTGGCTAAATTACCCATCAAAAAGATTTCTAATAATCCTTTACCTAGTCAGGGCCTCAAAACCCTATGTGACAATAAAGATTTAATTATACACCCCGCTGACAAAGGCGGAGGCATTGTCCTGCTAGATAAAGCAAGTTACATGGAAGAAATGTATAATATTTTGAGCGATCAAGATACATATAAAGAAATACTCAGTAATCCCACCCTTAAATACAAGAAAAAGTTGACTAGTCTCATCACTAGAGGTTTTGACTCAAAAATTTAAAATTCTAAAGAGAAGTCGTTTCTTGTCCCCGTGGCCCCCAGGATTCCAATTATATATTATTTACCCAAAATCCATAAAGATCCCCTCCATCCTCCTGGACATCCTATTATTAGTGGAATAGATTTCATTACGTCGAGGATAGGTAGATATATAGATTTCTTTTTGCAACCCTCTGTCAAGACCACACCTTCCTATTTAAAGGATACTAAGGACGTTATTCAACGCCTTATGTCATTGACCTTTGATGGCGAGTTCATTATGGCCACGGCGGACGTGGCGTCCCTATACACCTGCATCCCACACCATAGAGGTATGGAGGCTTCTCAAGAATTTTTAAATAGGGACCTCACGTTGGCCGTTCCACAGGTCAATTTCATTATGGAACTACTAGAATTCGCAACGCAACATAATTATTTTTGGTTCGATGGACATTATTACCTTCAACAGAAAGGTGTGGCATTGGGGGCGAAATTCGCACCAAGTCTGGCCAATTTATTCATGGCCAAGTGGGAGGAGGATGTCGTCTATGCCCTACATGAGCCCCAGCTTCTGCTCTGGGCCAGATACATAGACGACATCCTCCTCCTATGGGCTGGTACTTCAGAAACATTAGAGAGTTTTTTTAGTACGTTGAATGACAGCGATAGAGGCATATCTCTCACGTACGAATCCAGTCAGTCCATGATACACTTTCTGGATTTACAGATCGAAAGATCTGAACAACAATTTAAGTTTAGTACCTATTTCAAGCCTACCGACAGGAATGGGTTTATACCCATGAATAGCTGCCACCACAAGTCATGGCTGAAGTCGGTCCCCAAGAGTCAGTTCCTTCGTCTCCGCCGGAACTGTACAGAAACAGAAACTTTTGTGGCACAAGCAAATGTGCTTAAAAATAGATTTCTAGAGAAGGGGTATAATCAGGCAGAGATAGATAGTGATCTTAAGAAGGTGTTTGATATAGAAAGACCCACATTGTTTGAAGACAGACCACCCAAAGAAGGAAATTACACTTTTAAATGGTCTTTCCTTACCACCTTTTCCACTCAATACAAACATATAAAAGCCATTTTTGAAAAACATTGGGGGATATTGAGAAATGATAGGGTGTTGGGTACACTGATACCAGAAAGGCCTAAAGTTATCTATAAAGGAGTACCTTCCCTTCAAAATCAAATTGCACTTAATATCATTAATCCACCCATAAAACCCACCTTTTTTCATAACTGGAAGGGTTATTATCCCTGTAAAAAATGCATTGTTTGCAAACACAATACATGTGGAAGAAGGCCTACTAAGGAATTCAGATCCTCGGTAACCAATAAAGTCTACCCCATTAAACATTTTTGCACGTGTGCCACTACTCACGTGGTATATCTGTTGACCTGTCCATGCGGTAAACAGTATGTGGGTAGAACGATTAGATCTTTTACTGCCAGAGTATCTGAACATGTGAGTTTGATAAAATTTGGGAGTATTAAACACACTGTCCCCAGACATTACCGGCAACACCATGCCCGCAACCCTGATGGCACTCAATTTCTAGTTATAGACCATTACGTTGCTCCATGGAGGGGTGGAGCAACCACTAGAGGAGTATCCAGATTGGAAACATTCTGGATATATGAGCTTCAGACTTACCAGCCACAAGGAATGAATGTCGAGTGGGACATTAACCCCTTTATTAATGCGTCCTGAACACCATATTATTATACAACTTCTCTTTATCCATTGATTCTTATTCATTTTACGTTTTTTTATGTGTGTGTTTATTCACACACATATAAATTTTATAAATTTTACAATTACCATTTTATTTATTATATTTTATTCATTTCTACCCATTTTGTTGATCACCAGTGTTTAGTATACACATTTTGCATTTTTGCGCGTGTTGTGTGCACTTTTGTGTGCCGATCATGCGCATGCTGTATGTGATGGATTGGACACCATAGATTCATTAAATGTAGGCTAGTTTGTGTGTTGTTACACATGCACTATAGAATGTATCCTCCATTTCCAAAACGTTTAACATGTGTTTACTATCCACACTTCTTAGATTTGTCCAATTGCTATTTCCATATCAATGCCATGTCAAAAAGTATAACACCTCATGCAACCCAACATGTAATTGCCAACATCCCGAATAAATGTGAAATGAGAAAACCTCTGATGTTGGGATTTTTAGGGCAATACAAAAAAAGGGGGAAGAAAATTCAATTAAAAAATTGTCTGAATATTTATTTGTACAAAACCGCATAAAACGGACACATACATAAAAAATAACATAATTGTGCAAAAGAGCACACGTATACATGAATTTAACGTATTGTACAGTAGCTACATGAATCTGACATATTGGAATATTTCAAGAAAGAATACAATAGCCTGGATTGACCACTCCAGCCGGAGGCAGATCAAGAAAGGCTTATCCAACGCGTTTCAAACTGTAAACGTCCTTCATCAGGGATTTCAAATGTATTCGTTTGTAACAGGTCAAAATTCTATTGAATACAAAAACAATGAAATAAGTTTTCCACTTTAAATTCAATTGTTATATATAAAGAAATAAAGAAAGAAAGAAAAAACTTACACAAAAATCATATATATATTATTCCATAAATGCTCCCACACATGCATCCCAGGCTCCAGTTACACCATGTCGTGGATTCCCCGATGCCCTCAAATTTCCAGGGACCCTTCCAATCAAAACAGGTCCATATGAGAAGTACGGACATATAAATAAATTGGTCCAAGATAGGTGCCTTAAACAAAAAATATATATAACATACATAAGTATGGATATAATTCTATTAGGGAATGAAATATTTATCCCTAAAAGTTATAAATGTAATACCTGCAGATGGGAAATAGAGATCTAGAATTTGAGTTCATCAGGTAAATATGACTCATATGAGAAGACAAAACCAATGGATAATTGAGTCCAAAGATATATGTCCTAAAACCAAAGATGAAAAAATATTAAATGTAAATATAAAGGGACGTTGTATCCATCAAAGGAGAGAGAAGAAAAATTCCTCCCTCTCCTAAGCAGAACAACTCCAAAAAACGTTTGAAATATTACCTGCCAGAAAGATCATGAATCCCGATTAGTATCCAAAAAAGGTCCCATACAGCAGAGTTCCATACAGAAGCATCCTCTGCCTGCCAGCAGAGGGAGAGAATGACACCATATAACTCCTTTGGCGTCCTATATATCCCTCTGCTATGTCTGATTGGTCCAGGGAAGATCACATGACGCACCTGCTCATTGAGCAGAGCGTCATGTTACCATGGAAGCGCCGCGCTTCCCACGCTGAGTCACGTCGAGCGCCGGTCACATGACGCAGCACACCAATCGGCGGCGCGTCTGCCATCAGCGCATTTCTGCAGCACACCAGGGAAGCGCGGCACAAAATAACCCACGGCCCCATCACATAACCAATAGGACGTCACATATCATACCCCGCTAGTATAGCAAGGATCTGACAAGCGGCACCTCTGCCAAACCAGTCCTCATTCTGATCCGTCCCGTACCGCAGGAAGTGCAGAGACGGCCATCTTGAATGTGGGCAAAGTGAAGGGATACCAGGTGTAAAAGGTGGGTTTGGATGGGAAAGAAGATACTGGATTGCCGTAGGACAATTGGACATTAAATGTGCACCAATATAGACTGGTGCCAGGATATAGATCCGTCTCCCACACCAAATGCATGTGGACGGGGAGCGGACCAGGGACTAATACCACCAGTGCCATTTTAAACCTATGGGAGGAAAAAGATTTTCCTACCAAGGAAAAAATTAGTGAGGGGCAAATTCCAAATGGAAAACCCCCTTTCAGGCACCGCATATGGACATGTAAAAATGGAGAAAAAAGGGCCCCGGAGGAGAAACAACACGGGCCACCCCAAAGACAGGACTCTGGTTAGGTCAAAGACCAACAAGGGACGCATGCGCGGGAGCATGTCAAAAATCCGCCGAAGTATCAAAACTACCTCGGCAGAAAAAAGATTATGGAACACTAAACACAAAAAAATAAAAAATACACATATAAAAAATATATCTATATATCTCAAAAAAAAACATATGTGTGTCAATGTGTTTTTAGAAAAAAGAAAGGTTATCCTGCATCTATTGACATAGAGAAAGATGGAATAACAGAGATCATCAAAATTGAGGGATCAATTTACCTAGGGGTGGGTGGAACATCACACCAGGATGTACCAACAAAACTAATCAGTCTTTCCAGAGCTCTGGAAAGACTGATTAGTTTTGTTGGTACATCCTGGTGTGATGTTCCACCCACCCCTAGGTAAATTGATCCCTCAATTTTGATGATCTCTGTTATTCCATCTTTCTCTATGTCAATAGATGCAGGATAACCTTTCTTTTTTCTAAAAACACATTGACACACATATGTTTTTTTTTTGAGATATATAGATATATTTTTTATATGTGTATTTTTTTGTGTTTAGTGTTCCATAATCTTTTTTCTGCCGAGGTAGTTTTGATACTTCGGCGGATTTTTGACATGCTCCCGCGCATGCGTCCCTTGTTGGTCTTTGACCTAACTAGAGTCCTGTCTTTGGGGTGGCCCGTGTTGTTTCTCCTCCGGGGCCCCTTTTTCTCCATTTTTACATGTCCATATCCGGTGCCTGGGAGGGGGTTTTCCATTTGGAATTTGCGCCTCACTAATTTTTTCCTTGGTAGGAAAATCCTTTTAAACGGCACCGGTGGTATTAGTCCCTGGTCCGCTCCCCGTCCACATGCATTTGGTGTGGGAGACGGATCTATATCCTGGCACCAGTCTATATTGGTGCACATTTAATGTCCAATTGTCCTACGGCAATCCAGTATCTTCTTTCCCATCCAAACCCACCTTTTACACCTGGTATCCCTTCACTTTACCCACATTCAAGATGGCCGTCTCTGCACTTCCTGCGGTGCGGGATGGATCAGAATGAGGACTGGTTTGGCAGAGGTGCCGCTTGTCAGATCCTTGCTATACTAGCGGGGTATGATATGTGGCATCCTATTGGTTATGTGATGGGGCCGTGGGTTATTTTGTGCCGCGCTTCCCTGGTGTGCTGCAGAAATGCACAGATGGCAGACGCGCCGCCGATTGGTGTGCTGAGTCATGTGACCGGCGCTCGACGTGACTCAGCGTGGGAAGCGCGGCGCTTCCATGGTAACATGACGCTCTGCTCAATGAGCAGGTGCGTCATGTGATCTTCCCTGGACCAATCAGACATAGCAGAGGGATATATAGGACGCCAAAGGAGTTATATGGTGTCATTCTCTCCCTCTGCTGGCAGGCAGAGGATGCTTCTGTATGGAACTCTGCTGTATGGGACCTTTTTTGGATACTAATCGGGATTCATGATCTTTCTGGCAGGTAATATTTCGAAAGTTTTTTGGAGTTGTTCTGCTTAGGAGAGGGAGGAATTTTTCTTCTCTCTCCTTTGATGGATACAACGTCCCTTTATATTTACATTTAATATTTTTTCATCTTTGGTTTTAGGACATATATCTTTGGACTCAATTATCCATTGGTTTTGTCTTCTCATATGGGTCATATTTACCTGATGAACCCGAATTCTAGATCTCCATTTCCCATCTGCAGGTATTACATTTATAACTTTTAGGGATAAATATTTCATTCCCTAATAGAATTATATCCATACTTATGTATGTTATATATATATTTTGTTTAAGGCACCTATCTTGGACCAATTTATTTATATGTCCGTACTTCTCATATGGACATGTTTTGATGGGAAGGGTCCCTGGAAATTTGAGGGCATCGGGGAATCCACGACATGGTGTAACTGGAGCCTGGGATGCATGTGTGGGAGCATTTATGGAATAATATATATATGATTTTTGTGTAAGTTTTTTCTTTCTTTCTTTCTTTCTTTATATATAACAATTGAATTTAAAGTGGAAAACTTATTTCATTGTTTTTGTATTCAATAGAATTTTGACCTGTTACAAACGAATACATTTGAAATCCCTGATGAAGGACGTTTACAGTTTGAAACGCGTTGGATAAGCCTTTCTTGATCTGCCTCCGGCTGGAGTGGTCAATCCAGGCTATTGTATTCTTTCTTGAAATATTCCAATATGTCAGATTCATGTAGCTACTGTACAATACGTTATATTCATGTATACGTGTGCTCTTTTGCACAATTAGTGAAGAAAAAAGGGGGACGCCATAGGCGCTTTGGGACTTTGAATGAGATTGCATCAAAAGATGCATCTCCATCCCATATGCAAGGGAAAAGGCAAAGGAAATTGGGACTTTAATCGAAATGGTGGACTGGATGGGGATAAAAAGGATTGAGACATTTGATATTGCATGCATGTATTAAATATAAAGTATTTACAGTAAAACCGACAATAAGTACACAATGCATAATTAACCATCATGATATCTGTATAAAAGGTAATAGTATATCATATAGTCATACATAGCAAAAGGTGATTCAAATGAATCAATAGGGGAATGTATGGACACATAAAAACTGAGCAAGAAACAATATGTGTGGTAAACGAAAGTACAATATAACAAAAAATCATAAAAATATGTCAATCTGAAACAAAATCCCATTTGCGCTAGTAGCTACATCCTTTGTAAGCCCGACGCGTTTCGTGTAAGAAAAACACTCCTCAGGGGCAGATGTAATGGGGTATCTGGAAAAACACAATTGAATATAATCAGGGTATAAAAGTATATTCCTCAGGAACGACAAAAGAGTCAGTTCTGGTTACTTACACAGTGTGCCTCATTTTTGATGTGTATGAGAGATGGGCCGTAAGACCGCCCGTCCCGGGACCTGAGGTGGCAGAAATTCAGGCACAGCAGGGCACCAGGGCATCTTCCACAGAGAGCAGATGGTCATAAGGCGTCATATAGTCAGGAAGTACTCTCGTATAGCCGTATCAATGTCTACAATGGATAAATGAATCCATCAGGTTGATCCCACATTAAGGGACAACGTATAAAAATGTGGGCTAAAGAAGGGAGGGGTGACAAACAGGTTACCTTGGTCCCAAATGGAGTGGCAGAAATTAAAATGCACATCAGAGCGCCCAGGCAAACTTCCCCAGGCATCAGAAGGTAATGGGAAGTGGTGAGGACAGATTCCCTCCTATGGCAGTGTCCATATCTGTAATGGATAATCAATCCATCAGTAAAGTCCCACTTAGTGGAAAAGGGGTATAAGGGTTTGGACAGCGAGGGAGATGTAGACAAATACCTTGTACATGTTGGGGGGACAGAAGCTGGTCAGAACTGAGGCCTCTGTGTGGAAAGCTGGAAGCTGTGGAGAAGCCCTGTGTTGCGTCCTGCACGTGCACGAAGGCGCCACCAGCGTCACGCTGGCTCGACACTGCGGGGGGCGGGGACCAATGCCGGCGGTATATGAAACCGCCTAACACTGGCACCACATGATCCCACTGGTCGGCTAAGATGGATGTTAACGCCCCAACAGCGTAACGTCCAGGGGGGGCGTTACCTGAATGGGCGGTGCGTGGCGCCGATGCGCTGGCAGCACCCGCCCACATCCCCAAGAGGGAGAATGCGGGGGGGCACCCTGAGCGCATTGCAGTCCCGGGTAACAGGCGGAGAATGACCCAAATTACACAGTGACACATCCCTGCTCAGTGATGTGCTTGACAGCCCATTCAAGTGATAGAAACATAGATAGTGTCCTGTTTGTGTGGACGAGTCTCACCACACAATAGGACAACCCCATATATACAGATGGCAGGGGAACACTGCCAACTACAGACCACCATTTCCATCCCTAATATAAGTGAAGAAAAAAGGGGTACGGCATAGGCGTTTTGGGACTTTGAATGAGATTGCATCAAAAGATGCATCTCCATCCCATATGCAAGGGAAAAGGCAAAGGAAATTGGGACTTTAATCGAAATGGTGGACTGGATGGGGATAAAAAGGATTGAGACATTTGATATTGCATGCATGTATTAAATATAAAGTATTTACAGTAAAACCGACAATAAGTACACAATGCATAATTAACCATCATGATATCTGTATAAAAGGTAATAGTATATCATATAGTCATACATAGCAAAAGGTGATTCAAATGAATCAATAGGGAAATGTATGGACACATAAAAACTGAGCAAGAAACAATATGTGTGGTAAACGAAAGTACAATATAACAAAATTGCACAATTATGTTATTTTTTATGTATGTGTCCGTTTTATGCGGTTTTGTACAAATAAATATTCAGACAATTTTTTAATTGAATTTTCTTCCCCCTTTTTTTGTATTGCCCTAAAAATCCCAACATCAGAGGTTTTCTCATTTCATATCAATGCCATGTCTTTCCTATTTGTTTATTCTGCCCTCCAGCCTGAGAAGCATTCTTTTCCATCAAGGAAGGACGTGGGTCACGTCCTCTAGAAGGGCGGACCTACCAATAGGCGTTCTCTGAACGTCCTTTGTGTGACTCGGCGGAGGGGCGTGTTTGTGGTAAGCGGCAGCCTTACGTCTGGTCTTTTAGAGCGAGGCTTGGCTGCTACTTCCGGTCCCTTTGGCCCATTGTTGTTGCGGAAGTGACGTGCGGATGTTGAGTCCGGACCTCGTTTTCATAGCGAGGCCTGGATTCACTGCCAGTCCCGTCACGGCCGCTATAACAGGAATTAACATGGGGATCGAAAGTGAGGCGTGGTTAGCGCTGTAATGCAAGGTGACTCACAGCTTTGTTTTTACCATTAATTTAGTTTCTTTTAACCTTTTCTTTCTGGGCATCAAGCACAGTTAAGGTTTTGGATTTGTTTTCTGTTATTGTGACCATCCATGATATATAAGCAAAACCGGAAGTGAATCACTAGTGGTTCACTTCCTGGGTCATGAAGGTCAATATGCTCATATATTTGCGATGTTTGTGGGACAAGGTCCATACCCCAGATGATGACTATTTAGTCTAAACTAGTCGGGTGGATTTGTCCATACACATCGCTCTCGTACCTGCATCCATGCTTTTAAGACCATCTTAAATGTGAGTGTTACATTGTATGCTTTTATATTAAATCCTTTTCAAACGGAATTATGCTATGTGAGTTTTTCTATCTCTACACGTATGCATTTTGGATACCGAGTCCCTACATGAATTGGTGTTTTGTGCGATTGGATGTCCTGTTTGATTGAAGTGGTTAAATCCCTTTGACTCCAGACTACCCCTCAACTCAAGACCATCTATATTGGGTTCCATTAACCCTTAAAGCAATCTCAGATTTGGGTGGCGTATGCCTCTCCAAATCCGAGACTTCTGGTAAGCCTCCTCAACTTATCCCTGGTGGCGGTTTTCACATCACATCTGTATACAATAATTTTGGGGTTTTATACCCTTAAGCCTTGTCTGATTTGGGTGGCGTATGCCTCTCCAAATCTAAGACCTCTGGTAAGCCTTCCTCAACTCACCTTGGTGGTGGTTTTCACTCCACTTTCACATATAGAAGATATTGAATTGCAAGTTCACGCTTTGATTCAACACGTTTTCCTTGGATTGAACTTCATCACTTTGATATTCTCTTTATGGACTTCATTTGATTGGACATTCATTTTGTGTTAATCATCTTAATTATAATAATATTGTTTGAGTACTCTAATATTGGAGCCACTTAGCACGTTACTTTTGGGTGATACACGTGTTTACCGCTATATTATTATATTTAGACTTTGTGTATTTACTCATATTCTACACCAATTTCATCCAGATAGCGCTACACTTTTATTTCCAATATGCAAGTTATTGTCATAAAAAGTGTTTGGGGACCCGGGTCCTGCCCCAGGGGACATGTATCAATGCAAAAAAAAGTTTTAAAAACGTCTGTTTTTTCGGGAGCAGTGATTTTAAGCACTTTGCACCCGGGCCATTACGAAAAGACGGCCGCATTGCGGCGCTCAATTGCCGGGAGGGCGTCCATGGACGTCCTCCTGTTTACTTCCGCAATGCGCGCCCCTGGCGGCCCGCATCGCGGAAGAGCTGTGTCCGCCGTGTCATGCGGGTTCCGATGCGCGTGCCTGGCGGCCGCGATGTCCTTCGGGTACCAGTGATCGGCTGTCACAGAGCCAGGGACGTGGATCTCTGTGTGTAAACACAGAAATCCACGTCCTGTCAGGGAGAGGAGATGGATCGTGTGTCCCTTGTACATAGGGACACACCATCGGTCATCTCTCCCAGTCAGTCCCCTCCCCCCACAGTTACAATCACCTAGCAGGGAACATATTAACCTCTTGATCGCCCCCTAGTGTTAACCCCTTCCATTCCAGTCACATTTATACAGTAATCAGTGCATATTTATAGCGCTGTTCGCTGTATAAATGTAAATGGTCCCAAAAATGTGTCAAAAATGTCTGATGTGTCCGCCATAATGTCACAGTCACAATAAAAAATCGCAGATCGCTGCCATTACTATTAAAAAATAAAAAATAAAAAAAATGTCATAATTCTATCCCCTATTTTTTAGGCGCTATAACTTTTGCGCAAACCAATTACTATACGCTTATTGCGATTTTTTTTACCTAAAATATGTAGAAGAAAACATATCGGCCTAAACTGAGAAAAAAAAATAGTTTTAAAAGAAAAATTGGATATTTATTATAGCAAAAAGTAAAAGATATAGGGGCTGATTTACTATAACTCCAGGAAGTACTTAGCACATCCAAAAAATAGCTCCAATTTTTGACAATTAAAAATTCCATGCGCGAAATTGCGAATGAAAAAGAGCGCTATTAGCAGCAAACAAGTGTTAGTAAATGTGAAATCAGCGCTAATTAGCGAATCCGCGTACGCGCAAATGCCAATCTCCACTAAGTTTTTATATAGCACTGCACTGTAACCATGATCCATGTATGTGAAAGAAACATTTTTATATGAGATGTGCTCTATCTGTTGATGTATATTGCAATTAGTATTCCTAGTTTTTTTCCTTCTTTTGCTAATGAATGCAGTTATGAAGGATTATTACATAGTAATGTCTGCTATTATGTAAAATTACATGTATTAAACATTTAGGTTACCCATTTGTTGTATGTTGTTTTTTTCATGTTTTTATTTTTTCAATTAGGTGGCTATAAAGCGGTAATTATTTATGTCCATTCTTTAATCATACTACACTATTATGCAGGTCTTGTACTTAGCACAATGGCTTAGTGGTCTGCTCCCATGTCTATACAGCTCTCATGTTACAAGTTCAAATACCAGCCAACCTACCATCCAACAGCTATGTTTATTATTTGCACAAGCAAATTAAAATAAACAAACAAAGAAATGTAAACTGCCCGTTAGCTAGTGTGTGATGTTTGGAAGTCCACACCATAATATTATTGAATAAAAGTGCATTGGCTAATTGGCATTCACCTATTTTCAGCATATGCTGCTTTGGCTAATTGGCTAATAGGCATTTGCCTTTTTTCACCAATACAATCTTTTAGTATCTCTCTGTGGGATTTGAACCCATGAGTGCTTCGAAGCCTGATTTTTTCCAGGTAGAAGTGCAGACCACTAGCCTATTGAGCGTAGCACAAACATCTACTAGTGTGTGTAGGTTAAGGAGATATTTCTTGCACCTACAGGTAAGCCTTAATCTAGGCTTACCTGTAGATGCAAGTTGTCTAAGTGGGTTTACAACCACTTTAACCACTTAAGCCCCGGACCATTTCGGGCCATTAGGACCAGGCCTGTTTTTGGGATTCGGCACTGCGCTGCTTTAACTGTAAATTGTGCGGACATGCAATGTTGTACCCAAATGAAATTTGCGTCCTTTTCTTCCCACAAATAGAGCTTTCTTTTAATGGTATTTGATTGCCTCTGCAATTTTTATTTTTTGCGATATAAACAGAAAAATACCGAAAATTTTGAAAAAAAATGATATTTTCTACTTTTTGTTATAAGAAAAATCGAATAAACTCAATTTTAGTCATACATTTAGGCCAAAATGTATTCAGCCACATGTCTTTAGTAAAATAAATGTCAATAAGCGTATATTTTTTGGTTTGCGCAAAAGTTATAGCGTTTACAAACTAGGGTACATTTTCTGAAATTTACACAGCTTTAAATTTATGACTGCCTATCTCATTTCTTGAGGTGCTAAAATGGCAGGGCAGTACAAAACCCCCCCAAATGACCCCATTTTGGAAAGTAGACACCCCAAGGAAATTGCTGAGAGGCATGTTGAGCCCATTGAATATTTTTTTTTTGTCCCAAGTGATTGAATAATGACAAAAAAAAAAAAAATTACAAAAAGTTGTCACTAAATGATATATTGCTCACACATGCCATGGTTATATGTGGAATTGCACCCCAAAATACATTCTGCTGCTTCTCTTGAGTACAAGGATACCACATGTGTGGGACTTTTTAGGAGCCTAGCCACGTACGGGACCCCGGAAACCAAGCACCGCCTTCAGGATTTCTAAGGGCGCAAATTTTTGATTTCACTCCTCACTACCTATCACAGTTTCGAAGGCCATAAAATGCCAAAATAGCACAAAACCCCCCCAAATGACCCCATTTTGGAAAGTAGACACCCCAAGCTATTTACTGAGAGGCATGTTCAGTCCATGGAATATTTTATATTTTGCCACAAGTTGCGGGAATATGACAAACTTTTTTTTTTTGCACAAAGTTGTCACTAAATGATATATTGCTCACACATGCCATGGGCATATGTGAAATTACACCCCAAAATACATTCTGCTGCTTCTCCTGAGTACGGGGATACCACATGTGTGGGACTTTTTGGGAGCCTAGCCGCGTACGGGACCCCAAAAACCAAGCACCGCCTTCAAGGTTTCTAAGGGCATAAATTTTTGATTTCACTCCTCACTACCTATCACAGTTTTGAAGGCCATAAAATACCAAGATGGCACAAAACCCCCCCAAATGACCCCATTTTGGAAAGTAGACACCCCAAGCTATTTGCTGAGAGGCATGTTGACCCCATTGAATATTTTTTTTTGTCCCAAATGATTGAATAATGACAAAAAGAAAAAAAAATGTACAAAAAGTTGTCACTAAATGATATATTGCTCACACATGCCATGGTTATATGTGGAATTGCACCCCAAAATACATTCTGCTGCTTTTCCTGAGTACGGGGATACCACATGTGTGGGACTTTTTGGGAGCCTAGCCGCGTACAGGGCCCCAAAAACCAAGCACCGCCTTCAGGATTTCTAAGGGCGTAAATTTTTGATTTCACTCCTCACTACCTATCACAGTTTCGAAGGCCATAAAATGCCAAAATAGCACAAAACCCCCCCAAATTACCCCATTTTGGAAAGTAGACACCCCAAGCTATTTGCTGAGAGGCATGTTGAGTCCATGGAATATTTTATATTTTGCCACAGGTTGCGGGAATATGACAAACTTTTTTTTTTTGCACAAAGTTGTCACTAAATGATATATTGCTCACACATGCCATGGGCATATGTGAAATTACACCCCAAAATACATTCTGCTGCTTCTCTTGAGTACGGGGATACCACATGTGTGGGACTTTTTGGGAGCCTAGCCGCGTACGGGACCCCAAAAACCAAGCACCGCCTTCAAGGTTTCTAAGGGCATAAATTTTTGATTTCGCTCCTCACTACCTATCACAGTTTTGAAGGCCATAAAATGCCAAGATGGCACAAAACCCCCCCAAATGACCCCATTTTGGAAAGTAGACACCCCAAGCTATTTGCTGAGAGGCATGTTGAGCCCATTGAATATTTTTTTTTGTCCCAAATGATTGAATAATGACAAAAAGAAAAAAAAATGTACAAAAAGTTGTCACTAAATGATATATTGCTCACACATGCCATGGTTATATGTGAAATTACACCCCAAAATACATTCTGCTGCTTCTCCTGAGTATGGGGATACCACATGCGTGGGACTTTTTGGGAGCCTAGCCGCGTACGGGACCCCAAAAACCAAGCACCGCCTTCAAGGTTTCTAAGGGCATAAATTTTTGATTTCACTCCTCACTACCTATCACAGTTTTGAAGGCCATAAAATGTCAAAATAGCCCAAAACCCCCACAAATGACCCCATTTTGGAAAGTAGACACCCCAAGCTATTTGCTGAGAGGCATGGTGAGTATTTTACAGCTCTCATTTGTTTTTGAAAATTAAGAAAGACATTTTTTTTTCTTTTTTTTTTTCTTTTTTTACATTTTCAAAACTTTGTGACAAAAAGCGAGATCTGCAAAATACTCAACATACCTCTCAGCAAATAGCTTGGGGTGTCTACTTTCCAAAATGGGGTCATTTGGGGGGGTTTTGTGCCATCTGGGCATTCCATGGCCTCCGAAACTGTGATAGGCAGTGAGGAGTGAAATCAAAAATTTACACCCATAGAAATCCTGAAGGCGGTGCTTGGTTTTTGGGGTCCCGTACGCGACTAGGCTCCCAAAAAGTCCCACACATGTGGTATCCCCGTACTCAGGAGAAGCAACAGAATGTATTTTGGGGTGTAATTCCACATATGCCCATGGCATGTTTGAGCAATATATAATTTAGTGACAACTTTTTGTACATTTTTTTTTTTTGGTCATTATTCAATCACTTGGGACAAAAAAAAAAAAATATTCAATGGGCTCAACATGCCTCTCAGCAAATAGCTTGAGGTGTCTACTTTACAAAATGGGGTCATTTGGGGGGGTTTTGAACTGTCCTGGCATTTTATGCACAACATTAGGAAGCTTATGTCACACATCATCCACTCTTCTAACCACTTGAAGACAAAGCCCTTTCTGACACTTTTTGTTTACATGAAAAAAAAATTTTTTTTGCAAGAAAATTATGTTGAACCCCCAAACATTATATATTTTTTTAAAGCAAAGGCCCTACAGATTAAAATAGTGGGTGTTGCATTTTTTTTTTCCACACAGTATTTGCGCAGCGATTTTTCAAACGCATTTTTTGGGGGAAAAACACACTTTTTTTATTTTTAATGCACTAAAAAACACTATATTGCCCAAATGTTTGGTGAAATAAAAAAGATGATCATAGGCCGAGTACATGGATACCAAACACGACATGCTTTAAAATTGCGCACAAACGCGCAGCGGCGACAAACTACATTCATTTTTAAAAGCATTTAAAAGCCTTTAAAGGTTACCACGTTAGATTTACAGAGGAGGTCTACTGCTAAAATGACTGCCCTCGATCTGACCTTCACGGTGATACCTCACATGCATGATGCAATTGCTGTTTACATATGACGCTAGACCGACGCTTGCGTTCGCCTTTGCGCAAGAGCAGGGGGGGACAGCGGTGCTTTTTTTTTTTTTTTTTTTTTTTTATTATTTATTTGGCTTTTTTTTTTTTTTTAAACTGTGCCTTCCATATTTTTTTTTTTACCATTTTTATCGTTATCTCAGGGAATGTAAATATCCCCTATGATAGCAATAAGTAGTGACAGGTACTCTTTTTTTGAAAAAAATTGGGGGGTTAGACCCTAGATCTTTCCTCTGCCCTCAAAGCATCTGACCACACCAAGATCGGTGTGATAAAATGCTTTCCCAATTTCCCAATGGCGCTTTTTATATCCGGGGGGGACATTCCCTCCCACTGCTTGTAAAAGCAGTCTAGAGGCTAATTATCTGCTAGAATTGCTTTTACATGAAAGCCGGCTGCTGGCTGAAAAGAATGATACCAAGATGATACCTAAACCCGCAGGCATCATTCTGGTATAAACATTAAAAGTCCAGCAACATACCAGTACGTTGCTGGTCCTTGTTGGACATGTATTGTAATCTTTTTTTTCATACAGCCTATTGGCTGAACGAAAAAAAGAGATTGATTGGTGGGTATGCCCACCATTAGAATACCTCCCTTCATCCACCCACTTCTAATGATGGTCATATATGCCGAAGCATGGGGGCATCCTCCCGCAAAAAAGTTATGCCGCGTACACACGGTCAAGCCTTCGTCGGAATTTCGACCGTATGTACGCGGCATAAAAGGTTATGCCGCGTACACACGGTCGGACTTTTCCACGGGCAAGCCTCCGTTGGAATTTCGACCGTATATACGCGGCATTAGGAGCAAAATCGCTCCTCCGCCCCTGCTGCCCCCATGCTTCGGCATATATGCTCTTTTTTTTAACTGTGGTGGTGAAATCACCTCCTACAGCGTTGGAGTCACGGCTTTATGTATCGTGGGAGCAAACGCTGTTGCTGTCAAGATAAATAGATCCGCGCTGCAACTGAATGGCGTACCTGCTAAGCAAATGGTGGTTAACATTAAAACAAAGTAACATTACAGTACAACAGTAAGACCTTACCATGCCATACCTGCAAAGCAAATACCAAAACAAAACCTAGTAAAAAATAAAAAATTGTTTTAACGCAACCTGTGCCTAAAATATATATATGCCGAAGCATGGGGGCATCCTCCCGCAAAAAAGTTATGCCGCGTACACACGGTCGGAATTTTCCACGGGCAGGCCTCCGTCGGAATTTCGACCGTATGTACGCGGCATTAGGAGCAAAATCGCTCCTCCGCCCCTGCTGCCCCCATGCTTCGGCATATATGCTCTTTTTTTTAACTGTGGTGGTGAAATCACCTCCTACAGCACTGGAGTCACGGCTTTATGTATCGTGGGAGCAAACGCTGTTGCTGTCAAGATAAATAATTCCGCGCTGCAGTTGAATGGCGCACCTGAAAACAAAAAATTACATACCTGAAAATCAAGCATGATAAAACATTGCAGAATAGAATACAGTAAAAAAGAGCAGAACAATAGAGAGAAAATAGAGAGAGAGAGAACAATAAAACGACAACTATTTTTGGTTTTTTTATTTTATTTTTTTTTGTGTTTTGTTTTTTACGTTTTTTTTTTTCTTTTTTACACTTTTTTTTGTAACTTTACAACTGTAATGGTTCGGGTCTCTCAAAATGTAATGGCATCTTGGGAGACCCTGTGTAAGTGTGTCCTTGTCTGTGAAATGCTGTACCCTACGCTAAAACTTCACTTTTGAGTGGTAGCGTTCAAAACATTCACCTTGGCAAAGACCAGGCTTGTCAGGACAGAGTGGACAAAAACTACGGGTGTCACGCCTAAATCCGCGCTTGCTACAGACACGACATCTTTTTTGGGGGTGGCTTTGGGTAGGGGTACTCGGGAGGACATACGAATAATGCCTCTCATGCAGCCGGCTTACTGCATTTGGTTGGGGATGGTGAGGTGCAGAACCGCCTGGATACAGGAGTTCTGTGACTATCTCATTCTGGAATTTTAGAAGAGATAACGTCCCGCCTGAAGCTCTGTATAGCACATGAGCGTTCAGCAAAGCCAATTGGAATAATGATAGAGACACTTTTTTGTACCAGCGTCTCGCCTTACGGTCAATTAGATACGGCGCCATCAACTGGTCGTTGAGGTCCACCCCTCCCATATTTTGGTTATATTTGTGGACACAGAGGGGTTTCTCCACAACACCAGTCGCCGTACGAATTTGGACTGTCGTGTCTGCATGAAGGGAGGTAAGAAGGAAAACATTCTTATTGTCCCTCCACTTCATAGCGAGCAAGTTATTACACTTCAAGCAGGCTCTCTCCCCCAGCCTAAGACGGGCATCTACAAGCCGCTGGGGAAAGCCCCGGCGATTAGGTCGCACGGTGCCACATGCTCCAATCTGATGATCAAACAAGTGACTAAACAGTGGCACGCTCGTGTAATAATTGTCCACATACAAGTGGTACCCCTTTCCGAATAAGGGTGACACCAAGTTCCACACTATCTTGCCAGCGCTCCCTATGTAATCCGGGCAGTTGACCGACTCAATCTGACTATCTTTTCCCTCATAAACCGTAAAGTTCACTACATAGCCTGTTGCCCTGTTACAGAACTTGTAGAGCTTGACCCCGTATCTGGCACGCTTGCTGGGAAGGTACTGCTTGAAAGACAAGCGGCCAGAAAATTTAATCAGGGACTCATCAACGCAGACAACTTGATCGGGAGTAAACAAGGCTGCAAAACGTTCGTTGAAGTGGTTTATGAGGGGCCGAATTTTATAGAGCCGGTTGTATTCAGGGTCCCCACGTGGGCAACAAAGTTCATTGTCGTTCAAGTTCATGAACCGCAAAATCTGCTCGTATCGTGCCCTGGACATGGAGGCAGAGAACACGGGCATGTGGTCAATTGGGTGCGTGGACCAATAAGCACGCAATGACGGAAATTTATGTGTGCCCATGTTGAGGGAAAGGCCCAGAAAGGTCTTAAATTCGGAAACCGTAATTGGTTTCCAATTTCTGGCAATTTTAGGCAACTGGGGGTTAGCGGCGATAAATTGACCAGCATATAAATTACTCTGGTCCACAATAGATCTATAGAGATCTTCCGTGAAAAACAGCGAATAAAAATCAATTGGAATAAAATCAGCTGTTTCCACCTGAATACCGGGTTGGGCAGTGAATGGGGGAAGTACGGGTTCTGCAGAAGTGGTGGGGACCCAATCAGGATAGGCGAATTCTGCAGGAAGGGCAGTATGGGCACGACGGGCCTGCCTTTGTCTTCTTGGTGGCAGCGGGACACTACTTGTGCTTGCCACCTCGCCAGCTTGAACTGCACTTATGGGACTCGCCACATCACCAAGTGTTACTGCAGTGCTGGATGTACGTCCAGGCTGTACTAGGCCGCTGGTGCTTGCCAGTTCACCAGAAGGAATAGCGGCGCTAGTACTACTCTGCTCCATGATACGAGAGACCTGCGGTTCTTGCTCCTCAACAACCTCAGAAGATCGGGATCGGGTACACCTGACCTTAGCAGGGACCTCAACTTCGTCGTCAGAGCTATCTGACGTGGGGCCGCTGACGTCACTGTCTTCTACGGGAAGATATTCTGAGCCTGAATCTGACAGATACGTGACCTCCTCTTCACTATCTGTCATGCTCAGAATCTCGTAGGCCTCTTTACTAGTGTACCTTCGTCTTGCCATTTTGGGCTCTAAATTTAGGGGTACACTAGTAAGATTCACAGGAAAAAAAGCACCTGACTGTCGTCAGCAAATATATCAAACGCTACAAAAAAATTGTTAGCGATCGCAGGGATCAGGCCTGTCTCTGCGAACGCTGCAGTTATATGTGTTGTGTTTGGTAAGTGACAGTGATCGATCGATACTGCACTTGGGTGGGCTGGGCTGGGCTGGGCTGGGCGGAGGGGCTAAACGCAGGCGCTAGCAGGTATCTGGGCTGATCCCGCTAACACTGCGTTTTTGGGAACCCTAAACCGCTGGGGATGCTAGTATAGATCTGATCAGATACTATACCACTAAGGGGGGTGTATGCTTTGCGCGTGGGTGTTAGCGTTACTGGCACTAACCTAACACTGCCTGGGGCGACGCAGACCCTCTCTGGTGCTAAAACCTAATTGATCTCACCCGCCGGGCGATCATCTGGGTTAAACCTTTATTGGGTTATATACGGCGGGTGCCCTGATGCTATAAAAAGCAAACTAATCAACCAGCGTCACCCGTAACCTTTATATGGTGATCACTGGTGAAAGGGTTAACTAGGGGCAATCAGGGGGTTAAAACCTTTATTAGGTTAAATATGGGGGTACCTGACACTATATAAAAACCTGACGGGTAACCTAAATAACTAAATAACTTACTGGCTAACCAGTGACACCAGTGACGCTTATACGGCGATCACTGGTGAAAGGGTTAACTCTAGGGGCAATCAGGGGGTTAAAATAATATATGGGGGTACCTGACACTAATAAAAACCTGCGGCGAACCTAAAAAAAAATAACTGCCTATCTAAAACACCAGCGACACGAATACAGCGATCGGAAAAACAATCGCTTAGTGACGCTGAAGTTAGGGGGTGAAAGGGTTACCTGGGGGGGTGATCAAGGGGTTAAACCTTTATTAGGGGGGGTTAGGGGGCTACCCTGGACCTAAAGGGGCCTAATCCTAACTGCCCTGCAACTTTTTACAATCACAGATGACACTAAATGCAGTGATCAGTAAAATAAATGATCACTGCAATCAGTGACACTGTGATTGGGGGCTTTGGGGTGACCTGGGGGGTGATCTGGGGGTGATTGGGGGGTGATTTGTGTGCCTATGTGTACCTACGTGTCAGTGGACTGTTAGTGCACTAACCTCTGTCTTCTCTCCTCGGCGCCGGGAACGAAAAGACCGCGGCGAGGGAGATGACATCACTTCCTCCAGCCTGTGTTTACATTTCAGGCAGGAGGAAGCAATTTCATTCGCCGGGAGCGATCGCGAGGGGGGGGGCGGAATCAAGCGGCCGCCCCCTCATGCCTGATCGCTCCCGAACACTTAACGGCCGCTCACTGCAGTGAAGGGGGGTCCGGATGGACCCCCCAACTGCACAAAGGCGATCACGTAGATCTACGTGATTCTGCCTGTCCGTGCCATTCTGCCGACGTAAATCGGCGGTGGGCGGTCGTTAAGTGGTTAATATTATTGTAACAACCATGCTCATGCTGATGTGGCATTGGCTAATAGGCATTCGCCTCTTTTCAGCATATGCTGCTGAGTGTTTGATGGTGGGACTACTTTATATTCTAGGTATAATAGTACTCAGCACAGTGACTTAGGCCCCTTTCACACTTGTGCAACCTGAAAGTTGTGCCATTTTGATGCGACTTTAAGCAATGCCTGTGTAATCTTGAGGTCTATGGACGCAGGAGTCGCAGGGAAAGGCGCGCAAACTTCCGTCTGCATTTTTTCTGCGATCCCAGGAAATGCCTGTGTAAACTTAAGGTCTATGAACCTCAACTCGTATCAAAGTCGGACCAAAGTAGTACAGGGACTACTTTGAAGTCGGTGTGACTTGAAGTTTCACAGATATAAATGGTACACATTGAAAATCATGGGGTATGACTTGTCATGCAACTCTGATGATCAAAGTCGCAGGAAAAGTTGCTCAAGTGTGAAAGGGGCCTTAGCCCGACTTTGTGAGCGATTTCAGAGACATCAGTGCACTTTCCTGCACAGATGTCTAGTGAAATCACATAGGTCTCAACTGTCCCTGATTTGGACCAAAGACCCTCTGTCCCTCTCTCCTCCTCATTTGTCCCTCATTTTGTTCTGATCTGTATAGTTTGATATAAAATGCAATTTTTATCTTTCAAAAAGTGTTTCCCAGCGCTAAACCTTTCATCTAATTTCTAAATTGCTTTGTTTGTAAATTCCCAAAGCCAATCTAAAGGAATATTATTGTTTAAAAAAAAGCACTTGGGGGTTTAACTAATATTGTTTTTTTTTTTATATATATAATTCTCCTTTAACCACTTGACAACTGGGCACTTAAACCCCCTTCCTAACCAGACGAATTTTCAGCTTTCGGTGCTCTCACATTTTGAATGACAATTACTCAGTCATACAACACTGTACCCATATGAAATTTTTGTCCTTTTTTTCACACAAATAGAGCTTTCTTTTGGTGGTATTTAATCACTGTTGGGTTTTTTATTTTTTGCGCTATAAGAGAAAAAAGACTGAAAATTTTGTAAAAAAATGGATTTTTCTTTGTTTCCGTTATAAAATTTTGCAAATTAATATTTTTTCTTCATACATTTTGGCCAAAATTTATACTGCTACATATCTTTGGTAAAAATAAGTACAAATTGGTGCATATTTTTTGGTCTTTGTGAAAGTTATAGAGTCCACAAGCTATGGTGCCAATATCTGAAAATTGATCACACCTGAAGTACTGACGGCCTATCTCATTTCTTGAGACCCTAACATGCCAGAAAAGTACAAATACCCCCCAAATGACCCCTTTTTGGAAAGAAGACATTCCAAGGTATTCAGAAAGAGTCATTGTGAGTTTTTTGAAGTTGTCATTTTTTCCCACAATTCTTTGCAAAAATCAAGATTTTTTTTTCTTTTTTTTTTTTTCCACAAAATTGTCATATTAGCAGGTTATTTCTACCACAAATTACACCCCAAAACACATTCTGCTATTCCTCTCGAGTATGGCGATACCACATGTGTGAGACTTTTACACAGCGTGGCCACATACAGAGGCCCAACATGCAGGGAGCACCATCAGGCGTTCTGGAGAACCCAGGCCAATTCTGACATTTCTCTCCTACATGTAAAACTCATAATTTGTTTGCTAGAAAATTACATAGAACCCCAAAACATTATATATGTTTTTTTAGCAAAGACCTTAAAGAATATAATGGTGGTCATTGCAACTTTTTATCTTGCACGGTATTTGCGCAGAAATTTTTCTAACGCGTTTTTTACGGAAAAAAACTGTTTTGTGCCTAAAAGAAAAAAAAAACAGTAAAGTTAGCACAATGTTTTTGCATAATGTGAAAGATGAAGTTACGCCGAGTAAATAGATACCTAACATGTCACCCTTCAAAATTGCACACGCTCGTGGAATGGGGCCAAACTTCGCTACTTAAAAATCCCCATAGGCAACGCTTTAAATATTTTTACTGGTTACATGTTTTGAGTTACAGAGGAGGTCTAGGGCCAAAATTATTGCTCTCGCTCTAACGTTCGCAACGATACCTCACATGTGTGGTTTGAACACCGTTTTCATATGTGGGCGGGGCTTACGTATGCGTTCACTTCTGCATGCGAGCTTGCGGGGGCAGGGGCGCTTTAAAATATATATATATATTTTATTGTTCATTTTACTTTATTTATTTTAGTTTGACATGTTTTTCCGCCCCAAATTTTTTTTTGATCACTTTTATTCCTATTACAAGGAATGTAAACATCCCTTGTAATAGGTATATGGCATGACAGGTCCTCTTTACAGTGAGATATGGGGTCAATAAGACCCCACATCTCACCTCTAGGCTGGGAAGCCTGAAAAAAAAAAAAAAAAAAAACAATCTTGGCTTTGATCGTAGCGGTGAGTCGGTAGAAGCACCGGAGGGCAGCGGGAGGGGGGGGCATCCCCTCTCACCTTCCGTAAGAGCGATCAAGCAGTGGAACAGCCGCTATGATCATTCTTATGGTGCAGGGAATCGCCAGCTGAAAAAGCGAATATCTGAATGATGCCTGTAGCTGCACCCATCATTCAGATATCCCCGCATAAAGTCAAGAACGTCATATGACGGCCGGCGGGCGGGAAGTGGTTATTGCAGAGTATTTCCGGGTATTGCAGAGTATTGCCGGGTATTGAGGAGTATTGCCGGGTATTGAGGAGTATTGCCGGGTATTGCGGAGTATTGCCGGGTATTGCCGAGTATTGCAGGGTATTGAGGAGTATTGCGGAGTATTGCCAGGTATTGCCGGGTATTGCCGGGTATTGCGGAGTATTGCAGGGTATTGAGGAGTATTGCAGGGTATTGAGGAGTATTGCAGGGTATTGAGGAGTATTGCCGGGTATTGTGGAGTATTGCCGGGTATTGTGGAGTATTGCCGGGTATTGTGGAGTATTGCAGGGTATTGAGGAGTATTGCGGAGTATGGCAGGGTATTGCGGAATATGGCAGAGTATTGCACAGTATGGGCAGAGTATGGGCAGGGTATTGCACAGTATGGGCAGGGTATTGCACAGGGTATTGCACAGGGTATTGCACAGGGTATTGCAGAGTATGGGCAGGGTATTGCACAGGGTATTGCAGAGTATTGCACAGGGTATTGCAGAGTATTGGCAGGGTGTATTGCAGGGTGTATTGCAGAGTATTGCACAGGGTATTGCAGAGTATTGCACAGGGTATTGCAGAGTATTGCACAGGGTGTATTGCAGAGTATTGCACAGGGTGTATTGCAGAGTATTGGCAGAGTATTGCACAGGGATGGCTGAGCAGGGATGGATGGATGGCTGGATCTGTGACTGCAATTGTCACAGATCCAGCCCACAGCTGACATGGGGGAGGGAGCGGACATGATCAGAGACATCTGTGCAGGTTTCTGCACTTATATCAATACAAATCACACCAATTAGAACAGCGCAATTGCCACCGATCTGACATGTCAAATCGCACCAATGTGAACCAGAGCTGACACATACAACACTATCTATCCTCCAGCTGAATTCATTACCTGCAATTCTCCACAGCTGTTATATATAAAGATTCCACCTTTATCATTTACTTGCAGGTGTGCTGAAGCCTAGGTTTACATTGGGGCGATTTGTCATGCAATTTCAGAAATCAAAAAGCATGACTATTGGTGGCAATGGCACTGTTCAAATCGATGCAAACCCAATTTTGTGGCGCCGCACCGATTTGCAAAAGTAGTTCCTGCACTACTTTTGTCGATTTCAGGTATGACTTCAATAGACATTTGTGTATGAAGCCACACAGATGTCTATCAAGTAGTACATAAAATCGCGCTTGCTTAAGTGAAGTAGCGCAATTTCAAAGTAGCATCAATGTGAACAAAGAGATTCATTTTTGATGCACAAATGCATATAGAAATAAAATATTAAGGATTTTGCACTTTGCCAAAAAAAAGCACACACACCAAAGCTCAATAACGTACTTTTATTTTGCCAGTAGAAACAAAATTAGGTACATTCATTTACTAGCTTCAAAAAAATTTGGGCAGGACACACGGTACTCAATTTAGCAATTGGATTTTAAGGGCCCTGCTCATAGGAGCTTACAATCTAAAATTTGTCAAAACCTTAGAGTGCACACAGCTTTACTTTTAGTGTATAACGGGCAACACATCACATTTTTATCTGCAAGAATATAGAAACATACTCAAGTCATTATTCTTACAAAGCATTCCAACATAATAATAAAAAAGACATGTTCAAAACACCCACCCCCACCCCACAATCCACATATACATACATTGGTGACCATGTTCTGCTGGAAGCTGCATTTCTGTGTACATTATTAAGCAATGAGATCCAAGAGTAGAAGGTCAGCAGATGTTTCCAAATGATTTTGCATGGTCAGACAGGAACAATACACACACAATTTTTGATTGAAAAAATGCACAAGAATTTCAGCAAATATCACTAGTTGGGGGTTTGTCATTCTGCACAATATCATTCCTTCTCCCCCCCCCCCAAATCACAGCAAAAAACCTGGCCTTCTCAGACCAAACGATCCCTGATACTGCAGCCCTTTATATAAGAGAGGTTGTATTGTTAGCAAACTGACACACGCCCAATAGAAGTACACGCCCAATAGAAGTACACTCCCACCAGTATCTTTCAATCTCTCCCTTTGTGTATGTCTAAAGTGATTTCACCTGATGGGCAGGAACACATAATACTATTTGCAACTGTGTTAGCCCTTGGCTATGTGTATCAAATCTCCAACTACAGGCCAAAGATCCAAGTCCATTTGCATGCACATAAACAAAGCAACAGTTTTCTAAGCATATGTACCTGTGCAGTGTAAACCCTACAATTTTAAATGTCCAAGTCCCTGGGCATGATTAGTGCTAACAAACATTAACATCAGTCCCTGGCTCCAATGAGCTTCCAATCTAAAGTCCAAAATAAACTTTTTTACATTAGACAATATTTTGACAGGAGACAAATAAAATGCCAGCATGTCTTTGGATTGTGGTGAGAAACCCACACATGGAAAACATATAAACTTCAACATAAGCATTAGCATGTTGGGGAATTGAACTAGCAACCCCAGTGTTGCAAGACGGAATTGCTGCCCAATTAGCCACCAGGCAGCCTCACACATGTTCTCTGCATCTCTGTGGTGTGAACCAGCCCTAAGTTCATAGCCAAGTTCCGTGTCTCCAAGCAATATACAGTATATTGGCCTAAGTATTGGGACGCCTGCCTTCAAACGCACATGAACTGCAATCGCATCCCAGTCTTAGTCCGTAGGGTTCAATATTGAGTTGGCCCACCCTTTGCAGCTACAACAGCTTCAACTCTTCTGGGAAGGCTGTGCACAAGGTTTAGGAGTGTGTCTATGGGAATGTTTGACCATTCTTCCAAGTGCATTTGTGAGGTCAGGCACTGATGTTGGACGAGAAGGCCTGGCCTGCAGTCTCCGTTCTAATTCATCCCCAAGGTGTTCTGTTGTGTTGGGGTCAGGACTCTGTCCAGGCCAGTCAAGTTCCTCCACCCTGAACCCACTCATCTATGTCTTTATGGACCCTGGTCCAAAATCATGTGCACTGGTCCAAATCATTTGGTGGAGGGGAATTATGGTGTGGGGTTGTTTTTCAGGGGTTGGGCTTGGCCCCTTAGTTCCAGTGAAGGGAACTCTTAAGGCATCAGCCTACTGAGACATTTTGGACAATTTCATGCTCCCAACTTTGTGGGAACAGTTTGGGGATGGCCCCTTTCTGTTTCAACATGACTGCACACCAGTGCACAAAGCAAGGTCCATAAAGACATGGATGAGTGAGTTTGGGGTGGAGAAACCTGACTGGCCTGCACAGAGTCCTGACCTCAACCCGATAGAACTCCCTTTGGGATGAATTAGAGCAGAGACTGCGAGCCAGGCCTTCTCATCCAACATCAGTGCCTGGCCTCACAAATGCACTTCTGGAAGAATGATCAAACATTCCCATAGACACACTAAACCTTGTGGACAGCCTTCCCAGAAGCTGTTCTAGTTGCAAAGGGTGGGCCAAATCAAATTTTAACCCTACGGACTAAGACTGGGCTGCCATTAAAGTTCATGTGTGTGTAAAGGCAGGCGTCCCAATACTTTGGGCTAAATTGTGTATCTGGCAAGATTTACAGTGGTGGTGGAACCCTCCTACACATAAATACAAGATTTAGACATAGTTTTAGGACCTGGGATATGAGACAACTTCTCTACATGAAGCAGCATGTTTGGGATTTGAACCCAGACACTCAGGGATGCTAAGCAGAAGTTCTAACCTCTAAGCCACGGAGCTGCCACATGTGGAAATCTCCTACACATAAATACACATAAATACTGCATTTGTTTGGACATACAGGTGATGGAATTACATTACTCAAGAGTTATTCTTCTTGATTTATTCTGTGAAATTTGGTGTTATTTTGTGTGTGAGTTTAGAATAGTGATATTACCCTCAAATTTTGGGGAATTACATTTTTATTTCTGATGTTGGAACACATATCAAATTTTTGGGGCTCAAATTATGATTATTTAGAAATAATAAAAAGCACAAAAAAATGTGACTAATTTTTAATTTGCATCAGCAATAGTATTGATTGTGGTTTGTAAAGACACCTGTGTGAGTTGGGTAAAGATTAGTGTGAGATGGAGAGTAACAAGTGAAAGTGGCAGAGAAAAATATATTTTATCAAAACATTCCACATTCTAGCTTTCTTTAAAAACAAAATATTTTAATTAGAAGCAACATTGTTGCAAAGGTAAATTTATTTCAGAGAAAGATACATTTCATCTCAACATTAAAAGGATTTATTTGTGAAAGTTACAATTGTATCATTAGAATCAATGGCTAAAACTTGCATTGGACTAAAATAGCTCAGATTTTCACTTCCAAAACATGCTCTTTAATTAGCTCTCATTTCGGTATTTACTATAACTCTTGTGAAAAAAGTCACTTGAGTTAAAATTTGAGTTATATTAGCTCTGGGCATGCTCAGTTTAGCTTGCAAATAGTTGTCCAAAAACGGTCATTTTTTTACTTCTCAGACTTTTAAAGATATTTCAGTGTAGAAATCACTTTATCACACAGTTTAAAAGCACGTTAACTTCAAATAATATACCGCATATTTCAGTACCATTTAGGCAATTATATCATGCTCTAAACATTATTTCCATGTGCACAACTCCAGCTTTTAGTAGAGTAAGGATTTGGGCGCTATTTGGATTCTGGGAGCTATAGTAAATTCGATTTTGGTAAGTATTTTTTCTCCAGCGCTATAGTGCATACCGTTTTAGCGCTAATTAGCGCAAATAGCCGCGATTTGTGGTAATTAGCGCGAATTCACGGCGATCTGCGCTAATTAGCGCCGCGCCGCTATAGTAAATTACCTCCTATGTTTATTATTTGCACAAGCAAATTAAAATAAACAAACAAAGAAATGTAAACTGCCTGTCAGCTAGTGTGTGATGTTTGGAAGTCCACACCATAATATTATTGAATAAAAGTGCATTGGCTAATTGCCATTCACCTATTTTCAGCATATGCTGCTTTGGCTAATTGGCTAATTGGCATTTGCCTTTTTTCACCAATACAATCTTTTAGCATCTCTCTGTGGGATTTGAACTCGTGAGTGCTTCAAAGCCTGAGTTTTTCAAGGTAGAAGTGTTGACCACTAGCCTATTGAGCGTAGCACAAACATCTACTAGTGTGTGTAGGTTAAGGAGATATTTCTTGCACCTACAGGTAAGCCTTAATCTAGGCTTACCTATAGCTGCAAGTTGTCTAAGTGGGTTTACAACCACTTTAATATTATTGTAACAACCATGCTCATGCTGATGTGGCATTGGCTAATAGGAATTTGCCTCTTTTCAGCATATGCTGCTGAGTGTTTGATGGTGGGACTACTTTATATTCTAGGTATAATAGTACTCAGCACAGTGACTTAGGCCCCTTTCACACTTGTGCGACCTGAAATTTGTGTGATTTTGATGCGACTTTAAGCAATGTGTCAGGGAAATTCCCCGTCTGTTGTCACCAATCTGCGCTCAGTACGCATGCGCGGCGAAACGGCGCATCGGCGCATGCGCGTACGCGGCGGGACGGCGCTTCGGCGTTCTCGGGTGCGCGCACCGGCGCACCGGCGAATGCGCGTGCGCAATAGCACGCCAATGGGACTACAGGCGGGCCTATTTAAACAGACGCAGTGACACTATCTGGTTGCTGGTTTGTCAGCATTGCTGTGTTTCCTAGTGCCTGAAATAAGTTAAGTTCTCCTGTTGTGACCCGGACCGGATTTGACTACGCTTCTGCTTCTCCTGAACCTGACCCCTTGGCTTGCTTAACGGACTTCTGCCTCTCTCCTTGTGCTTGACCCTCGGCCTGTGACCCGGATCTGCTGCCTGTCTCCAGCCCTCTACCTTCTGCCTGTACCCTGGACTTCTTGCTTAACCTGACTAGTCTGGTGCTTTCTGCTAAACTCCCAATCGGACTTGTGCCCTTGCTACTGGTTGCTGATTGAACCTGTCTACCCTTGGTGTTTGACTCCCGGCCTGTTCTTCGGTCTACTCATTCCTGCTAGATTCTTCAGCAAGACACCTCTACCTGCTGGTGGCCAGTGCTCCCTCGTGCTGTCCTCTCCCTGTCTCACCTCCAGGGGGCGGAGTGCGCTTGGGTGCAAGGGTGAACCACTCTCGGCATCTCGGCCTCGGTAAGTACTCAGCCTGATAGTACAAACCAGACAGATGTCTGAGGCCGACAGAGTGCGTTCCCCATTTGACACCCTCTGCCAGCAGGTCTCCACCTTAACGGACACCGTCCAAAGACTCCAAGAGGGGTACACTCAGATTGATGGCCGTCTTCAACAGCTCACCGGTCTCCTAGGACCAGCCCCCTCAGCTGCCACCTCTGCCAACACTGCCACCAACTCCCAAGTACCTACGAGTTCTACAGTAGTGATGGCCACCCCTGAACCCAGGGTCCCTATTCCAGAACGTTTTTCGGGTGTCCGCAAAAAGTACCGGGCCTTTAAAAACGCCTGCTCCCTCTACCTTGCCCTCCAACCAAGGACCTTCTCTTCGGAAGCAGTTAAAGTGGGGTTTATCATCTCTCTCTTAACGGATGACCCTCAAGCCTGGGCCCATGGCCTGATGGAGCAACAGAGCCCCATATTGGACTCAGTAGAGACATTTTTTGAGAATATGGCTCAACTATACGATGATCCCCAGCGATCAGCCACGGCTGAGTCCGTCCTCCATAGCCTAACTCAGGGGAGAAGACCGGTGGAAGACTACACGTCGGAATTTAGGAAATGGTCCGCTGACACCAAATGGAATGAGGCGGCCCTCAGATACCAATACCGCCAGGGACTATCTGAGACTCTCAAGGATGAGTTGGCCAGGATCAAAACCCCCACTACCTTGGAGAACTTGATCCAATCCGCCATACAACTCGATAGGCGTCTGCGTGAACGACGGGCGGAGCGATTTCAATCTCCTCATCCCAGCTGGCCTCTATCCAGGACTTACCTCACTACCCACCAACCTCTGCGCCCGCAGTCACACCTCTTCCTGAACCAGAACCCATGCAGCTCGGGTTGGTTCGGTCTCCCCTGACTCCTGAGGAAAAACAGCGAAGGCGCCAGGCCAACCTGTGCCTATACTGCGGGGGTGCCGGCCACTTCCTTCTCAACTGCCCAGTAAGACCTAGTAAGTCTATTTCTAAAGACACTTTGAACTATCATATCTCTGACAACCCTCAGTCTTATGTCATTCTCTTTATGTCTCTACAGCTGCCGGAAGGGGCAATCCGCCTCCCGGCAATTATTGATTCTGGAGCCTGCAGCTGCTTCCTGGACTCTGCCTTGGCCTTAAGACTCCATGTCCCCACTCAACCTAAGGACCACTGCCTTCAGATCCACCTGGCGGATGGGTCCTTGCCCCGTTCGGGGCTGATCATGCAGGAAACCAAATCCATCCTTGCCATCTCTGACTCAGGTCACCAAGAACTTCTCCGGTTAGACCTCATACCTTCCCCGATGTTCCCCATCATCCTGGGCCTTCCCTGGCTACAGGCACACGAGCCCCTCATAAATCGGGCAAAGAAAGAGGTTAGCTTCACCTCCTCCTATTGTTCCCAGAACTGTCTTGCCTCAGCCTCTACGGTCTGCGCTTCCATGATTGCCAAGCCGGACAACCTACAGCATGTTCCCTCAGTCTATCTGGAATTCCGGGACGTATTCGATAAGCAGCAAGCCGACCATCTACCACCTCATCGGCCCTATGATTGCCCTATCGATCTCTTGCCGGGCTCTAAAATTCCGTTCGGACGTATCTTCCCGCTGTCCGAAACTGAGTTGAAAGCCCTCAAGGCTTATATTGATGAAAACCTCCAGAAAAGATTCATTCGCCCTTCTTCCTCTCCAGCCGGTGCAGGAATCTTCTTTGTGGAAAAGAAAGACGGATCCTTAAGACCCTGTATTGATTACCGGGACCTAAACAAAATTACCATTAAGAACAGGTACCCACTACCCCTTATTCCGGAGCTATTTCAGCGCTTCCGATCTGCTCGGGTCTTTTCCAAACTGGATCTACGGGGGGCCTATAATCTAATCAGAATCAGGGCTGGAGACGAGTGGAAAACTGCCTTTAGATCTCGTTTCGAACACTTCAAGTATTCGGTCATGCCGTTCGGACTTTGTAATGCTCCAGCCACTTTCCAACACCTAGTCAACGATATTTTCAGACAGCACCTTGATGACTTCTTAGTAGTGTACCTGGACGATATCCTCATCTTTTCCACTAACATCGAACTCCACCGGACTCATGTCATGAATGTTCTCACCATCCTTCGGAAGCACAAACTCTACCTCAAAGCCGAGAAATGTGAGTTCGAAAAAACCACCGTACAGTTCCTCGGCTTTATCATTTCCATCGATGGGGTCGCGATGGACCCGCAGAAGGTGAAGGCCATCCAGGACTGGCCAGCCCCAACCGACAAGAAGGGGGTACAGCGGTTTATAGGCTTCGCCAACTTCTATAGGAGATTCATCGTGGGCTTTTCCTCCATTGTGGCCCCAATAACCCAACTTACCCGGCAAGATAACCGTTTTCACTGGTCTCCAGAAGCTCAAGAGGCCTTCTCCCGCCTCAAGGACGTCTTCACTTCAGCACCAGTACTTCAGCACCCGGATCCTCTACTGCCGTTCAACCTGGAAGTGGACACCTCTGAGACAGCCATCGGAGCCATCCTCTCTCAAAGACGAGGCCCCAAGGCTCTCCTGTATCCAGTAGCCTTTGCCTCTAAAAAATGGACTCCCCCGGAGCGAAACTATGATGTAGGGGACCGGGAATTACTGGCCATAAAATTTGCACTGGAGGAATGGCGATACCTTCTGGAGGGGGCAGTACACCCCATCATGATCTTCACAGATCATAAAAATCTAGAGTACCTAAGAACAGCTCAACGTCTACGCCCCAGGCAGGCCCGTTGGGCCCTTTTCTTCACCCGGTTCAACTTTCACATTTCCTATAGACCTGGCTCCAAAAATGGGAAGGTGGATGCGCTATCCAGGATGTTTCCGGAAACCCCTCAGTTGGCACAACCGGGCACCATTATGTCAGCTCAGAACTTTCTGTTGATTCCCCGGGCCGATCTACTCACCTCTATTAAAATCGCTTCCGGGCTCTGCTCTGATCCGGTCACTACCTCCCTGGAAAAGCGGGACGACCTATTCTGGTCCCAGGACAAGATTTTCGTCCCTTTGGAAACAAGACCGCTGGTCTTGAGGACCTTCCACGATCTCAAACTGGCCGGTCACTTCGGAGCACGTAAATCGTCAGAACTTGTCTCCCGCTCCTTCTGCTGGCCAGCCTGGAGGCAAGATTGTAAGTCTTATGTCGCTTCCTGCACTCAGTGTCAGCGTAACAAGGGGTCGAACACCAAGAGTTGGGGCCTGCTCAAGCCCTTACCCATTCCTGAGCGCCCTTGGGCGGACGTGTCCATGGACTTTATCGTGGACTTGCCTTCCTCCGGAGGGTTTACCACGATTCTGGTCGTTGTTGACCGCCTCTCAAAAATGGCTCACTTCTTACCGATGATTGGGACACCTTCAGCCATGGATACTGCTCAAATCTTTTTTAAGGAGATAACCAGGCTTCACGGAATACCAAAGAGTATCACCTCCGACAGAGGTGTCCAGTTCACTTCGAAATTCTGGAAGGAACTCTGCAAGTCACTAGAAGTCAAAACCTGCCTCTCGTCAGCGTACCACCCCCAAAGCAACGGCCAGACGGAAAGAACCAATCAGACCCTGGAGCAATACCTCCGTTGTTTCTGCTCTGCTTCCCAGGATGACTGGGCATCCCTACTTCCTTACGCAGAGTTTGCCTATAAAAATTCAATACATTCTGCTACCAATCAAACCCCCTTTTGGGCCAATTTCGGTTTTCATCCCTCCTTCCTCCCTGAAAACATCCCCGAGAGCCCTGTTCCCACAGTCCAGGACCGAGTGGCCTCTGTCCAGGCGAATTTCCAAAGACTCCAGGAGATGATGCGGAATGCCCAAGGATCCTACAAGAAATTTTATGACAGGGGGAGGAAGGAAAATCTGGCGTTCAGAGTCGGGGAAAAAGTTTGGCTTTCCGCCGCCAACCTCAGATTGCCTATTCCCTCTCGGAAGCTCGGCCCTAGATTCATCGGGCCCTTCAAGATCAAACGAGCTATTAATCCTGTGGCTTTTGAACTAGCATTACCTGATTCCTATAGGATTCACCCAGTGTTCCACTCATCTTTATTAAAACCCATCATTCCCAACGCCTTTCCTGGAAGAGATGAACTTCCTCCTCCACCAGTTGAAGTAGATGGGGAAAAAGAATTTGAGATGGAATCCATCCTGGGCTGTAGGAAAAAAGGCAGACAGTTACAATACTTAATTAAATGGAAAGGGTACCCCCCGGAAGACAACTCCTGGGAGCCATCCAGGAACTTGCATGCTCCTCGCTTAATACGAGCCTTTCACCAAGAACATCCGGAACTAATGGCCAGTCTGGGTGTCCGGAGTCCGCCCCTCGGGGGGGGCACTGTCAGGGAAATTCCCCGTCTGTTGTCACCAATCTGCGCTCAGTACGCATGCGCGGCGAAACGGCGCATCGGCGCATGCGCGTACGCGGCGGGACGGCGCTTCGGCGTTCTCGGGTGCGCGCACCGGCGCAACGGCGAATGCGCGTGCGCAATAGCACGCCAATGGGACTACAGGCGGGCCTATTTAAACAGACGCAGTGACACTATCTGGTTGCTGGTTTGTCAGCGTTGCTGTGTTTCTTAGTGCCTGAAATAAGTTAAGTTCTCCTGTTGTGACCCGGACTGGATTTGACTACGCTTCTGCTTCTCCTGAACCTGACCCCTTGGCTTGCTTAACGGACTTCTGCCTCTCTCCTTGTGCTTGACCCTCGGCCTGTGACCCGGATCTGCTGCCTGTCTCCAGCCCTCTACCTTCTGCCTGTACCCTGGACTTCTTGCTTAACCTGACTAGTCTGGTGCTTTCTGCTAAACTCCCAATCGGACTTGTGCCCTTGCTACTGGTTGCTGATTGAACCTGTCTACCCTTGGTGTTTGACTCCCGGCCTGTTCTTCGGTCTACTCATCCCTGCTAGATTCTTCAGCAAGACACCTCTACCTGCTGGTGGCCAGTGCTCCCTCGTGCTGTCCTCTCCCTGTCTCACCTCCAGGGGGCGGAGTGCGCTTGGGTGCAAGGGTGAACCACTCTCGGCATCTCGGCCTCAGTAAGTACTCAGCCTGATACAATGCCTGTGTAATCTTGAGGTCTATGGACGCAGGAGTCACAGGGAAAGGCGTGCAAACTTCCGTCTGCATTTTTTCTGCGATCCCAGGGAATGCCTGTCATCTCGTATCAAAGTCGGACCAAAGTAGTACAGGTCCTACTTTGAAATCGGTGTGACTTGAAGTTGCACAGATATAAATGGTACACATTGAAAATCATGGGGTATGACTTGTCATGCAACTCTGATGACCAAAGTCTCAGGAAAAGTCGCTCAAGTGTGAAAGGGGCCTCAGCCCGACTTTGTGAGCGATTTCAGAGACATCAGTGCACTTTCCCGCACAGATGTCTAGTGAAATCACATAGGTCTCAACTGTCCCTGATTTGGACCAAAGTCCCTCTGTCCCTCTTTACTCCTCATTTGTCCCTCATTTTGTTCTGATCTGTATAGTTTGATATAAAATGCAATTTTTATCTTTCAAAAAGTGTTTCCCAGCGCTAAACCTTTCATCTAATTTCTAAATTGCTTTGTTTGTAAATTTTCAAAGCCAATCTAAAGGGATATTATTGTTGAAAAAAAGCACTTGGGGGTTTAACTAATATATATATATATTTTAATAATTCTCCTTTAAGAAGGTGTTTTAGGAGGTGTGTACTATGCCTACATACTTTTGCTAATAGTTGTCCCTTATACCCATCTCAAAAAGTTGGGAGGTAAGAAATCGCCTCCTGAAGTCGCCCAAAGTAGTGTAGGAAATACTTTTGGGAATCTGTGTGGCGTCGCACCAATTCGGACAGTTCTATTGCCGTCAATAGGCGCCGATTTGGCCTGCAATTTGACATGTCAATTCAGAGCTATGTGAACATGGGTGAAGTTGCATAGATATGAATGGAACTCATGGGGGGGGGGGAAACTTTTAATGCGACTCTGAGGTCCAAAGCTGCATGAAAAGTCACATAAGTGTGAAAGTAACCTAATGAGATTAAATAACACCTTTGAATAAAGCCCCATTTGCACTTGTGCGACCTTAAAATTGCACAGCTTTGCCATGACTTGAAGCAATGTCTGTGTTATCTTGTGGTGTATGGACCTCAAATCGCAACAAAGTGAAACCAAGGTAGTGCAGGGATGAATTTTCCCCACTTTCAGGATGCACAAGTGACAATAGGGCTAAATTCAAAGATATCCTTGAATCTCTTTCACACTGCTGCGACCTGAAAGTCACCCTAATTTGCTGCCACTTTGTCGCTGCAACTTGGCCCCAACTTCTGGGAATGCCTGTGTAATATTGCGCCCTATTTACCTCAAGTCACATGAGGCTCTGTTTCCACTATTGCAACCCTAAATCCGCATGATTTTGCCGCAATTTTTTGCCGCGATTTTGATGCGACTTGGAGCAATGCCTGTATATTCTTGAGGTCTATGGACCTCAAGTTGTATCAAAGTGGGTCCAAAGTAGTAAAGGGACTACTTTGAAGTCGCTGCGACTTGATGTCGCACAGATATGAACCATACTCATTGGAAATCATAGGGTATGACATGTCATGCGACTTTGCAGTCCCAAGTTGCATGACAAGTCGCACTAGTGGAAACCGAGCCTGAAAGTCGCACCAAAGTAGTACAAGGACTACTTTGAAGTTGGTCTGACTTAAAGTAGCACAGATATGAATGGTTATCATTGAGAATCATGAAAAGTCGCCCAACTGTGAATCAAGTCATATATATTTTAATAGAAAGGAGCTCTCATTTATACTTGCATAGTCCTTACTGATTTACATCGGCAGAACAAATGCAGGAAGTAGTGATGTGTGCACATGGTCCAGAAGCAAATGTGTAGTGATACCAAACAAATCAATGAAGCCCACCCACACCAAATCCACCCCCACCTTGAGTAAGCACAAGTACATATCCTACACTTACCCGGCAAATCAGCAGCACTTCCTCTATGCTAAAAAGAGGGAGCTCGCCATGTCCAGCTAGATGGAGATCCTGATCAGCACAGGAACTTCCGGGTGATTACAATGACTCATTTCCGGGTCAGGAGGTGAAACCACGCTCTGTTGATTGCAGCTGCGAAAATTTGATCTCAATCACACTTAGAATTTATTATTTTTGATTATTTGCAGATATGCAAATCTGTCAAATCTGTATTTCTACATATGATATTTGAAGGTAAACTTAAGGGCGTTTGAAAAGGAATGGTGTCTCTGCCATAGCAGCAGGTGAATTACAAAGGCAAAAGGCCCGGTTTGAGCCCTGCTTCACACTGACAGCGGGAGGAAATCGTTCAGCTGAACTCATACGATTTTCATTCCCGCATGTCAGTCCCGACTGCAGGAGGGAGGGGGGGGACATCAGAGACATCTGTGCAGGTTTCTGCACTTATATCAATACAAATCACACCAATTAGAACAGCGCAATTGCCACCGATCTGACATGTCAAATCGCACCAATGTGAACCAGAGCTGACACATACAACACTGACTATCCTCCAGCTGAATTCATTACCTGCAATTCTCCACAGCTGTTATAAAGATTCCACCTTTATCATTTACTTGCAGGTGTGCTGAAGCCTAGGTTTACATTGGGGCGATTTGTCATGCACTTTCAGAAATCAAATCGCATGACTATTGGTGGCAATGGCACTGTTCCAATCGATGCAACCCCAATTTTGTGGCGCCGCACCGATTTTCAAAAGTAGTTCCTGCACTCATGAAGCCACACAAATGTCTATCAAGTAGTACCTAAGATTGCGCTAGCTTAAGTGAAGTAGCGCGATTTCAAAGTAGCATCAATATGAACAAGGGCAAAGAGATTCATTTTTTGGTGCACAAATTCATATAGAAATAAAATATTAAGGATTTTGCACTTTGCCAAAAAAAAAAAAAAAAGCGCACACACACCAAAGCTCAATAATGTACTTTTATTTTGCTAGCAGAAACAAAATTAGGTACATTCATTTACTAGCTTCAAAAAAATTTGGACAGGATACATGGTGCTACATTTAGCAATTGGATTTTAAGGGCCCTGCTCATAGGAGCGTACAATCTAACATTTGTCAAAACCTTAGAGTGCACACAGCTTTACTTTTAGTGTATAACGGGCAACACATCACATTTTTATCTGCAAGATTATAGAAACATACTTAAGTCATTATTCTTACAAAGCATTCCAACATAATAATAAGAAAGACACATGTTCAAAAGACCCACCCCCACCCCACAATCCACATATACATACATTGGTGACCATGTTCTGCTGGAAGCTGTATTTCTGTGTACATGATTAAGCGATGAGATCCAAGATTGCATGGTCAGACAGGAACAATACACACACAATTTTTGATTGAAAAAATGCACAAGAATTTCAGCAAATAACACTAGTTGGGGGGGGTGTCAATCTGCACAATATCATTCCTTCTCCCCCCACAAATCACAGCAAAAAACCTGGCCTTCTCAGACCAAACGATCCCCCATACTGCAGGCCTTTATATAAGACAGGTTGTATTGTTAGCACACTGACACATGCCCAATAGAAGTACACGCCCACTAGAAGTACACGCCCACCAGTATCTTTCAATCTGTCTCTTCGTGTATGTCTAAAGGTATTTCACCTGATGGGCAGGAACAAATAATACTATAATACTATTTGCAACTGTGTTAGCCCTTGGCTATGTGCATCAAATCTCCAACTACAGGCCAAAGATCCAAGTCCATTTGCATACACATAAACAAAGCAACAGTTTTCTAAGCATATGTACCCGTGCAGTGTAAACCCTACAATTTTAAATGTCCAAGTCCCTGGGTATGATTAGTGCTAACAAACATTAACATCAGTCCCTGGCTCCAATGAGCTTCCAATCTAAAGTCCAAAATAAACTTTCTTACATTAGAGACTATTTTGACAGGAGACAAATAAAATACCAGCATGTCTTCAACATAAGCTTGTTGGGGAATTGAACCAGCAACCCTAGTGCTGCTAGACGGAATTGCTGCCCACTTAGCCACCAGGCAGCCTCACACATGTTCTCTGCATCTCTGTGGTGTGAACCAGCCTAAGTCCATAGCCAAGTTCCGTGTCTCCAAGCAATATACAATATATTGGCCTAAGTATAAGGACGCCTGCCTTTAAACGCACATGAACTGTAATCGCATCCCAGTCTTAGTCCGTAGGGTTCAATATTGAGTTGGCCCACCCTTTGCAGCTATAACAGCTACAACTCTTCTGGGAAGGCTTCTGGGAAGGCTGTCCACAAGGTTTAGGAGTGTGTCTATGGGAATGTTTGACCATTCTTCCAAGTGCATTTGTGAGGTCAGGCACTGATGTTGGACGAGAAGGCCTGGCCTGCGGTCTCCGCTCTAATTCATCCCCAAGGTGTTCTATCGGGTTGAGGTCAGGACTCTGTCCAGGCCAGTCAAGTTCCTCCACCCCGAACTCACTCATCTATGTCTTTATGGACCTTGCTTTGTGCACTGGTCCAAATCATTTGGTGGAGGGGGATTAGGGTGTGGGGTTGTTTTTCAGGGGTTGGGCTTGGCCACTTAGTTCCAGTGAAGGGAACTCTTAAGGCAACAGCATACTGAGACATTTTGGACAATTTCATGCTCCCAACTTTGTGGGAACAGTTTGGGGGTGGCCACTTCCTGTTTCAACATGACTGCACACCAGTGCACAAAGACATGGATGAGTGAGTTTGGGGTGGAGAAACTTGACTGGCCTGCACAGAGTCCTGACCTCAACCCGATAGAACTCCCTTTGGGATGAATTAGAGCAGAGACTGCGAGCCAGGCCTTCTCATCCAACATCAGTGCCTGGCCTCACAAATGCACTTCTGGAAGAATGATCAAACATTCCCATAGACACACTAAACCTTGTGGACAGCCTTCCCAGCCTTCCCAGAAGCTGTTCTAGTTGCAAAGGGTGGGCCAAATCAAATTTTAACCCTACGGACTAAGACTGGGCTGCCATTAAAGTTCATGTGTGTGTAAAGGCAGGCGTCCCAATACTTTGGGCTAAATTGTGTATCTGGCAAGATTTACAGTGGTGGTGGAACCCTCCTACACATAAATACAAGATTTAGACATAGTTTTAGGACCTGGGATATGAGACAACTTCTCTACATGAAACAGCATGTTTGGGATTCGAACCCAGACACTCAGGGATGCTATGCAGAAGTTCTAACCTCTAAGCCACAGAGCTGCCACATGTGGAAACATCCTACACATAAATACACATAAATACTGCATTTCTTTGGACATACAGGTGATGGAATTACATTACTCAAGAGTTATTCTTCTTGATTTATTCTGTGATATTTGGTGTTTTTTTGGGGGTGAGTTTAGAATAGTGATATTACCCTCAAATTTTGGGGAATTACATTTTTATTTCTGATGTTGGAACACATATCAGATTTTTGGGGCTCAAATTATGATTATTTAGAAATAATAAAAAGCACAAAAAAATTGGACTAATTTTAAATTTGCATCAGCAATAGTATTGATTGTGGTTTTTAAGGACACCTGTGTGAGTTTGGGTAAAGATTGGTGTGAGATGGAGAGTAACTAGTGAAAGTGACAGAGAAAAATATATTTTATCAAAACATTCCACATTCTAGCTTTCTTTAAAAACAAAATATTTTAATTAGAAGCAACATTGTTGCAAAGGAAAATTTATTTCAGAGAAAGATACATTTCATCTCAACATTAAAAGGATTTATTTGTGAAAGTTACAATTGTATCATTAGAATCAATGGCTAAAACTTGCATTGGACTAAAATAGCTCAGATTTTCACTTCCAAAACATGCTCTTTAATTAGCTCTCATTTCGGTATTTACTATAACTCTTGTGAAAAAAGTCACTTGAGTTAAAATTTGAGTTATATTAGCTCTGGGCATGCTCAGTTTAGCTTGCAAATAGTTGTCCAAAAACGGGCATTTTTTTACTTCTCAGACTTTTAAAGATATTTCAGTGTAGAAATCACTTTTTCACACAGTTTAAAAGCAGATTATCTTTAAATAATATACTGCATATTTCAGTACCATTTAGGCAATTATATCATGCTCTAAACATTATTTTCATGTGCACAACTCCAGCTTTTAGTAGAGTAAGGATTTGGGCGCTATTTGGATTCTGGGAGCTATATATAAATTCGATTTTGGTAAGTATTTTTTCTCCAGCGCTATAGTGAATACCGTTTTAGCACAAATTGCCACGATTTGCAGTAATTAGCGCGAATTCGCGCTAATTAGCGCGAATTTGCGGCAATTTGCGCCGCGGCGGTATAGTAAATTACCCCCATAGCTGTTGGATGGTAGGTTGGATGGTTTTTGAACTTGTAACATGAGAGCTGTATAGACATGGGAGCAGACCACTAAGCCATTGTGCTAAGTACAAGACCTGCATAATAGTGTAGTATGATTAAAGAATGAACATAAATAATTACCACTTTATAGCCACCTAAATGAAAAAATAAAAACATGAAAACATGAAAAAAACAACATACAACAAATAGGTAACCTAAATGTTTAATACATGTAATTTAATTTTACATAATAGCAGACATTACTATGTAATAATCCTTCATAACTGCATTCGTTAGCAAAAGAAGGAAAAAAACTAGGAATACTAATTGCAATATACATCAATAGATAGAGCACATCTCATATAAAAATGTTTGGGACTTTGTATGAGGCACACGGACACAAAGAGATAACTTTGATGGAGGACAGCTTTTAATTGGTTCAAATCGCAATACAATTTCATATTTAAATTTTATGCATTTTGCTATATATCAATACTTTTTTATATTTCATCCGAACCAAATATTGCACAATAGTAAATAGTTAATAAATATTCCATCAAGGATATTTCATATATTTGCAGATACACAGTACATATCTTCCAGACATTGCAGTCGCTACCTATGCAACTTGGTAATCCACTAAAACATTTTTTTTTTAAAAAAGGAGACATAAGCAGGGCAGGATTTGGTATATATTGGAAGGAACGTCCATAAAGGTTGATGGGTATATACACTTATCGGTAGATATTAGCTCTATGCATTAGCTCTATGCATTTCGGGCTCTATGCACGGACCAGCCAGAGGGCGTCACAACCGGGAGCTGGGGAGGCATGGCAGGGCGACAACGACCCATACTGACAACGCCCCGTGAGGGTGGAAAAATAAAATTCAAAGTGGTTGTAAGCTATGTAGGGTAACCCCAAATGTGGGGACCTCTGTGAAAAAAAGAAAAAAATTAAAAAAACTGTCACACTGAAAAAATGTTGTAACACTAAAAGCTGTGTGTATCTGTATGTGAAAAAGTGGTGTGTATCAGGGTGTGGTGGAGGGTAGTGTGAGGTGAGAGGACATTAATTAGGCAGGGAAAGAAAAGAAAAAAGGGAGAAAAAGAAACAGAGAAAAGGCTGAGAAAAAATAAAAATAAAAAAAAGGGAGCAATAAAAGGGATTAAAGATAGGAAAGCCGAATAGAGAGTGAATATTGGGAAGAGAAGAAGATACCTGTTGCAAAGTGGAAAAGGCATACAGATAAAAAAGACAGATAGTGTGTGAATATTGAGGAGAAAAGAAAATACCTGTTGCAAAGTGAAGAGAGCAAGTTATGCAGTGTGAGTGCTGTTCCAAACTGAGAAGTGATGTGTGTGATCCTGAGTGTAGGGCCCAGCAAAGGGAGAGGCTTATATGGGAAGTGCCGCCATAACCACGCCCCCAACGTCACACTGACACATGCAAGTGGGGGAGAGAGGAGGGAAGGCGCCATCAACCAGGCCGTAAGACCAGGCGAGATGCGCCCAACCCACCAATCATTCCCCCCTGCGCGCCAGCTATGGAACACACTAACATCGGTGGTGCAGTGCCCGAAGGACACCGCACGCCCGGTGTGCTATGCGTGACGTCGACGTGCAGTGGCGGAACCCCCACTCACCCCAGGCCACAACAAGGCGAAGGGAGAGGGGGGACCCCAGTGCACATCGCAGCTCCCCGAAGCGAAGGCGACGGCAAAGTCCAATGAAGGACATGCACAGGACCACCCACATGCATACGCATTAGCATTATAAAAAATGAAAAAATGGAGCAGGGTAGGATGTTGGAAACAATTTTTACCGTTTTTTGGGAGGAACTAGTTGTAAAGTAAAATATACGCGAGCTGGACATCGAGTTTAGCTAACGAAGGAGCCATGTGTGGAAAATGCAAAAAATATATTAGTGCGACCGTGTGCCTCCATCCCTAATTGATTGATAAAAAAGGGGGAAAAAAGAAGGGTTTTTTTGGGACTTTAAATGAGGTTCAGGGGCCGTTCAGATCCCCTCCTCCATCCCGGGTTTAGTATTCAAAAAGGAAAGTAGAGGGCGGGACTTTGTATGAGGCACACGGACACAAAGAGATAACTTTGATGGAGGACAGCTTTTAATTGGTTCAAATCGCAATACAATTTCATATTTAAATTTTATGCATTTTGCTATATATCAATACTTTTTTATATTTCATCCGAACCAAATATTGCACAATAGTAAATAGTTAATAAATATTCCATCAAGGATATTTCATATATTTGCAGATACACAGTACATATCTTCCAGACATTGCAGTCGCTACCTATGCAACTTGGTAATCCACTAAAACATTTTTTTTTTAAAAAGGAGACATAAGCAGGGGGGGATTTGGTATATATTGGAAGGAACATCCATAAAGGTTGATGGGTATATACACTTATCGGTAGATATTAGCTCTATGCATTTCGGGCCTTGCGGGCCGCTCATCAGGAGCAAAAACCGAAGTGATCATCTGGGGATGAAAAAGACAGATACATTTTAATGATCTAAAAGAATGCTACAGAGCTGGTGGGCAAACATAGAATAGGAGAAAAATCCCCCACCCATACATTTAACCCACAGAACTTACGGATGCGTCTGCATGGGGGTGGTGCGTCCACGAGAGTCACGGACCAGCCAGAGGGCGTCACAACCGGGAGCTGGGGAGGCATGGCAGGGCGACAACGACCCATACTGACAACGCCCCGTGAGGGTGGAAAAATAAAATTCAGGGGGCATTTTTCTCCTATTCTATGTTTGCCCACCAGCTCTGTAGCATTCTTTTAGATCATTAAAATGTATCTGTCTTATTCATCCCCAGATGATCACTTCGGTTTTTGCTCCTGATGAGCGGCCCGCAAGGCCCGAAATGCATAGAGCTAATATCTACCGATAAGTGTATATACCCATCAACCTTTATGGACGTTCCTTCCAATATATACCAAATCCCCCCCTGCTTATGTCTCCTTTTTTTAAAAAAAATGTTTTAGTGGATTACCAAGTTGCATAGGTAGCGACTGCAATGTCTGGAAGATATGTACTGTGTATCTGCAAATATATGAAATATCCTTGATGGAATATTTATTAACTATTTACTATTGTGCAATATTTGGTTCGGATGAAATATAAAAAAGTATTGATATATAGCAAAATGCATAAAATTTAAATATGAAATTGTATTGCGATTTGAACCAATTAAAAGCTGTCCTCCATCAAAGTTATCTCTTTGTGTCCGTGTGCCTCATACAAAGTCCCGCCCTCTACTTTCCTTTTTGAATACTAAACCCGGGATGGAGGAGGGGATCTGAACGGCCCCTGAACCTCATTTAAAGTCCCAAAAAAAACCCTTCTTTTTTTCCCCTTTTTTATCAATCAATTAGGGATGGAGGCACACGGTCGCACTAATATATTTTTTTCATTTTCCACACATGGCTCCTTCGTTAGCTAAACTCGATGTCCAGCTCGCGTATATTTTACTTTACAACTAGTTCCTCCCAAAAAACGGTAAAAATTGTTTCCAACATCCTACCCTGCTCCATTTTTTCATTTTTTATAATGCTAATGCGTATGCATGTGGGTGATCCTGTGCATGTCCTTCATTGGACTTTGCCGTCGCCTTCGCTTCGGGGAGCTGCGACGTGCACTGGGGTCCCCCCCTCTCCCTTCGCCTTGTTGTGGCCTGGGGTGAGTGGGGGTTCCGCCACTGCACGTCGACGTCATGCATAGCACACCGGGCGTGCGGTGTCCTTCGGGCACTGCACCACCGATGTTAGTGTGTTCCATAGCTGGCGCACAGGGGGGAATGATTGGTGGGTTGGGCGCATCTCGCCTGGTCTTACGGCCTGGTTGATGGCGCCTTCCCTCCTCTCTCCCCCACTTGCATGTGTCAGTGTGATGTTGGGGGCGTGGTTATGGTGGCACTTCCCATATAAGCCTCTCCCTTTGCTGGGCCCTACACTCAGGATCACACACATCACTTCTCAGTTTGGAACAGCACTCACACTGCATAACTTGCTCTCTTCACTTTGCAACAGGTATTTTCTTTTCTCCTCAATATTCACACACTATCTGGCTTTTTTATCTGTATGCCTTTTCCACTTTGCAACAGGTATCTTCTTCTCTTCCCAATATTCACTCTCTATTTGGCTTTCCTATCTTTAATCCCTTTTATTGCTCCCTTTTTTTTATTTTAATTTTTTCTCAGCCTTTTCTCTGTTTCTTTTTCTCCCTTTTTTCTTTTCTTTCCCTGCCTAATTAATGTCCTCTCACCTCACACTACCCTCCCCCACACCCTGATACACACCACTTTTTCACATACAGATACACACAGCTTTTAGTGTTACAACATTTTTTCAGTGTGACAGTTTTTAATTTTTTTCTTTTTTTCACAGAGGTCCCCACATTTGGGGTTACCCTACATAGCTTACAACCACTTTGAATTTTATTTTTCCACCCTCACGGGGCGTTGTCAGCAGGGCCGTTTGAAGGAATTTGGGGGCCCCAAGCAAAATGGACATGAGGGCCCCCCCCCCCCCCGCATGCACGCAAAGCGCAGAACCACAGCAAGCAGAAAACCAACAGCCGGGTGGATGGAAGGTGTGATGGTGGGGCAAGATGAATCACTAGTGCCCCAGCATAGCATGAAATATAAAATAGGGCTTCATATGGTGTAGATCAACCAATGAGGTTTATTTATAAAAATATAGCCAATAAAAGTGATCACAAAATGGTAAAATATGAATAAAAGCATCTTTATGCTTCCCCCATTACTTTTATTCATATTTTACCATTTTGTGATCACTTTCCATCCACCCGGCTGTGCCAGTGTGACAGTGAGCTCTCTTCTTTCTATTCACAGTCACTGAGAGACTCTTACTATCACCATATAGCATCAATTGTTACAACTTTCTATTGTGTTACCATGCACTTGTGCTTATATATATGTCACATTCATTTATTATGAGTTGGTGATCCATTATCACCGTGGTCATTCTCACATTCTTTTTACCCCCCCTATGTTTTTCTATTCTCACCTCCCCTTCTTTCAGAGGCGTATCTAGTGAAAATTGCGCCTATGGCAAAATCACTGATGATGCCAACACACAGTGAGACCGCTCCACATTGCTCTGCACAACCACAGAGAGACAGACTGCTCCGCATTGCCCTGCACACAGACTTCTCCACATTGTTCTGCACACAGACTGCTCCGCACTGTTCTGCACACAGACTGCTCCGCATTTCCCTGCACACAGACTGCTCCATATTGCCCTGCACACAGACTGCTCCGCATTGCCCTGCACGCAGACTGCTCCGCATTGCCCTGCACGCAGACTGCTCCGCATTGCCCTGCACGCAGACTGCTCCGCATTGCCCTGCACGCAGACTGCTCCGCATTGCCCTGCACGCAGACTGCTCCGCATTGCCCTGCACGCAGACTGCTCCGCATTGCCCTGCACGCAGACTGCTCCGCATTGCCCTGCACGCAGACTGCTCCGCATTGTTCTGCACGCAGACTGCTCCGCATTGTTCTGCACGCAGACTGCTCCGCATTGCCCTGCACGCAGACTGCTCCGCATTGCCCTGCACGCAGACTGCTCCGCATTGCCCTGCACGCAGACTGCTCCGCATTGCCCTGCACGCAGACTGCTCCGCATTGCTCTGCACGCAGACTGCTCCGCATTGTTCTGCACGCAGACTGCTCCGCATTGTTCTGCACGCAGACTGCTCCGCATTGTTCTGCACGCAGATTGCTCCGCATTGTTCTGCACGCAGATTGCTCCGCATTGTTCTGCACACAGACTGCTCCTCATTGTTCTGCACAGCCACAGAAGACAGAGTGCTGTGCCCCCCACAGACCTCCCCCTCCTCCAATAGTACAGACCTCCTTGAATAAAACACCCCCCTACATAGAATATAGCTCTGTCCAGAAGCAAAAAAACATCAGCAAGCCCCCTCCCCCTCCTCGGGCAGCGGAGGACATTGTTACTGCACCAGGGAGCAGCTCATATACACAGAACACCCAGACAGCAGCTGGAGAGTAGAGGACAGTGTGCAGCTGTGCTGCCTGGGTGTAGAGAAGATCGTGACAGGCTTGGGAGTGAGAGACAGAAAGGAGGAGGACACATGCAGGCACAACTTGGAGGTGTGTTTCCAGCTGTAGAAAAAAAACTGCCAAAAGGAAGCAATGCCACTGCTTACTTACTTGTGGTAAAGCACAGACAACAGTTCAGACGTCTGCCCGGCGCTCCCCCCATACAGTACAGTCCCACTTCCGGCTATCCATATCTTCATCAAATCTGGCGGGCTGTGGAAGGAGGTGGGCAGGTTATAGCAGGCATCTGAATGCTGATTGGCTGAGAGTCGGCCAGGGGGGGGAGGGGCCGGACAATTTCTGCAGAGACACAGCTAGGATCATATTGGATCGGCTAACTCTCAGACATCCTCGGAACATCCTCAGCCACTCACAGGACATTGGGGGCCCCAAGCCAGCTCGGGGGCCCCAAGCAATTGCTTGTTTTGCCTGTCCTGTAGCGATGGGCCTGGTTGTCAGTATGGGTCATTGTCGCCCTGCCATGCCTCCCCAGCTCCCGGTTGTGACGCCCTCTGGCTGGTCCGTGACTCTCGTGGACGCACGACCCCCATGCAGACGCATCCGTAAGTTCTGTGGGTTAAATGTATGGGTGGGGGATTTTTCTCCTATTCTATGTTTGCCCACCAGCTCTGTAGCATTCTTTTAGATCATTAAAATGTATCTGTCTTTTTCATCCCCAGATGATCACTTCGGTTTTTGCTCCTGATGAGCGGCCCGCAAGGCCCGAAATGCATAGAGCTAATATCTACCGATAAGTGTATATACCCATCAACCTTTATGGACGTTCCTTCCAATATATACCAAATCCCCCCCTGCTTATGTCTCCTTTTAAAAAAAAAAAATGTTTTAGTGGATTACCAAGTTGCATAGGTAGCGACTGCAATGTCTGGAAGATATGTACTGTGTATCTGCAAATATATGAAATATCCTTGATGGAATATTTATTAACTATTTACTATTGTGCAATATTTGGTTCGGATGAAATATAAAAAAGTATTGATATATAGCAAAATGCATAAAATTTAAATATGAAATTGTATTGCGATTTGAACCAATTAAAAGCTGTCCTCCATCAAAGTTATCTCTTTGTGTCCGTGTGCCTCATACAAAGTCCCGCCCTCTACTTTCCTTTTTGAATACTAAACCCGGGATGGAGGAGGGGATCTGAACGGCCCCTGAACCTCATTTAAAGTCCCAAAAAACCCCTTCTTTTTTTCCCCTTTTTTATCAATCAATTAGGGATGGAGGCACACGGTCGCACTAATATATTTTTTGCATTTTCCACACATGGCTCCTTCGTTAGCTAAACTCGATGTCCAGCTCGCGTATATTTTACTTTACAACTAGTTCCTCCCAAAAAACGGTAAAAATTGTTTCCAACATCCTACCCTGCTCCATTTTTTCATTTTTTATAATGCTAATGCGTATGCATGTGGGTGGTCCTGTGCATGTCCTTCATTGGACTTTGCCGTCGCCTTCGCTTCGGGGAGCTGCGATGTGCACTGGGGTCCCCCCCTCTCCCTTCGCCTTGTTGTGGCCTGGGGTGAGTGGGGGTTCCGCCACTGCACGTCGACGTCACGCATAGCACACCGGGCGTGCGGTGTCCTTCGGGCACTGCACCACCGATGTTAGTGTGTTCCATAGCTGGCGCGCAGGGGGGAATGATTGGTGGGTTGGGCGCATCTCGCCTGGTCTTACGGCCTGGTTGATGGCGCCTTCCCTCCTCTCTCCCCCACTTGCATGTGTCAGTGTGACGTTGGGGGCGTGGTTATGGCGGCACTTCCCATATAAGCCTCTCCCTTTGCTGGGCCCTACACTCAGGATCACACACATCACTTCTCAGTTTGGAACAGCACTCACACTGCATAACTTGCTCTCTTCACTTTGCAACAGGTATTTTCTTTTCTCCTCAATATTCACACACTATCTGTCTTTTTTATCTGTATGCCTTTTCCACTTTGCAACAGGTATCTTCTTCTCTTCCCAATATTCACTCTCTATTTGGCTTTCCTATCTTTAATCCCTTTTATTGCTCCCTTTTTTTTATTTTTATTTTTTCTCAGCCTTTTCTCTGTTTCTTTTTCTCCCTTTTTTCTTTTCTTTCCCTGCCTAATTAATGTCCTCTCACCTCACACTACCCTCCCCCACACCCTGATACACACCACTTTTTCACATACAGATACACACAGCTTTTAGTGTTACAACATTTTTTCAGTGTGACAGTTTTTAATTTTTTTTCTTTTTTTCACAGAGGTCCCCACATTTGGGGTTACCCTACATAGCTTACAACCACTTTGAATTTTATTTTTCCACCCTCACGGGGCGTTGTCAGTATGGGTCATTGTCGCCCTGCCATGCCTCCCCAGCTCCCGGTTGTGACGCCCTCTGGCTGGTCCGTGACTCTCGTGGACGCACCACCCCCATGCAGACGCATCCGTAAGTTCTGTGGGTTAAATGTATGGGTGGGGGATTTTTCTCCTATTCTATGTTTGCCCACCAGCTCTGTAGCACTCTTTTAGATCATTAAAATGTATCTGTCTTTTTCATCCCCAGATGATCACTTCGGTTTTTTCTCCAGATGAGCGGCCCGCAAGGCCCGAAATGCATAGAGCTAATATCTACCGATAAGTGTATATACCCATCAACCTTTATGGACGTTCCTTCCAATATATACCAAATCCCCCCCTGCTTATGTCTCCTTTTTTTAAAAAAAATGTTTTAGTGGATTACCAAGTTGCATAGGTAGCGACTGCAATGTCTGGAAGATATGTACTGTGTATCTGCAAATATATGAAATATCCTTGATGGAATATTTATTAACTATTTACTATTGTGCAATATTTGGTTCGGATGAAATATAAAAAAGTATTGATATATAGCAAAATGCATAAAATTTAAATATGAAATTGTATTGCGATTTGAACCAATTAAAAGCTGTCCTCCATCAAAGTTATCTCTTTGTGTCCATGTGCCTCATACAAAGTCCCGCCCTCTACTTTCCTTTTTGAATACTAAACCCGGGATGGAGGAGGGGATCTGAACGGCCCCTGAACCTCATTTAAAGTCCCAAAAAAACCCTTCTTTTTTTCCCCTTTTTTATCATATAAAAATGTTTCTTTCACATACATGGATCATGGTTACAGTGCAGTGCTAATTAAAAACTTAGTGGAAATTGGCATTTGCGCGTACGCGGATTTGCTAATTAGCGCTGATTTCACATTTACTAACACTTGTTTGCTGCTAATAGCGCTCTTTTTCATTCGCAAATTCGCGCATGGAATTTTTAATTGTCAAAAATTGGAGCTATTTTTTGCGATGTGCTCAGTACTTCCTGGAGTTATAGTAAATCAGCCCCTGTGTGTCTGTGTGAATTTTAAAATTTTTGACACTTTCCTTTGTGAAATGGTAGGGGTACAATGTACCCCGTTACCAATTCACATGGGGGGGCCGGAATCTGGGGGTCGCCTTTGTTAAAGGGGCTTCCAGATTCCGATAAGCAGACCCCCACAACCACTGGGAAAGGGTTGTGGGAATGAGGCCCTTGTCCCCATCAACATGGGGACATCCCCCCCATGTTGAGGGCATGTGGCCTGGTACGGTTCAGGAGGAGGGCGCTCTCTCGTCCCCCCCCTTTTCCTGCGGCCTGCCAGGTTGTGTGCTCGGATAAGGGTCTGGTATGGATTTATGAGGGGGACCCCACTCCATTTTTTTTTTATTCTGTTGCAGGGTTCCCCTTAAAATCCATACCAGACCTGAAGGGCCTGTTAATGGAATTTTGGGGGACCCCCACACATTTTTTTTAATTATTTTTCAATGACTTTCAATTTTTTTTCTCTGTATTGCCAGGACCGACAATTCTTTACAGCCGCGAGTAGGTTTAAATGACTTTGCATGGTAGCCAATCAGCTTCTAACTTCAGTTTGTTCAATTAAAGGGGTTGTAAACCTTCGTGTTTCTTTCACCTTAATGCATTAAGGTGAAAAAACACCTTGCAGTCACCGGCCCCCATGAGCCCCCATTTTTCTTACCTGAGCCCCGAATCTCCATGGGCGCGATCCCGCGTTGCTTTCCCCCAGCTCTTGTCAGCTCTTCATTGGATGATTGATAGCAGTGCAGCCATTGGCTCCCTCTGCTGTCAATCAAATCAATGACACGGCTGGCCGGGGGCGGGGCCGAGCCATACACTTGGCGGCTATGGCCGCCGAGTGTATCACACGGGAGCACGCCCGCAAGGTAACCCCCTCGGGAGAGAGCTTCCCAGAGGAGGTAAGATCTTGCGGGGAGGAGCAACTGAGCAAATTTGAGTGTTTTTGATTTGATTACATTATTGGATAATTTTTATTATTATTATATTATTATTTGTTATAATTATTTATAGTTCTTTATTATATTTTATAATTTATGATTTTGTGTTTCAAACTTTATCATACCCGGGATGTCTACTAGACTCTTGTTTGGACAGATTTAAGTGAGTTATTCCTAAGAATTACAGGTCTACAATATAAAACGCCAAATTTCCATGCAAAATAATTGTACCGCTTTCAGCACCTAAAATCTGACAGAATCATACCGCCAGGGAGGTAAAATTGTCACTCTTTTTTTTGTTTATAAATTTTTTTTTTATTGGTCTAAATTCTTGAAGAAATTAGATTTTTTTTTGTTGGATATGTTTTATAGCAGAACATAAAAATATATAAACATTTTTTAATTGTCAGTCTTTTTTTGTTTATAGCACAAAGAATTAAAAAAAAACACAGTGGTGATCAAATACCACCAAAAGAAAGCTCTATGTGTGGGGAAAAAAAGACAAATTTTATTTGGGTACAGCGCTGCATGACCGCACAATTGTCAGGTATAGTTAAGCAGTGCCGTATCGCAAAAAATGACCTGGTCAATAAAGTGGTTGTAAACCCCATTCATGAAAGTTGAAATAAGCACATATATCTGTAGTGTTTATGTGTCTCTCTCTCTCTCTCTCTAAAGCTCTAAGGGGTTGATTTACTAAAGGCAAATCCACTTTGCACTAAAAATGTTTTATGCTTGTACATGTGCATTAGAATATTATGCTTTTAATTAATACAAAATTAAGGAGTCAGTTATATCTTTGAAATTATGAGTCCCTAACATGAGTCCTGTATGCATCAGTAGTAGTTTCCTATAGTCTAATTTGCTCTATATATCCCCCCCCCCAAAAAAAAAAAAAAAACTTTTGATGTGATTGCAGGTAGTTCAGTTTCAATAAACATTTATTACAGATTTGGATATGGCTTATCTTCTGTGTAAAGCATTAAAGCTGGATCAAAGATTATTTTCATTTAACCACTTGACCACTGGGCACTTAAACCCCCTTAATAACCAGACCAATTTTCAGCTTTTGGTGCTCTCACATTTTGAATGACAATTACTCAGTCATACAACACTGTACCCATATGAATTTTTTCTCCTTTTTTTCACACAAATAGAGCTTTCTTTTGGTGGTATTTAATCACTGTTGGGTTTTTTATTTTTTGCGCTATAAGAGAAAAAAGACTGAAAATTTTGTAAAAAAATGATTTTTTTTTTCGTTTCTGTTATAAAATTTTGCAAATTACTATTTTTTCTTCATAAATTTTGGCCAAAATTTATACTGCTACATATCTTTGGTAATAATAAGTACAAATTGGTGGATATTATTTGGTCTTTGTGAAAGTTATAGAGTCCACAAGCTATGGTGCCAATATCTGAAAATTGATCACACCTGAAGTACTGAAGGCCGATCTCATTTCTTGAGACCCTAACATGCCAGAAAAGTACAAATACCCCCCAAATGACCCCTTTTTGGAAAGAAGACATTCCAAGGTATTCAGAAAGAGGCATTGTGAGTTTTTCGAAGTTGTCATTTTTTTCCCACAATTCTTTGCAAAATCAAGATTTTTTTTTTTCTCTTTTTTTTTTTCACAAAATTGTCATATTAGCAGGTTATTTCTCACACACAGCATATGCATTCCACAAATTACACCCCAAAACACATTCTGCTATTCCTCCCGAGTATGGCGATACCACATGTGTGAGACTTTTACACAGCGTGGCCACATAGAGAGGCCCAACATGCAGGGAGCCCCTTCAGGCGTTCTGGAGCACCGAGGCCAATTCTGACATTTCTCTCCTACATGTAAAAATCATCATTTATTTGCTAGAAAATTACATAGAACCCCAAAACATTATATATGTTTTTTTAGCAAAGACCTTAGAGAATATAATGGTGGTTGTTGCAACTTTTTATCTCGCACGATATTTGCGCAGCAATTTTTTTAACGCGTTTTTTACGGAAAAAAAATGTTTTGTGCTTAAAAAAAAAAAAAACAGTAAAGTTAGCCCAATGTTTTTGCATAATGTGAAGGATGAAGTTACGCCGAGTAAATAGATACCTAACATGTCACCCTTAAAAATTGCACACACTCGTGGAATGGCGCGAAACTTCGCTACTTAAAAAAATCCCCATAGGCAACGCTTTAAATATTTTTACTGGTTACATGTTTTGAGTTACAGAGGAGGTCTAGGGCCAAAATGATTGCTCTCGCTCTAACGTTCGCAGAGATACCTCACATGTGTGGTTTGAAAACCGTTTTCATATGTGGGCGGGACTTACGTATGCGTTCGCTTCTGTATGCAAGCTCACGGGGACAGGGGCGCTTTAAAAAAAATTATATATTTTTTTATTGTTCATTTAACTTTATTTATTTTAGTTTGACATGTTTTTCCGCCCCAAAAATTTTTTTGATCACTTTTATACCTATTACAAGGAACGTAAACATCCCTTGTAATAGGAATATGGCATGACAGGTCCTCTTTACAGTGAGATATGGGGTCAATAAGACCCCACATCTCACCTCTAGGCTGGGAAGCCTGAAAAAAAACAAAAAAAAACAACAATCCTGGCTTTGATCGTAGCGGTGAGTCGGTAGAAGCACCGGAGGGCAGCGGGAGGGGGGGACATCCCCTCTCGCCTCCCGTAAGAATCATCAAGCAGCAGAACAGCCGCTATGATTGTTCTTATGGTGTAGGGAATCGCCGGCTGAAAAAGCTGATATCTGAATGATGCCTGTAGCTGCACCCATCATTCAGATATCCCCGCACATAGTCAAGGACGTCATATGACAGCCGGCGGGCGGGAAGTGGGCATTGCGCAGTATTGCCGGGCATTGCGGAGTATTGCCGGGCATTGCAGGGCATTGCGGAGTATTGCGGACTATGGCAGGGTATTGCGGAGTATGACAGGGTATTGCACGGGGTATTGTGCAGGGTATTGCAGAGTATTGTGCAGGGTATTGCAGAGTATTGCGCAGGGTATTGCAGAGTATTGCGCAGGGTATTGCAGAGTATTGCGCAGGGTATTGCAGAGTATTGCGCAGGGTATTGCAGAGTATTGCGCAGGGTATTGCAGAGTATTGCGCAGGGTATTGCAGAGTATTGCGTAGGGTATTGCAGAGTATTGCGTAGGGTATTGCAGAGTATTGCGTAGGGTATTGCAGAGTATTGCGCAGGGTATTTTGCAGAGTATTGCGCAGGGTATTTTGCAGAGTATTGCGCAGGGTATTTTGCAGAGTATTGCGCAGGGTATTTTGCAGAGTATTGCGCAGGGTATTGCGCAGGGTATTTTGCAGGGTATTGCAGAGTATTGTGCAGGGTATTGCAGAGTATTGCGCAGGGTATTGCAGAGTATTGCGTAGGGTATTGCAGAGTATTGCGCAGGGTATTTTGCAGAGTATTGCGCAGGGTATTTTGCAGAGTATTGCGCAGGGTATTTTGCAGAGTATTGCGCAGGGTATTTTGCAGAGTATTGCGCAGGGTATTTTGCAGAGTATTGCGCAGGGTATTTTGCAGAGTATTGCGCAGGGTATTTTGCAGAGTATTGCGCAGGGTATTTTGCAGAGTATTGCGCAGGGTATTTTGCAGAGTATTGCGCAGGGTATTTTGCAGAGTATTGCGCAGGGTATTTTGCAGAGTATTGCGCAGGGTATTTTGCAGAGTATTGCGCAGGGTATTTTGCAGAGTATTGCGCAGGGTATTTTGCAGAGTATTGCGCAGGGTATTTTGCAGAGTATTGCGCAGGGTATTGCGCAGGGTATTGCGCAGGGTATTGCGCAGGGTATTGCGCAGGGTATTTTGCAGGGTATTGCGCAGGGTATTGCGCAGGGTATTGCGCAGGGTATTGCGCAGGGTATTGCGCAGGGTATTGCGCAGAGTATTGCGCGGGGTATTGCAGAGTATTGCGCGGGGTATTGCAGAGTATTGCGCCAGGGTATTGCAGAGTATTGCGCCAGGGTATTGCAGAGTATTGCACCAGAGTATTGCACCAGAGTATTGCACCAGAGTATTGCACCAGAGTATTGCGCAGAGTATTTTGCAGAGTATTGGCAGGGTGTATTGCAGAGTATTGGCAGGGTATTGCACCAGGGATGGCTGAGCAGGGATGGATGGATGGCTGGATCTGTGACTGCAATTGTCACAGATCCAGCCCACAGAGCTGCTGCTGCCATCCGCTCCCTCCCCTCTCCTCTCACACTGTACCGATCGGTACAAAGAGGGGAGGGAGGAACCGGCATCATCAAATGACGCCGGTCTGTTTACAAGTGATTGCTCCGTCATTTGACGGAGCGATCACGTGGTAAACAGCCGCTATCAGCGGCGATTTACCGCGATTCGTGATCCGCCGGGTCCTCTGGACCCGGCGGTCACGGAGTTTCCCGTGTGCGCGCCCCAGGGGGCGCGCGGGAGCGCGATTCTGGGAGGACGTTATATAACGTCCTCCCAGAGTTAAGCAACCACCTTGTCGACGTTATTTGTCGGCAGGTGGTTGTAAAGTGGTTAAAATATATCACATTTATTAACCCCTTCGCGCCCGGCATACGAGTTTTCACGGCCACAATGTGGCTCTACAATGCCGGGAGGCCGTTATTATACGGCCTCCCCTTTCCTCGTTCCCCGCGCGCGCTCCCGAGCGCGCATCGGGGAACTTCTGTGCTGGCCATGTCCCTGGGACACAGCCATTCACAGATCGCAGTAAATAGCCAATCACAGCGGCTATTTACAGCGCGATCGAGGAGACCAATGAGAGATGATCTCAAATGTAAACATATGAGATCATCTCTCAGTGCCTGCTCTCCCTCCTCACACAGACGCCGTGTGTGAGGAGAGAGAGCGATCTGTCATTGTGCCAGTGAGTCTGAGCTTTTGTCAGTGCCCAATCAGTGCCCAATCAGTGCCCATAACAGTATAACAGTATATAAAAACACAGTGAATACAGTGAAAACACAGTGCCCACCTGTGCCATCTGTGCCCACCTGTAGCCATCTGTGCCACCTGTGATCAGTGCACATTTGTGCTCATAAGTGCCCACCTGTGCCACCTCATCGGTGCCCACCTGTGCCACCTCATCGGTGCCCACCTGTGCAATCAGTGCACATCTGTTCCACCTCATCTGTGCCGCTTCATTAGTGCCATCTGTGCCGCCTCATTAGTGCCATCTGTGCCGCCTCATTAGTGCCATCTGTGCCGCCTCATTAGTCCCATCTGTGCCGCCTCAGTGCCATCAATAAGTGCACATCTGTGCTGCCTCATCAGTGTACATCTGTTTCACCACCTCCGTACCCATCTGTGCCACCTCAGTACCCATCTGTGCCGCCTTATTAGTGCACATCTGTGCAATCAATCAGGGCCCATCTGCGCCACACACCTGTGAAGTCGCATCACCACCGCCAGCAACCAAAATGTCAAAAAGGTGTTTTACCGCCGAGAAGGCATACCAAATTCTTTCCACGCCTGAGAGCGACGGGGAGCTCTCTTTTTCAGATTCCGATTCAGGTTCTGAGTCGGACGTAAACTATGAGCCAGTCTTTAGTAGTGGAACAGAGACAGCCTCAGAGGAGGAAGATAGTCGGCCCGCCAAAAGAAGGCGCTCTGCTGAGGCAGCAGTAGCATCCACCAGCACCGCAGTGCCATCCACCAGCACCGCAGTGCCATCCACCAGCACCGCAGTGCCATCCACCAGCACCGCAGTGCCTCAGCAAGAAAGGCCAAGGACCCATGCTGGACTTCCCTATGCCCTCCAGAACCCCTTGTGGCTTCCTCCTAATTCAGGAGAAGCCAACATTCCCCCTTTCACTGCCCAGCCAGGAGTCCAGGTGAATACGGACAATTTTTCCCCCATCAATTTTTTCAATTTAATTTTTACCGAGGACATGCTAGCCAACATTGTCACCCAGTGCAACCTATATGCCCAGCAATTTATTGCAAGTAATCCTACATCCTATTATGCCCGTCCCTTCGAGTGGAGAGACCTAACGGTGGAGGAGTTGAAGGTTTTTTTAGGCCTCACATTTTGCATGGGACTCAACCCAAAAAACACTTTTCGTTCCTTTTGGTCCAAACGCCCCATCTACCATATGCCAATATTCTCCAGCGTAATGCCCAGAACCAGGTACCTCATGATCATGAGGTTTCTCCACTTCAATGATACCACCCAGTGCCTTCCCCGAAATCACCCAAATTATGACAGGCTTTTCAAAATTCGGCCCTTACTAAATTATTTTTCAGAAGTATTCCCCCAGTTATATACCCCGGACCAACACATATGTGTGGATGAGTCCCTTGTAAAATTTAAAGGCAGGCTTCAACTAAAGCAATTTATCCCCAGCAAAAGGGCCCGCTATGGGGTGAAGGTGTACAAACTCTGTGACCGAATCACAGGGTACGTGTATGGCTTCCTAGTGTACGAAGGGAAGGACACCCAGCTGCATCCCCCCAATTGCCCAGACTACTTGGGAACAAGTGGGAAAGTTGTTTGGCAACTCATCAGCCCCCTACTGGAAAAAGGCTACCACTTATATGTGGATAACTTTTATACATCCCTTCCCCTGTTTCGCAACCTGCACCTGAAGAAGACGCCAGCATGTGGCACGGTCAGAAATAACCGGAAGGGCTTTCCTCAAAGTCTTGTGAATAGGAAGTTGAGAAGAGGAGAGTCGGCAAGTCTGCGAAACCAGGAGGTTCTGGCAGTGAAGTGGAAGGACAGAAGGGATGTATATATGTTATCTTCCATCCACAACGATACCTTTGTGGAAAACCCCAGAAGGAATGGCACCACCATCCAAAAGCCCAAATGCATCCAGGACTACAATTCATTCATGGGGGGAGTCGACTTGAACGACCAAATGCTGGAACCATATCTTTCCACAAGACGGACATACCATTGGTATAAAAAAGTAGCAATTTATTTTTTTCATTTGGCCATATATAACTCTTATATTATTTATCGCAAGTCCACCCAAAACCCCCTAAGCTTCCTTGGCTACCAGGAGGAAATCACCACTGCCCTGATATTCCAGAGTGGCCCACCCCAAAACATCCGATCTGATGTTATGAGTCGACTCTCTGAACGTCACTTTCCTGATAAAGTCCCTCCCACAGCAACAGGCCGACAACGTCAAAAAAAATGCAAGGTGTGTGCCAGTGGAGGAGTCAGACGAGACACAGTTTATTATTGTGCTGAGTGTCCTTCCCAACCAGGCCTCTGTGTAATTGACTGCTTTCGCCGTTACCATACTTCACTAAATTATTAGTAAAGTATGGTAAACGTAATCCTCATTGCCTGCCTTCACACCCCTTATGCTACTGCCTGCTTTGTAACTGACCCTGGCTTGTTATTCGACCACGCTTCTGCCTAACGATTCTGTACTACCTCTGCCTGATCTGGAACTGACCTTGGACTGTTTGACCATGCTTTTTGTCTGCCTCTTGGATTGATCTTGTACCCTGCTACTGGACTAGTGGGATTCAACACAGGGGTATCACATATGTGAGGGGCTCCAGAAAAGTTTTTCTGGATGAAGAAAACAATTTTTTTTGTTTTCTCATCCGAGATTAGGGTCTGGAGACTCGGAGGCTTCAAAGAGATTTGGGTGGGAGAAGCCTCTACCCCTGTCCCCATTCTGTCCTGAACAAGGCCCTACTTCTGCCTGCTGCCTGTAGGACCTATGCCATCATGCCTCTGCCTGTCGCATGAACTGACCACAGCAAATGGATCTGCCTACTACCAGGACTAATATCTTTGCCACTGCTGACAATATTTCTGCCTGCACTGACCCAGGACTGTTTATGGACAGTATCCCTGCCTGCTGCCTGGACAATTGTGTATGCCATTGCTGACGAAGTCCCTGCCTGCTGCCTGGACCAGTGCTATCCTGCTGTGTAGAACTGTGCTACTAAAACCACAGGTAATCTTTTGTTTACGCTTTTCTCAGCATAATGTATTTTGGGGTGTAATTCTTGGTATGTGCATGCTATGTGTCCTTAGAACATCTGATGGTGTTCCTTGCATGTTGGGCCTCTGTATGTGGACAGGCTGTGTAAAAGTCCTACACATTTGGTATCGCCATACTCAGGAGGAGTAGCAGAATGTATTTTGGGGTGTCATTTTTGCTATGTAAATGCTATGTGTTGGAGATATCTTATGAACTGACAACTTTGTGTAAAAAAAATGCATTTTCATTTTTTTCCCACATTTTCCAAATACTTCTGGAAAAAATGAACTGTTCAAAAGACTCATTATGCCTCATAGATTATACGTTGGGGTGTTAGCTTTCCAAAATGGGGTCATTTTGTGGGTGTTTCCATTGTCCTGGTGCTCCAGGGCCTTCAAAACTATAGTAGGTGGTTGAGAAATGAGATGTGTAATTTATGCGCCTAGAATGCCTGAAGGTGCTACTTCAATGTAGGTCCTCTTTTTGTGGACAGGCTGTGTAAAAGTCCCACACATGTGGTATCGCCATACTCAGGAGGAGTAGTAGAATGTATTTTGGGGTGTTATTTTTGCTATGTAAATGCTATGTGTTGGAGATATCTTATAAACTGACAACTTTGTGTAAAAAAAATGCGTTTTCATTTTTTTTCCACATTTTCCAAAAACTTCTGGAAAAAAATGAACTGTTCAAAAGACTCATTATGCCTCATAGATTATACGTTGGGGTGTTAGCTTTCCAAAATGGGGTCATTTTGTGGGTGTTTCCATTGTCTTGGTGCTCCAGGGCCTTCAAAACTATAATAGGTGGTTGAGAAATGAGATGTGTAGTTTATGCGCCTAGAATGCCTGAAGGTGCTACTTCAATGTAGGTTCTCTGTATGTGGACAGGCTGTGTAAAAGTCCCACACATGGGGTATTGCCATACTCAGGAGGAGTAACAGAATGTATTTTGGGGTGTCATTTTTGCTATGTAAATGCTATGTGTTGGAAATATCTTATAAATGGACAACTTTGCGTAAAAAAAAATGCTTTTTCATTTTTTTTCCACATATTCCAAAAACTTCTGGAAAAAAATGAACCGGTAAAAAGACTCATTATGCCTCATAGATTATACGTTGGGGTGTTAGCTTTCCAAAATGGGGTCATTTTGTGGGTGTTTCCATTGTCCTGGTGCTCCAGGGCCTTCAAAAGTATAATAGGTAGTCAACTAGTTAGATGTGTAATTTATGCTCATAGAACACCTGATGGTGCTCCCTGCATGTTGGGCCTCTGTATGTGGCCAGGCAGTAAAAAAGTCCCACACATGTGGTATTATAATACTCAGGAGGAGTAGCAGAATGTATTTTGGGGTGTCATTAGTGGTATGCACATGCCATGTGAGAGGAATAAGCTATTACAATGAAAATTTTGAGGAAAAAAAAAATCGTAATTTTGCAAAGAATCGTGGGAAAAAATTACAACTTCAAATAACTCACCATGCCTCTTACTAAATACCTTGGAATGTCTACTTTCCAAAAAGGGGTTATTTGGGGGGCATTTGTACTTTCTTGGCATTTTAGGGTCTCAAGAAATGAGATAGGCCGCCAGTACATCAGATGTGATAATTTTTTTATGATTTGCACTATAGCTTGTAGACTCTAAAACTTTTACACAGACCAAATAATTTCCAAAAATTTGGGGTTATTTTTATCAAAGATATGTAGCAGTATAAATTGTGGCCAAAATTTATGAAGAAAAATTTATAATTTGCAAAATTTTATCACAGAAACTAAGAAAAATGTGTTTTTTTTCAAAATTTTCGGTCTTTTTTCATTTATAGCGCAAAAAATAAAAACCCCAGAGGTGATCAAATACCACCAAAAGAAAGCTCTATTTGTATGAAAAAAAGGACAAAAAAATCATTTGGGTACAGTGTTGCATGACTGAGTAATTGTCATTCAAAGTGTGAGAGCACCGAAAGCTGAAAATTGGTCTGGGCAGGAGGGGTGTTTAGTGCCCAGTAAGCAAGTGGTTAATAAGGCTTCTTTCCAGCGTTGACAGATTTATGGATCTTAACATTTGGCTTCTATGAAAAATCCTTGTCACATTTTTCACATGGCTTCTCTCCTGTGTGAATTTTCTAGTGTTGAGTAAGATGTTCCCTTTGTATGAAGAATTTGTCACATTTTGAAGATGTAAATGGCCTTTTCTCCCATGTGAATCCTCTGGTATATAGTAACATTAGAACTATGTAAGAAGCACTTTCTACAATCTGATCATTTAAATGATTTCTCTCTTGTGTGAATGCTTTTATGTGTATTAAGATTATAACCTTGTGAGAAGCACTTGCCACATTCTAAACATTTAAATGATTTCTCTCCAGTGTGAATCATCTGGTGTTTAGTAAGATCAGAATGTTGTGAGAAGCACTTGCCACATTCTGAGCATTTAAATGGTTTCTCCCCTGTGTGAATCCTCTGGTGTTGAGTAAGATTACTATTTTCTGAGAAGCACTTGCCACATTCTGAACATTTAAACGTTTTTTCTCCTGTGTGAATCTTCTGGTGTCGAGTAAGATGACTATTTTGTGAGAAGCACTTGCCACATTCTGAACATTTAAACGGTTTCTCTCCTGTGTGAATTCTCAGGTGATTAGCAAGAATATTACTTTGTAAGAAGGACTTTTCACATTCTGAACATTTAAACGGTTTCTCTCCTGTGTGAATTCTCAGGTGATTAGCAAGAAGATTACTTTGTAAGAAGGACTTTTCACATTCTGAACATTTAAACGGTTTCTCTCCTGTGTGAGTCTTCTGGTGTCGAGTAAAATCAGCATGTTGTAAGAAGTTCTTGTCACATTCTGAACATTTATATGGCCTCTCTCCAGTGTGAATCCTCAGATGAACATTGAGTTTGGACTTAGAAGTAAATATCTTCTGGCACTCAGAGCACGAATACAAATTTTCTCTGCTTTGACTCATCTTGTGTTAATGTCAATCAGTTTAGCTGTGATTTTTCTTTTCAACAATAGATGTTCAATTTACAGCTGAGCTTAGTAATTTACCTATATGAAAAATAAGAACAGATGTTTACACAGATGTTATTATTACCAACAGACTGAGAGGTATAGCTGTACAACTTTACTGATTTTTAGATTAATAATTAAGCGTGTACACTATAGTCCAAAATCCATTCCAGATCCTTCAACACAAAAAAATATGTGTTGATCATCCCAAAATATATACCAAACCATCATATACACATGCATCCTGGCTGACCATGAAAGGGGGGTACAAGTCTGCACCCCCTCCTGAACCTTCTTCCCTCCAGAGGTCTGAAAAAAATCTGCAGAATTTTTTACAATTGACTTTAGTGACATTGAGGTTCAATATCTCTAAAGTCTAGAACTTTTTGGCCTTTTAGGCCTATGTGACTCATCTTGTGTTAATGACACAATAAGTTTAGCTGCAATTGTTTTCAACAATAGGTGTTTGGTTTATAACTGAGCTTAGAAATTTACCTATATGGAAAAAAAATAGATGTTTAACCACTTAAGGACCGCCGCCTGTATATTTACGCCGGCAGAGTGCCATGGACAGGCATAAGTATGTACAGGTACGTCCCCTTTAAGATGCTGCCGTGTGGTCACGCGCGCCGTTGGCTAATGTAAACAAGCATCTCCCCGCTCTGCCTAGTGACAATGACACTGATAATGACACTGATCACCGCTCCGTGTAATCGGAGCGGTGATCAGTGTCATGTCACACACAGACCATCCCCCCTACAGTAAGAAGCAGTAAGAAGCACTCCCTAGGAAACACTTAACCCCTACAGCGCCACCTAGTGGTTAACCCCTTCACTGCCAGTGTCATTTTCACAGTAATCAGTGCATTTTTATAGCACTGATCGCTGTAAAAATGACAATGGTCCCAAAAATGTGTCAAAGGTGTCCGATGTGTCCGCCATAATGTCGCAGTCATGATAAAAATCGCTGATCGCCGCCATTACTAGTAAAAAAATATATATTAATAAAAATGCCATAAAAATGCCTATTTTGTAGACACAATAACTTTTGCGCAAACCAATCAATAAACGCTTATTGCAATTTTTTTTACCAAAAATATGTAGAATACGTATCGGCCTAAACTGAGGGAAAAAAATGTTTTTATATATTTTTTGGGGATATTTATTATAGCAAAAAGTAAAAAATATTGCATTTTTTTCAAAATTGTCGCTGTATTTTTGTTTATAGCGCAAAAAAAAAAACGCAGAGGTCATCAAATACCACCAAAAGAAAGCTCTATTTGTGGGGAAAAAAAGGACGTAAATTTTGTCTGGGAGTCATGTCGCATGACCGTGCAATTGTCAGTTAAAGCAACACAGTGCTGAATCGCAAAAAGTGGCCTGGTCTTTGACCAGCAAAATGGTCCGGGGCTGAAGTGGTTAAACAGATTTGTAATATCACCAACAGACTGAGATGTATAGCTATACAACTTTACAGATTTTTAGATTAATAAGTAAAAGTGTACACTATAGTTTATTATTATGGTGACCATAGCGGGTTGTTATTTATAGTAATGACTAGACATGATGAGTACTTATGATCCAATTGTCATTAAATCATAAAAGTTAATTTTTTTGTAGCAGCCTCACCCCTCTCACCCCTTCTCATTCTCGGCTTGTCTGTCTTTGTCTAGGGGTTGTTAGTACCGGGGGGATGGATGAGATACACCACGGCCCATGTCCTCCATAGTGACGAGGTGAAGGCCAGAAAGATCGGGTTTTGTGTAGGTGTCCTAGAGTCAAGTCCTGTACTTCGTCCTTGACTCCCCTTTGCTCCTAGTAACCAGAGTTCCACACACTGAATAGGTCCAACTCAGTTTTATTCTTCTCAGCGAATAAACATACAGCACAGTCAAGTTGGGATCTTTGCAACAGTTCAGTATTAATGGGAGTAGGTTGAGGCACAATCCTTCCAGATATAGCTAACCACTGTGGTGTCACCAGTGGCGAATAGTCACTGCCACTGACTATGTGAAATAGAACATGAAATACCTTTGCTAGCACGGCCCCTGTCAGGGGAAGGATATCCATCCAAGGGAGGTACCGGAGGCCTCTCTGTCACCAGCGATGCTGCGCCGGACTCTCCAGAGAAGTTCTGCTCACCAGTCCACACAAACTCAGATACGGGCACCCAAGGAGTTAGGGCCCCCTCGGATTCCTCCACCCTTGCGGAACTCGGTTGAAGGTACCAAGCTCCAGGCATCCGCCATAGTACCTCACCCCAGGCTAAAGGTGCCTGAAATGGACTCCATCTCCTGCTCTGGCCAGGTCAAGGACACCTGGGCCCGGAACACCGGAACGCCAGCACCCAAGCTGAAGGTGCCTGGGTGCGGCCACGTCCTCCAGACTCTGGACTCTGAACCCCGTGGTCAGGGGGTCCGCCCCTTTTATCCCCTCTCCCTTTGCGTCACAGCGGGTTCCCCGCCCCACTGTACCAGCGCCAGGGGAGGACAAAAAGGCACAGTCTTGCGGTGTGAGTTCAACTCTGGCCCAAGGCAACAACGCCACCCATAGGCCGAAGAGAACCTCACACCACCAGAGTCCTCCAAGAACCATAAAAGGCTCTCAGATTCCCTAGCAATCAGTGCATCTGGGTTACACTACCACCCAGATGCTTCCCCTAAATTCAAATACCCGCTACATTTTATTCGAAGTATAATTAAAAGAAAAGCTTTTTTTTCTTGTTTTAGAGTGGAGATGGATGGGAAAACTGTTTTAGTGCAGTCTGTGCACCTGTTAGGGAAATTCACACTCTCTTTTTGTCCTGTTTACCATTATGATTGAAAGTAAAAGTAAAAGGAACCCCACATTTTGGGCTGTCCTTAGAAAAGTAATGGAGGGGACATTTTCAAATGGGCACACAAGTTCTGGTGACCTGTGCATACCCAAGGAATTCACTTAATTAGCAGGGATTTTCTCTAATTTCCGACAAACATGGCAAAAAATAAACAGACAGAGGTTATAACCCTCCCTTCCACCAAGTCAACAGGTTTTCAGTTACCTTTATATGTTACAGTGCTACAGCAAGAAAACTGGGGGACTGATCTGTAAACCTCCAGTTATGTCTAAAGCTAAGTATATTCACTTAGGTTTTTTTGGTTCATCTTGTGGGTTAAATGAAAAAAGAATGAATAGATTCTCCCTTCCACATAAGCAAGGCGAATGGAGGAATCCGCATCACTGCAACATTGTATTCTGACAGTGGGGCTCTGCACTGTGAGAATACACTGATCAGCACCTGCAGCCACTGATCATCAAAAGTTTTACAGCTTGGCCTTCAACAAAAGTTAATGGGCACAATTCATTAAGCGATATTTTGCCACATCCGAGTATGCGGTAAAATAACGCACAGTGTTTTTAAAAAAACTGTGTAATTCACAAAGTAACTCTCCTTAAAATCATATAGTGTGTTGAAGATACTAAAGCGCTAAAATGTAATCCAAACAAATCCAACAAACAAAAGATGAATAAATGGTGACGGCTGCGATCATTCAAAAGGAAATTCTGTGACCTTAAATGTGCTAATGGAAAATACAATGATGCGCTATACACCAAACTTCTGCATTACACAGTGATTAACCTCAAAAACAAAGTGCTGCGTGACAATATAAAGTGCAGCGTGACAATATGAAGTGCTGCGTGCTGAACATTGCAGAAGGTTGGTGTATAGCGCATCATTGTATTTTACATTCTCCTTAAAATCATGTGTTATATTTCCGAATTCTGCCTCAAATACCGCATGAAACCGTGTTATAAGTTATCGCAAGGATCTCACTTGTGCAAGTGTAAAAGTGTAAGGCAGCCAACAATTTAATCATGGCTAGTATGGCATGGCTGCTCTCGGTTGAGGGCTCTAGGTACCCTATGAGTTGGGTATACAACGCCATGATTAGTACCTTGGATAAGCGGAATTTCTTCAGAATATCAGCATCCATGAATTTATCCAGAAATTTCCTTGAAAAGGACCTCTCGAGATCCTCTCCTCCTCCTCCTTTTCTGCATTACTTTAAATTCCAGAAGATTGGATTCAAAGGGCTCCATCCTTTGTGCTATGAAATCTGCCAGCCTCCAGAGACAACTCCAGAGTAGAACCTTGCTGATACCTACTCCAGCGTGTACTTTCCTGCCTATTTTTTTAAACCAATCACTTACCTCTAACCCAGGATCTGACCATTATCATAGTTATTGCAAGCTTGGACCAGTACTTAATTACCACATGCATTTATTTATTTATTTATTTACTTCTGTTAATTGACTTTAATGACTTTTTATGCGGTATCTAATGAACATTTTTAGTGTTTGCGCTAAATACCGCATACGAACAATAGTGAATTGACATTTTCATTTTCGCATGCATTAGGTGGTCATGTGATCATCATAACGCATGTGATAACCTTTAGTGAATTGTGCCCAATATGCCAATCGACTTCTGTTGAACAGGAAGGGCCACACACACACACACACATCAAAATTCGACCGCTGCCTGCTGAACTGGCCAAATTTTGATCTGTGCGCACCCACCTTTACAAAGGCCTGCTGAGGAAATGGAAGTTAGATAACCTGCTGTCAACGAAAGGCTCGTACACACGCTTAGATTTTCGTAGGACTGAACGTCCATTTTTTGTGACATGCTAGTCTCATGTCGAGGTTACTCGCAATATGAAAAATTTTCGTACGACAAAATACAACGTCAAAAGTGACGTAATGTGTTGAATAGTTTTGTATGTGTTCTTCCGTTTCTGAGCATGTGTAGTCATGCTCTTATGATTTTTTTTCATACGTAAACTGTACTAATGAAATAAAAATTGGACGTTGATTTCACATCCGACAAAAATTTCATAGTCTGCATATCCAGCTTTTGTCTGAGTAAAAAGTGAAATTGGCTGTCGAAAGCACCGTACTAACGATCTGAAAATCAGCAGGCAGCTCGTTGTACAAATTTTTCCATCTGATTTTCGTATCGCGTTTACGAGCTTTTAGTCACTGACTAATTTATAGATTAAATTAGGTTTTAAGTGAATTAATGATATAGGTTATAGGTCGGACTTGATGAGTACTCATTCCAGTTTCTCTAGAGCAGTGGTCAGGAGTTGATGACCACTGCTCTAGAGAAACTGGAATGAGTGAAGGGAATATCATCACATTGTGAACCTGGAACACCACCACACGCCGGTACAGCCAGCCCAGGGACGCACAGGAACCCCAGGACCAGGAGAGACACATCACACCATCCCAAGCCATAGAACCACTCACCTATATGCTGTGTACCCCTGTAGGGGTTTCATCTTCTGGTGAGTAGGGTATCTTGAGGGGGAGCACAAGTGTCACCTGGATTGAGCTAAATTAATGGACTCACACAAAAGTCACCTGTTGAATTGTTCCTGATTGGATATTTTTCAAACTGTTGGGACAAAATACATACCTTATTGTATGAATGATCTGGATCTCCAAACACACTTGTATGGTGGACTCTTGAATTCTCACATTTTTTCACTTAATTGTTTATTTTGTTTATTTAATTGTTTAACACTGGGAATGATTATTCTTTTCTTCACTTGATTTTTTATGCACCACAACAGTTTACTATACTATATACCATTGATTTGTCTAATTAAGCACGGGGGTCTCTTACCCCTTTTTTTCTGTAACCACTTCGCGCCCGGGCCAATACGAAAAGACGGCCGCATTGCGGCGCTCAATTGCCGGGAGGGTGTCCATGGACGTCCTCCTGTTTACTTCCGCAATGCGCGCCCCTGGCGGCACGCATCGCGGAAGAGCTGTGCCCGCCGTGTCACGCGGGTGCCGATGCGCGTGCCTGGTGGCCACGATGTCCGTCAGGTACCTGCGATCGGCTGTCACAGAGCCAGAGACGTGGATCTCTGTGTGTAAACACAGAGATCCACGTCCTGTCAGGGAGAGGAGACGGATGGTGTGTCCCTTGTACATAGGGACACACCATTGGTCACCTCCCCCAGTCAGTCCCCTCCCCCCACAGTTACATTCACCTAGCAGGGAACATATTAACCCCTTGATCGCCCCCTAGTGTTAACATCTTCCCTTCCAGTCACATTTATACAGTAATCAGTGCATATTTATAGCACTGTTCGCTGTATAAATGTGAATGGTCCCAAAAATGTGTCAAAAATGTCTGATGTGTCCGCCATAATATCGCAGTCACAATAAAAAATCGCAGATCGCCGCCATTACTAGTAAAAAAAAAAAAAAAAAATCATAATTCTATCCCCTATTTTGTAGGCTCTATAACTTTTGCGCAAACCAATCACTATTCACTTATTGCGATTTTTTTTACCTAAAATATGTAGAAGAATACGTATCAGCCTAAACTGAGAAAAAAAATCGTTTTTGAAAAAAAATGGGATATTTATTATAGCAAAAAGTAAAAGATATTGTGTTTTTTTCAAAATTGTCGCTTTTTTTTGTTTATAGAGCAAAAAATAAAAACCGCAGAAATGATCAAATACCACCAAAAGAAATCTCTATTTGTGGGGAAAAAAGGACATCAATTTTGTTTGGGAGCCACGTTGCACGACTGCGCAATTGTCATTCAAAGCCTGACAGTGCCGAAAGCTGAAATTTCGCCTGGGCAGGAAGGGGGTTATGTGCCCAGTAAGCAAGTGGTTAATAATGCTTAAAGTGAAACAATAAAAGTGAAATATTCCTTAATATTTTTTACCTGGTGGGTGTGTATAGTATGCCTGTGAAGTAGCGCAGGTTTCCCGTGCTTAGAACTGTCCCTGCACAAAATGTCATTTCTAAAGGAAAAAAAGTCATTTAAAACTACTCGTGGCTGTAATGAATTGTCGGGTCCCGGCAATACAGAGAAAAGTCATTAAAAGTCATTGAAATATAGAAGAAAAATGTGTGGGGGGTCCCCCAAAATTCCATTAACAGGCCCTTCAGGTCTGGTATGGATTTTAAGGGGAGCCCCGAACCAGAATAAAAAAAATATATATTTTTTTTTAATAAAGAATTTTCACAACGGTGTCTGTGTGGATTTTACATTTTTTGACACTTTCTTTTGTGAAATGGTAGGGGTACAATGTACCCCGTTACCAATTCACATGGGGGGCCGGAATCTGGGGGTCCCCTTTGTTAAAGGGGGCTTCCAGATTCCGATAAGCAGACCCCCACAACCACTGGGAAAGGGTTGTGGGAATGAGGCCCTTGTCCCTATCAAAATGGGGACATCCCCCCCATGTTGAGGGCATGTGGCCTGGTACGGTTCAGGAGGAGGGTGCTCTCTCGTTCCCCCCTCTTTTCCTGCGGCCTGCCAGGTTGTGTGCTCGGATAAGGGTCTGGTATGGATTTTTGGGGAGACCCCACTCCATTTTTTTTAAATTCTGTTGCAGGGTTCCCCTTAAAATCCATACCACACCTGAAGGGTCTGGTATGGATTTTTGGGGGAACCCTACGCCATTTTATTTTCTTTTATTTTGGCGCGGAGTTCCCCTTTATATCCATACTAGACCTGAAGGGCCTGTTAATGGAATTTTGGGGGACCCCCACGCATTTTTTTTTATTATTTTTCAATGACTTTCAATTTCTTTTCTCTGTATTGCCGGGACCGACAATTCTTTACAGCCGCGAGTAGGTTTAAATGACTTTGCATGGTAGCCAATCAGCTTCTAACTTCAGTTTGTTCAATTAAAGGGGTTGTAAACCTTCGTGTTTTTTCACCTTAATGCATCCTATGCATTAAAGTGAAAAAACACCTTGCAGTCACCGGCCCCCATGAGCCCCCATTTTACTTATCTGAGCCCCGAATCTCCGTGGGCGCGATCCCGCGTTGCTTTCCCCCAGCTCTTGTCAGCTCTTCATTGGATGATTGATAGCAGTGCAGCCATTGGCTCCCGATGCTGTCAATCAAATCAATGACACGGCTGGCCGGGGGCGGGGCCGAGTCATACACTAGGCGGCTATGGCCGCCGAGTGTATCACACGGGAGCAAGCCCACAAGGTAACCCCCTCGGGAGAGAGCTTCCCAGAGGAGGTAAGATCTTGCGGGGAGGAGCAACTGAGCAAATTTCAGTGTTTTTGATTTGATTACATTATTGAATTATTTTTTTTATTATTTTATTATTATTTGTTATAATTATTTATAGTTCTTTATTATATTATAATTTGTGATTTTGTGTTTCAAACTTTATCATACCCGGGATGTCTACTACTCTTGTTTGGACAGATTTAAGTGAGTTATTCCTAAGAATTACAGGTCTACAATATAAAACGCCAAATTTCCATGCAAAATAATTGTACCGCTTTCAGCACCTAAAATCTGACAGAATCATACCGCCAGGGAGGTTAAATTGTCACTCTTTTTTGCTTATAAAATGTTTTTTTTATTGGTCTAAATTCATGAAGAAATTAGATTTTTTTTCTTGGATATGTTTTATAGCAGAACATAAAAATATATAAACATTTTTTAATTGTCAGTCTTTTTTTGTTTATAGCACAAAGAATTAAAAACAACACAGTGGTGATCAAATACCACCAAAAGAAAGCTCTATGTGTGGGGAAAAAAAGACAAATTTTATTTGGATACAGCGCTGCATGACCGCACAATTGTCAGGTATAGTTAAGCAGTGCCGTATCGCAAAAAATGACCTGGTCAATAAAGTGGTTGTAAACCCCATTCATGAAAGTTGAAATAAGCACATATATCTGTACTGTTTGTGTCTCTCTCTCTCTCTAAAGCTCTAAGGGGTTGATTTACTAAAGGCAAATCCACTTTGCACTAAAAATGTTTTATGCTTGTACATGTGCATTAGAATAATATGCTTTTAATTAATACAAAATTAAGGAGTCAGTTATATCTTTGAAATTATGAGTCCCTAACATGAGTCCTGTATGCATCAGTACTAGTTTCCTATAGTCTAATTTGCTCTATATATCCCCCCCCCCCAAAAAAAAACTTTTGATGTGATTGCAGGTAGTTCAGTTTCAAGAAACATTTATTGCAGATTTGGATATGGCTTATCTTCTGTGTAAAGCATTAAAGCTGGATCAAAGATTATTTTCATTTAAAATATATCACATTTATTAATAAGGCTTCTTTCCAGTGTTGACAGATTTATGGATCTTAACATTTGGCTTCTATGAAAAATCCTTGTCACATTTTTCACAAGGCTTCTCTCCTGTGTGAATTTTCTAGTGTTGAGTAAGATGTTCCCTTTGTATGAAGAATTTGTCACATTTTGAAGATGTAAATGGCCTTTTCTCCCATGTGAATCCTCTGGTATATAGTAAGATTAGAACTATGTAAGAAGCACTTTCTACAATCTGATCATTTAAATGATTTCTCTCTTGTGTGAATCCTTTTATGTGTATTAAGATTAGAACCTTGTGAGAAGCACTTGCCACATTCTAAACATTTAAATGATTTCTCTCCAGTGTGAATCCTCTGGTGTTTAGTAAGATCAGAACAATGTGCAAAGCACTTGCCACATTCTGAGCATTTAAACGGTTTCTCTCCTGTGTGAATCCTCTGGTGTTGAGTAAGATTACTATTTTCTGAGAAGCACTTGCCACATTCTAAACATTTAAATGATTTCTCTCCTGTGTGAATCATCTTGTGTTTAGTAAGATCAGAACGATGTGCGAAGCACTTGCCACATTCTGAGCATTTAAAAGGTTTCTCTCCTGTGTGAATCTTCTGGTGTTTAGTAAGATCAGAATGATGTGAGAAGCACTTGCCACATTCTGAGCATTTAAAAGGTTTCTCTCCTGTGTGAATCTTCTGGTGTTTAGTAAGATCATAATGTTGTGAGAAGCACTTGCCACATTCTGAGCATTTAAACGGTTTCTCTCCTGTGTGAATCCTCTGGTGTTGAGTAAGATTACCATTTTCTGAGAAGCACTTGCCACATTCTGAACATTTAAACGGTTTTTCTCCGGTGTGAATCTTCTGGTGTTTAGTAAGATTACTATTTTGTGAGAAGCACTTGCCACATTCTGAACATTTAAACGGTTTCTCTCCTGTGTGAATTCTCAGGTGATTAGCAAGAATATTACTTTGTAAGAAGGACTTTTCACATTCTGAACATTTAAACGGTTTCTCTCCTGTGTGAGTCTTCTGGTGTCGAGTAAAATCAGCATGTTGTAAGAAGTTCTTGTCACATTCTGAACATTTATATGGCCTCTCTCCAGTGTGAATCCTCAGATGAACATTGAGTTTGGACTTAGAAGTAAATATCTTCTGGCACTCAGAGCACGGATACAAATTTTCTCTGCTTTGACTCATCTTGTGTTAATGTCAATCAGTTTAGCTGTGATTTTTCTTTTCAACAATAGATGTTCAATTTACAGCTGAGCTTAGTAATTTACCTATATGAAAAATAAGAACAGATGTTTACACAGATGTTATTATTACCAACAGACTGAGAGGTATAGCTATACAACTTTACTGATTTTTAGATTAATAATTACGCGTGTACACTATAGTCCAAAATCCATTCCAGATCCTTCAACACAAAAAAATATGTGTTGATCATCCCAAAATATATACCAAACCATCATATACACATGCATCCTGGCTGACCATGAAAGAGGGGTACAAGTCTGCACCCCCTCCTGAACCTTCTTCCCTCCAGAGGTCTGAAAAAAATCTGCAGAATTTTTTACAATTGACTTTAGTGACATTGAGGTTCAATATCTCTAAAGTCTAGAACTTTTTGGCCTTTTAGGCCTATGTGACTCATCTTGTGTTAAGGACACAATAAGTTTAGCTGCAATTGTTTTCAACAATAGGTGTTTGGTTTATAACTGAGCTTAGTAATTTACCTATATGAAAAAAAAATAGATGTTTAACCCCTTAAGGACCGCCGCCTGTATATTTACGCTGGCAGAGTGCCATGGACAGGCATAAGTATGTACAGGTACGTCCCCTTTAAGATGCTGCCGTGTGGTCACGCGCGCCGTTGGCTAATGTAAACAAGCATCTCCCCGCTCTGCCTAGTGACAATGACACTGATAATGACACTGATCACCGCTCCGTGTAATCGGAGCAGTGATCAGTGTCATGTCACACACAGCCCATCCCCCCTACAGTAAGAAGCAGTAAGAAGCACTCCCTAGGAAACACTTAACCCCTACAGCGCCACCTAGCGGTTAACCCCTTCACTGCCAGTGTCATTTTCACAGTAATCAGTGCATTTAAATAGCACTGATCGCTGTAAAAATGACAATGGTCCCAAAAATGTGTCAAAAGTGTCCGATGTGTCCGCCATAATGTCGCAGTCACGATAAAAATCGCTGATCGCCGCCATTACTAGTAAAAAAAATATATTAATAAAAATGCCATAAAGCGACCCCCTATTTTGTAGACACAATAACTTTTGCGCAAACCAATCAATAAACGCTTATTGCAATTTTTTTTACCAAAAATATGTAGAATACGTATCGGCCTAAACTGAGGAAAAAATGTTTTATATATTTTTTGGGGATATTTATTATATCAAAAAGTAAAAAATATTGCATTTTTTTCAAAATTGTTGCTGTATTTTTGTTTATAGCGCGAAAAATAAAAACCGCAGAAGTGATCAAATACCACCAAAAGAAAGCTCTATTTGTGGGGAAAAAAAGGACGTAAATTTTGTCTGGGAGTCACGTCGCATGACCGTGCAATTGTCAGTTAAAGCAACACAGTGCTGAATCGCAAAAAGTGGCCTGGTCTTTGACCAGCAAAATGGTCCGGGGCTGAAGTGGTTAAACAGATTTGTAATATCACCAACAGACTGAGATGTATAGCTATACAACTTTACAGATTTTTAGATTAATAAGTAAAAGTGTACACTATAGTTTATTATTATGGTGACCATAGCGGGTTGTTATTTATAGTAATGACTAGACATGATGAGTACTTATGATCCAATTGTCATTAAATCATAAAAGTAAATTCTTTTGTAGCAGCCTCACCCCTCTCACCCCTTCTCATTCTCGGCTTGTCTGTCTTTGTCTAGGGGTTGTTAGTACCGGGGGGAGGGATGAGATACACCACGGCCCATGTCCTCCATAGTGACGAGGTGAAGGCCAGAAAGATCGGGTTTTGTGTAGGTGTCCTAGAGTCAAGTCCTGTACTTCGTCCTTGACTCCCCTTTGCTCCTAGTAACCAGAGTTCCACACACTGAATAGGTCCAACTCAGTTTTATTCTTCTCAGCGAATAAACATACAGCACAGTCAAGTTGGGATCTTTGCAACAGTTCAGTATTAATGGGAGTAGGTTGAGGCACAATCCTTCCAGATATAGCTAACCACTGTGGTGTCACCAGTGGCGAATAGTCACTGCCACTGACTATGTGAAATAGAACATGAAATACCTTTGCTAGCACGGCCCCTGTTAGGGGAAGGATATCCGTCCAAGGGAGGTACCGGAGGCCTCTCTGTCACCAGCGATGCTGTGCCGGACTCTCCAGAGAAGTTCTGCTCACCAGTCCACACAAACTCAGATACAGGCACCCAAGGAGTTAGGGCCCCCTCGGATTCCTCCACCCTCGCGGAACTCGGTCGAAGGTACCTCACCCCAGGCATCCGCCATAGTACCTCACCCCAGGCTAAAGGTGCCTGAGATGGACTCCATTTCCTGCTCTGGCCAGGTCAAGGGCACCTGGGCCCGGAACACCGGAACGCCAGCACCCAAGCTGAAGGTGCCTGGGTGCGGCCACGTCCTCCAGACTCTGGACTCTGAACCCCGTGGTCAGGGGGTCCGCCCCTTTTATCCCCTCTCCCTTTGCGTCACAGCGGGTTCCCCGCCCCGCTGTACCAGCGCCAGGGGAGGACAAAAAGGCACAGTCTTGCGGTGTGAGTTCAACTCCGGCCCAGTGCAACAACGCCACCCATAGGCCGCAGAGAACCTCACACCACCAGAGTCCTCCAAGAACCATAAAAGGCTCTCAGATTCCCTAGCAATCAGTGCATCTGGGTTACACTACCACCCAGATGCTTCCCCTAAATTCAAATACCCGCTACATTTTATTCGAAGTATAACTAAAAGAAAAGCTTTTTTGCTTGTTTTAGAGTGGAGATGGATGGGAAAACTGTTTTAGTGCAGTCTGTGCACCTGTTAGGGAAATTCACACTCTCTTTTTGTCCTGTTTACCATTATGATTGAAAGTAAAAGTAAAAGAAACCCCACCTTTTGGGCTGTCCTTAAAAAAGTAATGGAGGGGACATTTTCAAATGGGCACACAAGTTCTGGTGACCTGTGCATACCCAAGGAATTCACTTAATTAGCAGGGATTTTCTCTAATTTCCAACAAACATGGCAAAAAATAAACGGACAGGGGTTATAACCCTCCCTTCCTCCAAGTCAACAGGTTTTCAGTTACCTTTATACAGTATGTTACAGTGCTACAGCAAGAAAACTGGGGGACTGATCTGTAAACCTCCAGTTATGTCTAAAGCTAAGTATGTTCACTTAGGTTTTTTTGGTTCATCTTGTGGGTTAAATGAAAAAAGAATGAATAGATTCTCCCTTCCACATAAGCAAGGTGAATGGAGGAATCCGCATCACTGCAACATTGTATTCTGACAGTGGGGCTCTGCACTGTGAGAATACACTGATCAGCACCTGCAGCCACTGATCACCAAAAGTTTTACAGCTTGGCCTTCAACAAAAGTTAATGGGCACAATTCATTAAGCGATATTTTGCCACATCCGAGTATGCGGTAACATAATGCACAGTGTTTTTAAAAAAACTGTGTAATTCACAAAGAAACTCTCCTTAAAATCATATAGTGTGTTGAAGATACTAAAGCGCTAAAATGTAATCCAAACAAATCCAACAAACAAAAGATGAATAAATGGTGACGGCTGCGATCATTCAAAAGGAAATTCTGTGACCTTAAATGTGCTAATGGAAAATACAATGATGCGCTATACACCAACCTTCTGCATTACACAGTGATTAACCTCAAAAACAAAGTGCTGCGTGACAATATAAAGTGCAGCGTGACATTGCAGAAGGTTGGTGTATAGCGCATCATTGTATTTTCCATTCTCCTTAAAATCATGTGTTATATTTCCGAATTCTGCCTTAAATACCGCATGAAACCGTGCGGTAAGTTATCGCAAGGATCTCACTTGTGCAAGTGTAAAAGTGTAAGGCAGCCAACAATTTAATCATGGCTGGTATGGCATGGCTGCTCTCAGTTGAGGGCTCTAGGTACCCTATGAGTTGGGAATACAACGCCATGATTAGTACCTTGGATAAGCGGAATTTCTTCAGAATATCAGCATCCATGAATTTATCCAGAAATTTCCTTGAGAAGGACCACTCAAGATCCTCTCCTCCTCCTCCTTTTCTGCATTACTTTAAATTCCAGAAGATTGGATTCAAAGGGCTCCATCCTCTGTGCTATGAAATCTGCCAGCCTCCAGAGACAACTCCAGAGTAGAACCTTGCTGATACCTACTCCAGCGTGTACTTTCCTGCCTATTTGTTTAAACCAATCACTTACCTCTAACCCAGGATCTGACCATTATCATAGTTATCGCAAGCTTGGACCAGTACTTAATTACCACATGCATTTATTTAATTATTTATTTACTTCTGTGAAATTACTTTAATGCCTTTTTATGCGGTATCTAACGAACATTTTTAGTGTTTGCGCTAAATACCGCATACGAACAATAGTGAATTGACATTTTCATTTTCACATGCATTAGGTGGTCATGTGACCATCATAACGCATGTGATAACCTTTAGTGAATTGTGCCCAATATGCCAATTGACTTCTGTTGAACAGAAAGGGCCACACACACATCAAAATTCGACCGCTGCCTGCTGAACTGGCCAAATTTTGATCTGTGCTCACCCACCTTTGCAAAGGCCTGCTGAGGAAATGGAAGTTAGATAACCTGCTGTCAACTAAAGGTTCGTACACACGCTTAGATTTTCGTAGGACTGAACGTCCATTTTTTGTGACATGCTAGTCTCATGTCGAAAGTGAAGAGGTTACTAACAATATGAAAATTTTCGTACGACAAAATACAACGTCAAAATTGACGTAATGTGTTGAATAGTTTTGTATGTGTTCTTCCGTTTCTGAGCATGTGTAGTCATGCTCTTATGATTTTTTTCATACGTAAACTGTACTAATGAAATAAAAATTGGACGTTGATTTCACATCCGACAAAAATTTTATAGTCTGCATATCCCGCTTTTGTCTGAGGAAAAAGTGAAATTGGCTGTCGAAAGCACCGTACTAACGATCTGAAAATCAGCAGGCAGCTCCTCGTACAAATTTTTCCATCTGATTTTCGTATCGCGTTTACAAGCTTTTAGTCACTGACTAATTTATAGATTAAATTAGGTTTTAAGTGAATTAATGATATAGGTTATAGGTTGGACTTGATGGACTTGTGTCTTTTGTCAACCTCACCTACTATGTACTATGTAATGAGGCTGATTTGCTAAAGTAGTTGAGAATTTTTACTTAAAAATGTATGTGAATATTCACTTCAAATATTCCAACAAGTATAAAACAAAGTCATGCCCTTTATGAATATCTAATCAAGTGCCGATAAGTAAACATGAATTTACTTTTCAAATGGTTGGATAATTGAACTAAATTTTCATGCAATTTATAGAGTAAAGATTCTCAGCTCCTTTTATCAAATAAGCCTTTAGCCTTTCTTAAATAAGCCTAAATGTCTTTTCACACATATTTTTAATCATAGAGAGTTAATCAGAGTAGATATTAGAAAAACATGTATATCTAATGACAACACGTAAAATGCTCTCAATAGAGAAATATCTTTGTATCTAATTTCTGTTTCACTTTCATTCAGATTAAAGTGTATCTAAACCACAAATTGTATATGTTGCTATTAACAAGTCTTTCATGTAATTCTTGCATTAATTTTTTCCAGGCTATATTTTTTCCTTTTTTACTTTGTGATAAATATTTTGATATATTTTGAATGGTGCAACTATCCTTTGTTTTCATTGATCATCCCAGTCATTAGCATTTTAATACTGGGAGGGGATATACAGTATTGGGAAGGATCCTTAAACTAAACAGTATGATAATTGGCTCAATAGATACCAAAAACAACTTAAACAAGGATGTCATTGTGAATGGAAATGCTTAGAAATGTTTTGGTCTTTTCCAAAGATTATTGTTTTATCTGAACACTTGTACATAAAATATGTATGGCTTTTTAAAAAACATTGAGATATAGGACCCATCCTGTACCCAATTAAGTTGAACTATGTGAAATTTTAAGAATAGATTTTGTATGGTGACATACTAAATCTATTTATATACAAACTTTTGATGAAAAACAAAGAGCTTACTATTTCAAACCTTCTGAAGATTCAATTGCTTCACTTCAAATATTCACTTCAAATATTCCAACAAGTGTAAAACAAATTCATGCCCATTCTGAATATCTAATCCAGTGCCGATAAAATAGGTAAACATGAATTTGCTTTTCAAATGATTGGATAATTTAAGTGAATATGGATGTAATTTATAAAGTAAAGATTCTCAGCAGCTCCTTTAGCAAATAAGCCAAATCCCCATACACATGATGAGATTTTCTGCATATTTTTGTCTTCAGATTTCCCAAAACCATGTAGTGCAAGGGCCTGTCTGATTGCATACAAATTAAAACTCTTAAGGTTTGACCGCATAATATATGGTTTTGGTAAATCTGAAGACAAAAATCTGCAGAAAATCTAATAGTGTATATGGGGTCTAAGTCTCCATGCACACTAGCATTTTTGTAAGCTCCTAGAAGCTAAATAGTGTTATCCCATGTGTCCATGCACACTACTTTAGGCTATTACCATTTTTTGAGCTTCAGCTTCTAGGAGCAGGAAAATAAATTGTTTTTGTAGAGTTTCTTGGAGCGTTTTCCAGCAGAAATGCTCCTAACTGCTTCTATAAGCTCCTAACTGCTTCTAAAAGCTAGTAAAATGCCACTAAGGCTCCATGCACACTGAGCTTAAAAAAAGTCTGTTCTCTTGCCAGTAAAATTGCTCATATAGAGCATTTTTGTATAAAGTTTAGATGAGTTTTGAAGAGTTTTACGTTTTTTCTGCCAGTAAACTCCAATCAGAAACACAAAGCAGAAGTTATTTTTTTCCTGCCTCTTATGCCGCATACACACGATCGGAAATTCCAAAAACAAAACCGTGGATTTTTTTCCGACGGAATTTTGGCTCAAACTTGTGTTGCATACACAAATGCTGTCGGAAATTCCGACCGCCAAGAACGCGGTGACGTACAATATGTACAACGAGCCGAGAAAAATAAAGTTCAATAGGCAGTGCGACTCTTCTGCTTGATTCAAAGCATGCATGTATTTTGTGCGTCGGAATTCCATACAGACGATCGGAATTTCCGACAAGAACTTTTCTTGTCAGAAAAATTGAGAACCAGCTCTCAAATTTTTGCTGTTGGAAATTCCGACAGAAAAAGTCAGATGTAGCCTACACACGGTCGGAATTTCTGACCAAAAGCTCACATCGAATTTTTCTTGTCGAAAGTTCCTATCATGTGTACGTGGCATCAGGCTCCATGCACACTGGGCTTTAAAAAATGCCTGTTCTCTCTCGAGTAAAAAGTGTTCATATAGAGCATTTTTTGTACAAAGTTTAGACGAGTTTAGGGGAGTTTTACATTCTTTCTGCCTCCAAGCTCCAATCAGTAATGCGAATGAGAAGGGGTTTTTTTTCTGCCTCTAAACGTTAAACTCATAATATGCCTCTTAACGTCCTAATGTGCATGGACACCTAAGATAACATTAAGCTGCTTCCACAGGCAAAACACAAAACTCCTGTAGAAGCAGTGTTTTTTAAATCCAGTTTGCATGGATCCTAACAGCTTTTTTTTTTTTTAAATCTTCATCTACAGCAAAAATGCTAATGCTCCTAACTGCTCCTAAAAGCTTCTAAATGCTTCTAAAATCTACTAAAATGCTACTAGAATCTGGCATAAAAATGCTATTATCAGCATTTTTCATCCAGCATTTTTCTGGCATTTTTTTTTAGCTTATAGTGTGCATGGAGCCTAAATGTTTTTCACACATATTTGTAATCTTAGAGAGTTAATCAGAGTAGATCTTAGAAAAACATATATATCTCATGACATCATGGCTATACTTGTTATGGCCAGAACTGTTTCCCAGAGGAATTCTATTTTGTGAGAGACAAAATAAATAATAAAAAAAGCATAATTTTATCTATAATTTCTGTTTCACTTTCATTCAGATTAAAGTGTATCTAAACCCCAAATTGTAAATTTTGCTGCTAACAAGTCTTTCATGTAATTCTTGCATTCATTTTTTCCAGGCTATTTTTTTTTCTTTTTCACTTTGTGATTCTGCCACTTGCAAACTTTGTATGCGATGGTAAAAAAAAACCTACTCACTCTATCATATTTATAAATGAGCAGTGTTGTCCCTCTAGATCTGGGATTTTCAAACTACGGCCCTCCAGCTGTTGCAGAACTACACATCCCATAAGGCATTGCAAAACTCTGACATTCACAGGCATGACTAGGCATGATGGGATTTGTAGTTCCTGAACAACTGGAGGGCCATAGTTTTGAGACCCCCACCCTAGATTATATACTTTTGGACTATTGCACACATTCCCCTCTGCTCATCTCCATAATACATGCAATATAAGAGCAAAAATGAAAAATAATAAAACAAAACAAATATTTTGCTGGACAGAATATATTATAATAATCCCCAAAAAACTAGAAAAAGAAACCTAGTGATACCTATATATACACCAGATCAGTACATGAGAATAAAACTCCTCAGCAGGGCCACAGAGAGCAATAAAAAGTCACAGAGACTTTCATCCTACCTCCCCTATTAAAAAACTAAATTCACCAGAGATACATCTTGAACACTAAATATCAAAACAATAACCAAATTCAAATGATGAACAAGGGTAATGTACACAATTAGTGCAAAGTTTGCTTGAAAAGAAAATAAGTCTGTAACACATTCAATCTGAAATACATTTGTCAAAGTAAACAAGACATGTGAACAAGTAAATTAATTGCACCATCAAACAATGTATAGATACCTGGAATAGTGTAGTATAGTTAGAGGTATCTCAGAAGTACCCTCTTCTCCTGACCAGTTTGTAATACTAGTAAATCACTGAGCTCTACCTCATCTTATATACAGTTTACCTCCACTCACCAACATGAAGTGATATTAGATTTGCTAATAGGTCTAATTTACCTAACTAAAGGCATGTTTATTACTTCTTATTGAACAGTGCAACTATCCTTTGTTTTCATTGATCATCCCAGTCATTAGCATTTCAATACTGGGATGGGATATACAGTATCAGGAAGGATCCTTAAACTAAACAGTATGATAATTGGCTCAATAGATACCAAAAACAAATAAAACAACGATTTCATTATTAATGGAAATGCTTAACACATACTTTCTGGTCTTTTCCAAAGATAGCTCATTGTTCTATCTGAACACTTTGACATAAAATAAGTATCTTTTACGTAAAATAGATATGACTTCTTGAAGAAGAAAAAAAACATTCAGATATAATGTAGGATCTATCTTGTCCTCTATTCAGTTGCCCTATGCGAAATTTGGAGAAAGAATAGATTTAGTATGGTGACATGTGGAGAAACACCTTTGTTAAAAACAACACAGAGCTTACTTTTGCAAAACTGAAGGATCACTTGCCTGGTCATTTTGCCAACCCTCTGGCTTAAGTCACTTACCTAGAATATATAACCTATCATAAAAATCTGAATTCCTAATCTGTATACATTTTCTAGATTAGTGGCATGAAGAATTTAAGCCAGCCAGATGTTTACAATTCTAATCAGGTGAATGGTATATGCTGCAAGGAAGATTCAGTAATGGAAACTTTATGTTTCTCACAAAATAGAATTCCTCTAGGAAACAGCTCTGGCTATAACAAGTACTGATTATTACAGCAAAAGCAAGAAAATCTCTGTGAGATGGGCCAATACGTACCGTAATACTAAATATCTTTCATGCAGTTCTTGCTGGAAAAAAATATTTTAAGCAACAGACAGCATGAATTCATGAAAGACAGAAGTTGACAAACAAACCTGATTTCTTTTTATGAGGTAGTAAGTAAAACCTTGGACAGAGGGGTGGCTGTGGACGTGGTATATTTGGATTTTGCAAAAGCATTTGACACGGTTCCCCACACACGACTAATCTGTAAGGTAAAGACTACAGGCTTAAAAATATCGATTTGTAAATGGATAGAAAACTGGCGAAAAGTCCGAATTCAGAGAGTAGTGGTTAATGATTCTTACTCTGAATGGTCTAAGGTTATGAGTGGTGTACCCCAATATTCAGTGCTGGGACCCTTACTTTTTAATATTATTTTTAAATGATATTGGGTCTGGGATCAAAAGTAACAATTTAGTGTTTGCAGATGACACTAAGCTATGCAGTGGAATAACGTCCTTACAGGATGTCTCTAATTTACCTCAATGCACTGTCTAATTGGGCAACAATGTGGCAAATGAGATTTAATGTTGATAAATGTTAAGTTATGCACTTGGAGGCTAAGAATATGCATGCATCATACATACTAGGGGAGTACAACTGGGGAAATCCATAGTGGAGAAGGATCTGGGGATTTTGGTAGATCATAAGCTCAATAATAGCATGCAATACCAAGCTGAAGTATGGACTCCAGAGAAAGAGATATAATTTTGCCCCTGTACAAATCATTAGTAAGACCTCATCTGGAATATGCAGCTCAGTTTTGGGCACCAGTTCTCAAAAAGGATATCGGGGAACTGAAGAAAGTGCAGAGAAGGGCAACCAAACTGATAAGAGGCATGAAGGAGCTCAGCTATGCGGACAGATTAGAGGAACTGAATTTATTTTCTCTTGAGAAGAGGAGATTAAGGGGGGATATGATCAACATGTACAAATACATAAGTGGTCCATATAGTGAACTTGGTGTTGAGTTATTCACTTTAAGGTCATCAGAGAGGACACGGGGCACTCTTTACGTCTAGAGGAAAAAAGATTTCATCTCCAAATACGGAAAGTTTTCTTCACAGTAAAGCCCTGTACACCTGATCGGATTTCCTATGGATTCTAATCCGATGGATTTTTCCATCAGAAATCCGATGAAGCTGACTTCCATCAGTCTTGCCTACACACCATCAGTCAAAAATCCGACCGTCCCAAACGCGGTGACGTAAAACACTCCGATGAGCCGAGAAAAATGAAGTTCAATGCTTCTGAGCATGCGTCGACTTGATTCTGAGCATGCGTGGGTTTTTTCTCCGTTGGAGTTCAACACAGACGATCGGAATTTGCTATCGTTTTTTTTTTCCATCAGATAAATTTAAAACATGTTCTATTTTTAATCACCGATGGAAAAAAAACGATGGGACCCATACACGATCGGTTTGTCCGATGAAAAAAGTCCATCGGACTGTTTTCATCGGTAAAACCGATCGTGTGTACAGGGCATTAGAGCTGTGAAAATGTGGAATAGACTCCCTCCAGAAGTGGTTCTGGCCAGCTCAGTAGATTGCTTTGAAAAAGGCCTGGATTCTTTCCTAAATGTACATAATATAACTGGGTACTAACATTTATAGGTAAAGTTGATCCAGGGAAAATCCGATTGCCTCTCGGGGGATCAGGAACTAATTTTTTACCCTGCTGTAGCAAATTGGATCGTGCTCTGCTGGGGTTTTTCGCCTTCCTCTGAATCAACTGTGGGTGAAGAATTGTGTATATGGGATTGTATTTATTCATTTTTTTGGTTGAACTAGATGGTCTTTTTTTATCTGACTTTAATCTGACTAACTTTATCTACAAGCTACTAAACATGTTGGACATTCTTGATACCACACTAAGGTGCCATTTCTGATAAAACTTGCACACCTATTTTATTCTTTAGTAGAATTGCTGTTTGTGTTCAGATAAATCTGAAACTCACTCCAAATTACACATATTTGATTCAAGAACAGTTGAAACAACAATTATGATATTGGTGGGAACATTTCTTAGGATATTCTCTAATGCCCTGGGCATTGTGCTACTAGCATTAGGAAATTAATAGAAAATATGTCATATTCACCTGTTTTAAAACTTGTTTTTAAATATCTTCAATTACGTCCTGGTTTCCATTGCCTAGGCAAATGATGTCATATATCTCAGTCTTTTGGAGGGGAGGAGAAATGATAGGTGATGTTTTTCAGTGATTTATCAGCAAAAAAAAAAAAACCTTTGGGACACGGGTGGATGGGGGAGTTTTCTTTGAATAATAAAAATTAATTATAACCCAAAATGCATTGTCTTAGTTTTGCAGTCTAAAAGCTTTTTCGTACACACGATCGGTTTTACCGATAAAAACAGTCCGATGGACTTTTTTAATCGGACAAACCGATCGTGTATGGGCCCCATCGGTCCTTTTTCCATTGTTGAAAAAAATAGAACATGTTTTAAATGTATCCGATGGAAAAAAAACGATAGCAAATTCCGATCGTCTGTGTGGAACTCCATGGGTGAAAAAACCCACGCATGCTCAGACTGAATTAGGAGACGGGAGCGCTCGTTATGGTAAAACTAGCGTTCGCAATGGAGATAGCACATTCATCATGCTGTAACGGACTGAAAAGCACGGAGACTGAAAAGCGTGAATCGGCTAACACCAAACTTTTACTAACACGCGGTAACACGAAATCAGCAAAAGCAGCCCAAAGGGTGGCGCCATTGGATTTGAACTTCCCCTTTATAGTGCCGTCGTATGTGTTGTACGTCACGGTGTTTGGAATGGTCGGATTTTTGACTGATGGTGTGTAGGCAAGACTGATGGAAGTCAGCTTCATCGGAATTCCGATGGAAAAATCCATCGGATTTGAATCCATAGGAAATCCGATCGTGTGTACAGGGCATAAGTGTCCTTGTGTTCTGAAATGTATTACCAGTATGCAAACTAAAGTTTTCCAGTCAGTAAGTGTCCTTTGTGATCTTGAATGTATTTATTTACTGTAAATTAGGGATGAGCTCGGTGTTCGAGTCGAACGCATGTTTGACTCGAACATCAGCTGTTTGCCTGTTTGGCGAAACCAGAATTTTGTGGGCCGTTCGCGCCAAATTCGTGTGACACGAATGGCCCACAATGCACTGCGCCATTGCAGTGCATTGCCAGCGCTGTGATTGGCCAAGCATGCACTGTGACCCCGCATGCTTGGCCAATCAAAGCACCGGCAGCGAGGAGAGCCATAATTGGCCACAGGCAGGATGCTTGTGGCCAATTATAGCTCAGGGGGGTTTAGTACATGCCCCACACTATATAAGGCCACCAGTGCGGCGGCCTTGTGTAGTGTGTTGGCGTGTAGGGAGAGAGAAGGATAGGCAGGGACAGTGTCAGTGATATTCTTTGCTAAACCTTGTGCAGTTACAGTGTGTTGACGTGCAGGGAGAGAGCAGGATAGGCAGGGACAGTGTCAGTTTTATTCTTTGCTAAACCTTGCGCAGTTACAGTGTGTTGGCGTGCAGGGAGAGAGCAGGTTAGGCAGGGACAGTGTCAGTGTAATTTTTGCTAAACCTCCTGCACAGTATACACCTGAAGCTACCCCTTATTGCTTGTGGTGTTGTTCTGTTGTGTAACACAGACAGGAATCTGAAAGCAGTTACATTGGGTGTAGGTGCCTCCTGCACAGTATACGCTACCCCTTATTGCTCATGGTGTTGTTCTGTTGTGTAACACAGACAGGCATCTGCAAGCAGTTACAGTGGGTGTAGGTGCCTCCTGCACAGAATACACCTGAAGCTACCCCGTATTGCTGGTGTTTTTCTTTTCTGTAACACTAACAGGCATCTGCAAGCAGTTACAGTGGGTGTAGGTGCCTCCTGCACAGTATACGCTACCCCTTATTGCTCGTGGTGTTGTTCTGTTGTGTAACACAGACAGGCATCTGCAAGTAGATACAGTGGGTGTAGGTGCCTCCTGCACAATATACACCTGAAGCTACCCCTTATTGCTCGTGGTGTTGTTCTGTTGTGTAACACAGACAGGCATCTGCAAGCACCACCGTCACCACCAAAGGCCCAATTTTTCAGCCCCTGTTCAACAGGGGCATGCAATTACAATTCTTGATCTAATAATTCACAGCAGGGCCCATTCATGCGCCCACCAAGAGTAACTGTGAGGGCTTACAGTGTTGTGGCACCAGCACCACCACCAAAGGCCCAATTTTTCCTACCACTGTTCAACAATGGCATGTAATTACAATTCCTGATATAATAGTTCACAGCAGGGCGTTCCAGCACCCACAAAGAGTAACTGTGAGGGCTTACAGTGTTGTGGTAACACCAAAACCTAAGGGGCAAATTTCTGCAGAGTATATACGGCAGGCCCCTACTTTCAAACATTTAACTTACAAACAACTCCTACTTGCAAACGGAAAGAGACAACAGGAAGTGAGAGGAAATCTACCCCTAGGAAGTGAAGTTCTCTCCTGTAAGAGTTAATATGGGGAAAAGGTGTCTCCTCTCTACTGATGCTTTATCACCAATCCTTGTTTCAATAAAAAAAAAAACATTTGTCATTGGGACGGAAAGTGAGGTGAAATGTTCTGAACAGGTGCACAGACAGCAAAACAAATGTTACAGGGGTGATAACCCTTCCCTATGTTCTCCAAAAAGCTTAAAAATTGATTTTTTGGGCTAGAGCTACACTTAAAAAATTTACCTGTTCCAAATTAGAAAAAGATTCTACTTAAGAACAAACCTACAGTCCCTATCTTGTTTGCTCCGCCTGTATACTGCTGTTCAGAGTATATAGGGCCTTTTTTTATTTTGGGTGCGGTGTTCCCCTTAATATCCATACAAGACCCAAAGGGGCTGGTAATGGGCTGGGGGGGGGGGGGGGTGATGGGGTAGCCATGCCCTTTTTCTTAATGATTTTCATCCATATTGCCGGGACCAGATATTACATTAAAGCCGCAAGCAGTTTTAAATGGCTTTTTTTCCTTTAGAAATGTCATTTTGTGCAGGGACAGTTCTAAACACTGGAAACACGTGCCACTTTACAGGCATACTTTAGACACCCCCCATGTACGATATTTAAAGGAATATTTCACTTTTTTTTTCGCTTTATGCATCATTAACCACTTAAGCCCCGGACCATTTGGTAGCTAAAGGACCAGAGCTGTTTTCAGAATTTTGCACTGCGCTGCTTTAACTGTAAATTGTGCGGACATGCAATGTTGTACCCAAACGAAATTTGCGTCCTTTTCTTCCCACAAATAGAGATTTCTTTTCATGGTATTTGATTGCCTCTGCGATTTTTATTTTTTTCGATATAAACGGAAAAAGACCGAAAATTTTGAAAAAAAATTACATTTTCTAATTTTTGTTATAAGACAAATCGAATAAACTCAATTTTAGTCATACATTTAGGCCAAAATGTATTCAGCCACATGTCTTTAGTAAAAAAATGTCAATAAGCGTATATTTATTGGTTTGCGCAAAAGTTATAGCATCTACAAACTAGGGTACATTTTCTGGAAATTACACAGCTTTTAATTTATGACTGCCTATCTCATTTCTTGAGGTGCTAAAATGGCAGGGCAGTACAAATGACCCCATTTTGGAAAGTAGACATCCCAAGGAAATTGCTGAGAGGCATGTTGAGCCCATTGAATATTTTTTTTTTGTCTCAAGTGATTGAATAATGACTAAAAAATAAAAAAAGTTGTCACTAAATGATATATTGCTCACACATGCCATGGTTATATGTGGAATTGCACCCCAAAATACATTTTGCTGCTTCTCCTGAGTACGGGGATACCACATGTGTGGAACTTTTTGGGAGCCTAGCCGCGTACGGGCCCCCGGAAACCAAGCACCGCCTTCAGGATTTCTAAGGGCGCAAATTTTGATTTCACTCCTCACTACCTATCACAGTTTCGAAGGCCATAAAATGCCAAAATAGCACAAAAACCCCCCAAATGACCCCATTTTGGAAAGTAGACACCCCAAGCTATTTGCTGAGAGGCATGTTGAGTATTTTACAGCTCTCATATGTTTTTGAAAATGAAGAAAGAAAATTTTTTTTTTTTATTTTTTTTTCAATTTTCAAAACTTTGTGACAAAAAGCGAGATCTGCAAAATACTCACAATACCTCTCAGCAAATAGCTTGGGGTGTCTACTTTCCAAAATGGGGTCATTTGGGGGGGTTTGCCATCTGGGCATTCCATGGCCTCCGAAACTGTGATAGGCAGTGAGAAGTGAAATCAAAAATTTACACCCTTAGAAAGCCTGTAGGCGGTGCTTGGTTTTTGGGGTCCTGTACGCGGCTAGGCTCCCAAAAAGTCTCACACATGTGGTATCCCCGTACTCTGGAGAAGCAACAGAATGTATTTTGGGGTGTAATTCCACATATGCCCATGGAATGTTTGAGCAATATATCATTTAGTGACAACTTTGTGCAAAAAAAAAAAAAAAATTGTCTTTTTTCCGCAACTTGTGTCAACATATAAAATATTCCATGGATTCGACATGCCTCTCAGTATATAGCTTGGGGTGTCTACTTTCCAAAATGGGGTCATTTGGGGGGGTTTTGAACTGTTCTGGCATTTTATACACAACATTAGGAAGCTTACATCCACTCTTCTAACCACTTGAAGACAAAGCCCTTTTTGACACTTTTTGTTTACATGAAAACATTTTTTTTTTGCAAGAAAATTATGTTGAACACCCAAACATTATATATATTTTTAAAGCAAAGACCCTAAAGATTAAAATGGTGGGTGTTGCATTTTTTTTTCTACGCAGTATTTGCGCAGCGATTTTTCAAACGCATTTTTTGGGGAAAAAAATACACTTTTTTTAATTTTAATGCACTAAAACACACTATATTGCCCAAATGTTTGATGAAATAAAAAAGATGATCTTAGGCCGAGTACATAGATACCAAACATGACATGCTTTAAAATTTCGCACAAACGCGCATTGGCGACAAACTACATACATTTTTAAAAGCCTTTAAAAGCCTTTACAGGTTACCCCGTTAGATTTACAGAGGAGGTCTACTGCTAAAATTACTGCCCTCGATCTGACCTTCGCGGTGATACCTCACATGCATGGTGCAATTGCTGTTTACATATGACGCCAGACGCACGCTTGCGTTCGCCATTGGGCAAGAGCAGGGCAGGACAGGGGTGCTTTTTTTTTTTTTTTTTTTTTATTATTAATTTTGCTTTTTTATTTTATTTTTAAACTGTTCCTTCCATATTTTTTTTTTATTATCATTTTTATTGTTATCTCAGGGAATGTAAATATCCCCTATGATAGCAATAGGAAGTGACAGGTACTCTTTTTTTGAAAAAATTGGGGTCTTCTAGACCCTAGATCTTTCCTCTGCCCTCAAAGCATCTGACCACACCAAGATCGGTGTGATAAAATGCTTTGCCAATTTCCCAATGGCGCTTTTTATATCCGGGGGGGACATTCCCTCCCACTGCTTGTAAAAGCAGTTCAGAGGCTAATTAGCCACTAGGATTGCTTTTACATGAAAGCCGGCTGCTGGCTGAAAAGAATGATACCAAGATGATACCTAAACCCGCAGGCATCATTCTGGTATAAACATTCAAAGTCCAGCAACATACCAGTACGTTGCTGGTCCTTGTTGGACATGTATTGTAATCTTTTTTTTTTCATGCAGCCTGTTGGCTGAACGAAAAAAGAGATTGATCGGTGGGTATGTCCACCATTAGAATACCGCCCTTCATCCACCCACTTCTAATGATGGGCATACACGCACCATTTATATATGCCGAAGCATGGGGGCATCCTCCCGCAAAAAAGTTATACCGCACACACATGGTCGGACTTTTCCACGGGCAAGCCTCCGTCAGAATTTCGACCATATGTACGCGGCATTAGGAGCAAAATCGCTCCTCCGCTCCTCCGCCCCTGCTGCCCCCATGCTTCGGCATATATGCTTTTTTTTTAACTGTGGTGGTGAAATCACCTCCTACAGCACTGGAGTCGCAGGGATCAGGCCTGTCTCTGCGAAAGCTGCAGTTATGTGTGTTGTGTTTTGTAAGTGACAGTGATCGATCGATACTGCACTTGGGTGGCCTGGGCTGAACGGAAGGGCAAAACGCAGGTGCTAGCAGGTATCTGGGCTGATCCCGCTAACACTGCGTTTTTGGGAACCCTAAACTGCTGGGGACGCTAGTATATATCTGATCAGATATTGATCTGTTCAGATACTATACCACTAAGGGAGGTGTATGCTTCACGCGTGGGTGTTAGCGTTACTGGCACTAACCTGACGCTGCCTGGGGTGTGACGCAGACCCTCTCTGATGCTAAAACCTAATTGATATCACCCGCCGGGTGATCAGGGGGTTAACACTTATATGGTGATCACTGGTGAAAGGGTTAACTAGGGGCAATTAGGGGGTTAAAACCTTTATTAGGTAATATATGGGGGTACCTGACGCTATATAAAAACCTGACGGGGAACCTAAAAAAAATTACTGGCTACCGATCGGCATCACCGACACTAAGACAGCGATCAGAAAAATGATCGCTTAGCGACAGTGGTGATAGGGGTGAAAGGGTTACCTGGGGGGCGATCAAGGGGGTTAAACCTTTATTAGATAATATATGGGGGTACCTGACACTATAAAAACCTGCGGTGAACCTAAAAAAAATTACTGGCTACTGATCGGCATCACCGACACTAAGACAGCGATCAGAAAAACGATCGCTTAGCGACAGTGGTGATAGGGGATGAAAGGGTTACCTGGGGGGTGATCAAGGGGGTTAAACCTTTATTAGATAATATATGGGGGTACCTGACGCTATAAAAACATGCGACGAACCTAAACAAAATTACTGGCTACCGATCGGCATCACCGACACTAAGACAGCGATCAGAAAAACGATCGCTTAGCGACAGCGGTGATAGGGGGTGAAAGGGTTACCTGGGGGGTGATCAAGGGGGTTAAACCTTTATTAGATAATATATGGGGGTACCTGACGCTATAAAAACCTGCGGCGAACCTAAAAAAATTACTGGCTACCAATCGGCATCACCGACACTAAGACAGCGATCAGAAAAACGATCGCTTAGTGACAGTGATGATAGGGGGTGAAAGGGTTACCTGGGGGGTGATCAAGGGGGTTAAACCTTTATTAGATAATATATGGGGGTACCTGACGCTATAAAAACCTGCGACGAACCTAAAAAAAATTACTGGCTACCGATCGGCATCACCGACACTAGGACAGCGATCAGAAAAAGGATCGCTTAGCGACAGTGGTGATAGGGGTGAAAGGGTTACCTGGGGGGCGATCAAGGGGGTTAAACCTTTATTAGATAATATATGGGGGTACCTGACGCTATAAAAACCTGCGGCGAACCTAAAAAAAATTACTGGCTACCGATCGGCATCACCGACACTAAGACAGCGATCAGAAAAATGATCGCTTAGCGACAGTGATGATAGGGGTGAAAGGGTTACCTGGGGGGCGATCAAGGGGGTTAAACCTTTATTAGATAATATATGGGGGTACCTGACGCTATAAAAACCTGCGGCGAACCTAAAAAAAATTACTGGCTACCGATCGGCATCACCGACACTAAGACAGCGATCAGAAAAACGATCGCTTAGCGACAGTGGTGATAGGGGATGAAAGGGTTACCTGGAGGGTGATCAAGGGGGTTAAACCTTTATTAGATAATATATGGGGGTACCTGACGCTATAAAAACCTGCGACGAACCTAAAAAAAATTACTGGCTACCGATCGGCATCACCGACACTAAGACAGCGATCAGAAAAACGATCGCTTAGCGACAGTGGTGATAGGGGATGAAAGGGTTACCTGGGGGGCGATCAAGGGGGTTAAACCTTTATTAGATAATATATGGGGGTACCTGACGCTATAAAAAACCTGCGGTAAACCTAAAAAAAATTACTGGCAACCGATCGGCATCACCGACACTAAGACAGCGATCAGAAAAACGATCGCTTAGCGACAGTGGTGATAGGGGGTGAAAGGGTTACCTGGGGGGCAATCAAGGGGGTTAAACCTTTATTAGATAATATATGGGGGTACCTGACGCTATAAAAACCTGCGGCGAACCTAAAAAAAAATACTGGCTACCGATCGGCATCACCGACGCTAAGACAGCGATCAGAAAAATGATCGCTTAGCGACAGTGGTGATAGGGGGTGAAAGGGTTATCTGGGGGGTGATCAGGGGGTTAAACCTTTATTAGGGGGGGTTAGGGGGCTACACTGGACCTAAAACTAACTTTAGTGACACTTTTACAGTCACAAATGTCACTGATTGCAGTGATCAGTAAATAAATGGTCACTGCAATCAGTGACACTGTGACTGGGGGCTGGGGGTGATCTGGGGGGTGATCTGGGGGTGTCTGGGGGGGCCTGGGGGGGCGATTTATGTGCCTATGTGTCCTGGTGTCAGTGTAGTGTTTTGTGCACTAACCTGGCATCTTCTCTTGTGCGGCGCTCGGTATATGTGAGCACCGCAGGAGAGATGACATCACTTCCTCTGCCTGTGTTTACATTACACAGGCAGAGGAAGCTCTCTCATTCGCCGGGAGCGATCGCGAGGGGGTGGCCGGAATCGAACGGCCGTCCCCTCATCCCGGATCGCTCCCGAACAATTAACCACCGCTCACTGTAAAGAAGGGGGGTCCGATCGGACCCCCCAACTATACAAAGGCGATCACGTAGATATACGTGATTCTGCCTGTCGGTGCCATTCTGCCGACGTATATTTACAGTGGGCGGTCGTTAAGTGGTTAAAATGACTGCTGCCGAAAAAACAGCCGTTTTTAAAACTTATATTTGCATTGATACATGTCCCCTGGGGCAGGACCGGGGTCCCTAAACCCTTTTTAGGACAATAACTTGCATATTAGCCGTTATAATTAGCACTTTTGATTTCGAACCTTCGCGTCCATTGTATTTAATAGGGTTATAAAGTTTGCGTAAACTTTCGGTCGTTCGCAGGTTCTGGTGCGAACCGCACCAGGGGGTGTTCGGCTCATCCCTACTGTATATATTAGTTTTGCTGTAAAGTTTTCAAAAATAAAAACCTGTAAAGGTGGAAAAAATGAATTGTTAGCATTTTTTATTTGTGGTGTTCAGATGCAGTTAGTTCTGCTTTAAGTACTCTCCAAAAAAACTCTGGGAAATAGTAGTCATTTGGTACTTGGGATGAAGTTATTGCAATCAGGACCTGAGACTTGCAATGTGTACCTTTGTTATACCTACCTTTGTGGTTTTAGTGCTGTGTTATTAATGTATTTATGATCTGTATCTTGTAACAAGTGATTTATACTGGTTTGTACATCCCATATTTTTGTACTGCTGCTTTTCCCAAATAAAGAATAAATAATTAAAAAAATGAATTCCTGGGGCCTTATACAGTCTACCTGACAGAGCCCTTCAAGTGTAACCCAAATTACATTTACCTACTAAGAGTGCCTGTCATATCCTGCCCGTAGAGTTCTAACAACCATACATCTGAACAGAAGGTTTTAACAGCTCATTACATGATCAGAAATATATAGGGATTTGTTTGCACAAGCTCCCTTTACCTGTGTTGGGCAATCCCAACACATAGAAAAAAAAATCATGCACCGGGATGAGTTCTAAATAATGCATTACATAATGCATTCAAAACACACCTGAGCCCATGTATTTTTAGAACTTTGAGCAAGCCTATATTCAATTCAACTTCACATTCTCTTAAAGCCCAGCGATGTACACTAGGGATGAGCCGAACACCCCCCGATTCGAGAACATGCGAACAGGCAAAAAATTTGTTCGAACATGCGAACACCTTTAAAGTCTATGGGACACGAACATGAAAAATCAAAAGTGCTAATTTTAAAGGTTAATATGCAAGTTATTGTCATAAAAAGTGTTTGGGGACCCGGGTCCTGCCCCAGGGGACATGCATCAATGCAAACAAAAGTTTTAAAAAGTCTGTTTTTTCGGGACCAGTGATTTTAACCACTTTGCTGTATAATAAGGAGGAACCCACGCTTAGGACTGAAAATATTGGGCTGCTGCCTCCCCGTAAGGCCCCTGTTCACAAGGGCTAAAAGAAGTAATTAATATATGTGTGGGGTATGTGGCGCTCCCAAGTGGAGGGAATGGGTTATATAAGTGAGAATCCGTATAAACCCAGATAAAATACCAGAACGATTGAAACCAAAAAGTCCAGAAATATTAGTGGAAGGGTCAGCAGTGACCTCTCCCTGACCCCAGGTATATTATATTATGGGATAGGTTGATGGTATATCATGTGTGTGAGTTACAAAGTGCTACGTGCATGAGTGCATATATTATTCGGCCACTGTAGGGGTGACAGAAAAAAAGGGGTAAGAGACCCCCGTGCTTAATTAGACCAATCAATGGTATATAGTATAGTAAACTGTTGTGGTGCATAAAAAATCAAGTGAAGAAAAGAATAATCATTCCCAGTGTTAAACAATTAAATAAACAAAATAAACAATTAAGTGAAAAAATGTGAGAATTCAAGAGTCCACCATACAAGTGTGTATGGAGATCCAGATCATTTATACAATAAGGTATGTATTTTGTCCCAACAGTTTGAAAAATATCCAATCAGGAACAATTCAACAGGTGACTTTTGTGTGAGTCCATTCATTTATCTCAATCCAGGTGACACTTGTGCTCCCCCTCAAGATACCCTACTCACCAGAAGATGAAACCCCTACAGGGGTACACAGCATATAGGTGAGTGGTTCGATGGCTTGGGATGGTGTGATGTGTCTCTCCTGGTCCTGGGGTTCCTGTGAGTCCCTGGGCTGGCTGTACCGGCGTGTGGTGGTGTTCCAGGTTCACAATGTGATGATATTCCCTTCACTCATTCCAGTTTCTCTAGAGCAGTGGTCAAGAGTTGATGACCACTGCTCTAGAGAAACTGGAATGAGTGAAGGGAATATCATCACATTGTGAACCTGGAACACCACCACACGCCGGTACAGCCAGCCCAGGGACGCACAGGAACCCCAGGACCAGGAGAGACACATCACACCATCCCAAGCCATCGAACCACTCACCTATATGCTGTGTACCCCTGTAGGGGTTTCATCTTCTGGTGAGTAGGGTATCTTGAGGGGGAGCACAAGTGTCACCTGGATTGAGATAAATGAATGGACTCGCACAAAAGACACCTGTTGAATTGTTCCTGATTGGATATTTTTCAAACTGTTGGGACAAAATACATACCTTATTGTATGAATGATCTGGATCTCCATACACGCTTGTATGGTGGATAGTGATGAGCCGAACACCCCCGGGTTCGGTTCGCACCAGAACCCGCGAACGGACCGAAAGTTCGTACGAACATTAGAACCCTATTAAATACAATGGATGCGAACGTTCGAATTCTAAAGTGCTAATTATAACGACTATTATGCATGTTATTGTCCTAAAAAGGGTTTGGGAACCCGGGTTCTGCACCAGGGGACATGTATCAATGCAAAAAGAAGTTTTAAAAACGGTCGTTTTTCGGGAGCAGTCATTTTAATGATGCATAAAGTGAAAAAAAAAGTCAAATATTCCTTTAAATATCGTACCTGGGGGGTGTCTAAAGTATGCCTGGGAAGTGCCACGTGTTTCCCGTGTTTAGAACTGTCCCTGCACAAAATGACACTTCTAAAGGAAAAAAAAGCCATTTAAAACTGCTTGCGGCTTTAATGTAATGTCTGGTCCCGGTAATATGGATGAAAATCTTTAAGAAAAATGGCATAGCTACCCCATGACCCCCCCCCCTACCCCAGCCCATTACCAGCCCCTTTGGTTCTTGTATGGATATTAAGGGGAACACCGCACACAAAATAAAAAAGGCCCTATATACTCTGAACAGCCGTATACAGGCGGTGCATACAAGACAGGGACTGTAGGTTTGTTCTTATGTAGAATGTGTTTGTAATTTTGAACAGGTACATTGTTTAAGTGTAGCTCCAGCCCAAAAATCTATTTTTAAACTTTTTGGAAAACATAGGTAAGGGTTATCACTCCTGTAACATTTGTTTTGCTGTCTGTGCCCCTGTTCAGAACATTTCACCTCACTTTCCGTCCCAATGACAACTGTTTTTGAAATGTGGTGTTTTTCTTGAAACAAGGATTGGTGATAAAGCATCAGTACAGAGGAGACACCTTTCTCCCATATTAATTCTTACAGGAGAGAATTTTCCTTCCTAGGGGTAGATTTCCTCTCACTTCCTGTTGTCTTCTTGCGTTTGCAAGTAGGAGTCGTTTGTAAGTTGGATGTTTGAAAGTAGGGACCTGCCGTATATACTCTACAGAAATAGGCCCCTTAGTTGTTGGTGTTGGCACAACACTGTAAGCACTCACAGTTAATCTTGGTTGGTGCTGGAACGCCCTGCTGTCAACTATTATATCAGGAATTGTAATTACATATAATTGTTGAACAGTGGTAGTAAAAATTGGACCTTTGATGGTGGTGCTGGTGCCACAACACTGTAAGCCCTGACAGTTACTCTTGGTGGGTGCAGCAATGGGCCCTGCTGTGAATTATTAGATCAAGAATTGTAATTGCATGCCCCTGTTGAACAGGGGCTGAAAAATTGGGCCTTTCGTGGTGGTGGTGGTGGTGGTGGTGTTGCCACAACACTGTAAGCCCTCAGAGTTACTCTTGGTGGGTGCAGGAATGGGCCCTGCTGTGAATTATTAGATCAAGAATTGTAATTACATGCCCCTTTTGAACAGGGGCTGAAAAATTGGGCCTTTCGTGGTGGTGGTGGTGGTGGCGTTGCCACAACACTGTAAGCCCTCAGAGTTACTCTTGGTGGGTGCAGCAATGGGCCCTGCTGTGAATTATTAGATCAAGAATTGTAATTACATGCCCCTGTTGAACAGGGGCTGAAAAATTGGGCCTTAGGCACTGGTGGCACAACACTGCAACCCCTCACAGATACTGTACTTGGAGCACAGCAATGAGCCCTGTTGCAAAGTATTGCTTCAAAAATTGTAATTACACGCCCCTGTTAAACAGGGGCTGAAAAATTGGGCCTTAGCCACTGGTGGCGGCACCCATAAACAAAAATGATCTTCCAAGCTATCATCATCAATCGTATCATTGAGGACTCGGAGGAGGAGGATAGCCAGTCAACATAACAGCACAGGCACTCAGCATCAGCATCAGTCTTGAAGGGATGTGACATGTTAAAATCAATTAGTCTGTTATATCAGCATCAGGTGTGTGGTAGCTGGTGGTGATCCAAGACTGGTTCATCTTGATGAAAGTCAGTCGATCAACCAAGTCGGTGGACAGGCGCACCCTGTGATCCGTGACAAATCCTCCAGCAGCACTGAATGTGCGTTCCGAAAGAACGCTGGATGCAGGACAGGCCAGTAGCTCAATTGCATACTGTGCAAGCTCTGGCCAGTGATCCATCCTCAAGACCCAGTAAGCCAGAGGATTTTCGGTGGGGAAGGTGTCCAAGTCTGACCTTGCCCCTAGATATTCCTGCACCATGTTTATCAGACGCTGGCGATGGTTGCTGGAACCGATCATACTTTGGGGCTGCGGACTAAAGAATTGTCTGAACGCATCGGTCAGACGGCCACCTTCCCCACCGCTCCTTCTTTGACTGGCCGAAGCCTCAGCAACTCGTTGTCCAGGACCAGGAGTTTGTAACCTCCCAGTCTCTGGGAATGCGTTGCACAGACCTTTCTGCAAGGCCTCCCGGAGTTGTCTCATCCTCTGCTCCCTCTGCGACGGTAACATAAGGTCCGCAACCTTACCCTTGTACCGTGGATCAAGGAGAGTGGCCAGCCAGTAATGGTCCCTCTCCTTGATCCGAAGAATACGAGGATCCTTCCGCAGACTTTGCAGGATCAGGGAGGCCATGCAGCGTAGGTTAGCTGAGGCATTCGGTCCGGAGTCCTCTGGGTCACTAAGGACGACATGATCCGCAGCCACCTCCTCCCAGCCACGTACAAGTCCACTGGTTTCTTGGGACTGTAAATCATCCCTAAAAGACTGCTGCTGATGATGCTGAGTGCCAGCCTCCACCTCCATGCTGACACAATCCTCCTCCTCCTCCTCCTCCTCCTCCTCCTCTTCCTGTGCGATGGGTGGGACAGAAGGAACACTGTCTGGGTAAAGGGGGCCTTGAGAGGCAAGGAAGTCCTCCTCTTCCTGCCTCTGTTCTGCCTCAAGTGCCCTGTCCATTATTCCACGCAGCGTGTGCTCCAACAGGTGGACAAGAGGTACAGTGTCACTGATGCATGCACTGTCACTGCTCACCATCCTCGTGGCCTCCTCAAATGGTGCCAGGACAGTGCATGCATCCCTGATCATGCCCCACTGGCGTAGAGAAAAAAAACAAGCTCCCCTGACCCTGTCCTGGTGCCGTAGTCGCACAGGTACTCATTGATGGCCCTCTGCTGCGTGTGCAGCCGCTGCAGCATGGCCAACGTTGAGTTCCACCTGGTGGGCATGTCACATATAAGGCGGTTCTTGGGCAGGTTCAACTCCTTTTGCAGCTCAGCCAGGCGAGCACTGGCATTATAAGATCTGCGGAAATGCACACAGACTTTCCTGGCCTGCCTCAGGACATCCTGTAAGCCCAGGTACCTGCCCAAGAACCGCTGCACCACCAGGTTAAGGACGTGAGCCACACAGGGCACATGGGTCAGTTGTCCCTGTCGGAGGGCGGAGAGGAGGTTGGTGCCATTGTCGCAAACCACCATTCCTGGCTTAAGCTGGCGTGGCGTCAACCACCTCTCGGCCTGGCCCTGCAGAGCAGACAGGACCTCTGCCCCAGTGTGGCTTCTGTCCCCCAAACACACCAGCGCAAGCACGGCATGGCATCTTTTTGCCTGCGTACTTGCGTAGCCCCTTGAACGGCTACGGAGCACCGCTGGTTCAGAGGACAAAGCACAGGAAGAGGCCATGGAGGAAGAAGAAGAGGAGGGGGTGGAGGAGAGAGGTGTGTCACAACCAGTAGTAGCATTTTGGAGGCGTGGTGGTGGAACAACCTCCAACACTACTGCACCTTGTCCTGCATCCTTCCCAGCTGCCAAAAGAGTGACCCAATGGGCCGTGAAAGAAAGGTAACGTCCCTGTCCATGCCTGCTGGACCATGAGTCAGCGGTAATATGCACCTTACCGCTGACCGCCCTGTCCAGCGAGGCCAAGACATTGCCTTCCACATGCCGGTAGAGAGCCGGAATAGCCTTCCGTGAGAAAAAGTGGCGTTTGGGAACCTGCCACTGAGGAACCGCACATTGCACAAACTCACGGAAGGGGGCCGAGTCTACCAACTGAAAAGGCAGCAGTTGAAGCGCTAGCAATTTAGCCAAGCTAGCATTCAACCGCTGGGCATGTGGATGGCTGGGAGTGAACTTCTTTCGACGGTCCAGCAGCTGGGGCAGGGAAATTTGCCTGCTAGAATCGGACGTCGGTGTACTGCTAGCAGAGTGGCCGCAAGTACTTGGCTGTGACACACCTAATTCTACACCTTCATTCCTCTCAGTGCATGTTTCAGAGAGGACTGAAGTTATAGTGGGGTTGGAGATCCCAGCTGATGCGGTGCAAGGAGAGGTCCGCTTTGTTCTTTGGTGTGGGTCTTTGAGGTAGGCTTGCCAACGAGCTGCATGGCAGGTCAACATATGTCTGGTCAGGCATGTGGTACCCAAGCGGCTGATGTTTTGGCCACGCGATATACGCTTGAGACATATGTTGCAAACAGCAGCTGTGCGATCTGATGCACTAGCCTCAAAAAAGGCCCACACCAAAGAACTTTTTGAATGACGGGCAGAGGCAGCGCCCTGCACAGGCGGAGCTCTGCGGTGTGATTCCGTCGGTGTACTGCCCTTACGCTGGCCACCAAAGGGCATCCTGCCTCGTTGGAGATGTGCCTCCTCCTCATCCTCCTCCTCCTCCTCTCTCCTATTAGGCACCCACGTGGAGTCAGTGACCTCATCATCCCCTCCCTCCTCATCACTGGAGCCAATCTGGCAGTATGCTGCAGCTGCTGGAACATGACTGCCAGATTGGTGTCCTTCTTGAGCATCCCCTCTGTCTGCTCTCACGCTACTGCCTTCCTCTAGCTGGGTTTCATCATCAGACCCTTCGAAACGCTGGGCATCCTCCTGGAGCATGTACCCAACACTGTGCTCAAACAGTTCGGGGGACTCCTCAGGAGGAGGACATGGTGGGTCTAGGGAAGGAGTGACTGATGATGAGTCTGACATTGATACCAGGGAAGAGGACGCTTTGGCAGCTGCTTTGCCAGTACCCTGAGCCTGGGTGAGAGAGGATGAGGAGGAGGGCTTGGTCATCCACTCTACCAAGTCTTCGGCATGATGTGGCTCAACATGTCCAGCTGCCGAAAAGAAGGACAAGCGTGTCCCATGGCCATGTGCTGATGACAATGCACCGCGTCCACGACCAGCACTGTTGCCCCCAGACACAGAGCCTGCTTGCCCTCTTTTATTGCCTCCTGACTGTCTGCCTCTCCTTGTTTGCCTTCCAGACATTCTAATGGATGGCCTGCAGGGAGATGGGAAAAAAGCAATAAGGGCTACCTTCAGGTGTCCTTCTCTGTCCCTTTACTTAAGGATTTCTAAATATGGTTGAGGATGATTGCTTTCGCACAGAATAGCACAATGACAATTTCCCTGACTGTCCAAAAAACAAGGATTTCAAAGATGGTTGATGAGGAATGCTTTAGCACAGTATAGCACAATGAGAATTTCCCTCACTGTCCTTCCCTGTCCCTACAAACAAGGATTAGCACAGTAAAACACACTGACACTCTCCCTACCTATAGTTTTCTGTCCCTATAAAAAATGTTTTTTTAAAGATGGTTGATGATGAATGCTTTAGCACAGTATAGCACAATGAGAATTTCCCTCACTGTCCTTCCCTGTCCCTACAAACAAGGATTAGCACAGTAAAACACACTGACACTCTCCCTACCTATAGTTTTCTGTCCCTATAAAAAATGTTTTTTTAAAGATGGTTGATGATGAATGCTTTAGCACAGTATAGCACAATGAGAATTTCCCTCACTGTCCTTCCCTGTCCCTACAAACAAGGATTAGCACAGTAAAACACACTGACACTCTCCCTACCTATAGTTTTCTGTCCCTATAAAAAATGTTTTTTTAAAGATGGTTGATGATGAATGCTTTAGCACAGTATAGCACAATGAGAATTTCCCTCACTGTCCTTCCCTGTCCCTACAAACAAGGATTAGCACAGTAAAACACACTGACACTCTCCCTACCTATAGTTTTCTGTCCCTATAAAAAATGTTTTTTTAAAGATGGTTGATGATGAATGCTTTAGCACAGTATAGCACAATGAGAATTTCCCTCACTGTCCTTCCCTGTCCCTACAAACAAGGATTAGCACAGTAAAACACACTGACACTCTCCCTACCTATAGTTTTCTGCCCCTATAAAAATGTTTTTTTAAAGATGGTTGATGATGAATGCTTTAGCACAGTATAGCACAATGAGAATTTCCCTCACTGTCCTTCCCTGTCCCTACAAACGAGGATTAGCACAGTAAAACACACTGACACTCTCCCTACCTATAGTTTTCTGTCCCTATAAAAAATGTTTTTTTAAAGATGGTTGATGATGAATGCTTTAGCACAGTATAGCACAATGAGAATTTCCCTCACTGTCCTTCCCTGTCCCTACAAACAAGGATTAGCACAGTAAAACACACTGACACTCTCCCTACCTATAGTTTTCTGTCCCTATAAAAAATGTTTTTTTAAAGATGGTTGATGATGAATGCTTTAGCACAGTATAGCACAATGAGAATTTCCCTCACTGTCCTTCCCTGTCCCTACAAACAAGGTTTAGCACAGTAAAACAGACTGACACTCTCCCTACCTATCCTTCTCTTTCCCTAAACTAAAGGAATCCAGGTTAAGCAAGAAAAAAAAATGTCACTGTCCCTGCCTATGCTTCTCTTTCCCTGCTCCGGAACACACTACACTAGGCCGCCGTGCTGGCGGCCTTTTATAGTGTGGGGCGTGTACTAAACACCCTCAGCAATAATTGGCCACAGGCATCCTGCCTGTGGCCAATATCTCCTCGCTGCCGGCGCTGTGATTGGCCAAGCATGCGGGGTCACAGTGCATGCTTGGCCAATCACAGCGCCTGGATGACACTGCGATGGCGTAGTGCATTGTGGGCCGCGAATTAGGCGCGAACAGCCCAAATCGTTTGTTGTTCGGCGAACGATCGAACAGCCGATGTTCGAGTCGAACGTATGTTCGACTCGAACACCGAGCTCATCCCTAATGGTGGACTCTTGAATTCTCAAATTTTTTCACTTAATTGTTTATTTTGTTTATTTAATTGTTTAACACTGGGAATGATTATTCTTTTCTTCACTTGATTTTTTATGCACCACAACAGTTTACTATACTATATACCATTGATTGGTCTAATTAAGCACGGGGGTCTCTTACCCCTTTTTTTCTGTAACCACTTCGCGCCCGGGCCATTACGAAAAGACGGCCGCATTGTGGCGCTCAATTGCCGGGAGGGCGTCCATGGACGTCCTCCTGTTTACTTCCGCAATGCGCGCCCCTGGCGGCGCGCATCGGGGAAGAACTGTGCCCGCCGTGTCATGCGGGTGCCGATGCGCGTGCCTGGCGGCCACGATGTCCGTCAGGTACCTGCGATCGGCTGTCACAGAGCCAGAGACGTAGATCTCTGTGTGTAAACACAGAGATCCACGTCCTGTCAGGGAGAGGAGACGGATGGTGTGTCCCTTGTACATAGGGACACACCATCGGTCACCTCCCCCAGTCAGTTCCCTCCCCCCACAGTTACATTCACCTAGCAGGGAACATATTAACCCCTTGATCGCCCCCTAGTGTTAACCCCTTCCCTTCCAGTCACATTTATACAGTAATCAGTGCATATTTATACCACTGTTCGCTGTATAAATGTGAATGGTCCCAAAAATGTGTCGAAAATGTCTGATGTGTCCGCCATAATGTCGCAGTCACAATAAAAAATCGCAGATCGATGCCATTACTAGTAAAAAATAAAAAATAAATTCATAACTCTATCCCCTATTTTGTAGGCGCTATAACTTTTGTGCAAACCAATCACTATTCACTTATTACGTATTCTTCTACATATTTTAGGTAAAAAAAATCGCATCAGCCTAAACTGAGAAAAAAAATAGTTTTTAAAAAAAAATGGGAAATTTATTATAGCAAAAAGTAAAAGATATTGTTTTTTTCAAAATTGACGCTTTTTTTTGTTTATAGAGCAAAAAATAAAAACCGCAGAAATGATCAAATACCACCAAAAGAAAGCTCTATTTGTGGGAAAAAAAGGACATCAATTTTGTTTGGGAGCCATGTCGCACGACTGCGTAATTGTCATTCAAAGCCTGACAGTGCCGAAAGCCGAAATTTCGCCTGGGCAGAAAGGGGGTTATGTGCCCAGTAAGCAAGTGGTTAATAATGCTTAAAGTGAAACAATAAAAGTGAAATATTCCTTTAAATTTTGTACCTGGTGGGTGTGTATAGTATGTCTGTGAAGTAGCGCAGGTTTCCGGTGCTTAGAACTGTCCCTGCACAAAATGTCATTTCTAAAGGAAAAAAAGTCATTTAAAACTACTCGCGGCTGTAATGAATTGTCGGGTCCCGGCAATACAGAGAAAAGTCATTGAAAGTCATTGAAATATAGAAGAAAAATGCGTGTGGGTCCCCCAAAATTCCATTAACAGGCCCTTCAGGTCTGGTATGGATTTTAAAGGGAGCCCCGAACCAGAATAAAAAAAATATATATTTTTTTTAATAAAGGACTTTTCACAATGGTGTCTGTGTGGATTTTAAATTTTTTGACACTTTATTTTGTGAAATGGTAGGGGTACAATGTACCCCGTTACCAATTCACATGGGGGGCCGGAATCTGGGGTCCCCTTTGTTAAAGGGGGCTTCCAGATTCCGATAAGCAGACCCCCACAACCACTGGGAAAGGGTTGTGGGAATGAGGCCCTTGTCCCTATCAACATGGGGACATCCCCCCCATGTTGAGGGCATGTGGCCTGGTACGGTTCAGGAGGAGGGCGCTCTCTCGTCCCCCCTCTTTTCCTGCGGCCTGCCAGGTTGTGTGCTCGGATAAGTGTCTGGTATGGATTTTTGGGGAGACCCCACTCCAGTTTTTTTTAAATTCTGTTGCAGGGTTCCCCTTAAAATCCATACCAGACCTGAAGGGTCTGGTATGGATTTTTGGGGGAACCCCACGCCATTTTATTTTCTTTTATTTTGGCGCGGAGTTCCCCTTTATATCCATACGAGACCTGAAGGGCCTGTTAATGGAATTTTGGGGGACCCCCTCGCATTTTTTTTTATTATTTTTCAATGACTTTCAATTTCTTTTCTCTGTATTGCCGGGACCGACAATTATTTACAGCCGCGAGTAGGTTTAAATGACTTTGCATGGTAGCCAATCAGCTTCTAACTTCAGTTTGTTCAATTAAAGGGGTTGTAAACCTTCGTGTTTTTTCACCTTAATGCATCCTATGCATTAAGGTGAAAAAACACCTTGCAGTCACCGGCCCCCATGAGCCCCCATTTTACTTATCTGAGCCCCGAATTTCCATGGGCGCGATCCCACGTTGCTTTCCCACAGCTCTTGTCAGCTCTTCATTGGATGATTGATAGCAGTGCAGCCATTGGCTCCCGCTGCTGTCAATCAAATCAATGACGCGGCTGGCCGGGGGGCGGGGCCGAGTCATACACTTGGCGGCTATGGCCGCCGAGTGTATCACATGGGAGCACGCCCGCAAGGTAACCCCCTCGGGAGAGAGCTTCCCAGAGGAGGTAAGATCTTGCAGGGAGGAGCAACTGAGCAAATTTCAGTGTTTTTGATTTGATTACATTATTGAATAATTTTATTATTATTATATTATTATTTGTTATAATTATTTATAGTTCTTTATTATATTATAATTTATGATTTTGTGTTTCAAGCTTTATCATACCCGGGATGTCTACTAGACTCTTGTTTGGACAGATTTAAGTGAGTTATTCCTAAGAATTACAGGTCTACAATATAAAACGCCAAATTTCCATGCAAAATAATAGACATGTGCACACTGAAATATTTCGTTTCGGAATTTCGTTTTCGTCCGAAAAATAAATTTATTAAGTTACTCCCGAAATTCGTTTTTATTTATTTCGTTTTTCGTTAAAAATTGCATTCGTCCGAAAATCTGAATTAACTAAGGTTTAATCTGTCATTGAAGGCTTATGGTGTCTGTCGAATGTTCAAAGAAGATTCGACGGAGCAGCGAAACTGTACGACTCTGCAATCATACATTTCCGGTCGAATGTTCCGCCCACAAGCAGTGATCTTTTCTCTCTATGTCGAATCTTTTCTCTCTATAATGTCGAATCTTTTTCTCTCCTATGTCGAATATTTTCTCTCCTATGTCGAATCTTTTCTCTCCTATGTCGAATCTTTTCTCTCTATAATGTCAAATCTTTTCTCTCCTATGTCGAATCTTTTCTCTCCTATGTCGAATCTTTTCTCTCTATAATGTCAAATCTTTTCTCTCCTATGTCGAATCTTTTCTCTCCTATGTCGAATCTTTTCTCTCTATAATGTCGAATCTTTTCTCTCCTATGTCAAATCTTTTCTCTCTATAATGTCAAATCTTTTCTCTCTATAATGCCAAATCTTTTCTCTCCTATGTCGAATCTTTTCTCTCTATAATGTCAAATCTTTTCTCTCCTATGTCGAATCTTTTCTCTCCTATGTCAATTCTTTCCTCTCCTATGAAGAATCTTTCCTCTCCTGTGTCGAATCTTTCCTCTCCTATGTCGAATCTTTCCTCTCCTATGTCAAATCTTTCCTCTCCTATGTCGAATCTTTCCTCTCCTATGTCGAATCTTTCTCTCCTATGTCGAATCTTTTCTCTCTATAATGTTGAATCTTTTCTCTCCTATGTAGAATAATCTTGAACTAATAGAGTTAAGGTTAGGCACATTCGACCACAGGTTCGATAGACACAGATTGTTATTGTCAGCGTCACGTCGAATCTCCTATCTATATCGAACTGTTGTAGAAACGAAAACGAAAATAAAGCATTTGTTTATGTCGGATCTTTCGGTTTTCGGATTCTGTGCTTTCGTTTTCGTTTGTTAAAACGATAACGAAAATAGCTGAAATTCGGACGAAAATGCATTCGGACGAAAACGAATGCACATGTCTACAAAATAATTGTACCGCTTTCAGCACCTAAAATCTGACAGAATCATACCGCCAGGGAGGTTAAATTGTCACTCTTTTTTTGCTTATAAAATGTTTTTTTTATTGGTCTAAATTCATGAAGAAATTAGATTTTTTTTTGTTGGATATGTTTTATAGCAGAACATAAAAATATGTAAACATTTTTTAATTGTCAGTCTTTTTTTTGTTTATAGCACAAAGAATTTAAAAAAAACACAGTGGTGATCAAATACCACCAAAAGAAAGCTCTATGTGTGGGGAAAAAAAGACAAATTTTATTTGGGTACAGCGCTGCATGACCGCACAATTGTCAGGTATAGTTAAGCAGTGCCGTATCGCAAAAAATGACCTGGTCAATAAAGTGGTTGTAAACCCCATTCATGAAAGTTGAAATAAGCACATCTATCTGTAGTGTTTATGTGTCTCTCTCTCTCTCTAAAGCTCTAAGGGGTTGATTTACTAAAGGCAAATCCACTTTGCACTAAAAATGTTTTATGCTTGTACATGTGCATTAGAATAATATGCTTTTAATTAATACAAAATTAAGGAGTCAGTTATATCTTTGAAATTATGAGTCCCTAACATGAGTCCTGTATGCATGAATACTAGTTTCCTATAGTCTAATTTGCTCTATATATCCCCCCCCCCCAAAAAAAAAACTTTTGATGTAATTGCATGTAGTTCAGTTTCAAGAAACATTTATTACAGATTTGGATATGGCTTATCTTCTGTGTAAAGCATTAAAGCTGGATCAAAGATTATTTTCATTTAAAATATATCACATTTATTAATAAGGCTTCTTTCCAGTGTTGACAGATTTATGGATCTTAGCATTTGGCTTCTATGAAAAATCCTTGTCACATTTTTCACATGGCTTCTCTCCTGTGTGAATTTTCTAGTGTTGAGTAAGATGTTCCCTTTGTATGAAGAATTTGTCACATTTTGAAGATGTAAATGGCCTTTTCTCCCATGTGAATCCTCTGGTATATAGTAAGATTAGAATTATGTAAGAAGCACTTTCTACAATCTGATCATTTAAATGATTTCTCTCTTGTGTGAATCCTTTTATGTTTATTAAGATTAGAACCTCGTGAGAAGCACTTGCCACATTCTAAACATCTAAATGATTTCTCTCCAGTGTGAATCATCTGGTGTTTAGTAAGATCAGAACGATGTGCGAAGCACTTGCCACATTCTGAGCATTTAAAAGGTTTCTCTCCTGTGTGAATCTTCTGGTGTTTAGTAAGATCAGAATGTTGTGAGAAGCTGACAGGAAAGGCTTCACCCGCTGGTGGTGCTGTTGGTCCTTTGGACTGCAGTGCTAGTGTCCGCCAGCAGGTGTCCTCCTGCAGCCAATACCTCTGTTGGAGGATCTCACCTGCTGGTGGTAACACACGATACATGGACTGCAGTACCGGCATCCACCAGCGGGGGTATTCTGGCAGTGTGGGACAGGCAGCACTTCCTGTGGTCAGCTGTGACCTGAAGCCTGATTACAAGACTTCTTTATATACCCGGCAAGTGCAAACACTCTTTGCCCTGGTATCTCTCTTCCTGACCCCCTGGACCTGTGACCCGGACTTTAGCCTGTATCTGATCCTAACCTGCACCCTGCCTGATCTGATCCGACCCGATCCCTACCTTGAACCCACACCCTGTTTAACCTGATCCTTACCTTGTGCCCATCCTGCAGCTTTCCCTTCTGTTACCTGGATCCCTGCTCTGCAGCCTATCCATCCGTCCCCTCCCTGTTCCTGCTTCCTCCCATCCATACCCATCTGCTTGATCCCCTTGTGTATGACCTCGGCCTGGCTTTTACTACGATTCCGGTATCTCCCTTATTTGTATATATTGTTTATAGTCACTGTTTATTCACTGCACTGTGTTCCGTTTGAGGTAGTTGTTTGTTGGTCACTCACCATAATAAATTGTATATTTTCACCTACACCCGTTTGGTTTCCTTTTATGAAGTCACACAGTCTGGTCAATTATCAATCTCTGACAGTATACCAGAGCCATTCCTGATCAGACGTGATTTCATTGAGGAACCATCCTGTGGTGTGTTTTTCTGATATGGATCACAATGAGATCCTTTACTACTCTCTGCTGGCGACAGAGGAGGGTGAATATTGTCGCCAGATGTTAAAGGGATGGACGAGTGACCAGCTGAGGGAAACTATCCGATCAGCTAATTTCTGGGTGGATCAGGGTTACATGCAGCCTGAGGATGTACTGCCGATGACCCGGTTATGTGTAGAACCAGCCCTGTCATTTGTTCCCGAAGGAAGGGATGACATTTCTCCCCCTTTCAGCGGTGATCAGGTTGAGTCCCTGGTTTGGCTATTAGAGGATGATCCAGCTTCTTTTGATGAGCATTATTCCCTCTGCTCCCAGCAGGTATTATCTGAATGTGCTAGTTCTGTGCAGTGTCTGATTAGACAGGGTGTGTGCGAATCAGTTTTTGTTCAGCCTTTGCTGCAGGCATGGTCGGATCTCCTCCCGAATTCAGCCAAGCCACAACATCCCGGCCCCTCCATCAATCACCTGCCTTCCCAAGAATATATCCATCCATTGCCTATGGCAACCCCAGCTACCGTCCAGTGCGTTCAGCCCCCCAAATACTACTACCCCGTCTCTACCTGTTGCACCTACCCTGCCTTCAATCCACCTGCTTCTTCCCTCCTACCTGTAGCCAATCCACAAGAACCTCCTCCAGCCATTGTCCCTGCACCTCTGCCATTTTCTTCCATTTGTTCAATCCCAAACTTTTCATATATTCCCCCCGTTACTTGCAAACCTGCAGTGACTAAATCCAAGAAAAAGCAGAAGTACTTCCCAACCCACACAATCCAACCTACCTCCACACCCACCAACCTGCTCCAGCCTGCGGTTCCCAAGCCAGCCTTCCAGCCTGCGGTTCCCGAGCCAGCCTTCCAGCCTGCGCTTCCCGAGCCAGCCTTCCAGCCTGCGCTTCCCGAGCCAGCCTTCCAGCCTGCGCTTCCCGAGCCAGCCTTCCAGCCTGCGCTTCCCCAGCCAGCCTTCCAGCCTGCGGTTCTCAAGCCAGCCTTCCAGCCTGCGGTTCTCAAGCCAGCCTTCCAGCCTGCAGTTCTTGAGCCAGCCTTCCAGCCTGCAGTTCTTGAGCCAGCCTTCCAGTCTGCAGTTCTCGAGCCAGCCTTCCAGCCTGAAGTCCCAAAGCCAGCCTTCAAGCCAGCCTTCCAGCCTGCAGTTCTTGAGCCAGCCTTCCAGCCTGCAGTTCTTAAGCCAGCCTTCCAGTCTGCAGTTCTCGAGCCAGCCCTCCAGCCTGCAGTCCCAGAGCCAGCCTTCAAGCCAGCCTTCCAGCCTGCAGTTCTTGAGCCAGCCTTCCAGCCTGCAGTTCTTGAGCCAGCCTTCCAGTCTGCAGTTCTCGAGCCAGCCCTTCAGCCTGCAGTCCCAAAGCCAGCCTTCAAGCCAGCCTTCCAGCCTGCAGTTCTTGAGCCAGCCTTCCAGCCTGCAGTTCTTGAGCCAGCCTTCCAGTCTGCAGTTCTCGAGCCAGCCCTCCAGCCTGCAGTCCCAGAGCCAGCCTTCAAGCCAGCCTTCCAGCCTGCAGTTCTCGAGCCAGCCTTCCAGCCTGCAGTTCTCGAGCCAGCCTTCCAGCCTGCAGTTCTCGAGCCAGCCTTCCAGCCTGCAGTTCCCGAGCCAGCCTTCCAGACTGCAGTTCCCGAGCCAGCCTTCCAGCCTGTAGTTGCAGAACCAGCCTTCCAGCCGGAGGTTCCTGTGCCAGTCTACCAGCCTGAAGTCCCCGTACCAGCCTGCCAGCCTGAAGTTTTTGTGCCAGCCTGCCAGCCTGAAGACCCTGTGCCAGCCTGCCAGCCTGAAGACCCTGTGCCAGCCTGCCAGCCTGAAGACCCTGTGCCAGCCTGCCAGCCTGAAGACCCTGTGCCAGCCTGCCAGCCTGAAGACCCTGTGCCAGCCTGCCAGCTTGAAGTTCATGTACCTGCCTTCCAAACTGAAGTCCTGATGACGGTGTCCCAGTCGGAAGATCCGGTGCCCGTTTCCCGGCCTGTGGTTGTGGTGCCCATTTCCCGGCCTGTGGTTGTGGTGCCCGTTTCCCGGCCTGAGATTGTGGTGCCCGTTTCCCGGCCTGAGGTTGTGGTGCCCGCTGCGGTGCCCGTTTCCCGGCTTGAGGTTGTGGTGCCCGTTTCCCGGCTTGAGGTTGTGGTGCCCGTTTCCCGGCTCGAGGTTGTGGTGCCCGTTTCCTGGCTTGAGGGTATGATGCCCGTGTCCCAGTCTGTGGAGCCTACTACCCAGTCTGGCATGTTCCTGTCTGCTGCCCAGCTCGATGACCCGGAGCCTGCTGCCCAGCTCGATGACCCAGAGCCTGCTGTCCAGCTCGATGACCCAGGGCCTGCTGCCCAGCTCGATGACCCGGAGCCTGCTGCCCAGCTTGATGTGTTCCTGTCTGCCGCCCAGCTCAATGACCCGGAGCCTGCTGCCCAGCCTGTGATGATCCCGTCTGCTGCCCAGCCTGAGATGATCCCGTCTGCTGCCCAGCCTGAGATGATCCCGTCTGCTGCCCAGCCTGAGATGATCCCGTCTGCTGCCCAGCCTGAGATGATCCTGTCTGTTGCCCAGCCTGAGATGATCCCGTCTGCTGCCCAGCCTGAGATGATCCCATCTGCTGCCCAGCCTGAGATGATCCCGTCTGCTGCCCAGCCTGAGATGATCCCGTCTGCTGCCCAGCCTGAGATGATCCCGTCTGCTGCCCAGCCTGAGATGATTCCGTCTGCTGCCCAGCCTGAGATGATCCCGTCTGCTGCCCAGCCTGAGGTGTTCCCGTCTGCTGCCCAGCCTGAGGTGTTCCCGTCTGCTGCCCAGCCTGAGGTGTTCCCGTCTGCTGCCCAGCCTGAGGTGTTCCTGTCTGCTGCCCAGCCTGAGGTGTTCCTGTCTGCTGCCCAGCCTGAGGTGTTCCTGTCTGCTGCCCAGCCTGAGGTGTTCCTGTCTGCTGCCCAGCCTGATGTGTTTCTGTCTGCTGCCCAGCCTGAGGTGTTTCTGTCTGCGGCCCAGCCTGGTGTGCCCCTGTCCGCTGCCCAGCTTGATGTGACTATTTCCTGCCCGGATGTGCCTACTGTTTGCCCAGATGTGCCCTCTGTCTGCCCGGATGTGACCTTGCCTGTTGCCCAGCTTGTTGCTATGAACTTCCCCCAGCGGCAGGTCGTGGGAGCGTCCGGAGGCCGCTCCTTTGAGGGGGGGTACTGTCAGGAAAGGCTTCACCCGCTGGTGGTGCTGTTGGTCCTTTGGACTGCAGTGCTAGTGTCCGCCAGCAGGTGTCCTCCTGCAGCCAATACCTATGTTGGAGGATCTCACCTGCTGGTGGTAACACACGATACATGGACTGCAGTACCGGCATCCACCAGCGGGGGTATTCTGGCAGTGTGGGACAGGCAGCACTTTCTGTGGTCAGCTGTGACCTGAAGCCTGATTACAAGACTTCTTTATATACCCGGCAAGTGCAAACACTCTTTGCCCTGGTATCTCTCTTCCTGACCCCCTGGACCTGTGACCCGGACTTTAGCCTGTATCTGATCCTAACCTGCACCCTGCCTGATCTGATCTGACCCGATCCCTACCTTGAACCCGCACCCTGTTTAACCTGATCCTTACCTTGTGCCCATCCTGCAGCTTTCCCTTCTGTTACTTGGATCCCTGCTCTGCAGCCTATCCATCCATCCCCTCCATGTTCCTGCTTCCTCCCATCCATACCCATCTGCTTGATCCCTTTGTTTATGACCTCGGCCTGGCTTTTACTACGATTCCGGTATCTCCCTTATTTGTATATATTGTTTATAGTCACTGTTTATTCACTGCACTGTGTTCCGTTTGAGGTGGTTGTTTGTTGGTCACTCACCATAATAAATTGTATATTTTCACCTACACCCGTTTGGTTTCCTTTTATGAAGTCACACAGTCTGGCCAATTATCAATCTCTGACAGAAGCACTTGCCACATTCTGAGCATTTAAATGGTTTCTCTCCTGTGTGAATCCTCTGGTGTTGAGTAAGATGACTATTTTCTTCTGAGAAGCACTTGCCACATTCTGAACATTTAAACAGTTTCTCTCCTGTGTGAATTCTCAGGTGATTATCAAGAAGATTACTTTGTAAGAAGGACTTTTCACATTCTGAACATTTAAACGGTTTCTCTCCTGTGTGAGTCTTCTGGTGTCGAGTAAAATCAGCATGATGTAAGAAGTTCTTGTCACATTCTGAACATTTATATGGCCTCTCTCCAGTGTGAATCCTCAGATGAACATTGAGTTTGGACTTAGAAGTAAATATCTTCTGGCACTCAGAGCACGGATAGAAATTTTCTCTGTTTTGGCTCATCTTGTGTTAATGTCAATCAGTTTAGCTGTGAATTTTCTTTTCAACAATAGATGTTCAATTTACAGCTGAGCTTACTAATTTACCTATATGAAAAATAAGAACAGATGTTTACACAGATGTTATTATTACCAACAGACTGAGAGGTATAGCTGTACAACTTTACTGATTTTTAGATTAAAAATTAAGCGTGTACACTATAGTCCAAAATCCATTCCAGATCCTTCAACACAAAAAAATATGTGTTGATCATCCCAAAATATATACCAAACCATCATATACACATGCATCCTGGCTGACCATGAAAGGGGGGTACAAGTCTGCACCCCCTCCTGAACCTTCTTCCCTCCAGAGGTCTGAAAAAAATCTGCAGAATTTTTTACAATTGACTTTAGTGACATTGAGGTTCAATATCTCTAAAGTCTAGAACTTTTTGGCCTTTTAGGCCTATGTGACTCATCTTGTGTTATTGACACAATAAGTTTAGCTGCGATTGTTTTCAACAATAGGTGTTTGGTTTATAACTGAGCTTAGTAATTTACCTATATGAAAAAAAAAATAGATGTTTAACCACTTAAGGACCGCCGCCTGTATATTTACGCCGGCAGAGTGCCATGGACAGGCATAAGTATGTACAGGTACGTCCCCTTTAAGATGCTGCCGTGTGGTCACGCGCGCCATTGGCTAATGTAAACAAGCATCTCCCCGCTCTGCCTAGTGACAATGACACTGACAATGACACTGATCACCGCTCCGTGTAACCGGAGCGGTGATCAGTGTCATGTCACACACAGCCCATCCCCCCTACAGTAAGAAGCAGTAAGAAGCACTCCCTAGGAAACACTTAAGCCCTACAGCGCCACCTAGTGGTTAACCCCTTCACTGCCAGTGTCATTTTCACAGTGATCAGTGCATTTTTATAGCACTGATCGCTGTAAAAATGACAATGGTCCCAAAAATGTGTCAAAAGTGTCCGATGTGTCCGCCATAATGTCGCATAATAAAAATTGCTGATCGCCGCCATTACTAGTAAAAAAATATATATTAATAAAAATGCCATAAAACGACCCCCTATTTTGTAGACACAATAACTTTTGCGCAAACCAATCAATAAACGCTTATTGCAATTTTTTTTTACCAAAAATATGTAGAATACGTATCGGCCTAAACTGAGGGAAAAAAAAATGTTATATATTTTTTGGGATATTTATTATAGCAAAAAGTAAAAAATATTGCATTTTTTTCAAAATTGTCGCTCTATTTTTGTTTATAGCGCGAAAAATAAAAACCGCAGAGGTGATCAAATACCACCAAAAGAAAGCTCTATTTGTGGGGAAAAAAAGGACCTAAATTTTGTCTGGGAGTCACGTCGCATGACCGTAAAATTGTCAGTTAAAGCAACACAGTGCTGAATCGCAAAAAGTGGCCTGGTCTTTGACCAGCAAAATGGTCCGGGGCTGAAGTGGTTAAACAGATTTGTAATATCACCAACAGAATGAGATGTATAGCTATACAACTTTACAGATTTTTAGATTAATAAGTAAAAGTGTACACTATAGTTTATTATTATGGTGACCATAGCGGGTTGTTATTTATAGTAAGGACTAGACATGATGAGTACTTATGATCCAATTGTCATTAAATCATAAAAGTTTATTTTTTTTGTAGCAGCCTCACCCCTCTCACCCCTTCTCATTCTCGGCTTGTCTGTCTTTGTCTAGGGGTTGCTAGTACCGGGGGGAGGGATGAGATACACCACGGCCCATGTCCTCCATAGTGATGAGGTGAAGGCCAGAAAGATCGGGTTTTGTGTAGGTGTCCTAGAGTCAAGTCCTGTACTTCGTCCTTGACTCCCCTTTGCTCCTAGTAACCAGAGTTCAACACACTGAATAGGTCCAACTCAGTTTTATTCTTCTCAGCGAATAAACATACAGCACAGTCAAGTTGGGATCTTTGCAACAGTTCAGTATTAATGGGAGTAGGTTGAGGCACAATCCTTCCAGATATAGCTAACCACTGTGGTGTCACCAGTGGCGAATAGTCACTGCCACTGACTATGTGAAATAGAACATGAAATACCTTTGCTAGCACGGCCCCTGTCAGGGGAAGGATATCCATCCAAGGGAGGTACCGGAGGCCTCTCTGTCACCAGCGATGCTGCGCCGGACTCTGCAGAGAAGTTCTGCTCACCAGTCCACACAAACTCAGATACGGGCACCCAAGGAGTTAGGGCCCCCTCGGATTCCTCCACCCTCACGGAACTCGGTCGAAGGTACCGAGCCCCAGGCATCCGCCATAGTACCTCACCCCAGGCTAAAGCTCTGGCCAGGTCAAGGGCACCTGGGCCCGGAACACCGGAACGCCAGCACCCAAGCTGAAGGTGCCTGGGTGCGGCCACGTCCTCCAGACTCTGGACTCTGAACCCCGTGGTCAGGGGGTCCGCCCCTTTTATCCCCTCTCCCTTTGTGTCACAGCGGGTTCCCCGCCCCGCTGTACCAGGGGAGGACAAAAAGGCACAGTCTTGCGGTGTGAGTTCAACTCCGGCCCAGGGCAACAACGCCACCCATAGGCCGCAGAGAACCTCACACCACCAGAGTCCTCCAAGAACCATAAAAGGCTCTCAGATTCCCTAGCAATCAGTGCATCTGGGTTACACTACCACCAAGGTGCTTCCCCTAAATTCAAATACCCGCTACATTTTATTCGAAGTATAATTAAAAGAAAAGCTTTTTTTGTTTGTTTTAGAGTGGAGATGGATGGGAAAACTGTTTTAGGGCAGTCTGTGCACCTGTTAGGGAAATTCACACTCTCTTTTTGTCCTGTTTACCATTATGATTGAAAGTAAAAGTAAAAGGAACCCCACATTTTGGGCTGTCCTTAGAAAAGTAATGGAGGGGACATTTTCAAATGGGCACACAAGTTCTGGTGACCTGTGCATACCCAAGGAATTCACTTAATTAGCAGGGATTTTCTCTAATTTCCGACAAACATGGCAAAAAATAAACAGACAGGGGTTATAACCCTCCCTTCCACCAAGTCAACAGGTTTTCAGTTACCTTTATATGTTACAGTGCTACAGCAAGAAAACTGGGGCACTGATCTGTAAACCTCCAGTTATGTCTAAAGCTGAGTATATTCACTTAGGTTTTTTTGGTTCATCTTGTGGGTTAAATGAAAAAAGAATGAATAGATTCTCCCTTCCACATAAGCAAGGCGAATGGAGGAATCCGCATCACTGCAACATTGTATTCTGACAGTGGGGCTCTGCACTGTGAGAATACACTGATCAGCACCTGCAGCCACTGATCACCAAAAGTTTTACAGCTTGGCCTTCAACAAAAGTTAATGGGCACAATTCATTAAGCGATATTTTGCCACATCCGAGTATGCGGTAAAATAACGCACAGTGTTTTTAAAAAAACTGTGTAATTCACAAAGAAACTCTCCTTAAAATCATATAGTGTGTTGAAGATACTAAAGCGCTAAAATGTAATCCAAACAAATCCAACAAACAAAAGATGAATAAATGGTGACGGCTGCGATCATTCAAAAGGAAATTCTGTGACCTTAAATGTGCTAATGGAAAATACAATGATGCGCTATACACCAACCTTCTGCATTACACAGTGATTAACCTCAAAAACAAAGTGCTGCGTGACAATATAAAGTGCAGCGTGACATTGCAGAAGGTTGGTGTATAGCGCATCATTGTATTTTCCATTCTCCTTAAAATCATGTGTTATATTTCCGAATTCTGCCTTAAATACCGCATGAAACCGTGCGGTAAGTTATCGCAAGGATTTCACTTGTGCAAGTGTAAAAGTGTAAGGCAGCCAACAATTTATTCATGGCTGGTATGGCATGGCTGCTCTCGGTTGAGGGCTCTAGGTACCCTATGAGTTGGGTATACAACGCCATGATTAGTACCTTGGATAAGCGGAATTTCTTCAGAATATCAGCATCCATGAATTTATCCAGAAATTTCCTTGAAAAGGACCACTCGAGATCCTCTCCTCCTCCTCCTTTTCTGCATTACTTTAAATTGCAGAAGATTGGATTCAAAGGGCTCCATCCTCTGTGCTATGAAATTTGCCAGCCTCCAGAGACAACTCCAGAGTAGAACCTTGCTGATACCTACTCCAGCGTGTACTTTCCTGCCTATTTTTTTAAACCAATCACTTACCTCTAACCCAGGATCTGACCATTATCATAGTTATCACAAGCTTGGACCAGTACTTAATTACCACATGCATTTATTTAATTATTTATTTACTTCTGTGAAATTACTTTAATGCCTTTTTATGCGGTATCTAACGAACATTTTTAGTGTTTGCGCTAAATACCGCATACGAACAATAGTGAATTTACATTTTCATTTTCACATGCATTAGGTGGTCATGTGACCATCATAACGCATGTGATAACCTTTAGTGAATTGTGCCCAATATGCCAATTGACTTCTGTTGAACAGGAAGGGCCACACACACACACACACACATCAAAATTCGACCGCTGCCTGCTGAACTGGCCAAATTTTGATCTGTGCTCACCCACCTTTACAAAGGCCTGCTGAGTAAATGGAAGTTAGATAACCTGCTGTCAACGAAAGGCTCATACACACGCTTAGATTTTTGTAGGACTGAACGTCCATTTTTTGTGACATGCTAGTCTCATGTCGAAAGTGAAGAGGTTACTAACAATATGAAAATTTTCGTACAACAAAATACAACGTCAAAAGTGACGTAATGTGTTGAATAGTTTTGTATGTGTTCTTCCGTTTCTGAGCATGTGTAATCATGCTCTTATGATTTTTTTCATACGTAAATTGTACTAATGAAATAAAAATTGGACGTTGATTTCACATCCGACAAAAATTTTATAGTCTGCATATCCAGCTTTTGTCTGAGGAAAAAGTGAAATTGGCTGTCGAAAGCACCGTACTAACGATCTGAAAATCAGCAGGCAGCTCGTCGTACAAATTTTTCCATCTGATTTTCGTATCGCGTTTACAAGCTTTTAGTCACTGACTAATTTATAGATTAAATTAGGTTTTAAGTGAATTAATGATATAGGTTATAGGTTGGACTTGATGGACTTGTGTCTTTTGTCAACCTCACCTACTATGTACTATGTAATGAGGCTGATTTGCTAAAGTAGTTGAGAATTTTTACTTAAAAATGTATGTGAATATTCACTTCAAATATTCCAACAAGTATAAAACAAAGTCATGCCCTTTATGAATATCTAATCAAGTGCCGATAAGTAAACATGAATTTACTTTTCAAATGGTTGGATAATTGAACTAAATTTTCATGCAATTTATAGAGTAAAGATTCTCAGCTTCTTTTATCAATTAAGCCTTTAGCCTTTCTTAACCACTTAACAACCACCTGCTGCCGAATAACGGCAGCAAGGTGGTTGCTTAACTCTGGGAGGACGTTATATATTGTCCTCCCTTAGAATCGTTCCTGCGCGCGCCCGCGGGCGCGCACACGCAAACGACTGTGCTCGCCGGGTCCACCGGACCCGTAGCAGCACAGATCGGGGTGAATGGCCAATGACAGCGGCCTTTTACCACGTGATCGTGCCATCCAATGACGGCGTGATCACAATGTAAACAAACCAGGGTCAGCAGCAGTTCATCTCTCTCCTCACCTCACACCGATGCAGCGTGAGAGGAGAGGAGAGACATCAGTGCAACCCTGTGCCACACAGTGAGTTTTTACTACTTTTAGCTGTGCCCAGCTGTGCCCAGCAGTGCCCAACAGTGCCCAACAGTGCCCCAAAAGTGCCCCAAAAGTGCCATCTGTGCCACATCAGTGCCACATCTGTGCCACCTGTGCCACACCAGTGCCACACCAGAGCCACACCAGTGCCACCAGAGCCACATCAGTGTCACCAGAGCCACACCAGTGCCACATCAGTGCCACACCAGTGCCACCTGTGCCCATCAGTGCCACCTGTGCCCATCAGTGCTCATCTGCGCCACTGCAGTGCCACATCAGTGCCACCTGTGCCCACCAGTGCCACCAGTGCCCACCAGTGCCGCCTGTGCCCACCAGTGCCGCCTGTGCCCACCAGAGCCACACCAGTGCCCACCAGAGCCACACCAGTGCACACCAGAGCCACACCTGTGCCCATCAGTGCCACCTGTGCGCATCAGTGCCACCTGTGCCCATCAGTGCCACCTGTGCCCACCAGTGCCACCTATGCCCAGTGCCACCTGTGCCCATCAGCGCCACTGCAGTGCCACATCAGTGCCGCCTGTCCCCACCAGTGCGCCTGTCCCCACCAGTGCCGCCTGTGCCCACCAGTGCCGCCTGTGCCCACCAGTGCCGCCTGTGCTGCCTGTGTGCCACCAGAGCCATACCAGTGCAACCAGAGCCACACCAGTGCAACCAGAGCCACACCAGTGCCACTATAGTGCACACCAGTGCTACCTGCGCCACATCAGTGCCGCCTGTGCCCGCCAGTGTCCACCAGTGCCACCACAGTGCTCTGCAGTGCAGCCTCACCAGCCACCAACATGGCAAAAAAATGATTTACTTGTGAGGAGGCCTACCAGCGTCTAATCATGACCGATGAGAGCAGCGAGGAGTCTCAGTCCGATTCGGATTCGGCCTATGAACCCGTTACAGACAGTGGGTCTGATACAGAATCAGAAGAGGAATGTGTGCCCGTGAAAACAAGGGGTTCTGGCGTGGAGAAGCGGCCTACTACCAGCAACACAGTGCCGTCCACCTCAAGCGCAGTGCCGTCCACCTCAAGCGCAGTACCGTCCACCTCAAGCGCAGTGCCGTCCACCCCAAGCGCAGTGCCGTCCACCCCAAGCGCAGTGCCACTGCAACAAAGGCCAGGCACCAGTAGGGTGTCATCTCAGCCCCAAAGGGATAGGGGCCATGCCAGCCTTCCCTATGGCCTTCAAAACCCCCTGTGGCTTCCCCCTAATTCCGGAGCAGCAAATATCCCCCCTTTCACCGCCCAGCCAGGTGTCCAGGTGAACACCGATGATTTTTCCATGCTCGATTTTTTCAATTTAGTATTCACTGAAGACTTACTATCCTCCATTGTGGCCCAGTGCAACCTCTATGCACAGCAGTACATAGCAAGCAACCCTGGGTCTAGTTACGCCCATCCCTTTGAGTGGAGAGAACTTACCGTAGAGGAATTCAAAATTTTCCTAGGCCTAACTTTTAGTATGGGACTCTCAAAAAAAAAAACAATTGTACTCCTACTGGTCTACCAAACCCATCCACCACATGCCACTCTTCTCATCCCTTATGCCAAGATCCCGATACCTAATGATTATGCGGTTCCTCCACTATAATGACAACACCCAGTGCCCTCCCCGAAATGACCCAGCTTTTGACAAACTATATAAAATTCAGCTACTCCTAAATTTTTTCTCTGAAAATTTTTCCCAGTTATATATCCCTGATCAGAATATCTCCGTGGATGAGTCCCTCATAAAATTCTCAGGCAGGCTGAGCATTAAACAGTTTATCCCCAGCAAAAGGGCCCGATATGGGGTTAAAATGTACAAACTTTGTGACCGAGCCACGGGGTACATCTACGCCTTTCTGGTGTACGAAGGGAAGGACTCCCAACTGCATCCCCCTGAATGCCCAGAGTACATCGGAGTCAGCGGAAAAGTGGTCTGGGAGCTTATCTATCCACTCCTTGGAAAGGGATACCACCTTTATGTGGATAATTTTTATACTAGCTTGCCCCTGTTCCGCAATCTTTACCGGAGGGACACCCCAGCATGTGGCACAATAAGAGCCAATAGAAAAGGCTTCCCACAAAAACTCGCCAATGAAAAGCTACGACGAGGGGAGATGGCATCATTGAGGAACTAGGAGATATTGGCTGTCAGGTGGAGGGACAAACGAAACGTCCACATGCTCACATCAATCCACAATGGCACCTACGTGGAAGTCCCCAAAAGAAACGGCACAATCCAGAAACCAGCTTGTGTCTACGATTATAATTTGTTTATGGGGGGAGTGGACTTTAACGATCAGTTAATGAACCCTATCTTCCCACAAGAAAATCCTGCCACTGGTATAAGAAAGTGTCCCTTTATTTTTTTTGTTTGGCCATGTATAACACTTATGTTATTTACAAAAAATCAACAGAGAACCCCGTATCCTATCTACTCTACCAAGAAGAAGTTATCTCCGCCCTTTTGTACCCTGAAAGCCCACCAGAAACTATTCGCTCTGATTCCGTGAGCAGACTCCACGAGCGCCACTTTCCTGAGAAAGCCGCCCCCCGCGAAACAGGCTACAGACGTCAGAAGAGATGCCGGGTGTGCTCCAGAGGAGGAATTCGAAGAGACACCATGTATTATTGTCCCAATTATCCTTCCCAACCAGGCCTCTGTATAGGCGAATGTTTCCGCCGTTACCATACGTTTCTACACTATTAGGGAAGTATGGTAAATGCAATTCTCATTTCCTGTCATTTTCCTCCACACCCCTTATGCCACTGCACTGAACTGTACATACCTCTGCCTTCTCCGGAACCGACCTTGGACTGTTATACGACCATGCTTTTGCCTAACGCTAAACATACCTCTGCTTTCTCCGGAACTGACCCTGGCCTGTTATACGACCACTCTTCTGCCTAACGCTAAACTGTACCTACCTCTGCCTGCTCCGGAACTGACCCTAGCCTGTTATAAGACCACTCTTCTGCCTAACGCTTAACTGTACCTACCTCTGCCTGCTCTGGAACTGACCCTGGACTGTTTGACCACGTTTTTTGCCTGCCTCTTGGATTGATCTTTTACCCTGTTATGCTAGTGGGAACACAGGGGTCTCACATATGTGAGGGGCTCCAGAATTGTTTTTCTGGATGAAGAAAACTATTTTTTAGTTTTCTCATTCCCGGATTAGGGTCTGGAGACTCGGGGGCTTCAAAGAGATTTGGGTGGGAGAAGCCCCTACCCCTGTCCCCATTCTTTCCTGGCCTGCTACTTGGACCATGTTCCTGCTGATTACCAGGACCAATATTTTGGCACTGCTGGCAATGTCTCTACTTGCACTGACCCTGGACTGTATATGGACAGTATTCCTGCCTGTAGTGACTATGGACAATATTCCTGTCTGCTGCCTGGACAATTCAATTCACTGTCACTGACCACGTCCCTGCCTGCTGCCTGGATCAGGGCTCTCCTTCTGTGGACAATTGCACTACCAAAACCACAGGTAATCTTTTTTTTACCGTTTACTCAGCAGAATGTATTTTAGGGTGTAATTCTTGGTATGTACATGCTGTGTTAGAAATATGAAGGGCCTTCAAAAATGTGATAGATTGTAAGGAAATTGGATGTGTAATTTATGTCCCTAGAACACCTGATGGTGCTTCTTGGATGTTGGGCCTCTATGTGGCCAGGCTGTTAAAAAAGCTCACACATGTGGTATCACCATACTCAGGAGGAGTAGCAGAAAATATTTTGGGGTGTCATTTTTGCTATGTACATGCTATGTGTTGAAAATATCCTATAAATGGACAACTTTGTGTAAAAAAATTGCGTTTTCATTTTTTTTCCACATTTTCCAAAAACTTCTGGAAAAAAATGAACCGTTCAAAAGACTCATTATGCCTCATAGATTATACGTTGGGGTGTTAGCTTTCCAAAATGGGGTCACTTTGTGGGCGTTTCCATTGTCCTGGTGCTCCAGGGCCTTCAAAAGTGTAATAGGTGGTTGAGAGATTAGATGTGTAATTTATGCTCCTAGAACGCCTGAAGTTGCTACTTCAGTGTTGGACCTCTGTATGTGGCCAGGCTGTATAAAAGTCTCACACATTTGGTATCGTCATACTCAGGAGGAGCAGAAGAATATATTTTGGGGTGTCATTTTTGCTGTGTGCATGCTATGTGTTGGAAATATCCTATAAGTGGACAACTTTGTGTAAAAAAAATGTGTTTTCATTTTTTTTCCACATTTTCCAAAAACTTCTGGAAAAAAATGAACCGTTCAAAAGACTCATTATGCCTCAAAGATTATACGTTGGGGTGTTAGCTTTCCAAAATGGGGTCACTTTGTGGGCGTTTCCATTGTCCTGGTGCTCCAGGGCCTTCAAAAGTGTAATAGGTGGTTGAGAGATTAGATGTGTAATTTATGCTCCTAGAACGCCTGAAGTTGCTACTTCAGTGTTGGACCTCTGTATGTGGGCAGGCTGTATAAAAGTCTCACACATGTGGTATCGCCATACTCGGGGGGAGCAGCAGAATATATTTTGGGGTGTCATTTGTGGAATGTACATGCCATGTGAGAGAAGTAACCTGTTATAATGACAATTTGGTGTGAAAAAAAATAAAAAATAATAATCATCTTAATTTTGCAAAGAATTGTGGGAAAAAATGACAACTTCAAAAAACTAACTATGCCTCTTACTAACTACCTTGGAATGTCTACTTTCCAAAAAGGGGTCATTTGGGTGGTATTTGTACTTTACTGGCTTGTTAGGGTCTCAAGAAATGAGATAGGCTGTCAGTACATCAGGTGTGATCAAATTGATCAATTTTCAGTAATTGGCACCATAGCTTGTAGACCCTATAACTTTCACCCAGACTAAATAATATCCACTAATTTGGGTTATTTTTACCAAATATATGTAGCAGTATAAATATTTGGCCAAATTTATGAGGAAAAATTACTTATTTGCAAAATTTTATAATAGAAATGAAGAAAAATGCATTTTTTTCCAAAATTTTCGGTCTTTTTTCATTTATAGCGAAAAAAATAAAAACCGCAGAGGTGATCAAATACCACCAAATAAAAGCTCTATTTGTGTGAAAAAAAGGACGGAAATTTCATATGGGTACAGTGTTGCATGACTGAGTAATTGTCATTCAAAATGTGAGAGCACCAAAAGCTGAAAATTGGTCTGGTTATTAAGGGGATTTAAGTGCCCAGTTGTCAAGTGGTTAAATAAGCCTAAATGTCTTTTCACACATATTTTTAATCATAGAGAGTTAATTAGAGTAGATATTAGAAAAACATGTATATCTAATGACAACACGTAAAATGCTCTCAATAGAGAAATATCTTTGTATCTAATTTCTGTTTCACTTTCATTCAGATTAAAGTGTATCTAAACCCCAAATTGTATATGTTGCTATTAACAAGTCTTTCATGTAATTCTTGCATTATTTTTTTCCAGGCTATATTTTTTCCTTTTTTACTTTGTGATATATATTTTGATATATTTTGAATGGTGCAACTATCCTTTGTTTTAATTGATCATCCCAGTCATTAGCATTTTAATACTGGAAGGGGATATACAGTATTGGGAAGGATCCTTAGACTAAACAGTATGATAATTGGCTCAATAGATACCAAAAACAACTTAAACAAGGATGTCATTGTGAATGGAAATGCTTAGAAATGTTTTGGTCTTTTCCAAAGATTATTGTTTTATCTGAACACTTGTAAATAAAATATGTATGGCTTCTTAAAAAACATTGAGATATAGGACCCATCCTGTACCCAATTAAGTTGAACTATGTGAAATTTTAAGAATAGATTTTGTATGGTGACATACTAAATCTATTTATATACAAACTTTTGATGAAAAACAAAGAGCTTACTATTACAAACCTTCTGAAGATTCAATTGCTTCACTTCAAATATTCACTTCAAATATTCCAACAAGTGTAAAACAAATTCATGCCCATTCTGAATATCTAATCCAGTGCCGATAAAATAGGTAAACATGAATTTGCTTTTCAAATGGTTGGATAATTTAAGTGAATATTGATGTAATTTATAAAGTAAAGATTCTCAGCTCCTTTAGCAAATAAGCCAAAGCCCCATACACATGATGAGATTTTCTGCAGATTTTTGTCTTCAGATTTCCCAAAACCATGTAGTGCAAGGTCCTGTCTGATTGCATACAAATTAAAACTCTTAAGGTTTGACCGCATAATATATGGTTTTGGTAAATCTGAAGACAAAAATCTGCAGAAAATCTAATAGTGTATATGGGGTCTAAGGCTCCATACACACTAGCATTTTCGTAAGCTCCTAGAAGCTAAATAGTGTTATCCCATGTGTCCATGCACACTACTTTAGGCTATTAGCATTTTTTGAGCTTCAGCTTCTAGGAGCAGGAAAAAAATTGTTTTTGTAGAGTTTCTTGGAGCGTTTTCCAGCAGAAATGCTCCTAACTGCTTCTATAAGCTCCTAACTGCTTCTAAAAGCTAGTAAAATGCCACTAAGGCTCCATGCACACTGAGCTTAAAAAAAGTCTGTTCTCTTGCCAGTAAAATTGCTCATATAGAGCATTTTTGTATAAAGTTTAGATGAGTTTTGAAGAGTTTTAAGTTTTTTCTGCCAGTAAACTCCAATCAAAAACACAAACCAGAAGTTATTTTTTTCCTGCCTCTTATGCCGCATACACACGATCGGAAATTCCAAAAACAAAACCATGGATTTTTTTCAGACGGAATTTTGTCTCAAACTTGTGTTGCATACACACGGTCACACAAATGCTGTCGGAAATTCCGACCGCCAAGAACGCGGTGATGTACAACATGTACAACGAGCCGAGAAAAATAAAGTTCAATAGGCAGTGTGGCTCTTCTGCTTGATTCAAAGCATGCATGTTTTTTTGTGCGTCGGAATTCCATACAGACGATCGGAATTTCCAACAAGAACTTTTCTTGTCAGAAAAATTGAGAACCAGCTCTAAAATTTTTGCTGTTGGAAATTCTGACAGAAAAAGTCCGATGTAGCCTACACACGGTCGGAATTTCTGACCAAAAGCTCACATCGAATTTTTCTTGTCTAAATTTCCGATCGTGTGTACGTGGCATCAGGCTCCATGCACACTGGGCTTTAAAAAATGCCTGTTCTCTCTGGAGTAAAAAGTGCTCATATAGAGCATTTTTTGTACAAAGTTTAGACGAGTTTAGGGGAGTTTTACATTCTTTCTGCCTCCAAGCTCCAATCAGAAATGCGAATGAGAAGGGGTTTTTTTTCTGCCTCTAAACGTTAAACTCAAAATATGCCTCTTAACGTCCCAATGTGCATGGACACATAGGATAACATTGAGCTGCTTCTACAGGCAAAACACAAAACTCCTGTAGAAGCAGTGTTTTTTAAATCCAGTTTGCATGGATCCTAACAGCTTTTTTTTTTTAAATCTTCATGTACAGCAAAAATGCTAATGCTCCTAAAAGCTTCTAAATGCTCCTAAAAGCTACTAAAATGCTACTAGAATCTGGCATAAAAATGCTATTATCAGCATTTTTCAAGCATTTTTTTTTAGCTTATAATGTGCATGGAGCCTAAATGTTTTTCACACATAATTTGTAATCTTAGAGAGTTAATCAGAGTAGATCTTAGAAAAACATATATCTCATGACATCATGGCTATACTTGTTATGGCCAGAACTGTTTCCCAGAGGAATTCTATTTTGTGAGAGACAAAATAAATAATAAAAAAAACATAATTTTATCTATAATTTCTGTTTCACTTTCATTCAGATTAAAGTGTATCTAAACCCCAAATTGTATATTTTGCTTTCATGTAATTCTTGCATTCATTTTTTCCAGGCTATTTTTTTTTCTTTTTCACTTTGTGATTCTGCCACTTGCAAACTTTGTATGCGAGGGTAAAAAAAAAAACACTCACTCTATCATATTTATAAATGAGCAGTGTTGTCCCTCTAGATCTGGGATCTTCAAACTACGGCCCTCCAGCTGTTGCGGAACTACACCACCCATGAGGCATTGCAAAACTCTGACATTCACAGACATGACTAGGCATGATGGGAATTGTAGTTCCTAAACAACTGGAGGGCCATAGTTTTGAGACCCCCACCCTAGATTATATACTTTTGGACTATTGCACACATTCCCCTCTGCTCATCTCCATAATACATGCATTATAAGAGCAATAATTAAAAATGTAAAAACAAAAGCAAAACAAATATTTTGCTGGACAGAATATATTACAATAATCCCCAAAAAACTAGAAAAAGAAACCTAGTGATACCTATATATACACCAGATAACTACATGAGAATACAACTCCTCAGCAGGGCCACAGAGATCAATAAAAAGTCACAGAGTTTCATCCTACCTCCCCTATTAAAAAATAATAATTCTCCAGAGATACATCTTGAACACTAAATATCAAAACAATAACCAAATTCAAATGCAAATGATGAACAAGGGTAATGTACACAATTAGTGCAAAGTTTGCTTGAAAAGAAAATAAGTCTGTAACACATTCAATCTGAAATACATTTGTCAAAGTAAACAAGACATGTGAACAAGTAAATTAATTGCACCATCAAACAATGTATAGATACCTGGAATAGTGTAGAATAGTTAGAGGTATCTCAGAAGTGCCCTCTTCTCCTGACCAGTTTGTAATACTAGTAACTCAATGAGCTCCACCTCATCCTATATACAGTTTACCACCACTCACCAACATGAAGTGATATTAGATTTGCTAATAGGTCTAATTTACCTAACTAAAGGCATGTTTATTACTTCTTATTGAACGGTGCAACTATCCTTTATTTTCATTGATCATCTCATTCATTAGCATTTCAATACTGGGAGGGGATATACAGTATCAGGAAGGATCCTTAAACTAAACAGTATAATATTTGGCTCAATAGATACCAACAACAAATAAAACAATGATTTCATTATTAATGGAATTTCTTAACACATACTTTCTGGTCTTTTCCAAAGATAGCTCATTGTTCTATCTGAACACCTTGACATAAAATAAGTATCTTTTACGTAACATATGACTTCTTGAAGAAAAAAAAAACGGAGGCGCATGCGCGGAGGCTAGCGGGACAGTAATGCCTGACTAGAGCTCCGCTCCGTGAGGGGGACAAAGCCGCAAGATAGAAACAGCCCGACATTCCAAAATAACTGGAAAAGCTGTCTAAAGATTCACAGAGGTGAGGGGTACATTTTGGAAGGAGAATGGTTTATGGAGGAGCCCGCAATAAGACAAAAATGAACCCCATTAGCGGAGTACTAGCGAGGAATTCCTCACAGAAAAAGGCGCTTGTCACCTCAGACACGCTTACCTCAGAGAAGAAAGGCAAGCTTACAAAGGCACAGCATATTTTCACAGGAGACTCTGACTCAGAGGCTGAAGTTTATCAGTCACAACCATTAACAAAAGAAATTCCTACACCCCCAAATATTTTAAAACAATTTGAAAAAATGCTTCACAAAGCACTGAGGCAGACATCAGAACAAATTACCAACAACTTAACTAAAGAAATCAGAGAATTGGGACACCGCACTGCAGCACTAGAAATTAAAGCTGAGGAGATTGAAAATGCTACAATAGACCACCAATCTGAAATAGAGAATTTGAAGGAAGATAATATTACTCTTCAAAATAAGCTGGAGGATTTTGAGAACCGTGCAAGAAGGTCTAACCTGCGCTTTAGAGGATTACCAGAATCTATAATAGACTTGCAATCAACAATAACAGCACTATGCCAAGAATTAATGCCAAGCATACCAATAGAAATAATGGAATTGGATAGAGTGCACAGGGCTCTGATGCCCAAAAAATCTGAAGGACCACCGCGAGATGTGATAGCAAAATTTCATTATTATAAAACTAAAGAACAGATAATGAATGCTGCAAGGGAACAAAATAATTTAGTCTTTCAAGGACACAATTACCAAATATTTGCAGACTTATCTCAATTGACAATATCTAAAAGAAGGGCAATGAAACCGCAAATACAGGAACTACAGCGTCACAATGTGAAATACCAATGGAGCTTTCCTTTTGCCCTACGTTTCACCTACCAAGGTACTAAAATCACATGTAGAACACCAGAAGAACTGCAACAAGCACTCCAGGACCTTAATTTGATTGAAAGACACACATCAACAGCATCACAGAGAAGATTAGCCTCAATCCCCTCCAAGCACAAAGCATCCCACTCAGAGTCCAAAAATGGAAGCACCCAAGTGCACAAAAGAGGACGCTTCACACCCTCTTCCCAAGGCCAAGAAGACACAATGGACTGAAAGAAATATAATATGTGAAAGTGACAAATCCACCAAAGAATACCAGTAATAGAAACACCTTGATTACTCAAAGACCCCTGCTTCAACACATACAAGCCAAACCACAAGACTGAAGAACTTTGAAAACCTCATTGGAAACATTTTATAGAGACATTTCTCTTATCTCTACTTAAAAGTAACATTTTTTTTTTTTTTTTAATTATTATTTCCCCCCACTTTTTTTTTTTTTTTTAAGTATCTTCAATTATATTTCATTTATATTTACTACGCAATACAGGTCTCAATATGAATAGAAAATTCATTAGTTATAATTTATTAGTTCTGAGTAACTACTTATTAGTTAAAGATTGAAGTGAATAGAAAAATAGTTCTTATTTAACAAACAGATTCTCTTCATCTAGATATGCATTTACACACTAAGGTAATCTTTTAGAATCAACTTAGTTAAAGTTAATAGGTTGTATCTCCTAGGTAAACTATTAAAGGTTTTAATTTTTCTCCCCATCCGTTTGATTAAGTACTAGTTTTAGACAACTTATACAAGTATAAATAGGGCTTAGAATCATACATCACTACGATGTATATATATACATTTTTTATTTTTTCATTTTATTCTATATTTAATTATATATAGGGCGGCACCCCATAGCACGGAAACCACATGTGCCCCACCAAGCTTTCCTCGGGCCCTCGCACTAATATGCGGGGATTCGACGAAAGCTCCTTGTCCCCTGAGGGGGGGCTTTACCCCCGTTCACGGGCAAACAATGAATGCATTAACATATTTAAAATGTGTATATGTTATATAATCATATCTATTTCTTATTTTTCATTTAAGTCGGATCACTCGAGATCCTCTCTTTACTTTCTTTCTCTCTTATCCGTGTGGGTTGGACCCGGAGACCGTTGCAGTAAGGCTACAGGTAAGATTAGCTTGTTGTATCACTTGCCATGGCCCCATTAAATATTATCTCATTGAACGTCCAAGGTCTTAATGTGCCACAAAAACGCACTAAAGCCTTTAGGTCATTCCAATGTAAGAAAGCTCATATTGTGTGCTTGCAAGAAACACATTTTACACCAACCCTTACTCCTAAATTTTTCAGTAACTCCTACCCACAAGTATACACAGCCTCAGCCAACACAAAACAGAGAGGTACGCTTATAGCATTTCACCGCACCACTCCATTTACGTTGCAATCTGAAATAAAAGACCCAGAAGGTCGTTATCTCATCCTAACGGGACATATCATGGACACAGCAGTAACTATTGTCTCCTACTACGCTCCTAACCTTAAACCCTTACCATTTTTATCCCATCTTTTTCAAGTTATTAACACACATAAGATAGGAACACTTTTTGTGTGTGGGGATTCAAATACTGTCCTCCTAACATTCCTCGATAGATCACCTTATACCCCAACAAATCACCAATCCAAATGGTCACTCTCTCAGCTTCTATCTAAGTACAATTTGATTGACACTTGGAGAGAATCTAACCCAACGAAAAGGAACTACTCCTACTACTCTAATCCTCATCAAACATTCAGCAGAATAGACCATATTTTCATAACAATAGGAATGGCCCCAGAGATAACATCTTCAACCATTCTCCCCATCCCATGGTCAGACCACGATGCGGTATATACTACCATAGCCTCTATTCTGCCAAAATCGCATGATCCATCATGGTACCTTCCAGATGTGCTACTCAAACACCCTTCTTACCGCACACATATAGAACGTGAGCTAATAACTTACTTGAAGCATAACACTAGCCCAGAAATCTCTTCACTCACACTTTGGGAAGCACATAAACCAGTACTCAGGGGAATTTGTCAACAACAATTAGGGATCCTGAAAAGAGAACGTAAAACACTCGCACAAAAATTAGAAAAATAATTTAACACTGCATTTATGGCCTTTCAGAATAATCCTACCCCCACTGCAAAAACACATCTCGAGAAAACTCGCTTAGAATATGACCTCTTCCTCACAGATTCAGCAGAAAAAATGTTACGTAAAACTAATCATTCATTTTATATGAAATCTAATAAACCAGGTACACTCCTAGCGAAAGCACTAAAATCCATCAATAGATCCTATAAACCTATCAAGCTCAAAATAGCCAATAATATATACACTTGCAATCCACAAAAAATAGTCCAAAAATTCAGCACATATCTAAAAACTCAATACAAGGAAACAAATTCATTCAACACCTCTGAAGCAGATTCATTTTTCTCACGAATTAACCTCCCACAAATGACAGAATCTCAAAAAACATTGCTAGAAAAAACTGTTTCAAAGGATGAAGTCATCGCAGCCATAAAGGAATTAAAAGTAAATAAAAGACCTGGGCCAGATGGTTACTCATCATTATACTACAAAACATACAGGGATATTCTTTCCCCCATGCTGGTAGAAGCTTACAATGAAATATTGAGAAACAAAACATTTAGGCAAGAATCATTGACAGCAATTATATGTATGATTCCAAAACCACACACGGATGATACACTCAGCAGTAACTACCGTCCCATTTCTATGTTAAATGTGGATATTAAAATATTGACAAAAATACTAGCAACACGTTTAAACTCAATTATAGGAACACTAGTACATCGTGATCAGGTAGGATTCATGCCCTCACGCCAAGCAGGAGATAATGTTAGAAGAGCAGTTCTCTTAGCACAAATAGCGAAAAAACGTAAAATTCCTGCCTGCTTTCTCTCTCTCGATATCAGAAGGGCCTTTGATTCAGTATCCTGGACTTACATGACCTATACATTACAAAAATGGGGTTTTGGCCCAAATGTTATGACTTGGATCAAAGCACTTTATGATAAGCCAAAAGCGCACGTAAGATATGCAGGATATAGATCGGAACCATTTGATATTGAGAGGGGTACAAGACAAGGCTGTCCACTCTCACCATTACTATTCGCTTTACTCATAGAACCACTTGCACAAATAATTAGACTAGAACCCACAATAACAGGAATAGAAGTAGGAGGTTACCAGCACAAATTATGCTTATTTGCAGATGATATCCTCCTATTTCTTTCATCCCCACAAATATCTGGTCCTAACCTAACCCCAATTCTTAATAAATTTGCCACTCTTTCAGGCCTAGTTATCAATTCCAAGAAGAGTTCAATAATGAACATATCTCTATCAAGTATTGAATTATCGGCCGCCAAAATAGGTCTCCCATATGCATGGACTGAGGGAGCAATATCATACCTAGGTATCAAACTGACAGCATCTCTCTCGGATTTATTCTCTCATAACTATCCACAGATATTGAAACATCTAACAAACTTAATGAACTCTTGGGCACACCTCCCAATATCATGGATGGGAAGAATAAATGCGGTAAAAATGACGATACTGCCAAAAATTCTATACTTATTCAGAGTCTTGCCAATCCTGATACCAGCATATTATCTAAGGATACTACAGAAAAAAGTATCAAAGTTCATTTGGGGTTCTACCAAACCGAGAATACAACAGAGCACACTTTTCTTACCCAAACTACAAGGGGGCTTAGGCTGCCCCAACTTTGCAAGTTACTATAAGGCAGCACATGTCGCTAGCCTCAGTAAATACCATGCAAAAAAAGAAATCCCATTATGGGTATTAATAGAAGCTGCTGAGAGTGATCCAATTTCAGTCTCGAACTTACTTTGGATCCCCCCAAAACACCGCAAAAATATACAAAATCCTATCACCAAACATTTTATCTCCCTTTGGGATAGGTCGAAAATTAAATATCAACTACAATCTTTACATAATCCGCTACTCTCATTTTACAAAAATCCTGCATTCTATCCAGCATGGGTCTACCCCAAAACTTTTAGAGAATGGACATCTAGAGACATTCTTTATATGTATAATTTTGTGTCAATATCATCGTTTATCCCATTTCCGACCCTATGTAAAACTTACGGCTTACCACAATCAGAACTATTCAGATATCTTCAAATAAAAAACTTCTTCACACCATTTTTAAATTCTTCTACTCAAACATCCCAAATGACTAAATTTGAAACAATATGTAAGAAAGACCCACACACAAAGGGTGCTATATCTGCCTTATATTCTCAATTACTGACACAAGAAGACGGGGGCAAACCACAATACGCTCGAAAATGGGAAGTAGACTTACAAAGAGAATTAGAAAACTCAGAATGGAATCAAATATGGATAACAACTAAATCGGCCTCCCCTAATATATTAGCGGTTGAGGCTAATTATAAACTACTAACTAGATGGTACCTTGTGCCTGCAAGAATAGCGAAATATGTTCCAAATTATTCAGCACAATGTTTTCGGGGATGTACAGAGACAGGGACACAATTTCATGTTTGGTGGTCGTGTCCAACAGCACAAAAATTCTGGAAAGAACTCTTTAAAATGGCATCTGAAATGCTTAATAAGACAATCCCATTTGACCCGGGAATAGCTCTACTTAACCTGAAACCAGAAAGCATAACACATATGCAATTTAAATTATTAGTACAACTTTTTACAACAGCTAAACAAACATTAGCAAAAGCATGGAAATCAACCCAATTAAATATACACGAATCAAAGACCAGAATGAATAGTGCGATGACATATGCTAAAATGACTGCGATAGATATGGACACGATCCCCAAATTTGAAAAATTGTGGCAACCCTGGATCAATTACATTAGTCCATCAACCTTTGACACCAAAGTTCTCTTACCATGGTAACTGATACAAAGGATTTAAATGAATTATCTATAGTAGCGCCGGCGGCTCTGGGTCTAACCCCACGGACTTCTACACTACTCTACTCTCCTCTCCTCTTCTATCTTTCTTTCACCACTATTTTTTCTTTATTATGTATATATTCGTTTCATTTTCCTTCCTTTTTATAAATATTTCATCGGGTATACATAAGAACATTGTTTGAATTTATATTCCATATCTCCATCATAACTTAAATCTTCTAGACGTTATGAATTTATTGACAATAAGAATGTTTTAAGGAAACATATACTACTTGCAAACCTCTTAAAGGAACTAAAATATTGATACATTGCATGTTTAGTTTGCTAAGCAACCTCCTTTAAAATTAACAAAAATCTAGCTTTTGGAAAATAAAGGAATTATGACGTTTGTTAATATAAGCATAATCAAGATTGTATGTATGATACCCTCTGTATGCCTTAATAAAATAAAATATTTTGACAAGGAAGAAAAAAAAAAACATTCAGATATAATGTAGGACCCATCCTGTCCTCTATTCAGTTGCCCTATGTGAAATTTGGAGAAAGAATAGATTTAGTATTGTTACATATGGAGAAACACCTTTGTTAAAAACAACACAGAGCTTACTTTTGCAAATCTGAAGAATCACTTGCCTGGTCATTTTGCCAACCCTCTGGCCTAAGTCACTTACCTAGAATATATAACCTATCATAAAAATCTGAATTCCTAATCTGTATACATTTTCTAGATTAGTGGCATGAAGAATTTAAGCCAGCCAGAGGTTTACAATTCTAATCAGGTGAATGGTATATGCTGCAAGGAAGATTCAGTAATGGAAACGTTATGTTTCTCACAAAATAGAATTCCTCTAGGAAACAGCTCTGGCCATAACAAGTACTGATTATTATAGCAAAAGCAAGAAAATCTCTGGAGATGGGCCAATGCGTACCGTAATACTAAATATCTTTCATTCAGTTCTTACTGGAAAAAAATATTTTAAGCAACAGTCAGCATGAATTCATGAAAGACAGAAGTGGACAAACAAACCTGATTTCTTTTTATGAGGTAGTAAGTAAAACCTTGGACAGAGGGGTGGCTGTGGACGTGGTATACTTGGATTTTGCAAAAGCATTTGACACGGTTCCCCACACATGACTAATGTGTAAGGTAAAGACTACAGGCTTAAAAATATCAATTCATAAATGGATAGAAAACTGGCGAAAAGTCAGAATTCAGAGGGTAGTGGTTAATGATTTTTACTCTGAATGGTCTAAGGCTATGAGTGGTGTACCCCAAGGTTCAGTGTTGGGACCCTTACTTTTTAATATTATTTTTAAATGATATTGGGTCTGGGATAAAAAGTAACAATTTAGTGTTTGCAGATGACACTAAGCTATGCAGTGGAATAACGTCCTTACAGGATGTCTCTAATTTACAAGCCGACCTCAATGCACTGTCTAATTGGGCGACAATATGGCAAATGAGGTTTAATGTTGATAAATGTTAAGTTATGCACTTGGGGGCTAAGAATATGCATGCATCATACATACTAGGGGGAGTACAACTGGGGAAATCCATAGTGGAGAAGGATCTGGGGATTTTGGTAGATCGTAAGCTCAATAATAGCATGCAATACCAAGCTGAAGTATGGACTCCAGAGAAAGAGATATAATTTTGCCCCTGTACAAATCATTAGTAAGACCTCATCTGGAATATGCAGCTCAGTTTTGGGCACCAGTTCTCAAAAAGGATATCGGGGAACTGGAGAAAGTGCAGAGAAGGGCAACCAAACTGATAAGAGGCATGAAGGAGCTCAGCTATGTGGACAGATTAGAGGAACTGAATTTATTTTCTCTTGAGAAGAGTAGATCAAGGGGGGATATGATCAACATGTACAAATACATAAGTGGTCCATATAGTGAACTGGGTGTTGAGTTATTCACTTTAAGGTCATCACAGAGGACACGGGGCACTCTTTACGTCTAGAGGAAAAAGAGATTTCATCTCCAAATACGGAAAGGTTTCTTCACAGTAAAGCCCTGTACACACGAACGGATTTCCTATGGATTCTAATTCGATGGATTTTTCCCTCAGAAATCCGATGAAGCTGACTTCCATCAGTCTTGCCTACACACCATCAGTCAAAAATCCGACCGTCCCAAACGCCGTGACGTAAAACACTCAGATGAGCCGAGAAAAATGAAGTTCAATGCTTCTGAGCATGCGTCGACTTGATTCTGAGCATGCGTGGGTTTTTTCTCCATTGGAGTTCCACACAGACGATTGGAATTTGCTATCGTTTTTTTTTCCATCGGATAAATTTAAAACATGTTCTATTTTTGATCACCGATGGAAAAAAGACCGATGGGGCCCATACACGATCGGTTTGTCCGATGAAAAAAGTCCATCGGACTGTTTTCATCGGTAAAACCGATTGTGTGTACACGGCATTAGAGCTGTGAAAATGTGGAATAGACTCCCTCCAGAAGTGGTTCTGGCCAGCTCTGTAGATTGCTTTAAAAAAAGGCCTTGATTCTTTCCTAAATGTACATAATATAACTGAGTACTAACATTTATAGGTAAAGTTGATCGAGGGAAAATCCGATTGCCTCTCAAGGGATCAGGAACTAATTTTTTACCCTGCTGTAGCAAATTGGATCGTGCTCTGCTGGGGTTTTTCGTATTCCTCTGAATCAACTGTGGGTGAAGGATTGTGTATATGGGATTGTATTTATTTATTCATTTTTTTGGTTGAACTAGATGGTCTTTTTTTAACCTGACTAACTTTGTAACTATGTAACGAATAAATTGGAGCAGACCCACCAGTCACGAATTACATGTTTATTGGTATCTACATACTTTCTATAAATATCTACAAGCTAATAAACATGTTGGACATTCTTGATACCACACTAAGGTGCGATTTCTGATAAAACTTGCACACCTATTTTATTCTTTAGTAGCATTGCTGTTTGTGTTCAGATAAATCTGAAACTCACTCCAAATTACACATATTTGATTCAAGAACAGTTGAAACAACAATTGTGATATTGGTGGGAACATTTCTTAGGATATTCTCTAATGCCCTGGGCATTGTGCTACTAGCATTAGGAAATTAATAGAAAATATGTCATATTCACCTGTTTTAAAACTTGTTTTTACATATCTTCAATTACGTCCTGGTTTCCATTGCCTAGGCAAATTATGTCATATATCTCAGTCTTTTGGAGGGGAGGAGAAATGATAGGTGATGTTTTTCAGTGATTTATCAGCAAAAAAAAAAAAAAACCTTTGGGACACGGGTGGATGGGGGAGTTTGCTTTGAATAATAAAAATGAATTATTACCCGAAATGCATTGTCTTAGTTTTGCAGTCTAAAAGCTTTTCATTCAGTTAGGCCCTGTACACACGATCGGTTTTACCGATAAAAACAGTCCGTTGGACTTTTTTAATCGGACAAACCGATCGTGTATGGGCCCCATCGGTCCTTTTTCCATCGGTGAGAAAAGATAGAACATGTTTTAAATTTATCCGATGGAAAAAAAACGATAGCAAATTCCGATCGTCTGTGTGGAACTCCATGGGTGAAAAATCCACGCATGCTCAGACTGAATTAGGAGACGGGAGCGCTCGTTATGGTAATACTAGCGTTCGCAATGGAGATAGCACATTCATCATGCTGTAACGGACTGAAAAGCACGGAGACCGAAAAGCGCGAATCGGCTAACACCAAACTTTTACTAACACGCGGTAACACGAAATCAGCAAAAGCAGCCCAAAGGGTGGCGCCATTGGATTTGAACTTCCCCTATATAGTGCCGTCGTACGTGTTGTACGTCACAGCGTTTGGAATGGTCGGATTTTTGACTGATGGTGTTTAGGCAAGACTGATGGAAGTCAGCTTCATCGGAATTCCGATGGAAAAATCCATCGGATTTGAATTCATAGGAAATCCGATCGTGTGTACAGGGCATTAGTGTCCTTGTGTTCTGGAATGTATTACCAGTATGCAAACTAAAGTTTTCCAGTCAGTAAGTGTCCTTTGTGATCTTGAATGTATTTATTTACTGTATATTAGGGATGAGCTCGGTGTTCGAGTCGAACGCATGTTCGACTCGAACATCGGCTGTTCGCCTGTTCGGCGAAACCAGAATTTTGTCTGCTGTTCGCGCCAAATTCGTGTGACGCGAATGGCCCACAATGCACTGCGCCATCGCAGTGCATTGCCGGCGCTGTGATTGGCCAAGCATGCACTGTGACCCCGCATGCTTGGCCAATCACAGCGCCAGCAGCTAGGAGAGCCATAATTGGCCACAGGCAGGATGCTTGTGGCCAATTATAGCTATGGGGGGTTTAGTACACGCCCCACACTATATAAGGCCGCCAGCGCAACGGTCTTGTGAAGTGTGTTGGCGTGCAGGGAGAGAGAAGGATAGGCAGGGACAGTGTCAGTGATATTCTTTGCTAAATCTTGTGCATTTACAGTGTGTTGGCGTGCAGGGAGAGAGAAGGATAGGCAGGGACAGTGTCAGTGTTATTCTTTGCTCAGCCTTGTGCAGTTACAGTGTGTTGGCGTGCAGGGAGAGAGCAGGATAGGCAGGGACAGTGTCAGTTTTATTCTTTGCTAAACCTTGCGCAGTTACAGTGTGTTGGCATGCAGGGAGAGAGCAGGATAGGCAGGGACAGTGTCAGTGTCATTTTTGTTAAACCTCCTGCACAGTATACACCTGAAGCTACCCCTTATTGCTCGTGGTGTTGTTCTGTTGTGTAACACAGACAGGCATCTGCAAGCAGTTACAGTGGGTGTAGGTGCCTCCTGCACAGTATACGCTACCCCTTATTGCTCGTGGTGTTGTTCTGTTGTGTAACACAGACAGGCATCTGCAGGCAGTTACAGTGGGTGTAGGTGCCTCCTGCACAGTATACACCTGAAGCTACCCCGTATTGCTGGTGTTTTTCTTTTCTGTAACACTAACAGGCATCTGCAAGCAGTTACAGTGGGTGTAGGTGCCTCCTGCACAGTATACGCTAGCCCTTATTGCTCGTGGTGTTGTTCTGTTGTGTAACACAGACAGGCATCTGCAAGTAGTTACAGTGGGTGTAGGTGCCTCCTGCACAGTATACACCTGAAGCTACCCCTTATTGCTTGTGGTGTTGTTCTGTTGTGTAACACAGACAGGCATCTGCAAGCACCACCGTCACCACCAAAGGCCCAATTTTTCAGCCCCTGTTCAACAGGGGCATGCAATTACATTTCTTGATCTAATAATTCACAGCAGGGCTCATTCATGCGCCCACCAAGAGTAACTGTGAGGCCTTACAGTGTTGTGGCACCAGCACCACCCCCAAAGGCCCAATTTTTCCTACCACTGTTCAACAATGGCATGTAATTACAATTCCTGATATAATAGTTCACAGCAGGGCGTTCCAGCACCCACCAAGAGTAACTGTGAGGGCTTACAGTGTTGTGGCAACACCAAAACCTAAGGGGTAAATTTCTGCAGAGTATATACAACAGGCCCCTACTTTCAAACATTCAACTTACAAACGACTTGCAAACGGAAAGAGACAACAGGAAGTGAGAGGAAATCTACCCCTAGGAAGTGAAGTTCTCTCCTGTAAGAGTTAATATGGGAAAAAGGTGTCTCCTCTCTATTGATGCTTTATCACCAATCCTTGTTTCAATAAAAATAAAAAATAAACATTTGTCATTGGGACGGAAAGTGAGGTGAAATGTTCTGAACAGGTGCACAGACAGCAAAACAAATGTTACAGGGGTGATAACCCTTCCCTATGTTCTCCAAAAAGCTTAAAAATAGATTTTTTTGGCTAGAGCTACACTTAAAAAATGTACCTGTTCCAAATTAGAAAAAGATTCTACTTAAGAACAAACCTACAGTCCCTGTCTTGTTTGCACCACCTGTATACTGCTGTTTTTATTTTGGGTGCGGGGTTCCCCTTAATGTCCATACAAGACCCAAAGGGGCTGGTAATGGGCTGGGGGGGAGGGTGATGTGGTAGCCATGCCATTTTTCTTAATGATTTTCATCCATATTGCCGGGACCAGACATTACATTAAAGCCGCAAGCAGTTTTAAATGGCTTTTTTTCCTTTAGAAATTTCATTTTGTGCAGGGACAGTTCTAAACACGGGAAACACGTGCCACTTCACAGGCATACTTTAGACACCCCCAAGGTACGATATTTAAAGGAATATTTCACTTTTTTTTCGCTTTATGCATCATTAAAATGACTGCTGCCGAAAAAACTGCAGTTTTTAAAACTTTTTTTTGCATTGATACATGTCCCCTGGGGCAGGACCGGGGTCCCCAAACCCTTTTTAGGACAATAACTTGCATGTTAGCCGTTATAAATAGTACTTTTGATTTTGAACCTTCGCGTCCATTGTATTTAATAGGGTTCTAAAGTTCGCGCAAACTTTCGGTCCGTTCGCAGGTTCTGGTGCGATCCGAACCCGGGGGGTGTTCGGCTCATCCCTACTGTATATATTAGTTTTGCTGTAAAGTTTTCAAAAATAAAAACCTGTAAAAGTGGAAAAAATGAATTGTTAGCATTTTTTATTTGTGGTGTTCAGATGCAGTTAGTTCTGCTTTAAGTACTCTCCAAAAAAACTCTGGGAAATGGTAGTCATTTGGTACTTGGGATGAAGTTATTGCAATCAGGACCTGAGACTTGCAATGTGTACCTTTGTTATACCTACCTTTGTGGTTTTAGTGCTGTGTTATTAATGTATTTATGATCTGTATCTTGTAACAAGTGATTTATACTGGTTTGTACATCCCATATTTTTGTACTGCTGCTTTTCCCAAATAAAGAATAAATAATTAAAAAAATGAATTCCTGGGGCCTTATACAGTCTACCTGACAGAGCCCTTCAAGTGTAACCCAAATTACATTTACCTACTAAGAGTGCCTGTCATATCCTGCCCGTAGAGTTCTAACAACCATACATCTGAACAGAAGGTTTTAACAGCTCATTACATGATCAGAAATATATAGGGATTTGTTTGCACAAGCTCCCTTTACCTGTGTTGGGAAATCCCAACACATAGAAAAAAAAAGCATGCACCGGGATGAGTTCTAAATAATGCATTACATAATGCATGCAAAACACACCTGAGCCCATGTATTTTTAGAACTTTGAGCAAGCCTATATTTAATTCAACTTCACATTCTCTTAAAGCCCAGCAATGTACACTAGGGATGAGCCGAACACCCCCCGATTCAAAAAATTTGTTCGAACATGCGAACACCTTTAAAGTCTATGGGACACGAACATGAAAAATCAAAAGTGCTCATTTTAAAGGTTAATATGCAAGTTATTGATGAAAAATGTGGGTAATACTGCGCTGGACAAAAAAGTATAAGAAAAAGCCGCCAACACTGCTAGTAGAAAAAAGCTGGTGGTAAATGGAAATAAAAGTGTAGCGCTATCTGGATGAAATTGGTGTAGAATATGAGTAAATACACAAAGTCTAAATATAATAATATAGTGGTAAACACGTGTATCACCCAAAAGTAACATGCTAAGTGGCTCCAATATTAGAGTACTCAAACAATATTATTATAATAAAGATGATTAACACAAAATGAATGTCCAATCAAATGAAGTCCATAAAGAGAATATCAAAGTGATGAAGTTCAATCCAAGGAAAACTTGTTGAATCAAAGCGTGAACTTGCAATTCAATATCTTCTATATGTGAAAGTGGAGTGAAAACCACCACCAAGGTGAGTTGAGGAAGGCTTACCAGAGGTCTTAGATTTGGAGAGGCATACGCCACCCAAATCAGACAAGGTTTAAGGGTATAAAACCCAAAAATTATTGTATACAGATGTGAAGTGAAAACCGCCACCAGGGATAAGTTGAGGAGGCTTACCAGAAGTCTTGGATTTGGAGAGGCATACGCCACCCAAATCTGAGATTGCTTTAAGGGTTAATGGAACCCAATACGGATGGTCTTGAGTTGAGGGGTAGTCTGGAGTCAAAGGGATTTAACCACTTCAATCAAACAGGACATCCAATCGCACAAAACACCAATTTATGTAGAGACTCGGTATCCAAAATGCATACGTGTAGAGATAGAAAAACTCACATAGCATAATTCCGTTTGGAAAGGATTTAATATAAAAGCATACAATGTAACACTCACATTTAAGATGGTCTTAAAAGCATGGATGCAGGTACGAGAGCGATGTGTATGGACAAATCCACCCGACTAGTTTCGACTAAATAGTCATCATCTGGGGTATGGACCTTGTCCCACAAACATCGCAAATATATGAGCATATTGACCTTCATGACCCAGGAAGTGAACCACTAGTGATTCACTTCCGGTTTTGCTTATATATCATGGATGGTCACAATAACAGAAAACAAATCCAAAACCTTAACTGTGCTTGATGCCCAGAAAGAAAAGGTTAAAAGAAACGAAATTAATGGTAAAAACAAAGCGACGTGACTGGCAGTGAATCCAGGCCTCGCTATGAAAACGAGGTCCAGACTCAACATCCGCACGTCACTTCCGCAACAACAATGGGCCAAAGGGACCGGAAGTAACAGCCAAGCCTCGCTCTAAAAGACGAGACGTAAGGCTGCCGCTTACCACAAACACGCCCCTCCGCCGAGTCACACAAAGGACGTTCAGAGAACGCCTATTGGTAGGTCCGCACTTCTAGAGGACGTGACCCACGTTCTTCCTTGATGGAAAAGAATGCGTCTCAGGCTGGAGGGCAGAATAAACAAATAGGAAAGACATGGCATTGATATGGAAATAGCAATTGGACAAATCTAAGAAGTGTGGATAGTAAACACATGTTAAACGTTTTGGAAATGGAGGATACATTCTATAGTGCATGTGTAACAACACACAAACTAGCCTACATTTAATGAATCTATGGTGTCCAATCCATCACATACAGCATGCGCATGATCGGCACACAAAAGTGCACACAACACGCGCAAAAATACAAAATGTGTATACTAAACACCGGTGATCAACAAAATGGGTAGAAATGAATAAAATATAATAAATAAAATGGTAATTGTAAAATTTATAAAATGTATATGTGTGTGAATAAACACACACATAAAAAACGTAAAATGAATAAGAATCAATGGATAAAGAGAAGTCGTATAATAATATGGTGTTCAGGACGCATTAATAAAGGGGTTAATGTCCCACTCGACATTCATTCCTTGTGGCTGGTAAGTCTGAAGCTCATATATCCAGAATGTTTCCAATCTGGATACTCCTCTAGTAGTTGCTCCACCCCTCCATGGAGCAACGTAATGGTCTATAACTAGAAATTGAGTGCCATCAGGGTTGCGGGCATGGTGTTGCCGGTAATGTCTGGGGACAGTGTGTTTAATACTCCCAAATTTTATCAAACTCACGTGTTCAGATACTCTGGCAGTAAAAGATCTTATCGTTCTACCCACATACTGTTTACCGCATGGGCAGGTCAACAGATATACCACGTGAGTAGTGGCACACGTGCAAAAATGTTTAATGGGGTAGACTTTATTGGTTACCGAGGATCTAAATTCCTTAGTAGGCCTTCTTCCACATGTATTGTGTTTGCAAACAATGCATTTTTTACAGGGATAATAACCCTTCCAGTTATGAAAAAAGGTGGGTTTTATGGGTGGATTAATGATATTAAGTGCAATTTGATTTTGAAGGGAGGGTACTCCTTTATAGATAACTTTAGGCCTTTCTGGTATCAGTGTACCCAACACCCTATCATTTCTCAATATCCCCCAATGTTTTTCAAAAATGGCTTTTATATGTTTGTATTGAGTGGAAAAGGTGGTAAGGAAAGACCATTTAAAAGTGTCATTTCCTTCTTTGGGTGGTCTGTCTTCAAACAATGTGGGTCTTTCTATATCAAACACCTTCTTAAGATCACTATCTATCTCTGCCTGATTATACCCCTTCCCTAGAAATCTATTTTTAAGCACATTTGCTTGTGCCACAAAAGTTTCTGTTTCTGTACAGTTCCGGCGGAGACGCAGGAACTGACTCTTAGGGACCGACTTCAGCCATGACTTGTGGTGGCAGCTATTCATGGGTATAAACCCATTCCTGTCGGTAGGCTTGAAATAGGTACTAAACTTAAATTGTTGTTCAGATCTTTCGATCTGTAAATCCAGAAAGTGTATCATGGACTGACTGGATTCGTACGTGAGAGATATGCCTCTATCGTTGTCATACAACGTACTAAAAAAACTCTCTAATGTTTCTGAAGTATCAGCCCATAGGAGGAGGATGTCATCTATGTAACTGGCCCAGAGCAGAAGCTGGGGCTCATGTAGGGCATAGACGACATCCTCCTCCCACTTGGCCATGAATAAATTGGCCAGACTTGGTGCGAATTTTGCCCCCATTGCCACACCTTTCTGTTGAAGGTAATAATGTCTATCGAACCAAAAATAATTATGTTGCATCGCAAATTCTAGTAGTTCCATAATGAAATTGACCTGTGGAGCGGCCAACGTGAGGTCCCTATTTAAAAATTCTTGAGAAGCCTCCATACCTCTATGGTGTGGGATGCAGGTGTATAGGGACGCCACGTCCGCCGTGGCCATAATGAACTCGCCATCAAAGGTCAATGACATAAGGCGTTGAATAACGTCCTTAGTATCCTTTAAATAGGAAGGTGTGGTCTTGACAGAGGGTTGCAAAAAGAAATCTATATATCTACTAGGGCTGTTACTGATTAAAATTTTCGTGTTCGATTAATCGTTTTTTTTTTAATCGATTAATCGACTAATTTTGATTAATTATAAAGCACATAGATCCAACTACTTTTAGCTGATCTCCTTGCAGGCTGATTCCCAGTGCAGCTACCAACCACTGGAAAAATCGATAGCAGGATACAAAAAACACACAAAGGCAGCGCTCGATGGGAATAGCATTAAAATTTTTATAGTCTTCAAGTAGGTAACAAAATAAATATTGCACTGGAGATAAAATCAATGTAGCTACATAAACTGTAAAAATGGTGCGAGGAATACCAAACGGTAGCAAAAGCAGTCATAAAAACATGTAGCTAAGTATGATACTGGTATAAAAATATGTACAACGATACCACTGCTGAATCCAGATGAGGAGGGGCTAACATCAGTCCGTCGGCATGTAGATGTCCCGTGAAGGGAACTATCACAACTCCCAGTGGATGGCTGTAGAATCCCAGGTTGATAGAAGGAAGTGATAGAGGGAAGTGTAACAGCCCTTGTGTGTGGCAGATAGTAAGGTCCCGCCAGCATGCAGATATGAAGGCACAGCAAAGGAGCCCTTCAGATGGAAACAGCAAACACAAAGAATTTTGACCGATCAAAAGAAGGTCAATATGCTCATATATTTGCGATGTTTGTGGGACAAGGTCCATACCCCAGATGATGACTATTTAGTCGAAACTAGTCGGGTGGATTTGTCCATACACATCGCTCTCGTACCTGCATCCATGCTTTTAAGACCATCTTAAATGTGAGTGTTACATTGCATGCTTTTATATTAAATCCTTTCCAAACGGAATTATGCTATGTGAGTTTTTCTATCTCTACACGTATGCATTTTGGATACCGAGTCCCTACATGAATTGGTGTTTTGTGCGATTGGATGTCCTGTTTGATTGAAGTGGTTAAATCCCTTTGACTCCAGACTACCCCTCAACTCAAGACCATCCGTATTGGGTTCCATTAACCCTTAAAGCAATCTCAGATTTGGGTGGCGTATGCCTCTCCCAATCCGAGACTTCTGGTAAGCCTCCTCAACTTATCCCTGGAGGCGGTTTTCACATCACATCTGTATACAATCATTTTTGGGTTTTATACCCTTAAGCCTTGTCTGATTTGGGTGGCGTATGCCTCTCCAAATCTAAGAGCTCTGGTAAGCCTTCCTCAACTCACCTTGGTGGTGGTTTTCACTCCACTTTCACATATAGAAGATATTGAATTGCAAGTTCACGCTTTGATTCAACATGTTTTCCTTGGATTGAACTTCATCACTTTGATATTCTCTTTATGGACTTCATTTGATTGGACATTCATTTTGTGTTAATCATCTTAATTATAATAATATTGTTTGAGTACTCTAATATTGGAGCCACTTAGCACGTTACTTTTGCTGATACACGTGTTTACCACTATATTATTATATTTAGACTTTGTGTATTTACTCATATTCTACACCAATTTCATCCAGATAGCGCTACACTTTTATTTCCATTTACCACCAGCTTTTTTCTACTAGCAGTGTTGGCAGCTTTTTCTTATACTTTTTTGTCCAGCGCAGTATTACCCACATTTTTCATCATTATTTTCACAGATTTTATATTGCTGCAGGAGATCCTTACTTAGTTACATTCAATTGTTATTATTCACTCTTAGTGATTATAAGTATGGATGTTTTTTTTTTTTTATTATCTTTTTTTATTAATTTTTTTTAACAACATATCATACACTTTACAAACGTAAAACATACATAGAACACATATACATTCTCAACATTTCGCCCAAAAAAAAAAAAAGGGGGGAAGGGGGGAATGAAAAAAGAGAGGAATAGAGGGGGAAGGGGGCAATATCCTCCTGAGTGTTTTATGATTTCATTATGTGTTAAATCTTTAATATGAGTGTCCTTTTAAGTAAAAATCCAAAGTGTAAAGTGACAAAAAGTGATTCCAAAAATTTCTTCAAAGCTAAAAAAAACAAAAAACAAAAACCCCCAACCAAAATTTAAATCCACCAATAGGCTATATAAATGACTATGAAATAAATTTACCAATGACTATGTGAATAAAGTGGCAAAACATATATATAAGGGTAGAATGTAACCAGGACAAGTGCCCTCGCCAATATGTGAGGGAGAAAAAAAAAAGGGGGAGAGGGGGGGAAGGGAAAAGAAGTGAAAGGTTGTGTAAGTAAAGTCCCCTTTTTCTCCCCCCAATATTTTGTGTAGTGAAATTCTAATATTGATACCCTAGACATCCTTTAGGATGAAGTGATTCCCATGATTACTTCCAATTAAAATCGTAGTGTTAAAATCTATTAAACTATTTAAGGAACTGAGAGATTAATCTGCCGTTGGCTATATTAAAAAAAAATGACCAAACTTAAATGTGAAAAAAGGAAAAAATCAAAATGTCCTTAATCACACTGTTAGACCTAGGAGATACTTTACGGGTAGACATCGCCAGGTCGGACAGGTGGCAAAAAAAAAAAAAGAAGGAGGGGAAAAGAGAGAAAGGGAGAAGAAAAGAATACTGTACAAATCATGTGAGCATATCTGCAGCGGTTAAATCAAATGCGTCAATCTGCACAAAAATCTGTTTGACAATTACTCAATTACTCCATTCCTGCCGGAGACTGGACTATAGAACATGAGTCTTTGGCATCCCCCTCTACATAGTGAATCCATGTGGCCCAAATACTATACCATTCGTCATACTTATCCCTACATTTTGCCATCCATTCCTCCGCAGCCTTAATATGATTTACCAACCGGACCCAGTCCAAGCGACTTGGAATTTGGCTATTTTTCCAATAAATGGGAATCAATCTCCTAGCCGCATTCAAAAGATGAGGCAGCACCGATTTTCGGTAAAGACTGAGAGGAACGACGGGAACATGCAGGAGGTAACCCGTTGGAGAGTCAGGGAATTCCATATCCAGGATAATGTTAATTTGAGTTCTAATATCTTGCCAAAAAGGGCGTAACTTAGGACAATCCCACCATATGTGTAGAAAGGAACCTCTATGGCCACATTCCCACCAACAAGCATCTGAGGACATCGGATACATTTGTTTGAGTCTAGTGGGGACCCTGTACCACCTAGTCAGGACCTTAAAACCATTTTCCTGCATTTTTGTGTCAACAGAGCTGGAATGAGTGAGGCAATATAATTGATCAAGTTGGAGATCAGTAAATTCGAACTGCAGGTCCCTTTCCCACTCCCGAATATAGGCGGGCTTCCCGGGAGGTCCCTGTTTCTGTAGTAACTCGTAGAGGACAGATATAGAGTGCGGGATTGGACTGGAAGACATACACAGCCTCTCAAAGGGGGTGGAAGACGTAGGAGATCGTATGGCGTGTTGTAGACCACGCGCAAAGTGTTGAAGCTGTCCATGTCTCCAGCCATCCATCGGGAAGCTGCCATATTGGGCTCTAAGCTCCTCCAACGGGAGAAGTCCCTGATCGTGAAAGAATCTGCCACATCTTAACTCCCCATCTGACGTCCAAGTCCGAAAGAAAGATAGGTGTTCCCCCGGGATAAACCAGGGGAAACCTCCTAGGGGTGCTAGCGGGGAAAAAGGGGGGGCGAGCTGTCCTGATTTATTTAAAGAATCCCATAACTTTAACACATGGGCAGTCATTGGGGAAACATATAGTGACAGGCTCCTATGGGCCTGGGGAAGCCAGGGAGCATGGGCTAGATTGCGTCCCGCCAAAAAAATTTCCAGCGGTACCCAAACCTTAGTGGATACCCCATGGTGCCAATTCAAAATCCGTTGAAGGGCGATAGCCTCGTAGTACTTGCGTATATCTGGGACGCCTAGGCCACCCAGCCGCTTAGGTCTCTGCAAGGTCCGAAGTGCCAGACGAGGACTCCGTCCCTGCCAGATATATTTAATAAACGCACTGTTGAGGCTCAAAAAGAAAGACCTAGGTAATGAGATCGGCACCATTTGGAGAAAGAACAGAATGCGAGGCAACACGTTCATCTTTAACACACTGACTCGGCCCATCCATGAAAAGGTCTCTCTATCCCATCGGTGCAGGTCTGATTTAATAGTAGAGAGTAGCTGAGCATAGTTACTGCTATATAATTGAGAGTAGAAAGGGGTAAGATAGACCACCAAATATTTCATGTGAGTGCCACACCAGGAAAAGGAGAAAGATGTTTGCAACCGTGTACGTAAGCTATAGGGGATATTTAAGGACAGGATTTCTGATTTGGTGAAATAAATTTTGAAATTGGAGATGGAACTGAAAGTCTGCAATTCGGTCATAATGTTGGGGAGGGAAATTAACGGGTCCGCCACATAAAATAGGACATCATCCGCATATGCAGATAGTTTATGCTCTTGCGATCTGACACTAAGACCCTTAATGTTGGGGTTAGAGCGAATCCTATTGAGCAGGGGTTCCAGGGTAAGGGCAAAAATGAGAGGAGACAGCGGACACCCCTGTCTGGTCCCATTCCCAATGGGGAACGTATCGGAAAGCACCCCATTCACCTTAACTCGGGCCGACGGACGGCTGTACAAAGAAAAAACCCAGGATAGCATGTTAGGGCCAAGCCCCAATCTGCACAGCACCGCACGAAGGTACGTCCAATCCACCCTGTCGAACGCCTTTTCGGCGTCAGTGGATAGAAGAAGACAGGGTGTATGGTCCGCCCTGGTCTGCACCCAATGAATCAACTGAATGGCCCTATTGGAGTTGTCCCTTGCCTCCCTCCCAGTAATAAAACCCGTCTGGTCTGGATGTATGAGAGAAGGAAGGATGGGTTGAAGGCGATTTGCTAAAATTTTTGCTAGGATCTTAATGTCCGTGTTCAAAAGCGAAATCGGCCTATAACTACTAGGGACCGTATGGTCCTTCCCCTCCTTGGGCAGCACTGCTATATGAGCCATCAGTCCCTCCTTAGGCATAGCTGTGCCCGGGGCTAAGGCGTTGAAATAAGTGCACATATGCCCAGAAAGCAGGGGGAAGAAAACACGGTAGTAGGCATTCGTGTAACCGTCAGGGCCCGGGCTTTTTCCCTTCGGGAGATCTTTCACCACAGTGTTTAGCTCCTCCTTGCTAATCGGAGTTTCAAGGGACTTACTGGTCTTAACCGAAAGTTGGGGAGCATGGGCCTCAGTCAGATAATTGAAAATATAGTCTTGTTTCTGATTTACTGTCAAACCAGGGAATGTGGCAGGGAGATGGTAGAGCTGAGCGTAGTAATCTCTAAAGGCGGCTGCTATTTTAGAGGAGTGGACTACCGGGGGACCCGTCCCGGCTTCAAGCTTATGCACATGGCCCGAAGCCTGTTGTCTCTTTAGAGCCCTAGCAAGCAATCGCCCACACTTGTCACCATATTCATAAAATTTATGCGATATGTGACGTAAACGATCACGTATGCGGGTATCTAACAGGGTGGCAAGTTCCTGGCGAAGGGCCTGTAGCTCTGCCGCCAGCTCCGGAGTCAAACAATGCTTGTGTTTAAGTTCCGCCGATTGTATTTTTCGTAAGAGGGATTAGAGATCCCCCTCCCGTGCCTTTTTCAACCGCGCCCCTTGGGAAATGAGCTCCCCTCTAATTACTGCCTTGTGGCCTTCCCAAATGAACGCCGCCCCAACCTCGGTCGATGAGTTTTTAGCAAAGTACAGGGCAATTGAATCTGAGACGCATTTAGACGCCACTGCATCATCCAAGATATTCTCATTCAGACGCCAGGTCCAGGACCGGGCATCGGAAGAAGGCGGATGGATAGAAAGGGAGACTGGGGCCTGATCCGACATAGAGATGGAACCAATTGATGCACTGGATAAAGTCTCCAGGGAGAACTGGTCCATCAAAAACAGATCTATACGGGTATAAACGGCATGTGTTGCTGAATAATAGCTAAAATCCTTGTCTGTAGGATGGAGTAGTCGCCAACAGTCGACCAAATGATAGGCTTGCAAAGCCTTCCTGAAATGTTTGATGAAAGCAAAGGAGTGGGTAGAACGCCCCGCAGATGTATCCATCTTGGGGTCCGGGCTAATATTAAAATCCCCTCCCAAAATCAGTTGGCCCTCTTTAAAATGAGAGAGGGAGTCCAGGAGGGAGTCCAGGAAGGCAAGCTGGCCAATGTTTGGTGCGTACATGGTTGCAAAAGTGAATTTGCGGCCCAGAATGGTCCCCTTAATAAAAACATACCTGCCATTCGGGTCGGTCAACTGATCAATCAGGTTAAAGAGGCAATATTTATGCACAGCTATAGCAACTCCGCTCGACTTGGATCGAGGGGAGTTGCTAAGAAACCATTGAGGGTATAGGTGTGTGGGAAGGCGGGGGACCGAGTCAGTGCGAAAGTGTGTCTCCTGCAAAAAAAGGACATGTGCCCCCAGGCGTTTGGTTTCGAGCCACAACTTACTGCGTTTGTTAGGCGATCCCAGCCCTCGGACGTTATACGATACCACTTTCAGGGAAGCCATGAGGTAGAATTATCATGGAGAAATCTCCAGTCAGGAGGGAGAAGAGACCTGCAGATGATCGATCCGTGAGTCACCGAGTACTGAAAAAACAACAAAAAAATAAAACAGAAAGACAGGGAAAATAAAAACTCATCAAAACATGCATCCAAAACAAGAAGGGAGTTACCTCAAGGGTCTCCCAAAACATCCAAACTAAGATAGTCGAGAACCTTCGCCCAGCCCTCAGGCCACCGGGAGGGGGAAGGTCAGCGAGTAGCATGGGGTCCCAAACTCAGGACAGAACTCCAGGGAGTTGGCCTATGTGGGGGAAGAGGCACAGCACGAAGTGTGAGCCCACAAAAATGACCCACCCCGTAAGAACAGAGGGGCATAGCAGCATCTAAGACGCGCCAGCCCTAAATGCAAAAATATACCACAGCAGCAGTGTGAAACATATTCAAAACATATTCAGAACAATACAACTCAACTCGGCGCCCTGAAAGAGGGCGTACTGCAAGCAGGATCAGTTCAACTTTAAATGATGAAATTTCAAGGGACCTTCAAGAGCCCCTTTGGGAAGGGGAATGTGGAGGGGAATGCGGAGCATCCTGGTGAGAGTCCACTCGGGGTTGGCGTCTATTCCGACCTCTGCGACGGGTGGAACGCCAAAATTGTGGCTGCACAGGAAGCGGGATCTCCGGCGCAGTTCTCCAATCTGGGACATTAATGACTGGCAGGCCTAATTGTTGCAGGAACCGTGGCAGGTCTTCAATGGTGCGCAAAACAACTTGCCAACCCTCTTTAGTGACAGACAATTGAAAAGGGAAGCCCCATCTGTAAGGCAGCTGTGCATCTTGTAGGGCCTCAAGTAACGGCTTAAGGGCTCGGCGTTGCATCAGGGTACGTCTGGAGAGATCCGGAAAAAAGGACAGCTGCGCGCCATCAAAGTCCACCTGGCGGACACCCCTTACTTGGGCCATTATGCTTTCCTTTAGGGAGTATTTGTACAACTTGCAAATAATGTCCCGTGGTTTATTAGGGTCATCCGAAGGTGGCCGAAGGGCTCTATGAGCCCGATCTCTCTCAATGTGGTCAGGCACGTCTTGGCCGAGAACCTGTTTAAAGAGACCCTGCAGGGAGGGTACTATGTCTCTGGGGCCAGTAGCTTCAGGCATTCCCCTGATACGTATATTAACCCTGCGGCTCCTGTTCTCAAAGTCATCCATTTGATCTATTAATGAGTCAATACTGCGGTCTTGATATTTACTACGGTCATGGAGAGCCTGCAAGGCTGGTGAAACTACATCCCATTGTGCCTCCATCTCCTCCACTCTACCCCCAATGTGTGCTGTATCTGCCTGCAGCGTCTCAATGTCCTGCCGCAGGGCCTTCTCTACCCTGTCAGCAAACAGCACCAAGTCTGCCTTAGTGGGGAGGGCAAGGATGTGAGCTCTGAGATCCGCGTCCCCCATCACTTCACCCATGGTTGTAGCAGGGGGGGCTGAGCTGATAGAACTAGCAGGGGAAGTGGAGGGGGGACGCGAGGGAGAAGGCGGGTGCGGTAAGGAGATGGAGGAGGCCGCGTGTGCGGCCGTATATTTGCCAGCCGGCGCCATCTTGGAAGTCTCTAGAGTGGCGCGGCCCCGCTCCAGGAAGTACAGATCCAATGATCCGGGACGATGCCGGGATGCCCGCTGAGGCTGCGGGGATGTCTTCCGCGGCTTTGGAGGCATGCCGAGGACTGGGGATGTCCGTTCGAAAAACTGCTGTGGGTGTTGTAGTGCGGATGGTCAGACGGAGCTCGTCAGCCGCACGTCCTCACTCCTTCATGCCGTGGCCACGCCCCAGTATGGATGTTTTTGATTATCGTGCTTCACGGATAGTGAACACTGAGGGTGTCTTTGTTGTCACAGGCAATGACACCGAAATAGCAGGTCTATTTCTGAGGCTAAAAAACATCATGGTGTCAGAACTTCATCTCCAATGGGACCTTGTCTTTCTGGAGCAATATGTTGCAGAAAACATGGTACCTCAGAGTCTTAGATGGGATATACATCCACAACAAGAAGAAGTAGATCTCGATTCCTGGTCCAAATACTTCAATGATGCTGGGACCAAATTTCTCAATTTTCTTATTACTAGGAAACGTAATTGTCTCTCAGTTTTAGATAGAGAAATTAAAGAACTTAAAGATGGACTACTTGTGTATAAAAATACAGTTGAATATAACACTCTGTCCTCTAACCTTCAAACTTATCTCATTAAGGAAGATAAAGACCAGAGAACTAAAAAACACAAAAAATACTCACGCGATATTGGTGATTATAAATCTGGGAAGGTGTACAGCTGGCAGAAACCGCCTACACCCGATTTAGCTATGGAGGTAAACTCTTCAGACACAAGTGGTGCGGCACTCCCAGTTGTGCACCTTAATCAACCCAAACCTTCTATGAATAGGAGTCAACAACCTGGTGATCGTACACAAGGTGGGGTCCCCCAAAATACCCATACCCCTAAGAACACCCAAAGGGGGAGGGGACATAGTTCCAATAGAAGAGGTGGGGGAAATCATAGAGGTAATCATTCCAATTATGGTTACAATCAACAATACTATGAAAGAGAGAAGTCACATCAAAGGGGATCACCATCCAGTTTTTATGACAACTCTCACTCTTCCCATCATGGATACCCAGTCACATCTACTCACAATAGATATTTTCCTCTTCAGGATCAATATGATGACAGAGTATATCCATATCCCAATGCTGAGTTTGATCGATCTCCATATCCCAATCCTCATCCCTCTCAGGTTTTTCGGGAGGACCCCCCAAGAAGAAAAAGGGGTCCCGAAACAAGAGAGGGACCAGAGGAGGGAGGAGGACACAGAGGAGGAAAGAAAAGTCGAACATGACCTGTCAAGGTGTGTTCAACTTAAGCAGTGTCACATTGTCTCAAGAAGAAAAGATGGTCTTTTATAAGGGCCTTAAATTTGCCCCTCCACGTAAACCTAATAAGTTTAACACTTTTGTAGACATACATAAGTACGTTAGAAAAATTAATATTCAACGCTATATTACCTCAAATCCAACTAGAAATATAGCTAGGGCAGCCACGTCAGGTACTGTTCATTCAGGGTTGGCTAACACTTCACTTTTTAACCCTGCCAACAAGCTTGCTCCAGCTCTTAATATGTTTAGAGATTTAGTCCTTCAGGATTTGGCTAAATTACCCATCAAAAAGATTTCTAATAATCCTTTACCTAGTCAGGGCCTCAAAACCCTATGTGACAATAAAGATTTAATTATACACCCCGCTGACAAAGGCGGAGGCATTGTCCTGCTAGATAAAGCAAGTTACATGGAAGAAATGTATAATATTTTGAGCGATCAAGATACATATAAAGAAATACTCACTAATCCCACCCTTAAATACAAGAAAAAGTTGACTAGTCTCATCACTAGAGGTTTTGACTCAAAAATTTAAAATTCTAAAGAGAAGTCGTTTCTTGTCCCCGTGGCCCCCAGGATTCCAATTATATATTATTTACCCAAAATCCATAAAGATCCCCTCCATCCTCCTGGACATCCTATTATTAGTGGAATAGATTTCATTACGTCGAGGATAGGTAGATATATAGATTTCTTTTTGCAACCCTCTGTCAAGACCACACCTTCCTATTTAAAGGATACTAAGGACGTTATTCAACGCCTTATGTCATTGACCTTTGATGGCGAGTTCATTATGGCCACGGCGGACGTGGCGTCCCTATACACCTGCATCCCACACCATAGAGGTATGGAGGCTTCTCAAGAATTTTTAAATAGGGACCTCACGTTGGCCGCTCCACAGGTCAATTTCATTATGGAACTACTAGAATTCGCAACGCAACATAATTATTTTTGGTTCGATGGACATTATTACCTTCAACAGAAAGGTGTGGCATTGGGGGCGAAATTCGCACCAAGTCTGGCCAATTTATTCATGGCCAAGTGGGAGGAGGATGTCGTCTATGCCCTACATGAGCCCCAGCTTCTGCTCTGGGCCAGATACATAGACGACATCCTCCTCCTATGGGCTGGTACTTCAGAAACATTAGAGAGTTTTTTTAGTACGTTGAATGACAGCGATAGAGGCATATCTCTCACGTACGAATCCAGTCAGTCCATGATACACTTTCTGGATTTACAGATCGAAAGATCTGAACAACAATTTAAGTTTAGTACCTATTTCAAGCCTACCGACAGGAATGGGTTTATACCCATGAATAGCTGCCACCACAAGTCATGGCTGAAGTCGGTCCCCAAGAGTCAGTTCCTGCGTCTCCGCCGGAACTGTACAGAAACAGAAACTTTTGTGGCACAAGCAAATGTGCTTAAAAATAGATTTCTAGAGAAGGGGTATAATCAGGCAGAGATAGATAGTGATCTTAAGAAGGTGTTTGATATAGAAAGACCCACATTGTTTGAAGACAGACCACCCAAAGAAGGAAATGACACTTTTAAATGGTCTTTCCTTACCACCTTTTCCACTCAATACAAACATATAAAAGCCATTTTTGAAAAACATTGGGGGATATTGAGAAATGATAGGGTGTTGGGTACACTGATACCAGAAAGGCCTAAAGTTATCTATAAAGGAGTACCTTCCCTTCAAAATCAAATTGCACTTAATATCATTAATCCACCCATAAAACCCACCTTTTTTCATAACTGGAAGGGTTATTATCCCTGTAAAAAATGCATTGTTTGCAAACACAATACATGTGGAAGAAGGCCTACTAAGGAATTCAGATCCTCGGTAACCAATAAAGTCTACCCCATTAAACATTTTTGCACGTGTGCCACTACTCACGTGGTATATCTGTTGACCTGTCCATGCGGTAAACAGTATGTGGGTAGAACGATTAGATCTTTTACTGCCAGAGTATCTGAACATGTGAGTTTGATAAAATTTGGGAGTATTAAACACACTGTCCCCAGACATTACCGGCAACACCATGCCCGCAACCCTGATGGCACTCAATTTCTAGTTATAGACCATTACGTTGCTCCATGGAGGGGTGGAGCAACCACTAGAGGAGTATCCAGATTGGAAACATTCTGGATATTAGACATGTGCACTGCCAAAAAATTCATTCGTTTTCGTTTTCGTTTCATTCGTTTTTTTTTTTTTCGTTTTTCGGGTCATTCGTTATGATCGCAATTCGTAAATTTGTACATTCGTAAATTTATACATTCGTAAATTTGTACATTCGTAAATTTGTACATTCGTAAATTTGTGCATTCGTAAATTTGTACATTCGTAAATTTATACATTCGTAAATTCGTACATTCGTAAATTTATACATTCGTAAATTTATACATTCGTAATTTCGGAAATTTGGAAATTCGATATTTTCGAAAACCCGAAAATTTGAAAATCTGAAAAAATAACTATTAAATTATAGTTGTAATTTCCTTTCAAATTTGGCTGTTAGCGAACATAACGAATACAAATTTATCTGAAGTTACGCATAACCTGAAATAACAAATGCCGCATCTAAACAAATGGAACGGAACAAATTGATAATAATAATAATAATAAAACGTTTTTATTATTATTATTGTTATTTATTATTATTATTAATTCATTACGTTCCATTCGTTTAGATACGGCATTCATTATGTCGGAAAACAATTCGTAACTTCGTTAAGTTCACTAACAGCCAAATTTGAAAGGAAATTACAATACCTATAATTGAATAGTTAGTAATAGTTAAGTTATTAGTTAATTATTATTTCAGATTTCCGAATTTACTAATTTACGACTGTACGAATGTACAAATTTACGAATGTACGAATATTCGGAAATTCGTAAATTCAAATTTACGAATTTCCGGATAGTTGTACATTCGTAAATTCGTGCATTGGTAAATTTGTATATTCGTAAATTCGTACATTCGTAAATTTGAATTTACGAATATTCGTTAAAATTCGTTAAATGAGTTTTCGTTAATTCGGATATTTCCGAATTAACGAATTTGTCGAAATTCGTTAAAAAACGAAACGAATTGCACATGTCTACTGGATATATGAGCTTCAGACTTACCAGCCACAAGGAATGAATGTCGAGTGGGACATTAACCCCTTTATTAATGCGTCCTGAACACCATATTATTATACGACTTCTCTTTATCCATTGATTCTTATTCATTTTACGTTTTTTATGTGTGTGTTTATTCACACACATATACATTTTATAAATTTTACAATTACCATTTTATTTATTATATTTTATTCATTTCTACCCATTTTGTTGATCACCAGTGTTTAGTATACACATTTTGCATTTTTGCGCGTGTTGTGTGCACTTTTGTGTGCCGATCATGCGCATGCTGTATGTGATGGATTGGACACCATAGATCATTAAATGTAGGCTAGTTTGTGTGTTGTTACACATGCACTATAGAATGTATCCTCCATTTCCAAAACGTTTAACATGTGTTTACTATCCACACTTCTTAGATTTGTCCAATTGCTATTTCCATATCAATGCCATGTCAAAAAGTATAACACCTCATGCAACCCAACATGTAATTGCCAACATCCCGAATAAATGTGAAATGAGAAAACCTCTGATGTTGGGATTTTTAGGCCAATACAAAAAAAGGGGGAAGAAAATTCAATTAAAAAATTGTCTGAATATTTATTTGTACAAAACCGCATAAAACGGACACATACATAAAAAATAACATAATTGTGCAAAAGAGCACACGTATACATGAATATAACGTATTGTACAGTAGCTACATGAATCTGACATATTGGAATATTTCAAGAAAGAATACAATAGCCTGGATTGACCACTCCAGCCGGAGGCAGATCAAGAAAGGCTTATCCAGCGCGTTTCAAACTGTAAACGTCCTTCATCAGGGTATTCAAATGTATTCGTTTATAACAGGTCAAAATTCTATTGAATACAAAAACAATGAAATAAGTTTTCCACTTTAAATTCAATTGTTATATATAAAGAAATAAATAAAGAAAGAAAAAACTTACACAAAAATCATATATATATTATTCCATAAATGCTCCCACACATGCATCCCAGGCTCCAGTTACACCATGTCGTGGCTTCCCCGATGCCCTCAAATTTCCAGGGACCCTTCCCATCAAAACAGGTCCATATGAGAAGTACGGACATATAAATAAATTGGTCCAAGATAGGTGCCTTAAACAAAAAATATATATAACATACATAAGTATGGATATAATTCTATTAGGGAATGAAATATTTATCCCTAAAAGTTATAAATGTAATACCTGCAGATGGGAAATGGAGATCTAGAATTTGAGTTCATCAGGTAAATATGACTCATATGAGAAGACAAAACCAATGGATAATTGAGTCCAAAGATATATGTCCTAAAACCAAAGATGAAAAAATATTAAATGTAAATATAAAGGGACGTTGTATCCATCAAAGGAGAGAGAAGAAAAATTCCTCCCTCTCCTAAGCAGAACAACTCCAAAAAACTTTCGAAATATTACCTGCCAGAAAGATCATGAATCCCGATTAGTATCCAAAAAAGGTCCCATACAGCAGAGTTCCATACAGAAGCATCCTCTGCCTGCCAGCAGAGGGAGAGAATGACACCATATAACTCCTTTGGCGTCCTATATATCCCTCTGCTATGTCTGATTGGTCCAGGGAAGATCACATGACGCACCTGCTCATTGAGCAGAGCGTCATGTTACCATGGAAGCGCCGCGCTTCCCACGCTGAGTCACGTCGAGCGCCGGTCACATGACGCAGCACACCAATCGGCGGCGCGTCTGCCATCAGTGCATTTCTGCAGCACACCAGGGAAGCGCGGCACAAAATAACCCACGGCCCCATCACATAACCAATAGGACGCCACATATCATACCCCGCTAGTATAGCAAGGATCTGACAAGCGGCACCTCTGCCAAACCAGTCCTCATTCTGATCCGTCCCGTACCGCAGGAAGTGCAGAGACGGCCATCTTGAATGTGGGCAAAGTGAAGGGATACCAGGTGTAAAAGGTGGGTTTGGATGGGAAAGAAGATACTGGATTGCCGTAGGACAATTGGACATTAAATGTGCACCAATATAGACTGGTGCCAGGATATAGATCCGTCTCCCACACCAAATGCATGTGGACGGGGAGCGGACCAGGGACTAATACCACTGGTGCCGTTTTAAACCTATGGGAGGAAAAAGATTTTCCTACCAAGGAAAAAATTAGTGAGGGGCAAATTCCAAATGGAAAACCCCCTTTCAGGCACCGCATATGGACATGTAAAAATGGAGAAAAAAGGGCCCCGGAGGAGAAACAACACGGGCCACCCCAAAGACAGGACTCTGGTTAGGTCAAAGACCAACAAGGGACGCATGCGCGGGAGCATGTCAAAAATCCGCCGAAGTATCAAAACTACCTCGGCAGAAAAAAGATTATGGAACACTAAACACAAAAAAATAAAAAAATACACATATAAAAAATATATCTATATATCTCAAAAAACCCCATATGTGTGTCAATGTGTTTTTAGAAAAAAGAAAGGTTATCCTGCATCTATTGACATAGAGAAAGATGGAATAACAGAGATCATCAAAATTGAGGGATCAATTTACCTAGGGGTGGGTGGAACATCACACCAGGATGTACCAACAAAACTAATCAGTCTTTCCAGAGCTCTGAAAAGACTGATTAGTTTTGTTGGTACATCCTGGTGTGATGTTCCACCCACCCCTAGGTAAATTGATCCCTCAATTTTGATGATCTCTGTTATTCCATCTTTCTCTATGTCAATAGATGCAGGATAACCTTTCTTTTTTCTAAAAACACATTGACACACATATGTTTTTTTTTTGAGATATATAGATATATTTTTTATATGTGTATTTTTTTGTGTTTAGTGTTCCATAATCTTTTTTCTGCCGAGGTAGTTTTCATACTTCGGCGGATTTTTGACATGCTCCCGCGCATGCGTCCCTTGTTGGTCTTTGACCTAACTAGAGTCCTGTCTTTGGGGTGGCCCGTGTTGTTTCTCCTCCGGGACCCCTTTTTCTCCATTTTTACATGTCCATATCCGGTGCCTGGGAGGGGTTTTTCCATTTGGAATTTGCGCCTCACTAATTTTTTCCTTGGTAGGAAAATCCTTTTCCTCCCATAGGTTTAAAACGGCACCGGTGGTATTAGTCCCTGGTCCGCTCCCCGTCCACATGCATTTGGTGTGGGAGACGGATCTATATCCTGGCACCAGTCTATATTGGTGCACATTTAATGTCCAATTGTCCTACGGCAATCCAGTATCTTCTTTCCCATCCAAACCCACCTTTTACACCTGGTATCCCTTCACTTTACCCACATTCAAGATGGCCGTCTCTGCACTTCCTGCGGTGCGGGACGGATCAGAATGAGGACTGGTTTGGCAGAGGTGCCGCTTGTCAGATCCTTGCTATACTAGCGGGGTATGATATGTGGCATCCTATTGGTTATGTGATGGGGCCGTGGGTTATTTTGTGCCGCGCTTCCCTGGTGTGCTGCAGAAATGCACTGATGGCAAACGCGCCGCCGATTGGTGTGCTGCGTCATGTGACCGGCGCTCGACGTGACTCAGCGTGGGAAGCGCGGCGCTTCCGTGGTAACATGACGCTCTGCTCAATGAGCAGGTGTGTCATGTGATCTTCCCTGGACCAATCAGACATAGCAGAGGGATATATAGGACGCCAAAGGAGTTATATGGTGTCATTCTCTCCCTCTGCTGGCAGGCAGAGGATGCTTCTGTATGGAACTCTGCTGTATGGGACCTTTTTTGGATACTAATCGGGATTCATGATCTTTCTGGCAGGTAATATTTCGAAAGTTTTTTGGAGTTGTTCTGCTTAGGAGAGGGAGGAATTTTTCTTCTCTCTCCTTTGATGGATACAACGTCCCATTATATTTACATTTAATATTTTTTCATCTTTGGTTTTAGGACATATATCTTTGGACTCAATTATCCATTGGTTTTGTCTTCTCATATGGGTCATATTTACCTGATGAACCCGAATTCTAGATCTCCATTTCCCATCTGCAGGTATTACATTTATAACTTTTAGGGATAAATATTTCATTCCCTAATAGAATTATATCCATGCTTATGTATGTTATATATATATTTTGTTTAAGGCACCTATCTTGGACCAATTTATTTATATGTCCGTAATTCTCATATGGACATGTCTTGATGGGAAGGGTCCCTGGAAATTTGAGGGCATCGGGGAATCCACGACATGGTGTAACTGGAGCCTGGGATGCATGTGTGGGAGCATTTATGGAATAATATATATATGATTTTTGTGTAAGTTTTTTCTTTATTTATTTATTTCTTTATATATAACAATTGAATTTAAAGTGGAAAACTTATTTCATTGTTTTTGTATTCAATAGAATTTTGACCTGTTAGAAACGAATACATTTGAAATCCCTGATGAAGGACGTTTACAGTTTGAAACGCGTTGGATAAGCCTTTCTTGATCTGCCTCCGGCTGGAGTGGTCAATCCAGGCTATTGTATTCTTTCTTGAAATATTCCAATATGTCAGATTCATGTAGCTACTGTACAATACGTTATATTCATGTATACGTGTGCTCTTTTGCACAATTAGTGAAGAAAAAAGGGGGACGCCATAGGCGCTTTGGGACTTTGAATGAGATTGCATCAAAAGATGCATCTCCATCCCATATGCAAGGGAAAAGGCAAAGGAAATTGGGACTTTAATCGAAATGGTGGACTGGATGGGGATAAAAAGGATTGAGACATTTGATATTGCATGCATGTATTAAATATAAAGTATTTACAGTAAAACCGACAATAAGTACACAATGCATAATTAACCATCATGATATCTGTATAAAAGGTAATAGTATATCATATAGTCATACATAGCAAAAGGTGATTCAAATGAATCAATAGGGGAATGTATGGACACATAAAAACTGAGCAAGAAACAATATGTGTGGTAAACGAAAGTACAATATAACAAAAAATCATAAAAATATGTCAATCTGAAACAAAATCCCATTTGCGCTAGTAGCTACATCCTTTGTAAGCCCGACGCGTTTCGTGTAAGAAAAACACTCCTCAGGGGCAGATGTAATGGGGTATCTGGAAAAACACAATTGAATATAATCAGGGTATAAAAGTATATTCCTCAGGAACGACAAAAGAGTCAGTTCTGGTTACTTACACAGTGTGTCTCATTTTTGATGTGTATGAGAGATGGGCCGTAAGACCGCCCGTCCCGGGACCTGAGGTGGCAGAAATTCAGGCACAGCAGGGCACCAGGGCATCTTCCACAGAGAGCAGATGGTCATAAGGCGTCATATAGTCAGGAACTACTCTTGTATAGCCGTATCAATGTCTACAATGGATAAATGAATCCATCAGGTTGATCCCACATTAAGGGACAACGTATAAAAATGTGGGCTAAAGAAGGGAGGGGTGACAAACAGGTTACCTTGGTCCCAAATGGAGTGGCAGAAATTCAAATGCACATCAGAGCGCCCAGGCAAACTTCTCCAGGCATCAGAAGGTAATGGGAAGTGGTGAGGACAGATTCCCTCCTATGGCAGTGTCCATATCTGTAATGGATAATCAATCCATCAGTAAAGTCCCACTTAGTGGAAAAGGGGTATAAGGGTTTGGACTGCGAGGGAGATGTAGACAAATACCTTGTACATGTTGGGGGGACAGAAGCTGGTCAGAACTGAGGCCTCTGTGTGGAAAGCTGGAAGCTGTGGAGAAGCCCTGTATTGCGTCCTGCACGTGCACGAAGGCGCCACCAGCGTCACGCTGGCTCGACACTGCGGGGGGCGGGGACCAATGCCGGCGGTATATGAAACCGCCTAACACTGGCACCACATGATCCCACTGGTCGGCTAAGATGGATGTTAACGCCCCAACAGCGTAACGTCCAGGGGGGGGCATTACCTGAAGGGGTGGTGCGTGGCGCCGATGCGCTGGCGGCACCCGCCCACATCCCCAAGAGGGAGAATGCGGGGGGCACCCTGAGCGCATTGCAGTCCCGGGTAACAGGCGGAGAATGACCCAAATTACACAGTGACACATCCCTGCTCAGTGATGTGCTTGACAGCCCATTCAAGTGATAGAAACATAGATAGTGTCCTGTTTGTGTGGACGAGTCTCACCACACAATAGGACAACCCCATATATACAGATGGCAGGGGAACACTGCCAACTACAGACCACCATTTCCACCCCTAATATAAGTGAAGAAAAAAGGGGGGCGCCATAGGCGCTTTGGGACTTTGAATGAGATTGCATCAAAAGATGCATCTCCATCCCATATGCAAGGGAAAAGGCAAAGGAAATTGGGACTTTAATCGAAATGGTGGACTGGATGGGGATAAAAAGGATTGAGACTAGTGATGAGCCGAACACCCCCGGGTTCGGTTCGCACCAGAACCCGCGAACGGACCGGAAGTTCGAACGAACATTAGAACCCTATTAAATACAATGGATGCGAACGTTCGAATTCTAAAGTGCTAATTATAACAACTATTATGCATGTTATTGTCCTAAAAAGGGTTTGGGAACCCGGGTTCTGCACCAGGGGACATGTATCAATGCAAAAAGAAGTTTTAAAAACGGTCGTTTTTCGGGAGCAGTCATTTTAATGATGCATAAAGTGAAAAAAAAAAAGTCAAATATTCCTTTAAATATCGTACCTGGGGGGTGTCTAAAGTATGCCTGTGAAGTGCCACGTGTTTCCCGTGTTTAGAACTGTCCCTGCACAAAATGACACTTCTAAAGGAAAAAAAAGCCATTTAAAACTGCTTGCGGCTTTAATGTAATGTCTGGTCCCGGTAATATGGATGAAATTCTTTAAGAAAAATGGCATAGCTACCCCATGACCCCCCCCCCCCCTACCCCAGCCCATTACCAGCCCCTTTGGGTCTTGTATGGATATTAAGGGGAACCCCGCACATAAAATAAAAAAGGCCCTATATACTCTGAACAGCCGTATACAGGCGGTGCATACAAGACAGGGACTGTAGGTTTGTTCTTATGTAGAATCTGTTTGTAATTTTGAACAGGTACATTGTTGAAGTGTAGCTCCAGCCCAAAAATCTATTTTTAAACTTTTTGGAAAACATAGGTAAGGGTTATCACCCCTGTAACATTTGTTTTGCTGTCTGTGCCCCTGTTCAGAACATTTCACCTCACTTTCCGTCCCAATGACAACTGTTTTTGAAATGTGGTGTTTTTCTTGAAACAAGGATTGCTGATAAAGCATCAGTACAGAGGAGACACCTTTCTCCCATATTTATTCTTACAGGAGAGAATTTTCCTTCCTAGTGGTAGATTTCCTCTCACTTCCTGTTGTCTTCTTGCGTTTGCAAGTAGGAGTCGTTTGTAAGTTGGATGTTTGAAAGTAGGGACCTGCCGTATATACTCTGCAGAAATAGGCCCCTTAGTTGTTGGTGTTGGCACAACACTGTAAGCACTCACAGTTACTCTTGGTTGGTGCTGGAACGCCCTGCTGTCAACTATTATATCAGGAATTTTAATTACATATAATTGTTGAACAGTGGTAGTAAAAATTGGGCCTTTGATGGTGGTGCTGGTGCCACAACACTGTAAGCCCTGACAGTTACTCTTGGTGGGTGCAGCAATGGGCCCTGCTGTGAATTATTAGATCAAGAATTGTAATTACATGCCCCTGTTGAACAGGGGCTGAAAAATTGGGCCTTAGGCACTGGTGGCACAACACTGCAACCCCTCACAGATACTGTACTTGGAGCACAGCAATGAGCCCTGTTGCAAAGTATTGCTTCAAAAATTGTAATGACACGCCCCTGTTAAACAGGGGCTGAAAAATTGGGCCTTAGGCACTGGTGGCACAACACTGCAACTCCTCACAGATACTGTACTTGGAGCACAGCAATGAGCCCTGTTGCAAAGTATTGCTTCAAAAATTGTAATTACACGCCCCTGTTAAACAGGGGCTGAAAAATTGGGCGTTAGGCACTGGTGGCGGCACCCATAAACAAAAATGATCTTCCAAGCTATCATCATCAATCGTATCATTGAGGACTCGGAGGAGGAGGATAGGCAGTCAACATAACAGCACAGGCACTCAGCATCAGCATCAGTCTTGAAGGGATGTGACATTTTAAAATCAATTAGTCTGTTATATCAGCATCAGGTGTGTGGTAGCTGGTGGTGATCCAAGACTGGTTCATCTTGATGAAAGTCAGTCGATCAACCGAGTCGGTGGACAGGCGCACCCTGTGATCCGTGACAAATCCTCCAGCAGCACTGAATGTGCGTTCCGAAAGAACGCTGGATGCAGGACAGGCCAGTAGCTCAATTGCATACTGTGCAAGCTCTGGCCAGTGATCCATCCTCAAGACCCAGTAAGCCAGAGGATTTTCGGTGGGGAAGGTGTCCAAGTCTGACCTTGCCCCTAGATATTCCTGCACCATGTTTATCAGACGCTGGCGATGGTTGCTGGAACCAATCATACTTTGGGGCTGCGGACTAAAGAATTGTCTGAACGCATCGGTCAGACGGCCACCTTCCCCACCGCTCCTTCTTTGACTGGCCGAAGCCTCAGCAACTCGTTGTCCAGGACCAGGAGTTTGCAACCTCCCAGTCTCTGGGAACGCGTTGCACAGACCTTTCTGCAAGGCCTCCCGGAGTTGTCTCATCCTCTGCTCCCTCTGCGACGGTAACATAAGGTCCGCAACCTTACCCTTGTACCGTGGATCAAGGAGAGTGGCCAGCCAGTAATGGTCCCTCTCCTTGATCCGAAGAATACGAGGATCCTTCCGCAGACTTTGCAGGATCAGGGAGGCCATGCAGCGTAGGTTTGCTGAGGCATTCGCTCCGGAGTCCTCTGGGTCACTAAGGACGACATGATCCGCAGCCACCTCCTCCCAGCCACGTACAAGTCCACTGGTTTCTTGGGACTGTAAATCATCCCTAAAAGACTGCTGCTGATGATGCTGAGTGCCAGCCTCCACCTCCATGCTGACACAATCCTCCTCCTCCTCCTCCTCCTCCTCCTCTTCCTGTGCGATGGGTGGGACAGAAGGAACACTGTCTGGGTAAAGGGGGCCTTGAGAGGCAAGGAAGTCCTCCTCTTCCTGCCTCTGTTCTGCCTCAAGTGCCCTGTCCATTATTCCACGCAGCGTGTGCTCCAACAGGTGGACAAGAGGTACAGTGTCACTGATGCATGCACTGTCACTGCTCACCATCCTCGTGGCCTCCTCAAATGGTGCCAGGACAGTGCATGCATCCCTGATCATGCCCCACTGGCGTGGAGAAAAAAAACCAAGCTCCCCTGACCCTGTCCTGGTGCCGTAGTCGCACAGGTACTCATTGATGGCCCTCTGCTGCGTGTGCAGCCGCTGCAGCATGGCCAACGTTGAGTTCCACCTGGTGGGCATGTCACATATAAGGCGGTTCTTGGGCAGGTTCAACTCCTTTTGCAGCTCAGCCAGGCGAGCACTGGCATTATAAGATCTGCGGAAATGCACACAGACTTTCCTGGCCTGCCTCAGGACATCCTGTAAGCCCGGGTACCTGCCCAAGAACCGCTGCACCACCAGGTTAAGGACGTGAGCCACACAGGGCACATGGGTCAGTTGTCCCTGTCGGAGGGCGGAGAGGAGGTTGGTGCCATTGTCGCAAACCACCATTCCTGGCTTAAGCTGGCGTGGCGTCAACCACCTCTCGGCCTGGCCCTGCAGAGCAGACAGGACCTCTGCCCCAGTGTGGCTTCTGTCCCCCAAACACACCAGCGCAAGCACGGCATGGCATCTTTTTGCCTGCGTACTTGCGTAGCCCCGTGAACGGCTACGGAGCACCGCTGGTTCATAGGACAAACCACAGGAAGAGGCCATGGAGGAAGAAGAAGAGGAGGGGGTGGAGGAGAGAGGTGTGTCACAACCAGTAGTAGCATTTTGGAGGCGTGGCGGTGGGACAACCTCCAACACTACTGCACCTTGTCCTGAATCCTTCCCAGCTGCCAAAAGAGTGACCCAATGGGCCGTGAAAGAAAGGTAACGTCCCTGTCCATGCCTGCTGGACCATGAGTCAGCGGTAATATGCACCTTACCGCTGACCGCCCTGTCCAGCGAGGCCAAGACATTGCCTTCCACATGCCGGTAGAGAGCCGGAATAGCCTTCCGTGAGAAAAAGTGGCGTTTGGGAACCTGCCACTGAGGAACCGCACATTGCACAAACTCACGGAAGGGGGCCGAGTCTACCAACTGAAAAGGCAGCAGTTGAAGCGCTAGCAATTTAGCCAAGCTAGCATTCAACCGCTGGGCATGTGGATGGCTGGGAGTGAACTTCTTTCGACGGTCCAGCAGCTGGGGCAGGGAAATTTGCCTGCTAGAATCGGACGTCGGTGTACTGCTAGCAGAGTGGGCGCAAGTACTTGGCTGTGACACACCTAATTCTACACCTTCATTCCTCTCAGTGCATGTTTCAGAGAGGACTGAAGTTATAGTGGGGTTGGAGATCCCAGCTGATGCGGTGCAAGGAGAGGTCCGCTTTGTTCTTTGGTGTGGGTCTTTGAGGTAGGCTTGCCAACGAGCTGCATGGCAGGTCAACATATGTCTGGTCAGGCATGTGGTACCCAAGCGGCTGATGTTTTGGCCACGCGATATACGCTTGAGACATATGTTGCAAACAGCAGCTGTGCGATCTGATGCACTAGCCTCAAAAAAGGCCCACACCAAAGAACTTTTTGAATGACGGGCAGAGGCAGCGCCCTGCACAGGCGGAGCTCTGCGGTGTGATTCCGTCGGTGTACTGCCCTTACGCTGGCCACCAAAGGGCATCCTGCCTCGTTGGAGATGTGCCTCCTCCTCATCCTCCTCCTCCTCCTCTCTCCTATTAGGCACCCACGTGGAGTCATTGACCTCATCATCCCCTCCCTCCTCATCACTGGAGCCAATCTGGCAGTATGCTGCAGCTGCTGGAACATGACTGCCAGATTGGTGTCCTTCTTGAGCATCCCCTCTGTCTGCTCTCACGCTACTGCCTTCCTCTAGCTGGGTTTCATCATCAGACCCTTCGAAACGCTGGGCATCCTCCTGGAGCATGTACCCAACACTGTGCTGAAACAGTTCGGGGGACTCCTCAGGAGGAGGACATGGTGGGTCTAGGGAAGGAGTGACTGATGATTTGTCTGACATTGATACCAGGGAAGACGACGCTTTGGCAGCTGCTTTTCCAGTACCCTGAGCCTGGGTGAGAGAGGATGAGGAGGAGGAGGAGGGCTTGGTCATCCACTCTACCAAGTCTTCGGCATGATGTGGCTCAACATGTCCAGCTGCCGAAAAGAAGGACAAGCGTGTCCCATGGCCATGTGCTGATGACAATGCACCGCGTCCACGACCAGCACTGTTGCCCCCAGACACAGAGCCTGCTTGCCCTCTTTTATTGCCTCCTGACTGTCTGCCTCTCCTTGTTTGCCTTCCAGACATTCTAATAGATGGCCTGCAGGGAGATGGGAAAAAAGCAATAAGGGCTACCTTCAGGTGTCCTTCTCTGTCCCTGGAAACAAGGACTTGCAGAGTGAAAGAAAAAAAACACTCTCCCTACCTACAGTTTTCTGTCCCTAGAAAAAATGTTTTTTTTAATCACAATATAGCACAAGGAAAATTAACTCACTGTCCTTACAGGTCCCTGGAAACAAGGACTTGCAGAGTGAAAGAAAAAAAACACTCTCCCTACCTACAGTTTTCTGTCCCTAGAAAAAAATGTTTTTTTTAATCACAATATAGCAAAAGGACAATTCACTCACTGTCCTTCCAGGTCCCTGGAAACAAGGACTTGCAGAGTGAAAGAAACTGACACTGTCCCTACCTAGAGTTTTCTGTCCCTGGAATAAATGTTTTTTTCAGCACAATATAGCACAAGGACAATTAACTCACTGTCCTTACAGGTCCCTGGAAACAAGGACTTGCAGAGTGAAAGAAAAAAAATACTCTCCCTACCTACAGTTTTCTGTCCCTAGAAAAAAATGTTTTTTTTAATCACAATATAGCAAAAGGACAATTCACTCACTGTCCTTCCAGGTCCCTGGAAACAAGGACTTGCAGAGTGAAAGAAACTGACACTGTCCCTACCTAGAGTTTTCTGTCCCTAGAATAAATGTTTTTTTTAATCACAATATAGCAAAAGGACAATTCACTCACTGTCCTTCCAGGTCCCTGGAAACAAGGACTTGCAGAGTGAAAGAAACTGACACTGTCCCTACCTAGAGTTTTCTGTCCCTAGAATAAATGTTTTTTTTAATCACAATATAGCACAAGGAAAATTAACTCACTGTCCTTACAGGTCCCTGGAAACAAGGACTTGCAGAGTGAAAGAAAAAAAACACTCTCCCTACCTACAGTTTTCTGTCCCTAGAAAAAAATGTTTTTTTTAATCACAATATAGCAAAAGGACAATTCACTCACTGTCCTTCCAGGTCCCTGGAAACAAGGACTTGCAGAGTGAAAGAAACTGACACTGTCCCTACCTAGAGTTTTCTGTCCCTAGAATAAATGTTTTTTTTAATCACAATATAGCACAAGGAAAATTAACTCACTGTCCTTACAGGTCCCTGGAAACAAGGACTTGCAGAGTGAAAGAAAAAAAACACTCTCCCTACCTACAGTTTTCTGTCCCTAGAAAAAAATGTTTTTTTTTATCACAATATAGCAAAAGGACAATTCACTCACTGTCCTTCCAGGTCCCTGGAAACAAGGACTTGCAGAGTGAAAGAAACTGACACTGTCCCTACCTAGAGTTTTCTGTCCCTGGAATAAATGTTTTTTTCAGCACAATATAGCACAAGGACAATTAACTCACTGTCCTTACAGGTCCCTGGAAACAAGGACTTGCAGAGTGAAAGAAAAAAAATACTCTCCCTACCTACAGTTTTCTGTCCCTAGAAAAAAATGTTTTTTTTAATCACAATATAGCAAAAGGACAATTCACTCACTGTCCTTCCAGGTCCCTGGAAACAAGGACTTGCAGAGTGAAAGAAACTGACACTGTCCCTACCTAGAGTTTTCTGTCCCTAGAATAAATGTTTTTTTTAATCACAATATAGCAAAAGGACAATTCACTCACTGTCCTTCCAGGTCCCTGGAAACAAGGACTTGCAGAGTGAAAGAAACTGACACTGTCCCTACCTAGAGTTTTCTGTCCCTAGAATAAATGTTTTTTTTAATCACAATATAGCACAAGGAAAATTAACTCACTGTCCTTACAGGTCCCTGGAAACAAGGACTTGCAGAGTGAAAGAAAAAAAACACTCTCCCTACCTACAGTTTTCTGTCCCTAGAAAAAAATGTTTTTTTTAATCACAATATAGCAAAAGGACAATTCACTCACTGTCCTTCCAGGTCCCTGGAAACAAGGACTTGCAGAGTGAAAGAAACTGACACTGTCCCTACCTAGAGTTTTCTGTCCCTAGAATAAATGTTTTTTTTAATCACAATATAGCACAAGGAAAATTAACTCACTGTCCTTACAGGTCCCTGGAAACAAGGACTTGCAGAGTGAAAGAAAAAAAACACTCTCCCTACCTACAGTTTTCTGTCCCTAGAAAAAAATGTTTTTTTTTATCACAATATAGCAAAAGGACAATTCACTCACTGTCCTTCCAGGTCCCTGGAAACAAGGACTTGCAGAGTGAAAGAAACTGACACTGTCCCTACCTAGAGTTTTCTGTCCCTGGAATAAATGTTTTTTTCAGCACAATATAGCACAAGGACAATTAACTCACTGTCCTTACAGGTCCCTGGAAACAAGGACTTGCAGAGTGAAAGAAAAAAAATACTCTCCCTACCTACAGTTTTCTGTCCCTAGAAAAAAATGTTTTTTTTAATCACAATATAGCAAAAGGACAATTCACTCACTGTCCTTCCAGGTCCCTGGAAACAAGGACTTGCAGAGTGAAAGAAACTGACACTGTCCCTACCTAGAGTTTTCTGTCCCTAGAATAAATGTTTTTTTTAATCACAATATAGCACAAGGAAAATTAACTCACTGTCCTTACAGGTCCCTGGAAACAAGGACTTGCAGAGTGAAAGAAAAAAAATACTCTCCCTACCTACAGTTTTCTGTCCCTAGAAAAAAATGTTTTTTTTAATCACAATATAGCAAAAGGACAATTCACTCACTGTCCTTCCAGGTCCCTGGAAACAAGGACTTGCAGAGTGAAAGAAACTGACACTGTCCCTACCTAGAGTTTTCTGTCCCTGGAATAAATGTTTTTTTCAGCACAATATAGCACAAGGACAATTAACTCACTGTCCTTACAGGTCCCTGGAAACAAGGACTTGCAGAGTGAAAGAAAAAAAATACTCTCCCTACCTACAGTTTTCTGTCCCTAGAAAAAAATGTTTTTTTTAATCACAATATAGCAAAAGGACAATTCACTCACTGTCCTTCCAGGTCCCTGGAAACAAGGACTTGCAGAGTGAAAGAAACTGACACTGTCCCTACCTAGAGTTTTCTGTCCCTAGAATAAATGTTTTTTTTAATCACAATATAGCAAAAGGACAATTCACTCACTGTCCTTCCAGGTCCCTGGAAACAAGGACTTGCAGAGTGAAAGAAACTGACACTGTCCCTACCTAGAGTTTTCTGTCCCTAGAATAAATGTTTTTTTTAATCACAATATAGCACAAGGAAAATTAACTCACTGTCCTTACAGGTCCCTGGAAACAAGGACTTGCAGAGTGAAAGAAAAAAAACACTCTCCCTACCTACAGTTTTCTGTCCCTAGAAAAAAATGTTTTTTTTAATCACAATATAGCAAAAGGACAATTCACTCACTGTCCTTCCAGGTCCCTGGAAACAAGGACTTGCAGAGTGAAAGAAACTGACACTGTCCCTACCTAGAGTTTTCTGTCCCTGGAATAAATGTTTTTTTCAGCACAATATAGCACAAGGACAATTAACTCACTGTCCTTACAGGTCCCTGGAAACAAGGACTTGCAGAGTGAAAGAAAAAAAATACTCTCCCTACCTACAGTTTTCTGTCCCTAGAAAAAAATGTTTTTTTTAATCACAATATAGCAAAAGGACAATTCACTCACTGTCCTTCCAGGTCCCTGGAAACAAGGACTTGCAGAGTGAAAGAAACTGACACTGTCCCTACCTAGAGTTTTCTGTCCCTAGAATAAATGTTTTTTTTAATCACAATATAGCAAAAGGACAATTCACTCACTGTCCTTCCAGGTCCCTGGAAACAAGGACTTGCAGAGTGAAAGAAACTGACACTGTCCCTACCTAGAGTTTTCTGTCCCTAGAATAAATGTTTTTTTTAATCACAATATAGCAAAAGGACAATTCACTCACTGTCCTTCCAGGTCCCTGGAAACAAGGACTTGCAGAGTGAAAGAAACTGACACTGTCCCTACCTAGAGTTTTCTGTCCCTAGAATAAATGTTTTTTTTAATCACAATATAGCAAAAGGACAATTCACTCACTGTCCTTCCAGGTCCCTGGAAACAAGGACTTGCAGAGTGAAAGAAACTGACACTGTCCCTACCTAGAGTTTTCTGTCCCTAGAATAAATGTTTTTTTTTAAGCACACTATAGCAGAAGCACAAAACACACTGACACTCTCCCTACCTATCCTTCTCTTTCCCTAAACTAAAGGAATCCAGGTTAAGCAAGAAAGAAATAACAGTCACTGTCCCTGCCTATGCTACTCTATCCCTGCTCCGGAACACACTACACTAGGCCGCCGTGCTGGCGGCCTTTTATAGTGTGGGGCGTGTACTAAACACCCTCAGCAATAATTGGCCACAGGCATCCTGCCTGTGGCCAATCATTGCTCTCCTCGCTGCCGGCGCTGTGATTGGCCAAGCATGCGGGGTCACAGTGCATGCTTGGCCAATCACAGCGCCTGGATGACACTGCGATGGCGTAGTGCATTGTGGGCCGTTCGCGTCACTCGAATTTGGCGCGAACGGCCCAAATCGTTCGATCTTCGTCGAACGATCGAACAGCCAATGTTCGAGTCGAACGTATGTTCGACTCGAACACGAAGCTCATCCCTAATTGAGACATTTGATATTGCATGCATGTATTAAATATAAAGTATTTACAGTAAAACCGACAATAAGTACACAATGCATAATTAACCATCATGATATCTGTATAAAAGGTAATAGTATATCATATAGTCATACATAGCAAAAGGTGATTCAAATGAATCAATAGGGGAATGTATGGACACATAAAAACTGAGCAAGAAACAATATGTGTGGTAAACGAAAGTACAATATAACAAAAAATCATAAAAATATGTCAATCTGAAACAAAATCCCATTTGCGCTAGTAGCTACATCCTTTGTAAGCCCGACGCGTTTCGTGTAAGAAAAACACTCCTCAGGGGCAGATGTAATGGGGTATCTGGAAAAACACAATTGAATATAATCAGGGTATAAAAGTATATTCCTCAGGAACGACAAAAGAGTCAGTTCTGGTTACTTACACAGTGTGTCTCATTTTTTATGTGTATGAGAGATGGGCCGTAAGACCGCCCGTCCCGGGACCTGAGGTGGCAGAAATTCAGGCACAGCAGGGCACCAGGGCATCTTCCACAGAGAGCAGATGGTCATAAGGCGTCATATAGTCAGGAAGTACTCTTGTATAGCCGTATCAATGTCTACAATGGATAAATGAATCCATCAGGTTGATCCCACATTAAGGGACAACGTATAAAAATGTGGGCTAAAGAAGGGAGGGGTGACAAACAGGTTACCTTGGTCCCAAATGGAGTGGCAGAAATTCAAATGCACATCAGAGCGCCCAGGCAAACTTCCCCAGGCATCAGAAGGTAATGGGAAGTGGTGAGGACAGATTCCCTCCTATGGCAGTGTCCATATCTGTAATGGATAATCAATCCATCAGTAAAGTCCCACTTAGTGGAAAAGGGGTATAAGGGTTTGGACTGCGAGGGAGATGTAGACAAATACCTTGTACATGTTGGGGGGACAGAAGCTGGTCAGAACTGAGGCCTCTGTGTGGAAAGCTGGAAGCTGTGGAGAAGCCCTGTGTTGCGTCCTGCACGTGCACGAAGGCGCCACCAGCGTCACGCTGGCTCGACACTGCGGGGGGCGGGGACCAATGCCGGCGGTATATGAAACCGCCTAACACTGGCACCACATGATCCCACTGGTCGGCTAAGATGGATGTTAACGCCCCAACAGCGTAACGTCCAGGGGGGGGCGTTACCTGAATGGGCGGTGCGTGGCGCCGATGCGCTGGCGGCACCCGCCCACATCCCCAAGAGGGAGAATGCGGGGGGGCACCCTGAGCGCATCGCAGTCCCGGGTAACAGGCGGAGAATGACCCAAATTACACAGTGACACATCCCTGCTCAGTGATGTGCTTGACAGCCCATTCAAGTGATAGAAACATAGATAGTGTCCTGTTTGTGTGGACGAGTCTCACTACACAATAGGACAACCCCATATATACAGATGGCAGGGGAACACTGCCAACTACAGACCACCATTTCCATCCCTAATATAAGTGAAGAAAAAAGGGGGACGCCATAGGCGCTTTGGGACTTTGAATGAGATTGCATCAAAAGATGCATCTCCATCCCATATGCAAGGGAAAAGGCAAAGGAAATTGGGACTTTAATCGAAATGGTGGACTGGATGGGGATAAAAAGGATTGAGACATTTGATATTGCATGCATGTATTAAATATAAAGTATTTACAGTAAAACCGACAATAAGTACACAATGCATAATTAACCATCATGATATCTGTATAAAAGGTAATAGTATATCATATAGTCATACATAGCAAAAGGTGATTCAAATGAATCAATAGGGGAATGTATGGACACATAAAAACTGAGCAAGAAACAATATGTGTGGTAAACGAAAGTACACTATAACAAAATTGCACAATTATGTTATTTTTTATGTATGTGTCCGTTTTATGCGGTTTTGTACAAATAAATATTCAGACAATTTTTTAATTGAATTTTCTTCCCCCTTTTTTGTATTGCCCTAAAAATCCCAACATCAGAGGTTTTCTCATTTCATATCAATGCCATGTCTTTCCTATTTGTTTATTCTGCCCTCCAGCCTGAGAAGCATTCTTTTCCATCAAGGAAGGACGTGGGTCACGTCCTCTAGAAGGGCGGACCTACCAATAGGCGTTCTCTGAACGTCCTTTGTGTGACTCGGCGGAAGGGCGTGTTTGTGGTAAGCGGCAGCCTTACGTCTGGTCTTTTAGAGCGAGGCTTGGCTGCTACTTCCGGTCCCTTTGGCCCATTGTTGTTGCGGAAGTGACGTGCGGATGTTGAGTCCGGACCTCGTTTTCATAGCGAGGCCTGGATTCACTGCCAGTCCCGTCGCGGCCACTATAACAGGAATTAACATGGGGATCGAAAGTGAGGCGTGGTTAGCGCTGTAATGCAAGGTGACTCACAGCTTTGTTTTTACCATTAATTTCGTTTCTTTTAACCTTTTCTTTCTGGGCATCAAGCACAGTTAAGGTTTTGGATTTGTTTTCTGTTATTGTGACCATCCATAATATATAAGCAAAACCGGAAGTGAATCACTAGTGGTTCACTTCCTGGGTCATGAAGGTCAATATGCTCATATATTTGCGATGTTTGTGGGACAAGGTCCATACCCCAGATGATGACTATTTAGTCGAAACTAGTCGGGTGGATTTGTCCATACACATCGCTCTCGTACCTGCATCCATGCTTTTAAGACCATCTTAAATGTGAGTGTTACATTGTATGCTTTTATATTAAATCCTTTTCAAACGGAATTATGCTATGTGAGTTTTTCTATCTCTACACGTATGCATTTTGGATACCGAGTCCCTACATGAATTGGTGTTTTGTGCGATTGGATGTCCTGTTTGATTGAAGTGGTTAAATCCCTTTGACTCCAGACTACCCCTCAACTCAAGACCATCTATATTGGGTTCCATTAACCCTTAAAGCAATCTCAGATTTGGGTGGCGTATGCCTCTCCAAATCCGAGACTTCTGGTAAGCCTCCTCAACTTATCCCTGGTGGCGGTTTTCACATCACATCTGTATACAATAACTTTGGGGTTTTATACCCTTAAGCCTTGTCTGATTTGGGTGGCGTATGCCTCTCCAAATCTAAGACCTCTGGAAAGCCTTCCTCAACTCACCTTGGTGGTGGTTTTCACTCCACTTTCACATATAGAAGATATTGAATTGCAAGTTCACGCTTTGATTCAACACGTTTTCCTTGGATTGAACTTCATCACTTTGATATTCTCTTTATGGACTTCATTTGATTGGACATTCATTTTAATTATAATAATATTGTTTGAGTACTCTAATATTGGAGCCACTTAGCACGTTACTTTTGGGTGATACACGTGTTTACCACTATATTATTATATTTAGACTTTGTGTATTTACTCATATTCTACACGAATTTCATCCAGATAGCGCTACACTTTTATTTCCAATATGCAAGTTATTGTCATAAAAAGTGTTTGGGGACCCGGGTCCTGCCCCAGGGGACATGTATATCAATGCAAAAAAAAGTTTTAAAAACGTCTGTTTTTTCGGGAGCAGTGATTTTAAGCACTTCGCACCCGGGCCATTACGAAAAGACGGCCGCATTGCGGCGCTCAATTGCCGGGAGGGCGTCCATGGACGTCCTCCTGTTTACTTCCGCAATGCGCGCCCCTGGCGGCCCGCATCGCGGAAGAGCTGTGTCCGCCGTGTCATGCGGGTTCCAATGCGCGTCCCTGGCGGCCGCGATGTCCTTCGGGTACCAGTGATCGGCTGTCACAGAGCCAGGGACGTGGATCTCTGTGTGTAAACACAGAGATCCACGTCCTGTCAGGGAGAGGAGATGGATCGTGTGTCCCTTGTACATAGGGACACACCATCGGTCACCTCTCCCAGTCAGTCCCCTCCCCCCACAGTTACAATCACCTAGCAGGGAACATATTAACCTCTTGATCGCCCCCTAGTGTTAACCCCTTCCATTCCAGTCACATTTATACAGTAATCAGTGCATATTTATAGCGCTGTTCGCTGTATAAATGTAAATGGTCCCAAAAATGTGTCAAAAATGTCTGATGTGTCCGCCATAATGTTGCAGTCACAATAAAAAATCGCAGATCGCTGCCATTACTATTAAAAAATAAAAAATAAAAAAAATGCCAAAATTCTATCCCCTATTTTTTAGGCGCTATAACTTTTGCGCAAACCAATTACTATACGCTTATTGCGATTTTTTTTACCTAAAATATGTAGAAGAAAACATATCGGCCTAAACTGAGAAAAAAAAATAGTTTTAAAAGAAAAATTGGATATTTATTATAGCAAAAAGTAAAAGATATAGGGGCTGATTTACTATAACTCCAGGAAGTACTGAGCACATCGCAAAAAATAGCTCCAATTTTTGACAATTAAAAATTCCATGCGCGAAATTGCGAATGAAAAAGAGCGCTATTAGCAGCAAACAAGTGTTAGTAAATGTGAAATCAGCGCTAATTAGCGAATCCGCGTACGCGCAAATGCCAATCTCCACTAAGTTTTTATATAGCACTGCACTGTAACCATGATCCATGTATGTGAAAGAAACATTTTTATATGAGATGTGCTCTATCTGTTGATGTATATTGCAATTAGTATTCCTAGTTTTTTTCCTTCTTTTGCTAATGAATGCAGTTATGAAGGATTATTACATAGTAATGTCTGCTATTATGTAAAATTACATGTATTAAACATTTAGGTTACCCATTTGTTGTATGTTGTTTTTTTCATGTTTTTATTTTTTCAATTAGGTGGCTATAAAGCGGTAATTATTTATGTCCATTCTTTAATCATACTACACTATTATGCAGGTCTTGTACTTAGCACAATGGCTTAGTGGTCTGCTCCCATGTCTATACAGCTCTCATGTTACAAGTTCAAATACCAGCCAACCTACCATCCAACAGCTATGTTTATTATTTGCACAAGCAAATTAAAATAAACAAACAAAGAAATGTAAACTGCCCGTTAGCTAGTGTGTGATGTTTGGAAGTCCACACCATAATATTATTGAATAAAAGTGCATTGGCTAATTGGCATTCACCTATTTTCAGCATATGCTGCTTTGGCTAATTGGCATTTGCCTTTTTTCACCAATACAATCTTTTAGTATCTCTCTGTGGGATTTGAACCCATGAGTGCTTCGAAGCCTGAGTTTTTCCAGGTAGAAGTGCTGACCACTAGCCTATTGAGCGTAGCACAAACATCTACTAGTGTGTGTAGGTTAAGGAGATATTTCTTGCACCTACAGGTAAGCCTTAATCTAGGCTTACCTGTAGATGCAAGTTGTCTAAGTGGGTTTACAACCACTTTAATATTATTGTAACAACCATGCTCATGCTGATGTGGCATTGGCTAATAGGCATTCGCCTATTTTCAGCATATGCTGCTGAGTGTTTGATGGTGGGACTACTTTAAATTCTAGGTATAATAGTACTCAGCACAGTGACTTAGGCCCCTTTCACACTTGTGCAACCTGAAAGTTGTGTCATTTTGATGCGACTTTAAGCAATGCCTGTGTAATCTTGAGGTCTATGGACGCAGGAGTCGCAGGGAAAGGCGCGCAAACTTCCGTCTGCATTTTTCTGCGATCCCAGGAAATGCCTGTGTAAACTTAAGGTCTATGAACCTCAACTCGTATCAAAGTTGGACCAAAGTAGTACAGGGACTACTTTGAAGTCGGTGTGACTTGAAGTTTCACAGATATAAATGGTACACATTGAAAATCATGGGGTATGACTTGTCATGCAACTCTGATGATCAAAGTCGCAGGAAAAGTTGGTCAAGTGTGAAAGGGGCCTCAGCCCGACTTTGTGAGCGATTTCAGAGACATCAGTGCACTTTCCTGCACAGATGTCTAGTGAAATCACATAGGTCTCAACTGTCCCTGATTTGGACCAAAGACCCTCTGTCCCTCTCTCCTCCTCATTTGTCCCTCATTTTGTTCTGATCTGTATAGTTTGATATCAAATGCAATTTTTATCTTTCAAAAAATGTTTCCCAGCGCTAAACCTTTCATCTAATTTCTAAATTGCTTTGTTTGTAAATTCCCAAAGCCAATCTAAAGGGATATTATTGTTTAAAAAAAGCACTTGGGGGTTTAACTAATATTGTTTTTTTTTGTTTTTATATATAATTCTCCTTTAACCACTTGACAACTGGGCACTTAAACCCCCTTCCTAACCAGACGAATTTTCAGCTTTCGGTGCTCTCACATTTTGAATGAGAATTACTCAGTCATACAACACTGTACCCATATGAAATTTTTGTCCTTTTTTTCACACAAATAGAGCTTTCTTTTGGTGGTATTTAATCACTGTTGGGTTTTTTATTTTTTGCGCTATAAGAGAAAAAAGACTGAAAATTTTGTAAAAAAATGAATTTTTCTGTGTTTCCGTTATAAAATTTTGCAAATTAGTATTTTTTCTTCATACATTTTGGCCAAAATTTATACTGCTACATATCTTTGGTAAAAATAAGTACAAATTGGTGCATATTTTTTGGTCTTTGTGAAAGTTATAGAGTCCACAAGCTATGGTGCCAATATCTGAAAATTGATCACACCTGAAGTACTGACGGCCTATCTCATTTCTTGAGACCCTAACATGCCAGAAAAGTACAAATACCCCCCAAATTACCCCTTTTTGGAAAGAAGACATTCCAAGGTATTCAGAAAGAGTCATTGTGAGTTTTTTGAAGTTGTCATTTTTTCCCACAATTCTTTGCAAAAATCAAGATTTTTTTTTCTTTTTTTTTTCCACAAAATTGTCATATTAGCAGGTTATTTCTCACACACAGCATATGCATACCACAAATTACACCCCAAAACACATTCTGCTATTCCTCCCGAGTATGGCGATACCACATGTGTGAGACTTTTACACAGCGTGGCCACATACAGAGGCCCAACATGCAGGGAGCACCATCAGGCGTTCTGGAGAACCCAGGCCAATTCTGACATTTCTCTCCTACATGTAAAAATCATAATTTGTTTGCTAGAAAATTACATAGAACCCCAAAACATTATATATGTTTTTTTAGCAAAGACCTTAAAGAATATAATGGTGGTCATTGCAACTTTTTATCTTGCACGGTATTTGCGCAGAATTTTCTAACGCGTTTTTTACGGAAAAAAACTGTTTTGTGCCTAAAAGAAAAAAAAAACAGTAAAGTTAGCCCAATGTTTTTGCATAATGTGAAAGATGAAGTTACGCCGAGTAAATAGATACCTAACATGTCACCCTTCAAAATTGCACACGCTCGTGGAATGGGGCCAAACTTCGCTACTTAAAAATCCCCATAGGCAACGCTTTAAATATTTTTACTGGTTACATGTTTTGAGTTACAGAGGAGGTCTAGGGCCAAAATTATTGCTCTCGCTCTAACGTTCGCAACGATACCTCACATGTGTGGTTTGAACACCGTTTTCATATGTGGGCGGGGCTTACGTATGCGTTCACTTCTGCATGCGAGCTCGCGGGGGCAGGGGCGCTTTAAAAAATATATATATATTTTATTGTTCTTTTTACTTTATTTATTTTAGTTTGACATGTTTTTCCGCCCCAAATTTTTTTTGATCACTTTTATTCCTATTACAAGGAATGTAAACATCCCTTGTAATAGGAATATGGCATGACAGGTCCTCTTTACAGTGAGATATGGGGTCAATAAGACCCCACATCTCACCTCTAGGCTGGGAAGCCGGAAAAAAAACAAAAAAAAAAACAATCTTGGCTTTGATCGTAGCGGTGAGTCGGTAGAAGCACTGGAGGGCAGCGGGAGGGGGGCATCCCCTCTCACCTTCCGTAAGAGCGATCAAGCGGTGGAACAGCCGCTATGATCGTTCTTATGGTGCAGGGAATCGCCAGCTGAAAAAGCGAATATCTGAATGATGCCTGTAGCTGCACCCATCATTCAGATATCCCCGCATAAAGTCAAGGACGTCATATGACGGCCGGCGGGCGGGTAGTGGTTATTGCAGAGTATTGCCGGGTATTGCAGAGTATTGCCGGGTATTGAGGAGTATTGCCGGGTATTGAGGAGTATTGCCGGGTATTGAGGAGTATTGCCGGGTATTGCCGGGTATTGCGGAGTATTGCGGAGTATTGCCAGGTATTGCCGGGTATTGCCGGGTATTGCCGGGTATTGCGGAGTATTGCAGGGTATTGAGGAGTATTGCAGGGTATTGAGGAGTATTGCAGGGTATTGAGGAGTATTGCTGGGTATTGTGGAGTATTGCCGGGTATTGTGGAGTATTGCCGGGTATTGTGGAGTATTGCAGGGTATTGAGGAGTATTGCGGAGTATGGCAGGGTATTGCGGAATATGGCAGAGTATTGCACAGTATGGGCAGAGTATGGGCAGGGTATTGCACAGTATGGGCAGGGTATTGCACAGGGTATTGCACAGGGTATTGCACAGGGTATTGCAGAGTATGGGCAGGGTATTGCACAGGGTATTGCAGAGTATTGCACAGGGTATTGCAGAGTATTGGCAGGGTGTATTGCAGAGTATTGGCAGGGTGTATTGCAGAGTATTGCACAGGGTATTGCAGAGTATTGCACAGGGTGTATTGCAGAGTATTGCACAGGGTGTATTGCAGAGTATTGCACAGGGTGTATTGCAGAGTATTGGCAGAGTATTGCACAGGGATGGCTGAGCAGGGATGGATGGACGGCTGGATCTGTGACTGCAATTGTCACACATCCAGCCCACAGCTGACATGGGGGAGGGAGCGGACATGATCCGCTCCCTCCCCTCTCCTCTCACACTGTACCGATCGGTACAGAGAGGGGAGGGAGGAACCGGCGTCATCACATGACGCCGGTCTGTTTACAAGTGATCGCTCCGTCATTTGACGGAGCGATCACGTGGTAAACGGCCGCGATTAGCGGCCATCTACCGTGATCCGTGATGCGCCGGGTCTTCCGGACCCGGCGGTCACGGACATATCCAGGAGCGCGCCCCAGGGGGCGCGCGGGAGCAAGATTCTGTGAGGACGTCCCTGGGACGTCCACTCAGGATAACTCGACCGCGCTGTGGACGTCTTTTGTACATGGCGTGGTCGGGAAGTGGTTAAGGAGGTGTTTTAGGAGGTGTGTACTATGCCTACATACTTTTGCTAATAGTTGTCCCTTATACCCATCTCAAAAAGTTGGGAGGTAAGAAATCGCCTCCTGAAGTCGCCCAAAGTAGTGTAGGAACTACTTTTGGGAATCTGTGTGGCGACGCACCAATTCGGACAGTTCTATTGCCGTCAATAGGCGCCGATTTGGCCTGCAATTTGACATGTCAATTCAGAGCTATGTGAACATGGGTGAAGTTGCATAGATATGAATGGAACTCATGGGGGGGATACTTTAATGCAACTCTGAGGTCCAAAGCTGCATGAAAAGTCACATAAGTGTGAAAGTAACCTAACGAGATTAAATGATAACACCTTTGAATAAAGCCCCATTTGCACTTGTGCGACCTTAAAATTGCACAGTTTTGCCATGACTTGAAGCAATGTCTGTGTTATCTTGTGATTTATGGACCTCAAATCGCATCAAAGTCAAACCAAGGTAGTGCAGGGATGAATTTTCCCCACTTTCAGGATGCACAAGTGACAATAGGGCTAAATTCAAAGATATCCTTGAATCTCTTTCACACTGCTGCGACCTGAAATTCACCCTAATTTGCTGCCACTTTGTCACTGCAACTTGGCCCCAACTTCTGGGAATGCCTGTGTAATATTGCGCCCTATGTACCTCAAGTCACATGAGGCTCTGTTTCCACTATTGCAACCCTAAATTCGCGTGATTTTGAGGCAAGTTGTATCAAAGTGGGTCCAAAGTAGTGCAGGGACTACTTTGAAGTCGCTGCGACTTAATGTCGCACAGATATGAACCATACTCATTGGAAATCATAGGGTATGACATGTCATGCGACTTTGCAGTCCCAAGTTGCATGACAAGTCGCACTAGTGGAAACCGAGCCTGAAAGTCACACCAAAGTAGTACAAGGACTACTTTGAAGTTGGTCTGACTTAAAGTAGCACAGATGTGAATGGTTATCATTGAGAATCATGAAAAGTCACCCAACTGTGAATCAAGTCATATATATTTTAATAGAAAGGAGCTCTCATTTATACTTGCATAGTCCTTACTGATTTACATCAGCAGAACAAATGCAGGAAGTAGTGATATGTGCACATGGGCCAGAAGCAAATGTGTAGTGATACCAAACAAATCAATGAAGCCCACCCACACCAAATCCACCCCCACCTTGAGTAAGCACAAGTACATATCCTACACTTACCCGGGAAAACAGCAGCACCTCCTCTTTGCTAAAGAGGGAGCTCGCCATGTCCACCTAGATGGAGATCCTGACCAGCACAGGAATTTCCAGGTGATTACAATGACTCATTTCCGGGTCAGGAGGTGAAACCACGCTCTGTTGATTGCAGCTGTGAATATTTGATCTCAATCACACTTAGAATTTATTATTTTTGATTATTTGCAGATATGCAAATCTGTATTTCTACATATGATATTTGAAGGTAAACTTAAGGGAGTTTGAAAAGGAATGGTGTCTCTGCCATAGCAGCAGGTGAATTACAAAGGCAAAAGACCCGGTTTGAGCTCTGCTTCACACTGACAGCGGGAGGAAATCGTTCAGCTGAACTCATACGATTTTCATTCCCGCATGTCAGTCCCGGAGGGGGGGGGGACATCAGAGACATCTGTGCAGGTTTCTGCACTTATATCAATACAAATCACACCAATTAGAACAGCGCAATTGCCACCGATCTGACATGTCAAATCGCACCAATGTGAACCAGAGCTGACACATACAACACTATCTATCCTCCAGCTGAATTCATTACCTGCAATTCTCCACAGCTGTTATATATAAAGATTCCACCTTTATCATTTACTTGCAGGTGTGCTGAAGCCTAGGTTTACATTGGGGTGATTTGTCATGCAATTTCAGAAATCAAAAAGCATGACTATTGGTGGCAATGGCACTGTTCCAATCGATGCAAACCCAATTTTGTGGCGCCGCACCGATTTGCAAAAGTAGTTCCTGCACTACTTTTGCCGATTTCAGGTACGACTTCAATAGACATTTGTGTATGAAGCCACACAGATGTCTATCAAGTAGTACATAAAATCGCGCTTGCTTAAGTGAAGTAGCGCAATTTCAAAGTAGCATCAATGTGAACAAGGGCAAAGAGATTCATTTTTGATGCACAAATGCATATAGAAATAAAATATTAAGGATTTTGCACTTTGCCAAAAAAAAAAAAAAAAAGTACACACACCAAAGCTCAATAACGTACTTTTATTTTGCCAGTAGAAACAAAATTAGGTACATTCATTTACTAGCTTCAAAAAAATTTGGGCAGGATACACGGTACTCAATTTAGCAATTGGATTTTAAGGGCCCTGCTCATAGGAGCTTACAATCTAAAATTTGTCAAAACCTTAGAGTGCACACAGCTTTACTTTTAGTGTATAACGGGCAACACATCACATTTTTATCTGCAAGAATATAGAAACATACTCAAGTCATTATTCTTACAAAGCATTCCAACATAATAATAAAAAAGACATGTTCAAAACACCCACCCCCACCCCACAATCCACATATACATACATTGGTGACCATGTTCTGCTGGAATCTGCATTTCTGTGTACATTATTAAGCAATGAGATCCAAGAGTAGAAGGTCAGCAGATGCTTCCAAATGATTTTGCATGGTCAGACAGGAACAATACACACACAATTTTTGATTGAAAAAATGCACAAGAATTTCAGCAAATATCACTAGTTCGGGGGTTTGTCATTCTGCACAATATCATTCCTTCTCCCCCCCCCCCAAATCACAGCAAAAAACCTGGCCTTCTCAGACCAAACGATCCCTGATACTGCAGCCCTTTATATAAGAGAGGTTGTATTGTTAGCAAACTGACACACGCCCAATAGAAGTACACGCCCACCAGTATCTTTCAATCTCTCCCTTTGTGTATGTCTAAAGTGATTTCACCTGATGGGCAGGAACACATAATACTATTTGCAACTGTGTTAGCCCTTGGCTATGTGTATCAAATCTCCAACTACAGGCCAAAGATCCAAGTCCATTTGCATGCACATAAACAAAGCAACAGTTTTCTAAGCATATGTACCTGTGCAGTGTAAACCCTACAATTTTAAATGTCCAAGTCCCTGGGCATGATTAGTGCTAACAAACATTAACATCAGTCCCTGGCTCCAATGAGCTTCCAATCTAAAGTCCAAAATAAACTTTTTTACATTAGACAATATTTTGACAGGAGACAAATAAAATGCCAGCATGTCTTTGGATTGTGGTGAGAACCCCACACATGGAAAACATAAACTTCAACATAAGCATTAGCATGTTGGGGAATTGAACTAGCAACCCCAGTGTTGCAAGACGGAATTGCTGCCCACTTAGCCACCAGGCAGCCTCACACATGTTCTCTGCATCTCTGTGGTGTGAACCAGCCCTAAGTTCATAGCCAAGTTCCGTGTCTCCAAGCAATATACAATATATTGGCCTAAGTATTGGGACGCCTGCCTTCAAACGCACATGAACTGCAATCGCATCCCAGTCTTAGTCCGTAGGGTTCAATATTGAGTTGGCCCACCCTTTGCAGCTACAACAGCTTCAACTCTTCTGGGAAGGCTGTGCACAAGGTTTAGGAGTGTGTCTATGGGAATGTTTGACCATTCTTCCAAGTGCATTTGTGAGGTCAGGCACTGATGTTGGACGAGAAGGCCTGGCCTGCAGTCTCCGTTCTAATTCATCCCCAAGGTGTTCTGTTGTGTTGGGGTCAGGACTCTATCCAGGCCAGTCAAGTTCCTCCACCCCGAACCCACTCATCTATGTCTTTATGGACCTTGCTTTGTGCACTGGTCCAAATCATTTGGTGGAGGGGAATTATGGTGTGGGGTTGTTTTTCAGGGGTTGGGCTTGGCCCCTTAGTTCCAGTGAAGGGAACTCTGAAGGCATCAGCATACTGAGACATTTTGGACAATTTCATGCTCCCAACTTTGTGGGAACAGTTTGGGGATGGCCCCTTTCTGTTTCAACATGACTGCACACCAGTGCACAAAGCAAGGTCCATAAAGACATGGATGAGTGAGTTTGGGGTGGAGAAACCTGACTGACCTGCACAGAGTCCTGACCTCAACCCGATAGAACTCCCTTTGGCTGAATTAGAGCAGGGACTGCGAGCCAGGCCTTCTCATCCAACATCAGTGCCTGGCCTCACAAATGCACTTCTGGAAGAATGATCAAACATTCCCATAGACACACTAAACCTTGTGAACAGCCTTCCCAGCCTTCCCAGAAGCTGTTCTAGTTGCAAAGGGTGGGCCAAATCAAATTTTAACCCTACGGACTAAGACTGGGCTGCCATTAAAGTTCATGTGTGTGTAAAGGCAGGCGTCCCAATACTTTGGGCTAAATTGTGTATCTGGCAAGATTTACAGTGGTGGTGGAACCCTCCTACACATAAATACAAGATTTAGACATAGTTTTAGGACCTGGGATATGAGACAACTTCTCTACATGAAGCAGCATGTTTGGAATTTGAACCCAGACACTCAGGGATGCTAAGCAGAAGTTCTAACCTCTAAGCCACGGAGCTGCCACATGTGGAAATCTCCTACACATAAATACACATAAATACTACATTTGTTTGGACATACAGGTGATGGAATTACATTACTCAAGAGTTATTCTTCTTGATTTATTCTGTGAAATTTGGTGTTTTTTTTGTGTGTGAGTTTAGAATAGTGATATTACCCTCCAATTTTGGGGAATTGCATTTTTATTTCTGATGTTGGAACACATATCAAATTTTTGGGGCTCAAATTATGATTATTTAGAAATAATAAAAAGCACAAAAAAATGTGACTAATTTTTAATTTGCATCAGCAATAGTATTGATTGTGGTTTGTAAAGACACCTGTGTGAGTTGGGTAAAGATTAGTGTGAGATGGAGAGTAACAAGTGAAAGTGACAGAGAAAAATATATTTTTATCAAAACATTCCACATTCTAGCTTTCTTTAAAAACAAAATATTTTAATTAGAAGCAACATTGTTGCAAAGGTAAATTTATTTCAGAGAAAGATACATTTCATCTCAACATTAAAAGGATTTATTTGTGAAAGTTACAATTGTATCATTAGAATCAATGGCTAAAACTTGCATTGGACTAAAATAGCTCAGATTTTCACTTCCAAAACATGCTCTTTAATTAGCTCTCATTTCGGTATTTACTATAACTCTTGTGAAAAAAGTCACTTGAGTTAAAATTTGAGTTATATTAGCTCTGGGCATGCTCAGTTTAGCTTGCAAATAGTTGTCCAAAAACGGGCATTTTTTTACTTCTCAGACTTTTAAAGATATTTCAGTGTAGAAATCACTTTATCACACAGTTTAAAAGCACGTTAACTTTAAATAATATACCGCATATTTCAGTACCATTTAGGCAATTATATCATGCTCTAAACATTATTTCCATGTGCACAACTCCAGCTTTTAGTAGAGTAAGGATTTGGGCGCTATTTGGATTCTGGGAGCTATAGTAAATTCGATTTTGGTAAGTATTTTTTCTCCAGCGCTATAGTGCATACCGTTTTAGCGCTAATTAGCGCAAATAGCCGCGATTTGCGGTAATTAGCGCGAATTCGCTGCGATCTGCGCAAATTAGCGCCGCGCCGCTATAGTAAATTACCCCCTATGTTTATTATTTGCACAAGCAAATTAAAATAAACAAACAAAGAAATGTAAACTGCCTGTCAGCTAGTGTGTGATGTTTGGAAGTCCACACCATAATATTATTGAATAAAAGTGCATTGGCTAATTGCCATTCACCTATTTTCAGCATATGCTGCTTTGGCTAATTGGCATTTGCCTTTTTTCACCAATACAATCTTTTAGTATCTCTTTGTGGGATTTGAACTTGTGAGTGCTTTAAAGCCTGAGTTTTTCAAGGTAGAAGTGCTGACCACTAGCCTATTGAGCGTAGCACAAACATCTACTAGTGTGTGTAGGTTAAGGAGATATTTCTTGCACCTACAGGTAAGCCTTAATCTAGGCTTACCTATAGCTGCAAGTTGTCTAAGTGGGTTTACAACCACTTTAATATTATTGTAACAACCATGCTCATGCTGATGTGGCATTGGCTAATAGGAATTCGCCTCTTTTCAGCATATGCTGCTGAGTGTTTGATGGTGGGACTACTTTATATTCTAGGTATAATAGTACTCAGCACAGTGACTTAGGCCCCTTTCACACTTGTGCGACCTGAAATTTGTGTGATTTTGATGCGACTTTAAGCAATGTGTCAGGGAAATTCCCTGTCTGTTGTCACCAATCTGCGCTCAGTACGCATGCGCGGCGAAATGGCGCAACGGCGCATGCGCGTACGCGGCGGGACGGCGCTTCGGCGTTCTCGGGTGCGCGCACCGGCGCACCGGCGAATGCGCGTGCGCAATAGCACGCCAATGGGACTACAGGCGGGCCTATTTAAACAGACGCAGTGACACTATCTGGTTGCTGGTTTGTCAGCGTTGCTGTGTTTCCTAGTGCCTGAAATAAGTTAAGTTCTCCTGTTGTGACCCGGACCGGATTTGACTACGCTTCTGCTTCTCCTGAACCTGACCCCTTGGCTTGCTTAACGGACTTCTGCCTCTCTCCTTGTGCTTGACCCTCGGCCTGTGACCCGGATCTGCTGCCTGTCTCCAGCCCTCTACCTTCTGCCTGTACCCTGGACTTCTTGCTTAACCTGACTAGTCTGGTGCTTTCTGCTAAACTCCCAATCGGACTTGTGCCCTTGCTACTGGTTGCTGATTGAACCTGTCTACCCTTGGTGTTTGACTCCCGGCCTGTTCTTCGGTCTACTCATTCCTGCTAGATTCTTCAGCAAGACACCTCTACCTGCTGGTGGCCAGTGCTCCCTCGTGCTGTCCTCTCCCTGTCTCACCTCCAGGGGGCGGAGTGCGCTTGGGTGCAAGGGTGAACCACTCTTGGCATCTCGGCCTCGGTAAGTACTCAGCCTGATAGTACAAACCAGCCAGATGTCTGAGGCCGACAGAGTGCGTTCCCCATTTGACACCCTCTGCCAGCAGGTCTCCACCTTAACGGACACCGTCCAAAGACTCCAAGAGGGGTACACTCAGATTGATGGCCGTCTTCAACAGCTCACCGGTCTCCTAGGACCAGACCCCTCAGCCGGTTAGACCTCCTACCTTCCCCGATGTTCCCCATCATCCTGGGCCTTCCCTGGCTACAGGCACACGAGCCCCTCATAAATTGGGCAAAGAAAGAGGTTAGCTTCACCTCCTCCTATTGTTCCCAGAACTGTCTTGCCTCAGCCTCTACGGTCTGCGCTTCCATGATTGCCAAGCCGGACAACCTACAGCATGTTCCCTCAGTCTATCTGGAATTCCGGGACGTATTCGATAAGCAGCAAGCCGACTATCTACCACCTCATCGGCCCTATGATTGCCCTATCGATCTCTTGCCGGGCTCTAAAATTTCGTTCGAACGTATCTTCCCGCTGTCCGAAACCGAGTTGAAAGCCCTCAAGGCTTATATTGATGAAAACCTCCAGAAAAGATTAATTCGCCCTTTTTCCTCTCCAGCCGGTGCAGGAATCTTCTTTGTGGAAAAGAAAGACGGATCCTTAAGACCCTGTATCGATTACCGGGACCTAAACAAAATTACCATTAAGAACAGGTACCCACTACCCCTTATTCCGGAGCTATTTCAGCGCTTCCGATCTGCTCGGGTCTTTTCCAAACTGGATCTACGGGGGGCCTATAATCTTATCAGAATCAGGGCTGGAGACGAGTGGAAAACTGCCTTTAGATCTCGTTTCGAACACTTCGAGTATTCGGTCATGCCGTTCGGACTTTGTAATGCTCCAGCCACTTTCCAACACCTAGTCAACGATATTTTCAGACAGCACCTTGACGACTTCTTAGTAGTGTACCTGGACGATATCCTCATCTTTTCCACTAACATCGAACTCCACCGGACTCATGTCATGAATGTTCTCACCATCCTTCAGAAGCACAAACTCTACCTCAAAGCCGAGAAATGTGAGTTCGAAAAAACCACCGTACAGTTCCTCGGCTTTATCATTTCCATCGATGGGGTCGCGATGGACCCGCAGAAGGTGAAGGCCATCCAGGACTGGCCAGCCCCAACCGACAAGAAGGGGGTACAGCGGTTTATAGGCTTCGCCAACTTCTATAGGAGATTCATCGTGGGCTTTTCCTCCATTGTGGCCCCAATAACCCAACTTACCCGGCAAAATAACCGTTTTCACTGGTCTCCAGAAGCTCAAGAGGCCTTCTCCCGCCTCAAGGACGTCTTCACTTCAGCACCAGTACTTCAGCACCCGGATCCTCTACTGCCGTTCACCCTGGAAGTGGACGCCTCTGAGACAGCCATCGGAGCCATCCTCTTTCAAAGACGAGGCCCCAAGGCTCTCCTGTATCCAGTAGCCTTTGCCTCTAAAAAATGGACTCCCCCAGAGCGAAACTATGATGTAGGGGACCGGGAATTACTGGCCATAAAATTTGCACTGGAGGAATGGCGATACCTTCTGGAGGGGGCAGTACACCCCATCATGATCTTCACAGATCATAAAAATCTAGAGTACCTAAGAACAGCTCAACGTCTACGCCCCAGGCAGGCCCGTTGGGCCCTTTTCTTCACCCGGTTCAACTTTCACATTTCCTATAGACCTGGCTCCAAAAATGGGAAGGCGGATGCGCTATCCAGGATGTTTCCGGAAACCCCTCAGTCGGCACAACCGGGCACCATTATGTCAGCTCAGAACTTTCTGTTGATTCTCCGGGCCGATCTACTCACCTCTATTAAAATTGCTTCCGGGCTCTGCTCTGATCCGGTCACTACCTCCCTGGAAAAGCGGGACAACCTATTCTGGTCCCAGGACAAGATTTTCGTCCCTTTGGAAACAAGACCGCTGGTCTTGAGGACCTTCCATGATCTCAAACTGGCCGGTCACTTCGGAGCACGTAAATCGTCAGAACTTGTCTCCCGCTCCTTCTGCTGGCCAGGCTGGAGGCAAGATTGTAAGTCTTATGTCGCTTCCTGCACTCAGTGTCAGCGTAACAAGGGGTCGAACACCAAGAGTTGGGGCCTGCTCAAGCCCTTACCCATTCCTGAGCGCCCTTGGGCGGACGTGTCCATGGACTTTATCGTGGACTTGCCTTCCTCCGGAGGGTTTACCACGATTCTGGTCGTTGTTGACCGCCTCTCAAAAATGGCTCACTTCTTACCGATGATTGGGACACCTTCAGCCATGGATACTGCTCAAATCTTTTTTAAGGAGATAACCAGGCTTCACGGAATACCAAAGAGTATCACCTCCGACAGAGGTGTCCAGTTCACTTCGAAATTCTGGAAGGAAATCTGCAAGTCACTAGAAGTCAAAACCTGCCTCTCGTCAGCGTACCACCCCCAAAGCAACGGCCAGACGGAAAGAACCAATCAGACCCTGGAGCAATACCTCCGTTGTTTTTGCTCTGCTTCCCAGGATGACTGGGCATCCCTACTTCCTTACGCAGAGTTTGCCTATAACAATTCAATACATTCTGCTACCAATCAAACCCCCTTTTGGGCCAATTTCGGTTTTCATCCCTCCTTCCTCCCTGAAAACATCCCCGAGAGCCCTGTTCCCTCAGTCCAGGACCGAGTGGCCTCTGTCCAGGCGAATTTCCAAAGACTCCAGGAGATGATGCGGAATGCCCAAGGATCCTACAAGAAATTTTATGACAGGGGGAGGAAGGAAAATCCGGCGTTCAGAGTCGGGGAAAAAGTTTGGCTTTCCGCCGCCAACCTCAGATTGCCTATTCCCTCTCGGAAGCTCGGCCCTAGATTCATCGGGCCCTTCAAGATCAAACGAGCTATTAATCCTGTGGCTTTTGAACTAGCATTACCTGATTCCTATAGGATTCACCCAGTGTTCCACTCATCTTTATTAAAACCCATCATTCCCAACGCCTTTCCTGGAAGAGATGAACTTCCTCCTCCACCAGTTGAAGTAGATGGGGAAAAAGAATTTGAGATGGAATCCATCCTGGGCTGTAGGAAAAAAGGCAGACAGTTACAATACTTAATTAAATGGAAAGGGTACCCCCCGGAAGACAACTCCTGGGAGCCATCCAGGAACTTGCATGCTCCTCGCTTAATACGAGCCTTTCACCAAGAACATCCGGAACTAATGGCCAGTCTGGGTGTCCGGAGTCCGCCCCTCGGGGGGGGCACTGTCAGGGAAATTCCCCGCCTGTTGTCACCAATCTGCGCTCAGTACGCATGCGTGGCGAAACGGCGCATCGGCGCATGCGCGTACGCGGCGGGACGGCGCTTCGGCGTTCTCGGGTGCGCGCAACGGCGAATGCGCGTGCGCAATAGCACGCCAATGGGACTACAGGTGGGCCTATTTAAACAGACGCAGTGACACTATCTGGTTGCTAGTTTGTCAGCGTTGCTGTGTTTCCTAGTGCCTGAAATAAGTTAAGTTCTCCTGTTGTGACCCGGACTGGATTTGACTACGCTTCTGCTTCTCCTGAACCTGACCCCTTGGCTTGCTTAACGGACTTCTGCCTCTCTCCTTGTGCTTGACCCTCGGCCTGTGACCCGGATCTGCTGCCTGTCTCCAGCCCTCTACCTTCTGCCTGTACCCTGGACTTCTTGCTTAACCTGACTAGTCTGGTGCTTTCTGCTAAACTCCCAATCGGACTTGTGCCCTTGCTACTGGTTGCTGATTGAACCTGTCTACCCTTGGTGTTTGACTCCCGGCCTGTTCTTCGGTCTACTCATCCCTGCTAGATTCTTCAGCAAGACACCTCTACCTGCTGGTGGCCAGTGCTCCCTCGTGCTGTCCTCTCCCTGTCTCACCTCCAGGGGGCGGAGTGCGCTTGGGTGCAAGGGTGAACCACTCTCGGCATCTCGGCCTCGGTAAGTACTCAGCCTGATACAATGCCTGTGTAATCTTGAGGTCTATGGACGCAGGAGTCGCAGGGAAAGGCGTGCAAACTTCCGTCTGCATTTTTTCTGCGATCCCAGGGAATGCCTGTCATCTCGTATCAAAGTCGGACCAAAGTAGTACAGGTCCTACTTTGAAATCGGTGTGACTTGAAGTTGCACAGATATAAATGGTACACATTGAAAATCATGGGGTATGACTTGTCATGCAACTCTGATGACCAAAGTCTCAGGAAAAGTCGCTCAAGTGTGAAAGGGGCCTCAGCCCGACTTTGTGAGCGATTTCAGAGACATCAGTGCACTTTCCCGCACAGATGTCTAGTGAAATCACATAGGTCTCAACTGTCCCGATTTGGACCAAAGTCCCTCTGTCCCTCTTTACTCCTCATTTGTCCCTCATTTTGTTCTGATCTGTATAGTTTGATATAAAATGCAATTTTTATCTTTCAAAAAGTGTTTCCCAGCGCTAAACCTTTCATCTAATTTCTAAATTGCTTTGTTTGTAAATTTTCAAAGCCAATCTAAAGGGATATTATTGTTAAAAAAAGCACTTGGGGGTTTAACTAATATATATATATTTTTTAATAAATCTCCTTTAAGAAGGTGTTTTAGGAGGTGTGTACTATGCCTACATACTTTTGCTAATAGTTGTCCCTTATACCCATCTCAAAAAGTTGGGAGGTAAGAAATCGCCTCCTGAAGTCGCCCAAAGTAGTGTAGGAAATACTTTTGGGAATCTGTGTGGCGTCGCACCAATTCGGACAGTTCTATTGCCGTCAATAGGCGCCGATTTGGCCTGCAATTTGACATGTCAATTCAGAGCTATGTGAACATGGGTGAAGTTGCATAGATATGAATGGAACTCATGGGGGGGGGGGGAACTTTTAATGCAACTCTGAGGTCCAAAGCTGCATGAAAAGTCACATAAGTGTGAAAGTAACCTAATGAGATTAAATAACACCTTTGAATAAAGCCCCATTTGCACTTGTGCGACCTTAAAATTGCACAGCTTTGCCATGACTTGAAGCAATGTCTGTGTTATCTTGTGGTGTATGGACCTCAAATCGCAACAAAGTGAAACCAAGGTAGTGCAGCGATGAATTTCCCCCACTTTCAGGATGCACAAGTGACAATAGGGCTAAATTCAAAGATATCCTTGAATCTCTTTCACACTGCTGCGACCTGAAAGTCACCCTAATTTGCTGCCACTTTGTCGCTGCAACTTGGCCCCAACTTCTGGGAATGCCTGTGTAATATTGCGCCCTATGTACCTCAAGTCACATGAGGCTCTGTTTCCACTATTGAAACCCTAAATCCGCATGATTTTGCCGCAATTTTTTACCTCGATTTTGATGCGACTTGGAGCAATGCCTGTATATTCTTGAGGTCTATGGACCTCAAGTTGTATCAAAGTGGCTCCAAAGTAGTGCAGGGACTACTTTGAAGTCGCTGCGACTTGATGTCGCACAGATATGAACCATACTCATTGGAAATCATAGGGTATGACATGTCATGCGACTTTGCAGTCCCAAGTTGCATGACAAGTCGCACTAGTGGAAACCGAGCCTGAAAGTCACACCAAAGTAGTACAAGGACTACTTTGAAGTTGGTCTGACTTAAAGTAGCACAGATATGAATGGTTATCATTGAGAATCATGAAAAGTCGCCCAACTTTGAATCAAGTCATATATATTTTAATAGAAAGGAGCTCTCATTTATACTTGCATAGTCCTTACTGATTTACATCGGCAGAACAAATGCAGGAAGTAGTGATGTGTGCACATGGTCCAGAAGCAAATGTGTAGTGATACCAAACAAATCAATGAAGCCCACCCACACCAAATCCACCCCCACCTTGAGTAAGCACAAGTACATATCCTACACTTACCCGGCAAATCAGCAGCACTTCCTCTATGCTAAAAAGAGGGAGCTCGCCATGTCCAGCTAGATGGAGATCCTGATCAGCACAGGAACTTCCGGGTGATTACAATGACTCATTTCCGGGTCAGGAGGTGAAACCACGCTCTGTTGATTGCAGCTGCGAAAATTTGATCTCAATCACACTTAGAATTTATTATTTTTGATTATTTGCAGATATGCAAATCTGTCAAATCTGTATTTCTACATATGATATTTGAAGGTAAACTTAAGGGCGTTTGAAAAGGAATGGTGTCTCTGCCATAGCAGCAGGTGAATTACAAAGGCAAAAGGCCCGGTTTGAGCCCTGCTTCACACTGACAGCGGGAGGAAATCGTTCAGCTGAACTCATACGATTTTCATTCCCGCATGTCAGTCCCGACTGCAGGAGGGAGGGGGGGGACATCAGAGACATCTGTGCAGGTTTCTGCACTTATATCAATACAAATCACACCAATTCTCCACAGCTGTTATAAAGATTCCACCTTTATCATTTACTTGCAGGTGTGCTGAAGCCTAGGTTTACATTGGGGCGATTTGTCATGCACTTTCAGAAATCAAATCGCATGACTATTGGTGGCAATGGCACTGTTCCAATCGATGCAACCCCAATTTTGTGGCGCCGCACCGATTTGCAAAAGTAGTTCCTGCACTACTTTTGCCAATTTCAGGTGTGACTTCCATAGACATTTGTGTATGAAGCCACACAAATGTCTATCAAGTAGTACCTAAGATCGTGCTAGCTTAAGTGAAGTAGCGCGATTTCAAAGTAGCATCAATGTGAACAAGGGCAAAGAGATTCATTTTTTGGTGCACAAATTCATATAGAAATAAAATATTAAGGATTTTACACTTTGCCAAAAAAAAAAAAAAGCGCACACACACCAAAGCTCAATAATGTACTTTTATTTTGCTAGCAGAAACAAAATTAGGTACATTCATTTACTAGCTTCAAAAAAATTTGGACAGGATACATGGTGCTACATTTAGCAATTGGATTTTAAGGGCCCTGCTCATAGGAGCTTACAATCTAAAATTTGTCAAAACCTTAGAGTGCACACAGCTTTACTTTTAGTGTATAACGGGCAACACATCACATTTTTATCTGCAAGATTATAGAAACATACTTAAGTCATTATTCTTACAAAGCATTCCAACATAATAATAAGAAAGACACATGTTCAAAAGACCCACCCCCACCCCACAATCCACATATACATACATTGGTGACCATGTTCTGCTGGAAGCTGTATTTCTGTGTACATGATTAAGCGATGAGATCCAAGATTGCATGGTCAGACAGGAACAATACACACACAATTTTTGATTGAAAAAATGCACAAGAATTTCAGCAAATAACACTAGTTGGGGGGGGTGTCAATCTGCACAATATCATTCCTTCTCCCCCCACAAATCACAGCAAAAAACCTGGCCTTCTCAGACCAAACGATCCCCCATACTGCAGGCCTTTATATAAGACAGGTTGTATTGTTAGCACACTGACACATGCCCAATAGAAGTACACGCCCACTAGAAGTACACGCCCACCAGTATCTTTCAATCTGTCTCTTCGTGTATGTCTAAAGGTATTTCACCTGATGGGCAGGAACAAATAATACTATAATACTATTTGCAACTGTGTTAGCCCTTGGCTATGTGCATCAAATCTCCAACTACAGGCCAAAGATCCAAGTCCATTTGCATACACATAAACAAAGCAACAGTTTTCTAAGCATATGTACCCGTGCAGTGTAAACCCTACAATTTTAAATGTCCAAGTCCCTGGGTATGATTAGTGCTAACAAACATTAACATCAGTCCCTGGCTCCAATGAGCTTCCAATCTAAAGTCCAAAATAAACTTTCTTACATTAGAGACTATTTTGACAGGAGACAAATAAAATACCAGCATGTCTTCAACATAAGTATGTTGGGGAATTGAACCAGCAACCCTAGTGCTGCTAGACGGAATTGCTGCCCACTTAGCCACCAGGCAGTCTCACACATGTTCTCTGCATCTCTGTGGTGTGAACCAGCCCTAAGTCCATAGCCAAGTTCCGTGTCTCCAAGCAATATACAATATATTGGCCTAAGTATAGGTACGCCTGCCTTTAAACGCACATGAACTGTAATCGCATCCCAGTCTTAGTCCGTAGGGTTCAATATTGAGTTGGCCCACCCTTTGCAGCTATAACAGCTACAACTCTTCTGGGAAGGCTTCTGGGAAGGCTGTCCACAAGGTTTAGGAGTGTGTCTATGGGAATGTTTGACCATTCTTCCAAGTGCATTTGTGAGGTCAGGCACTGATGTTGGACGAGAAGGCCTGGCCTGCAGTCTCCGCTCTAATTCATCCCCAAGGTGTTCTATCGGGTTGAGGTCAGGACTCTGTCCAGGCCAGTCAAGTTCCTCCACCCCGAACTCACTCATCTATGTCTTTATGGACCTTGCTTTGTGCACTGGTCCAAATCATTTGGTGGAGGGGGATTAGGGTGTGGGGTTGTTTTTCAGGGGTTGGGCTTGGCCCCTTAGTTCCAGTGAAGGGAACTCTTAAGGCAACAGCATACTGAGACATTTTGGACAATTTCATGCTCCCAACTTTGTGGGAACAGTTTGGGGGTGGCTCCTTCCTGTTTCAACATGACTGCACACCAGTGCACAAAGACATGGATGAGTGAGTTTGGGGTGGAGAAACTTGACTGGCCTGCACAGAGTCCTGACCTCAACCCGATAGAACTCCCTTTGGGATGAATTAGAGCAGAGACTGCGAGCCAGGCCTTCTCATCCAACATCAGTGCCTGGCCTCACAAATGCACTTCTGGAAGAATGATCAAACATTCCCATAGACACACTAAACCTTGTGGACAGCCTTCCCAGCCTTGCCAGAAGCTGTTCTAGTTGCAAAGGGTGGGCCAAATCAGATTTTAACCCTACGGACTAAGACTGGGCTGCCATTAAAGTTCATGTGTGTGTGTAAAGGCAGGCGTCCCAATACTTTGGGCTAAATTGTGTATCTGGCAAGATTTACAGTGGTGGTGGAACCCTCCTACACATAAATACAAGATTTAGACATATTTTTAGGACCTGGGATATGAGACAACTTCTCTACATGAACCAGCATGTTTGGGATTTGAACCCAGACACTCAGGGATGCAAAGCAGAAGTTCTAACCTCTAAGCCACAGAGCTGCCACATGTGGAAACATCCTACACATAAATACACATAAATACTGCATTTCTTTGGACATACAGGTGATGGAATTACATTACTCAAGAGTTATTCTTCTTGATTTATTCTGTGATATTTGGTGTTTTTTTGGGGGTGAGTTTAGAATAGTGATATTACCCTCAAATTTTGGGGAATTACATTTTTATTTCTGATGTTGGAACACATATCAGATTTTTGGGGCTCAAATTATGATTATTTAGAAATAATAAAAAGCACAAAAAAATTTGACTAATTTTAAATTTGCATCAGTAATAGTATTGATTGTGGTTTGTAAGGACACCTGTGTGAGTTTGGGTAAAGATTGGTGTGAGATGGAGAGTAACTAGTGAAAGTGACAGAGAAAAATATATTTTATGAAAACATTCCACATTCTAGCTTTCTTTAAAAACAAAATATTTTAATTAGAAGCAACATTGTTGCAAAGGAAAATTTATTTCAGAGAAAGATACATTTCATCTCAACATTAAAAGGATTTATTTGTGAAAGTTACAATTGTATCATTAGAATCAATGGCTAAAACTTGCATTGGACTAAAATAGCTCAGATTTTCACTTCCAAAACATGCTCTTTAATTAGCTCTCATTTCGGTATTTACTATAACTCTTGTGAAAAAAGTCACTTGAGTTAAAATTTGACTTATATTAGCTCTGGGCATGCTCAGTTTAGCTTGCAAATAGTTGTCCAAAAACAGGCATTTTTTTACTTCTCAGACTTTTAAAGATATTTCAGTGTAGAAATCACTTTTTCACACAGTTTAAAAGCAGATTATCTTTAAATAATATACTGCATATTTCAGTACCATTTAGGCAATTATATCATGCTCTAAACATTATTTTCATGTGCACAACTCCAGCTTTTAGTAGAGTAAGGATTTGGGCGCTATTTGGATTCTGGGAGCTATATATAAATTCGATTTTGGTAAGTATTTTTTCTCCAGCGCTATAGTGAATACCGTTTTAGCGCAAATTGCCGCGATTTGCGGTAATTAGCGCGAATTCACGGCAATTTGCGCCGCGGCGGTATAGTAAATTACCCCCATAGCTGTTGGATGGTAGGTTGGATGGTTTTTGAACTTGTAACATGAGAGCTGTATAGACATGGGAGCAGACCACTAAGCCATTGTGCTAAGTACAAGACCTGCATAATAGTGTAGTATGATTAAAGAATGAACATAAATAATTACCACTTTATAGCCACCTAAATGAAAAAATAAAAACATGAAAAAAACAACATACAACAAATAGGTAACCTAAATGTTTAATACATGTAATTTAATTTTACATAATAGCAGACATTACTATGTAATAATCCTTCATAACTGCATTCGTTAGCAAAAGAAGGAAAAAAACTAGGAATACTAATTGCAATATACATCAATAGATAGAGCACATCTCATATAAAAATGTTTCTTTCACATACATGGATCATGGTTACAGTGCAGTGCTAATTAAAAACTTAGTGGAAATTGGCATTTGCGCGTACGCGGATTTGCTAATTAGCGCTGATTTCACATTTACTAACACTTGTTTGCTGCTAATAGCGCTCTTTTTCATTCGCAAATTCGCGCATGGAATTTTTAATTGTCAAAAATTGGAGCTATTTTTTGCGATGTGCTCAGTACTTCCTGGAGTTATAGTAAATCAGCCCCTGTGTGTCTGTGTGAATTTTAAAATTTTTGACACTTTCTTTTGTGAAATGGTAGGGGTACAATGTACCCCGTTACCAATTCACATGGGGGGCCGGAATCTGGGGGTCCTCTTTGTTAAAGGGGGCTTCCAGATTCCGATAAGCAGACCCCCACAACCACTGGGAAAGGGTTGTGGGAATGAGGCCCTTGTCCCCATCAACATGGGGACATCCCCCCCATGTTGAGGGCATGTGGCCTGGTACGGTTCAGGAGGAGGGCGCTCTCTCGTCCCCCCCTCTTTTCCTGCGGCCTGCCAGGTTGTGTGCTCGGATAAGGGTCTGGTATGGATTTATGAGGGGGACCCCACTCCATTTTTTTTATTCTGTTGCAGGGTTCCCCTTAAAATCCATACCAGACCTGAAGGGCCTGTTAATGGAATTTTGGGGGACCCCCACACATTTTTTTTAATTATTTTTCAATGACTTTCAATTTTTTTTCTCTGTATTGCCAGGACCGACAATTCTTTACAGCCGCGAGTAGGTTTAAATGACTTTGCATGGTAGTCAATCAGCTTCTAACTTCAGTTTGTTCAATTAAAGGGGTTGTAAACCTTTGTGCTTTTTTCACCTTAATGCATCCTATGCATTAAGGTGAAAAAACACCTTGCAGTCACCGGCCCCCATGAGCCCCCATTTTTCTTACCTGAGCCCCGAATCTCCATGGGCGCGATCCCGCGTTGCTTTCCCCCAGCTCTTGTCAGCTCTTCATTGGATGATTGATAGCAGTGCAGCCATTGGCTCCCTCTGCTGTCAATCAAATCAATGACACGGCTGGCCGGGGGCGGGGCCGAGCCATACACTTGGCGGCTATGGCCGCCGAGTGTATCACACGGGAGCACGCCCGCAAGGTAACCCCCTTGGGAGAGAGCTTCCCAGAGGAGGTAAGATCTTGCGGGGAGGAGCAACTGAGCAAATTTGAGTGTTTTTGATTTGATTACATTATTGGATAATTTTTATTATTATTATATTATTATTTGTTATAATTATTTATAGTTCTTTATTATATTATAATTTATGATTTTGTGTTTCAAACTTTATCATACCCGGGATGTCTACTAGACTCTTGTTTGGACAGATTTAAGTGAGTTATTCCTAAGAATTACAGGTCTACAATATAAAACGCCAAATTTCCATGCAAAATAATTGTACCGCTTTCAGCACCTAAAATCTGACAGAATCATACCGCCAGGGAGGTAAAATTGTCACTCTTTTTTTGTTTATAAAATTTTTTTTTATTGGTCTAAATTCATGAAGAAATTAGATTTTTTTGTTGGATATGTTTTATAGCAGAACATAAAAATATATAAACATTTTTTAATTGTCAGTCTTTTTTTGTTTATAGCACAAAGAATTAAAAAAAAACACAGTGGTGATCAAATACCACCAAAAGAAAGCTCTATGTGTGGGGAAAAAAAGACAAATTTTATTTGGGTACAGCGCTGCATGACCGCACAATTGTCAGGTATAGTTAAGCAGTGCCGTATCGCAAAAAATGACCTGGTCAATAAAGTGGTTGTAAACCCCATTCATGAAAGTTGAAATAAGCACATATATCTGTAGTGTTTATGTGTGTCTCTCTCTCTCTCTAAAGCTCTAAGGGGTTGATTTACTAAAGGCAAATCCACTTTGCACTAAAAATGTTTTATGCTTGTACATGTGCATTAGAATATTATGCTTTTAATTAATACAAAATTAAGGAGTCAGTTATATCTTTGAAATTATGAGTCCCTAACATGAGTCCTGTATGCATCAGTAGTAGTTTCCTATAGTCTAATTTGCTCTATATATCCCCCCCCCCCCAAAAAAAAAAAACTTTTGATGTGATTGCAGGTAGTTCAGTTTCAATAAACATTTATTACAGATTTGGATATGGCTTATCTTCTGTGTAAAGCATTAAAGCTGGATCAAAGATTATTTTCATTTACCCACTTGACCACTGGGCACTTAAACCCCCTTAATAACCAGACCAATTTTCAGCTTTCGGTGCTCTCACATTTTGAATGACAATTACTCAGTCATACAACACTGTACCCATATGAATTTTTTGTCCTTTTTTCACACAAATAGAGCTTTCTTTTGGTGGTATGTAATCACTGTTGGGTTTTTTATTTTTTGCGCTATAAGAGAAAAAAGACTGAAAATTTTGTAAAAAAATGATTTTTTTTCGTTTCTGTTATAAAATTTTGCAAATTACTATTTTTTCTTCATAAATTTTGGCCAAAATTTATACTGCTACATATCTTTGGTAATAATAAGTACAAATTGGTGGATATTATTTGGTCTTTGTGAAAGTTATAGAGTCCACAAGCTATGGTGCCAATATCTGAAAATTGATCACACCTGAAGTACTGAAGGCCGATCTCATTTCTTGAGACCCTAACATGCCAGAAAAGTACAAATACCCCCCAAATGACCCCTTTTTGGAAAGAAGACATTCCAAGGTATTCAGAAAGAGGCATTGTGAGTTTTTTGAAGTTGTCATTTTTTCCCACAATTCTTTGCAAAATCAAGATTTTTTTTTTCTCTTTTTTTTTTTCACAAAATTGTCATATTAGCAGGTTATTTCTCACACACAGCATATGCATTCCACAAATTACACCCCAAAACACATTCTGCTATTCCTCCCGAGTATGGCGATACCACATGTGTGAGACTTTTACACAGCGTGGCCACATAGAGAGGCCCAACATGCAGGGAGCCCCTTCAGGCGTTCTGGAGCACCGAGGCCAATTCTGACATTTCTCTCCTACATGTAAAAATCATCATTTATTTGCTAGAAAATTACATAGAACCCCAAAACATTATATATGTTTTTTTAGCAAAGACCTTAGAGAATATAATGGTGGTTGTTGCAACTTTTTATCTCGCACGATATTTGCGCAGCAATTTTTTTAACGCGTTTTTTACGGAAAAAAAATGTTTTGTGCTTAAAAAAAAAAAAAAACAGTAAAGTTAGCCCAATGTTTTTGCATAATGTGAAAGATGAAGTTACGCCGAGTAAATAGATACCTAACATGTCACCCTTAAAAATTGCACACACTCGTGGAATGGCGCGAAACTTCGCTACTTAAAAAAATCCCCATAGGCGACGCTTTAAATATTTTTACTGGTTACATGTTTTGAGTTACAGAGGAGGTCTAGGGCCAAAATGATTGCTCTCGCTCTAACGTTCGCAGAGATACCTCACATGTGTGGTTTGAAAACCGTTTTCATATGTGGGCGGGACTTACGTATGCGTTCGCTTCTGTATGCGAGCTCACGGGGACAGGGGCGCTTTAAAAAAAAGTATATTTTTTTTATTGTTCATTTAACTTAATTTATTTTAGTTTGACATGTTTTTCCACCCCAAAAATTTTTTTGATCACTTTTATACCTATTACAAGGAACGTAAACATCCCTTGTAATAGGAATATGGCATGACAGGTCCTCTTTACAGTGAGATATGGGGTCAATAAGACCCCACATCTCACCTCTAGGCTGGGAAGCCTGAAAAAAAAACAAAAAAAAAAACAACAATCCTGGCTTTGATCGTAGCAGTGAGTCGGTAGAAACACCGGAGGGCAGCGGGAGGGGGGGACATCCCCTCTCGCCTCCCGTAAGAATGATCAAGCAGCAGAACAGCCGCTATGATTGTTCTTATGGTGTAGGGAATCGCCGGCTGAAAAAGCTGATATCTGAATGATGCCTGTAGCTGCACCCATCATTCAGATATCCCCGCACATAGTCAAGGACGTCATATGACGGCCGGCGGGCGGGAAGTGGGCATTGCGGAGTATTGCCGGGCATTGCAGAGTATTGCCGGGCATTGCAGGGCATTGCGGAGTATTGCGGACTATGGCAGGGTATTGCGGAGTATGGCAGGGTATTGCACGGGGTATTGCACAGGGTATTGCAGAGTATTGTGCAGGGTATTGCAGAGTATTGTGCAGGGTATTGCAGAGTATTGTGCAGGGTATTGCAGAGTATTTTGCAGAGTATTGCGCAGGGTATTGCAGAGTATTGCGCAGGGTATTGCAGAGTATTGCGCAGGGTATTGCAGAGTATTTTGCAGAGTATTGCGCAGGGTATTGCAGAGTATTGCGCAGGGTATTGCAGAGTATTGTGCAGGGTATTGCAGAGTATTTTGCAGAGTATTGCGCAGGGTATTGCAGAGTATTGCGCAGGGTATTGCGCAGAGTATTGCGCAGGGTATTGCAGAGTATTGCGCAGGGTATTGCAGAGTATTGTGCAGGGTATTGCAGAGTATTTTGCAGAGTATTGCGCAGGGTATTGCAGAGTATTGCGCAGGGTATTGCAGAGTATTGTGCAGGGTATTGCAGAGTATTTTGCAGAGTATTGCGCAGGGTATTGCAGAGTATTGCGCAGGGTATTGCAGAGTATTGTGCAGAGTATTGCGCAGGGTATTGCGCAGAGTATTGTGCAGGGTATTGCAGAGTATTAAGCAGGGTATTGCAGAGTATTGCGCAGGGTATTGCAGAGTATTGTGAAGGGTATTGCAGAGTATTTTGCAGAGTATTGCGCAGGGTATTGCAGAGTATTGCGCAGGGTATTGCAGAGTATTGTGCAGGGTATTGCAGAGTATTGCGCAGGGTATTGCGCAGAGTATTGCGCAGGGTATTGCAGAGTATTGCGCAGGGTATTGCAGAATATTGTGCAGGGTATTGCAGAGTATTGTGCAGGGTATTGCAGAGTATTTTGCAGAGTATTGCGCAGGGTATTGCAGAGTATTGTGCAGGGTATTGCAGAGTATTGCGCAGGGTATTGCAGAGTATTGCGCAGGGTATTGCAGAGTATTGCGCAGGGTATTGCAGAGTATTGCGCAGGGTATTGCAGAGTATTTTGCAGAGTATTGCGCAGGCTATTTTGCAGAGTATTGGCAGGGTGTATTGCAGAGTATTGGCAGGGTATTGCACCAGGGATGGCTGAGCAGGGATGGATGGATGGCTGGATCTGTGACTGCAATTGTCACAGATCCAGCCCACAGAGCTGCTGCTGCCATCCGCTCCCTCCCCTCTCCTCTCACACTGTACCGATCGGTACAAATGACGCCGGTCTGTTTACAAGTGATTGCTCCGTCATTTGACGGAGCGATCACGTGGTAAACGGCCGCTATCAGCGGCGATTTACCGCGATTCGTGATCCGCCGGGTCCTCTGGACCCGGCGGTCACGGAGTTTCCCGTGTGCGCGCCCCAGGGGGCGCGCGGGAGCGCGATTCTGGGAGGACGTTATATAACGTCCTCCCAGAGTTAAGCAACCACCTTGTCGACGTTATTTGTCGGCAGGTGGTTGTAAAGTGGTTAAAATATATCACATTTATTAATAAGGCTTCTTTCCAGCGTTGACAGATTTATGGATCTTAACATTTGGCTTCTATGAAAAATCCTTGTCACATTTTTCACATGGCTTCTCTCCTGTGTGAATTTTCTAGTGTTGAGTAAGATGTTCCCTTTGTATGAAGAATTTGTCACATTTTGAAGATGTAAATGGCCTTTTCTCCCATGTGAATCCTCTGGTATATAGTAACATTAGAACTATGTAAGAAGCACTTTCTACAATCTGATCATTTAAATGATTTCTCTCTTGTGTGAATCCTTTTATGTGTATTAAGATTAGAACCTTGTGAGAAGCACTTGCCAAATTCTAAACATTTAAATGATTTCTCTCCTGTGTGAATCATCTTGTGTTTAGTAAGATCAGAACGATGTGCGAAGCACTTGCCACATTCTGAGCATTTAAAAGGTTTCTCTCCTGTGTGAATCTTCTGGTGTTGAGTAAGATTACTATTTTCTGAGAAGCACTTGCCACATTCTGAACATTTAAACGTTTTTTCTCCTGTGTGAATCTTCTGGTGTCGAGTAAGATGACTATTTTGTGAGAAGCACTTGCCACATTCTGAACATTTAAACGTTTTTTCTCCTGTGTGAATCTTCTGGTGTCGAGTAAGATGACTATTTTGTGAGAAGCACTTGCCACATTCTGAACATTTAAACGGTTTCTCTCCTGTGTGAATTCTCAGGTGATTAGCAAGAAGATTACTTTGTAAGAAGGACTTTTCACATTCTGAACATTTAAACAGTTTCTCTCCTGTGTGAGTCTTCTGGTGTCGAGTAAAATCAGCATGTTGTAAGAAGTTCTTGTCACATTCTGAACATTTATATGGCCTCTCTCCAGTGTGAATCCTCAGATGAACATTGAGTTTGGACTTAGAAGTAAATATCTTCTGGCACTCAGAGCACGAATACAAATTTTCTCTGCTTTGACTCATCTTGTGTTAATGTCAATCAGTTTAGCTGTGATTTTTCTTTTCAACAATAGATGTTCAATTTACAGCTGAGCTTAGTAATTTACCTATATGAAAAATAAGAACAGATGTTTACACAGATGTTATTATTACCAACAGACTGGGAAGTATAGCTATACAACTTTACTGATTTTTAGATTAATAATTAAGCGTGTACACTATAGTCCAAAATCCATTCCAGATCCTTCAACACAAAAAAATATGTGTTGATCATCCCAAAATATATACCAAACCATCATATACACATGCATCCTGGCTGACCATGAAAGGGGGGTACAAGTCTGCACCCCCTCCTGAACCTTCTTCCCTCCAGAGGTCTGAAAAAAATCTGCAGAATTTTTTACAATTGACTTTAGTGACATTGAGGTTCAATATCTCTAAAGTCTAGAACTTTTTGGCCTTTTAGGCCTATGTGACTCATCTTGTGTTAATGACACAATAAGTTTAGCTGCAATTGTTTTCAACAATAGGTGTTTGGTTTATAACTGAGCTTAGAAATTTACCTATATGGAAAAAAAATAGATGTTTAACCACTTAAGGACCGCCGCCTGTATATTTACGCCGGCAGAGTGCCATGGACAGGCATAAGTATGTACAGGTACGTCCCCTTTAAGATGCTGCCGTGTGGTCACGCGCGCCGTTGGCTAATGTAAACAAGCATCTCCCCGCTCTGCCTAGTGACAATGACACTGATAATGACACTGATCACCGCTCCGTGTAATCGGAGCGGTGATCAGTGTCATGTCACACACAGACCATCCCCCCTACAGTAAGAAGCAGTAAGAAGCACTCCCTAGGAAACACTTAACCCCTACAGCGCCACCTAGTGGTTAACCCCTTCACTGCCAGTGTCATTTTCACAGTAATCAGTGCATTTTTATAGCACTGATCGCTGTAAAAATGACAATGGTCCCAAAAATGTGTCAAAGGTGTCCGATGTGTCCGCCATAATGTCGCAGTCATGATAAAAATCGCTGATCGCCGCCATTACTAGTAAAAAAATATATATTAATAAAAATGCCATAAAAATGCCTATTTTGTAGACACAATAACTTTTGCGCAAACCAATCAATAAACGCTTATTGCAATTTTTTTTACCAAATATATGTAGAATACGTATCGGCCTAAACTGAGGGAAAAAAATGTTTTTATATATTTTTTGGGGATATTTATTATAGCAAAAAGTAAAAAATATTGCATTTTTTTCAAAATTGTCGCTGTATTTTTGTTTATAGCGCAAAAAAAAACGCAGAGGTCATCAAATACCACCAAAAGAAAGCTCTATTTGTGGGGAAAAAAAGGACGTAAATTTTGTCTGGGAGTCACGTCGCATGACCGTGCAATTGTCAGTTAAAGCAACACAGTGCTGAATCGCAAAAAGTGGCCTGGTCTTTGACCAGCAAAATGGTCCGGGGCTGAAGTGGTTAAACAGATTTGTAATATCACCAACAGACTGAGATGTATAGCTATACAACTTTACAGATTTTTAGATTAATAAGTAAAAGTGTACACTATAGTTTATTATTATGGTGACCATAGCGGGTTGTTATTTATAGTAATGACTAGACATGATGAGTACTTATGATCCAATTGTCATTAAATCATAAAAGTTAATTTTTTTGTAGCAGCCTCACCCCTCTCACCCCTTCTCATTCTCGGCTTGTCTGTCTTTGTCTAGGGGTTGTTAGTACCGGGGGGATGGATGAGATACACTTCGGCCCATGTCCTCCATAGTGACGAGGTGAAGGCCAGAAAGATCAGGTTTTGTGTAGGTGTCCTAGAGTCAAGTCCTGTACTTCGTCCTTGACTCCCCTTTGCTCCTAGTAACCAGAGTTCCACACACTGAATAGGTCCAACTCAGTTTTATTCTTCTCAGCGAATAAACATACAGCACAGTCAAGTTGGGATCTTTGCAACAGTTCAGTATTAATGGGAGTAGGTTGAGGCACAATCCTTCCAGATATAGCTAACCACTGTGGTGTCACCAGTGGCGAATAGTCACTGCCACTGACTATGTGAAATAGAACATGAAATACCTTTGCTAGCACGGCCCCTGTCAGGGGAAGGATATCCATCCAAGGGAGGTACCGGAGGCCTCTCTGTCACCAGCGATGCTGCGCCGGACTCTCCAGAGAAGTTCTGCTCACCAGTCCACACAAACTCAGATACGGAACAAAAAACAAAAAATGCAGCGCTAAACAAAAGTGAAAACCGAAAACACCCAGTGTGATAAAAAATAATGTCCAATTAAGTGACAAAATTCATGTGAATGGTGAAAAAGTCTCTAATAAATAAAGCGATTCTTGAACAGTTGTGTATGAAATCTGCAATCTTGGAAAAGAAGTGTAGATAACCACCACCAATATGTGGAAGGCTTACCGGAACAAATGAACCCAAACAAACATACGTTTGAAGGGTCACATCAGGCTTTTAGATGTATGTCTCCTCCTGCGCTGATCCTATGCAGGTAAATCCTCAGGACAATGCTCTCAGCAATGGTAATAGAGGTGAATGGAAAAAATGGCTCCTCTGCTGCTTCTTCCAGTAATGTCTTCTCTCTACTTCCTTCCGACTCACCTCTCACCCGGAAGTCTGTACCTCAGATACGGGCACCCAAGGAGTTAGGGCCCCTCGGATTCCTCCACCCTCCATCCTCGCGGAACTCGGTTGAAGGTACCAAGCCCCAGGCATCCGCCATAGTACCTCACCCCAGGCTAAAGGTGCCTGAGATGGACTCCATCTCCTGCTCTGGCCAGGTCAAGGACACCTGGGCCCGGAACACCGGAATGCCAGCACCCAAGCTGAAGGTGCCTGGGTGCGGCCACATCCTCCAGACTCTGAACCCCGTGGTCAGGGGTCCGCCCCTTTTATCCCCTCTCCCTTTGTGTCACAGCGGGTTCCCCGCCCCGCTGTACCAGCGCCAGGGGAGGACAAAAAGGCACAGTCTTGCGGTGTGAGTTCAACTCCGGCCCAAGGCAACAACGCCACCCATAGGCCGCAGAGAACCTCACACCACCAGAGTCCTCCAAGAACCATAAAAGGCTCTCAGATTCCCTAGCAATCAGTGCATCTGGGTTACACTACCACCCAGATGCTTCCCCTAAATTCAAATACCCGCTACATTTTATTCGAAGTATAATTAAAAGAAAAGCTTTTTTTTCTTGTTTTAGAGTGGAGATGGATGGGAAAACTGTTTTAGTGCAGTCTGTGCACCTGTTAGGGAAATTCACACTCTCTTTTTGTCCTGTTTACCATTATGATTGAAAGTAAAAGTAAAAGGAACCCCACATCTTGGGCTGTCCTTAGAAAAGTAATGGAATACACTGATCAGCACCTGCAGCCACTGATCATCAAAAGTTTTACAGCTTGGCCTTCAACAAAAGTTAATGGGCACAATTCATTAAGCGATATTTTGCCACATCCGAGTATGCGGTAAAATAACGCACAGTGTTTTTAAAAAAACTGTGTAATTCACAAAGTAACTCTCCTTAAAATCATATAGTGTGTTGAAGATACTAAAGCGCTAAAATGTAATCCAAACAAATCCAACAAACAAAAGATGAATAAATGGTGACGGCTGCGATCATTCAAAAGGAAATTCTGTGACCTTAAATGTGCTAATGGAAAATACAATGATGCGCTATACACCAAACTTCTGCATTACACAGTGATTAACCTCAAAAACAAAGTGCTGCGTGACAATATAAAGTGCAGCGTGACAATATGAAGTGCTGCGTGCTGAACATTGCAGAAGGTTGGTGTATAGCGCATCATTGTATTTTCCATTCTCCTTAAAATCATGTGTTATATTTCCGAATTCTGCCTCAAATACCGCATGAAACCGTGTGGTAAGTTATCGCAAGGATCTCACTTGTGCAAGTGTAAAAGTGTAAGGCAGCCAACAATTTAATCATGGCTAGTATGACATGGCTGCTCTCGGTTGAGGGCTCTAGGTACCCTATGAGTTGGGTATACAACGCCATGATTAGTACCTTGGATAAGCGGAATTTCTTCAGAATATCAGCATCCATGAATTTATCCAGAAATTTCCTTGAAAAGGACCTCTCGAGATCCTCTCCTCCTCCTCCTTTTCTGCATTACTTTAAATTCCAGAAGATTGGATTCAAAGGGCTCCATCCTTTGTGCTATGAAATCTGCCAGCCTCCAGAGACAACTCCAGAGTAGAACCTTGCTGATACCTACTCCAGCGTGTACTTTCCTGCCTATTTTTTTAAACCAATCACTTACCTCTAACCCAGGATCTGACCATTATCATAGTTATCGCAAGCTTGGACCAGTACTTAATTACCACATGCATTTATTTATTTATTTATTTACTTCTGTGAAATTACTTTAATGCCTTTTTATGTGGTATCTAACGAACATTTTTAGTGTTTGCGCTAAATACCGCATACGAACAATAGTGAATTGACATTTTCATTTTCGCATGCATTAGGTGGTCATGTGACCATCATAACACATGTGATAACCTTTAGTGAATTGTGCCCAATATGCCAATTGACTTCTGTTGAACAGGAAGGGCCACACACACACACACACATCAAAATTCGACCACTGCCTGCTGAACTGGCCAAATTTTGATCTGTGCTCACCCACCTTTACAAAGGCCTGCTAAGGGAAATGGAAGTTAGATAACCTGCTGTCAACGAAAGGCTCGTACACACGCTTAGATTTTCGTAGGACTGAACGTCCATTTTTTGTGACATGCTAGTCTCATGTGGAAAGTGAAGAGGTTACTCACAATATGAAAATTTTCGTACGACAAAATACAACGTCAAAAGTGACGTAATGTGTTGAATAGTTTTGTATGTGTTCTTCCGTTTCTGAGCATGTGTAGTCATGCTCTTATGATTTTATTCATACGTAAACTGTACTAATGAAATAAAAATTGGACGTTGATTTCACATCCGACAAAAATTTCATAGTCTGCATATCCAGCTTTTGTCTGAGTAAAAAGTGAAATTGGCTGTCGAAAGCACCGTACTAACGATCTGAAAATCAGCAGGCAGCTCGTCGTACACATTTTTCCATCTGATTTTCGTATCGCGTTTACGAGCTTTTAGTCACTGACTAATTTATAGATTAAATTAGGTTTTAAGTGAATTAATGATGTAGGTTATAGGTCGGACTTGATGGACTTGTGTCTTTTGTCAACCTCACCTACTATGTACTATGTAATGAGGCTGATTTGCTAAAGTAGTTGAGAATTTTTACTTAAAAAATTATGTGAATATTCACTTCAAATATTCCAACAAGTATAAAACAAATTCATGCCCTTTATGAATATCTAATCAAGTGCCGATAAGTAAACATGAATTTACTTTTCAAATGGTTGGATAATTGAACTAAATATTCATGCAATTTATAGAGTAAAGATTCTCAGCTCCTTTTATCAAATAAGCCTTTAGCCTTTCTTAAATAAGCCTAAATGTCTTTTCACACATATTTTTAATCATAGAGAGTTAATCAGAGTAGATATTAGAAAAACATGTATATCTAATGACAACACGTAAAATGCTCTCAATAGAGAAATATCTTTGTATCTAATTTCTGTTTCACTTTCATTCAGATTAAAGTGTATCTAAACCCCAAATTGTATATGTTGCTATTAACAAGACTTTCATGTAATTCTTGCATAAATTTTTTCCAGGCTATATTTTTTCCTTTTTTACTTTGTGATATATATTTTGAATGGTGCAACTATCCTTTGTTTTAATTGATCATCCCAGTCATTAGCATTTTAATACTGGGAGGGGATATACAGTATTGGGAAGGATCCTTAAACTAAACAGTATGATAATTGGCTCAATAGATACCAAAAACAACTTAAAAAAGGATGTCATTGTGAATGGAAATGCTTAGAAATGTTTTGGTCTTTTCCAAAGATTATTGTTTTATCTGAACACTTGTACATAAATATGTATGGCTTCTTAAAAAACATTGAGATATATGACCCATCCTGTACCCAATTAAGTTGCCCTATGTGAAATTTGTGTCAAACAAAGTGTCAAACAAATTCATGCCCATTCTGAATATCTAATCCAGTGCCGATAAAATAGGTAAACATGAATTTGCTTTTCAAATGATTGAATAATTTAAGTGAATATGGATGTAATTTATAAAGTAAAGATTCTCAGCTCCTTTAGCAAATAAGCCAAAGCCCCATACAGCATGATGAGATTTTCTGCAGATTTTTGTCTTCAGATTTCCCAAAACCATGTAGTGCAATGTCCTGTCTGATTGCATACAAATTAAAACTCTTAAGGTTTGACCGCATAATATATGGTTTTGGTAAATCTGAAGACAAAAATCTGCAGAGAATCTAATAGTGTATATGGGGTCTAAGGCTCCATGCACACTAGCATTTTTGTAAGCTCCTAGAAGCTAAATAGTGTTATCCCATGTGTCCATGCACACTAATTTAGGCTATTACCATTTTTTGAGCTTCAGCTTCTAGGAGCAGGAAAAAAATTGTTTTTGTAGAGTTTCTTTGAGCGTTTTCCAGCAGAAATGCTCCTAACTGCTTCTATAAGCTCCTAACTGCTTCTAAAAGCTAGTAAAATGCCACTAAGGCTCCATGCACACTGAGCTTAAAAAAAGTCTGTTCTCTTGCCAGTAAAATTGCTCATATAGAGCATTTTTGTACAAAGTTTAGATGAGTTTTGAGGAGTTTTATGGGTTTTTTTGCCATTAAACTCCAATCAGAAACACAAACCAGAAGTTATTTTCTTCCTGCCTCTTATGCCGCGTACACACAATCAGAAATTCCAAAAACAAAACCGTGGATTTTTTTCCGACGGAATTTTGGCTCAAACTTGTGTTGCATACACACGGTCACACAAATGCTGTCGGATATTCTGACCGTCAAGAACGCGGTGACGTACAACATGTACAACGAGCCGAGAAAAATGAAGTTCAATAGGCAGTGCGGCTCTTCTGCTTGATTCAAAGCATGCATGTTTTTTTGTGCGTCGGAATTCCATACAGACGATCGGAATTTCCGACAAGAACTTTTCTTGTCATAAAAATTGAGAACCAGCTCTCAAACTTTTGCTGTTTGAAATTCCGACAGAAAAAGTTCGATGTAGCCTACACACGGTCGGAATTTCTGACCAAAAGCTCACATCGAATTTTTCTTGTCGAAATTTCCTATCATGTGTACGTGGCATCAGGCTCCATGCACACTGGGCTTTAAAAAATGCCTGTTCTCTCTGGAGTAAAATGTGCTCATATAGAGCATTTTTTGTACAAAGTTTAGACGAGTTTAGGGGAGTTTTACATTCTTTCTGCCTCCAAGCTCCAATCAGAAATGCGAATGAGAAAGTTTTTTTTTCTGCCTCTAAACGTTAAACTCAAAATATGCCTCTGCATGGACATATAGGATAACATTAAGCTGCTTCCACAGGCAAAACACAAAACTCCTGTAGAAGCAGCGTTTTTTAAATCCAGTTTGCATGGATCCTAACAGCTTTTTTTTTTTTTAAATCTTCATGTACAGCAAAAATGCTAATGCTCCTAACTGCTCCTAAAGCTTCTAAATGCTCCTAAAATCTACTAAAATGCTACTAGAATCTGGCATAAAAATGCTACACTGAGGCTGGGTTCACACTTGTGCGACACGACATCTGTCCTACTTTGGATCCGACTTTGCCCTGCGACATGAGGCCGACATATGTCCGACTTTCAATGAACGGGGATCCGACTTGGATCCCCGCCAATATCAGGCACTGTGTTTGGTATGAATCTTGAGGGGGAACTCCAGGCCAAATTTTAAATTAAAAAAATGGCGTGAGTTCCCCTCCAGAGGCATACCAGGCCCTTGGGTCTGGTCTGGATTTGAAGGGGCGCCCCTACGCCGAAAAAATGGCGTGGAGGTACCCCCAAAATCCAAACCAGACCCTTATCAGAGCACACAACCTGACCGGCCGCAGGGGAAGAGGGCCCCTCCCTCCTGAACCGTACCAGGCCGCATGCCCTCAACATGGGGGGTTTGGTGCTCTGGGGCAGGGGGGCGACCTGTGGCCCCCCCACCCCAGAGCACCCTGCCCCCATGTTGATGAGGACAGGGCCTCTTCCCGACAACCCTGGCCGTTGGTTGTCGGGGTCTGCGGGCGGGGGGCTTATCGGAATCTGGGAGCCCCCTTCAATAAGGGAGCCCCCGGATCCCGGCCCCCCACCCTATGTGAATGAGTATGGGGTACATTGTACCCCTACCCATTCACCTGGTGGAAAAAAATTGCAATAAAAAAACACTACACAGGTTTTCAAAGTAATTTATTACACAGCTCCGGGGGTCTTCTTCCAACTCCGGCACTCTTCTTCCGACTTCCGGGGGTCTTTTTCCGACTTCGAGGGTCTCCGGTGTCGTCTCCCGCTCTCCGGTTCTTTCTTCCGCCGGGCCTCCGCTAACTTCTTTTTAGCTCTTTTGCTAACAGAGACCCGGTCTTCCCGTTGTCTCGTCCGCCTCTCCGTTGTCCTTCTGCCGGCCCCTCCACTAACTTCTTTTTAGCTCTTTCGCTAGTGGAGGGGTAGGTCTTCCCTTCGGCGTCTTCTTCCCTCTTCTCCTCCTCGATGTTGACGCGTCGCTTCCTCCCACTGTAATACTGGCTCTCCGCTCCGCTCCGCATTAATATAGGCTTCTCATGACGTCACAGTCACATGTTCCCATGACGTCACAGTCACATGCTCCGGGGCCATGTGCCCTGGAACATGTGACTGTGACGTCATGAGAAGCCTATATTAATGCGGAGCGGAGAGCCAGTATTACAGCGGGAGGAAGCGACGCGTCAACATCGAGAAGGAGAAGAGGGAAGAAGACGCCGACGGCGACGACGGGAAGCCCGGCCCCTCCACTAGCGAAAGAGCTACCAAGAAGTTAGTGGAGGGGCCGGCAGAAGGACAACGGAGAGCCGGACGAGACAACGGGAAGACCGGGCCTCTGTTAGCAAGAGAGCTAAAAAGAAGTTAGCGGAGGCCCGGCGGAAGAAAGAACCGGAGAGCAAGAGACGACACCGGAGACCCCCGAAGTCGGAAAAGACCCCCCGAAGTCGGAAGAAGACCCCCGGAGCTGTGCAATAAATTACTTTGAAAACCTGTGTAGTGTTTTTTTATTGCAATTTTTTTCCACCAGGTGAATGGGTAGGGGTACGATGTACCCCATACTCATTCACATAGGGTGGGGGGGCCGGGATCCGGGGGCTCCCTTATTGAAGGGGGCTCCCGGATTCCGATAAGCCCCCCGCCCGCAGACCCCGACAACCAACGGCCAGGGTTGTCGGGAAGAGGCCCTGTCCTCATCAACATGGGGGCAGGGTGCTCTGGGGTGGGGGGGCCGCAGGTTGCCCCCCTGCCCCAGAGCACCAAACCCCCCATGTTGAGGGCATGCGGCCTGGTACGGTTCAGGAGGGAGGGGGGGGCGCTCTCTCGTCCCCCCCTCTTCCCCTGCGGCCTGCCAGGTTGTGTGCTCGGATAAGGGTCTGGTTTGGATTTTGGGGGGACCCCCACGCCGTTTTTTTCGGCGTAGGGGCGCCTGTTCAAATCCAGACCAGACCCAAGGGCCTGGTATGCCTCTGGAGGGGGAACCCACGCCGGTTTTTTATTTAAAATTTGGCCTGGAGTTCCCCTTCAAGAGCAGTACAACATAAGTCGCATGCCAAAGTCGGACCATGCAAGACTGCGGTCCGACTTTGATCCGACTTCAATGATAGTCAATGGGCTGAAGTCGGATCAAAGTCGGACCAAATTAGTACAGGGAGCATTTTCAAAGTCGGACCGACATGTGTCGGACCAGTTAAGACGGCTCCCATAGGGAAACATTGATTTTCACACGTCATGCGACATGAGCTCCCAATGTCGGAGCGTTTGTCGCCCCAGTGTGAACCAGGCCTGAACCCCTACAGCGCCACCTAGAGGTTAACCCCTTCACTGACAGTGTCATTTTCACAGTAATCAGTGCATTTTTATAGCACTGATCGCTGTAAAAATGACAATGGTCCCAAAAATGTGTCAAAAGTGTCCAATGTGTCCGCCATAATGTCGCAGTCATGATAAAAATCGCTGATCGCCACCATTACTAGTAAAAAAATATATATATTAATAAAAATGCCATAAAACTACCCCCTATTTTGTAGACACTATAACTTTTGCGCAAACCAATCGATAAACGCTTATTGCAATTTTTTTTACCAAAAATATGTAGAATACGTATCGGCCTAAACTGAGGAAAAAAAAGTTTTTTTATTTTTTTTTGGGATATTTATTTTAGCAAAAAGTAAAAAATATTGCATTTTTTTCAAAATTTTCGCTCTATTTTTGTTTATAGCGCAAAAAAAAACGGGAGATGTGATCAAATACCACCAAAATAAAGCTCTATTTGTGGGGAAAAAAGTACGTGAATTTTGTCTGGGAGTCACGTCGCACGACCGTGCAATTGTCAGTTAAAGTAACGCAGTGCTGAATCGCAAAAAGTGGCCTGGTCTTTGACCAGCAAAATGGTCCGGGGCTGAAGTGGTTAAACAGATTTGTAATATCACCAACAGACTGAGATGTATAGCTATACAACTTTACAGATTTTTAGATTAATAAGTAAAAGTGTACACTATAGTTTTTATTATGGTGACCATAGCGGGTTGTTATTTATAGTAATGACTAGACATGATGAGTACTTACGATCCAATTGTCATTAAATCATAAAAGTTTAGTTTTTATTCGAAGTATAATTAAAAGCAAATCTTTTTTTGTTTGTTTTAGAGTGGAGATGGATGGAAAAACTGTTTTAGTGCAGTCTGTGCACCTGTTAGGGAAATTCACTCTCTCTTTTTGTCCTGTTTACCATTATCATTGAAAGTAAAAGTAAAAGGAACCCCACATTTTGGGCTGTCCTTAGAAAAGTAATAAAGGGACATTTTCAAATGGGCACACAAGTTCTGGTGACCTGTGCATACCCAAGGAATTCATTTAATTAGCAGGGATTTTCTCAAATTTCCGACAAACATGGCAAAAAATAAACGGACAGAGGTTATAACCCTCCCTTCCACCAAGTCAACAGGTTTTCAGTTACCTTTATATGTTACAGTGCTACAGCAAGAAAACTGGGGGACTGATCTATAAACCTCCAGTTATGTCTAAAGCTAAGTATATTCACTTAGGTTTTTTTTGTTCATCTTGTGGGTTAAATGAAAAAAGAATGAATAGATTCTCCCTTCCACATAAGAAAGGCGAATGGAGGAATCTGCATCACTGCAACATTGTATTCTGACAGTGGGGCTCTGCACTGTGAGAATACACTGATCAGCACCTGCAGCCACTGATCACCAAAAGTTTTACAGCTTGGCCGTTCAACAAAAGTTAATGGGCACAATTCATTAAGCGATATTTTGCCACATCCGAGTATGCGGTAAAATAACTCACAGTGTTTTTAAAAAAACTGTGTAATTCACAAAGAAACTCTCCTTAAAATCATATAGTGTGTTGAAGATACTAAAGCGCTAAAATGTAATCCAAACAAATCCAACAAACAAAAGATGAATAAATGGTGACGGCTGCGATCATTCAAAAGGAAATTCTGTGACCTTAAATGTGCTAATGAAAAATACAATGATGCGCTATACACCAACCTTCTGCATTACACAGTGATTAACCTCAAAAACAAAGTGCTGCGTGACAATATAAAGTGCAGCGTGACAATATAAAGTGCTGCATGCTGAACATTGCAGAAGGTTGGTGTATAGCGCATCATTGTATTTTACATTCTCCTTAAAATCATGTGTTATATTTCCGAATTCTGCCTCAAATACCGCATGAAACCGTGCGGTAAGTTATCGCAAGGATCTCACTTGTGCAAGTGTAAAAGTGTAAGGCAGCCAACAATTTAATCATGGCTGGTATGGCATGGCTGCTCTCGGTTGGGGGCTCAAGGTACCCTATGAGTTGGGTATACAGCACCATGATTAGTACCTTGGATAAGCGGAACTTCTTTAGGATATCAGCATCCATGAATTTATCCAGAAATTTCCTTGAAAAGGACCACTCGAGATCCTCTCCTCCTCCTCCTTTTCTGCATTACTTTAAATTCCAAAAGATTGGATTCAAAGGGCTCCATCCTCTGTGCTAGGAAATCTGCCAGCCTCCAGAGACAACTCCAGAGTAGAACCTTGCTGATACCTACTCCAGCGTGTACTTTCCTGCCTATTTTTTTAAAACAATCACTTACCTCTAACCCAGGATCTGACCATTATCATAGTTATTGCAAGCTTGGACCAGTACTTAATTACCACATGCATTTATTTATTTATTTATTTACTTCTGTTAATTGACTTTAATGCCTTTTTATGCGGTATCTAATGAACATTTTTAGTGTTTGCGCTAAATACCGCATACGAACAATAGTGAATTGACATTTTCATTTTCGCATGCATTAGGTGGTCATGTGACCATCATAACGCATGTGATAACCTTTAGTGAATTGTGCCCAATATGCCAATCGACTTCTGTTGAACAGGAAGGGCCACACACACACACACACATCAAAATTCGACCGCTGCCTGCTGAACTGGCCAAATTTTGATCTGTGCGCACCCACCTTTACAAAGGCCTGCTGAGGAAATGGAAGTTAGATAACCTGCTGTCAACGAAAGGCTCGTACACACGCTTAGATTTTCGTAGGACTGAATGTCCATTTTTTGTGACATGCTAGTCTCATGTCGAAAGTGAAGAGGTTACTCGCAATATGAAAAATTTTCGTACGACAAAATACAACGTCAAAAGTGACGTAATGTGTTGAATAGTTTTGTATGTGTTCTTCCGTTTCTGAGCATGTGTAGTCATGCTCTTATGATTTTTTTCATACGTAAACTGTACTAATGAAATAAAAATTGGACGTTGATTTCACATCCGACAAAAATTTCATAGTCTGCATATCCAGCTTTTGTCTGAGTAAAAAGTGAAATTGGCTGTCGAAAGCACCGTACTAACGATCTGAAAATCAGCAGGCAGCTCGTCGTACAAATTTTTCCATCTGATTTTCGTATCGCGTTTACGAGCTTTTAGTCACTGACTAATTTATAGATTAAATTAGGTTTTAAGTGAATTAATGATATAGGTTATAGGTCGGACTTGATGAGTACTCATTCCAGTTTCTCTAGAGCAGTGGTCAGGAGTTGATGACCACTGCTCTAGAGAAACTGGAATGAGTGAAGGGAATATCATCACATTGTGAACCTGGAACACCACCACACGCCGGTACAGCCAGCCCAGGGACGCACAGGAACCCCAGGACCAGGAGAGACACATCACACCATCCCAAGCCATAGAACCACTCACCTATATGCTGTGTACCCCTGTAGGGGTTTCATCTTCTGGTGAGTAGGGTATCTTGAGGGGGAGCACAAGTGTCACCTGGATTGAGCTAAATGAATGGACTCACACAAAAGTCACCTGTTGAATTGTTCCTGATTGGATATTTTTCAAACTGTTGGGACAAAATACATACCTTATTGTATGAATGATCTGGATCTCCAAACACACTTGTGTGGTGGACTCTTGAATTCTCACATTTTTTCACTTAATTGTTTATTTTGTTTATTTAATTGTTTAACACTGGGAATGATTATTCTTTTCTTCACTTGATTTTTTATGCACCACAACAGTTTACTATACTATATACCATTGATTTGTCTAATTAAGCACGGGGGTCTCTTACCCCTTTTTTTCTGTAACCACTTCGCGCCCGGGCCAATACGAAAAGACGGCCGCATTGCGGCGCTCAATTGCCGGGAGGGCGTCCATGGACGTCCTCCTGTTTACTTCCGCAATGCGCGCCCCTGGCGGCGCGCATCGCGCAAGAGCTGTGCCCGCCGTGTCACGCGGGTGCCGATGCGCGTGCCTGGCGGCCACGATGTCCGCCAGGTACCTGCGATTGGCTGTCACAGAGCCAGAGACGTGGATCTCTGTGTGTAAACACAGAGATCCACGTCCTGTCAGGGAGAGGAGACGGATGGTGTGTCCCTTGTACATAGGGACACACCATTGGTCACCTCCCCCAGTCAGTCCCCTCCCCCCACAGTTACATTCACCTAGCAGGGAACATATTAACCCCTTGATCGCCCCCTAGTGTTAACATCTTCCCTTCCAGTCACATTTATACAGTAATCAGTGCATATTTATAGCACTGTTCGCTGTATAAATGTGAATGGTCCCAAAAATGTGTCAAAAATGTCTGATGTGTCCGCCATAATATCGCAGTCACAATAAAAAATCGCAGATCGCCGCCATTACTAGTAAAAAAAAAAAAAAATCATAATTCTATCCCCTATTTTGTAGGCGCTATAACTTTTGCGCAAACCAATCACTATTCACTTATTGCGATTTTTTTACCTAAAATATGTAGAAGAATACGTATCAGCCTAAACTGAGAAAAAAAATAGTTTTTTAAAAAGAATGGGATTTCTTTTTCGTACATCACGGGACACAGAGCGACTTAGTCATTACTAATGGGTTATATAGATTACCTTCAGGTGTTGGCACTGGCCAATTCCAAACCGGAAGTACCCTCCCCTATATAAGCCCCTCCCACCCGGGAGCACCTCAGTTTTTTGCCAGTGTCTAAGGTGTTGGCCAAAGAGTAACGTGTTTTCACTGGGCTTGCGTACAGGTTCTTTTGGGCCTTAGTAAGCTGTTCCGGATCCCACCAAAAAAGCTTCATAGCTAAACGGTCGGTACCCGGGCCTTGCAGCAGAAGAGCAAGGTTTTGCCTGTAATGCTTCTCTTAGGAGGGCTGGACCCTGGGATCCAGAGCTCTGGTCATACCCACGACCAAGATGTTGTCTGTGCAGGGTGCTATACAGGTCCAGGGGAGTGGAATCCTTGGGAACCCGGTCCCTGAAGGTTTAATTACAATGCCTGCCGTGATAGGTGAAGTTTGGACTTCTGTGGACCAAACAAAGTCCTGCGGCGGGGATCAGGTAAGTGGGGGCCCCCAGGAACTTGGTTCTATTGGGGGACCCCCAAGCCTAATTTGTCTTTCTGTCTGTTACCTAACGGTATTCCCGCTAAATATCTGTGTTTGCCTGTAACTACTGAAAATGTAAAATTTTAATAGTAGTCAAGAAAAAAAAAAAAAGGGACCGCGGTACCTGTGTTAAACCACTAGAGGCCGCTGTAGTCCATTTTTCTTGTCATGTGGATCTTTGGTTTTCTCAAGTCAAAAGATCCAGGCAGCTGGTAAGTTTCTCTGTGGGAATCCACTTCCTCTGCCCTGTTGCTGCGCTCATCCACCGCACAGGCCCTCCGGCAAAAAGGGCCCTGGCTCCTAGTCCCCTGTTTGATTTCGAAAAGGGCGCCAATGGCGCACGGGCGCGCGCGCGGGCGCGTGCACGCGCCTCCTATGAAAAAAAGGGGCGGGGCGGGTGGATGACGCTCGATGCGCGCCGCGGCGCTTCTGCGCATGTGCGGGCGTCCCAGCATAGTTAAAAGACACAGTACAAGTGTCAGCTGGATGCAAACAGAGCTAGCAACAAACAGTGGCACACAGAGGCGGTTGATGCAGGCATCCCCATAGAAAGGCACTTTAGTGGACACCAGCTGGTATATAGCAGCACCTGTGTTAGATTATTACCAGCAAAATTGGTGTATGACGACGGGAATACCTCAGCTTTGTGCTTAAAGGATATGTCGTCCAGACGCTCCGGAAATAGATCTTCCAGGAAGCCAAAGGGGTCTCCATCGGGCTCTGAGGATATTGGGCATGCTTGTACTGCACCAATCTCCCCTGAGAATTCAGAGGTCAGTAGCCGTAGAAACCCCGCAGGAATGCCTGGTGCTGCGGCTGTCCCCAGTCCACCTGCTCCTGTATATATAACAGAGGAGGTTTTATCCTCAACTCTGGGAGGATTGGAAGAGAGATTAACAGCATTGATCGCTGCTTCCCTGTCTCAGGAAAAGCGCGTCCGATCTCCGTCTCCTCCTTCAGAGTGCCTGTTAGTGGAGGAACAGCCCCACACAGAGATCGACCTACCTGAAGGGGATCAGGATGAGGTTGATTCAGTTATGGAGGAATCAACAGTGGAAGAACCTTTCTCAGCATCTCAGGCTGAAAGATTATGGGTTCAGTCTCTGACTAATATGGTCCGATCAGCATTTAAAATGCCTCTGGCGGAACCACCATCCACTACGGTTTCCTCGCTGGGGTCGCTAAAAGCTCCCCAGGCTGTCTGTTCCTTCCCAATCCACCCTTTATTAGAAGGGCTTATTTACCAGGATTGGGAGCATCCTGATAAAATATTTGCTCCCCCCAAGAGATTTCCGGTGATCTATCCCATGGAGGATAAGTTCATAAAAAAATGGAGGGTCCCTACAGTGGACGCAGCCATCTCTTCTGTTAACAAATCACTGACATGTCCAGTAGATAATGTTCCAATGTCAAAGACCCAATAGATAAAAAATTGGAGTCTTTACTAAAATCTGCTTTCTCTACAGCAAGCATGGTGACACAACCTGCGGTAGCAGCGATTGGAGTCTGCCAAGCAGTGAAAAATCAGTTGAAACAAGTCTTAAGGGACTTACCAGATCAGCAGGCTCTTGCCCTAGCTGACCTGCCTAGAGCCTTGTGTTTTGCGGTGGACGCCATAAAGGATACAATCCAACAGGCCTCCCGCTTTACGCTGTCTATAGTACATATGCGTAGGCTTCTGTGGCTCAAAAACTGGTCTGCTGAAGCTCCCTGTGAAAAACTGCTGGTTAGCTTCCCATTTCATGGAGAACGCTTATTTGGAGAAGATCTGGACAAATATATCCAGAAAATTTCTGCCGGTAAAAGTTCACTCTTACCGGTTAAGAACAAGGGTAGAAGTCCTTCTTTTAAGAGGCCTACTTCTCCAGTCCCTGGCACATCGGCTGTGAAACAGTTCCGACGGCCTCCGCGGTCAAATCCAGGGGGCAGAAATCAGGGACAATCACAGGGTATCAAGAAACCCTGGGTCAAGAGAGGTACAAAACCTCCCCCTAAGTCATGAAGGGTTGCCCCCACTCAGTCGGGTGAGGGGAAGACTTCAGTTGTTCACAGAGACCTGGCGGGACACCATCAGAGATGGGTGATCCCCGCAGTAAGTCTGGGATACAGGCTGGAGTTAAAAGACATTCCTCCTGCCCATTTTATAAGGTCAAACGTGCCAAGCGATCCCCAGAAGAGTGGATCCCTCCTTCTGGCACTAGAGCAACTATTGCCCCAAGGGTAATCATGAAGGTTCCCTTGAAAGAAAACGGGTTCGGGTTTTACTCGAACCTTGTCACAGTCCCCAAACCAAATGGGGACATGAGGCCCATATTGAATATAAAAGGGCTAAACAAGTTCCTACATATCAGGATTTTTTTTCGGATGGAGTCGATCCGATCGGTGGCCACCGCCCTACAAGGGCAGGAATGGTTAGCCTCGATCGACATAAGGGATGCTTATTTGCATATTCCCATCTGTCCGGCCCACCAGAAATTTCTACGCCTTGCAGTAGAAGGGCGCCATTTTCAGTTCAGAGCCTTACCTTTCGGTCTGGCCACGGCACCACGAGTGTTCACAAAAATTCTGGCCCTACGATTGGCCAAACTAGGAACACAAGGTGTAACGATAATGGCATATCTAGACGACTTGTTGCTGATAGGCCACTCAGTGAAAAAAACTAGAAGTGGTCGTTCACAAGATAATCAAGTATCTGGAATCTCACGGTTGCATTATCAACCGAGACAAGTCAGCCCTAAAACCAGTCAAAAGCCTGGAATACTTGGGGGCTAAGACTGGATTCAAATCAGAGAAAGATTTTCTTACCTCCAGAGAAGGTGTCGTCTTTGAAAGATTTGACCCACTTAGTGGGTACAAAAAAGAAAAACCATCCATACGCCTGTGTATAAGGCTGCTGGGAAAAATGGTGGCTTCATTCGAAGCGGTACCCTACGGTCAATTCCATTCAAGGAACTTGCAGAGGGCCATACTGGCAGCCTGGAACAAAAAAGTTCAGGCTTTAGACTTACCAATGTCCCTGTCCCCTTCCGTTCGCAAGAGCCTCCATTGGTGGTTGGTGCCCCAGAATCTGGGAAGGGAAACCCTTCAGTCCGGTTTCTTGGAAGGTGGTCACTACAGTTGCCAGCCTCATAGGCTGGGGGGCAGTACTGGAGCAATGGTCTCTCCAGGGCAAGTGGTCAGAAGCAGAGAAGGCCCTGCCCACCAATCTCTTAGAGATACGAGCAGCCCGGTATGCCCTAGTAGCATGGACATCCAAACTCCAAGGGTCACCTGTCAGAATTCAATCAGACAATGCCACAGCAGTGGCATATATCAATCTCCAGGGTGGCACCAGGAGTCGTGCAGCCCAGAGGGAAGTGAAATGCATCCTGGAATGGGCAGAAAGGTATGTCACAGCCATATCCGCGGTTTTCATCCCAGGAGTGGAAAATTGGAGAGCGGACTTTTTTAAGTCGCCAGCAATTATGCCCGGGGGAATGGTCTCTTCACCCCGAGGTTTTCCAGGCAATATGCCAGCGGTGGGGAACACCGGATGTAGATCTGCTAGCATCCAGATTCAACGCAAAGGTGGACAGATTTGTGTCTCGCACAAAGGATCCCCTAGCTTGCGGTTCGGATGCCCTAGTGTTCCCTTGGGATCGGTTCAAGCTGATATATGCATTCCCACCGCGATTAATCCGCAGAATCAGGGTAGAAAAGAAACCAGTGATTCTGGTGGCTCCAGCGTGGCCCCGAAGGGCATGGTACGCGGAGATTGTAAAAATGTCAGTGGGAAGTCCTTGGACCCTCCCACATCGTCCGGACCTGCTTTTGCAAGGACCGATATACTACCCTTCCTTACCAGCCCTAGGTTGACGGCCTGGCTATAGAAGCCCACATTCTAAAAAAGAGAGGGCTCTCTAATCCTGTGGTATCTACCATGATCAATGCCAGGAAGCCGGTATCCAGGCAGATCTATTATAGGATCTAGAAGGCGTACATCACGTGGGGTGAGGCCAGGAAATGGCATCCACGTAAGTACGTAATAGGTAGGATTCTGGACTTCCTACAGTGGGCTGTACATAGGAAGCTTGCCTTGAGTACTATCAAGGGTCAGACGGCCTTGTCAATATTTTTTTTTTCCAAAGGCCCTTGGCTTTGCATTCATTAATCAAAGCTTTCATACAAGGAGTGATGCGTATTAGCCCTCCGGTTAGTATTCCCATATGTCCATGGGACTTAAACCTGGTTCTGTCGGTTCTACAGAAACAACCATTTGAACCATTGCGGCACATTTTCTTGGTTCTTTTCACCAGGAAATTGATTTTCTTAGTAGCCATTTGTTCGGCTAAAAGAGTATCGGAATTAGCCGCCTTGTCCTGTAAGGAGCCATATCTGGTTATCCATAAGGACAGAGTAGTATTACGTCCTCATCCAGCCTTCTTCCTAAGGTGGTATCGAGGTTCCATTTGAACCAAGATGTGGTTCTTCCTTCCTTTTTCCCCAAACCTAGTTCGGTAGAGGAAAAGTTATTGCATTCTTTGGATGTAGTAAGAGCAGTTAAAGCTTATCTTAAAGCCACTGCTCAGATTCGTAGAACGGATACTTTGTTTGTTCTGCCGGAAGGCCCCAGAAAGGGTCAGGCAGCATCAAAAATCTACTTTAGCCAAGTGGATTCGACAGGTCATAATACAAGCCTATGGCTTGAAAAGGAGACCGCCTCCGTTCAAAGTTAGGGCGCACTCCACAAGAGCAGTTGGAACTTCATGGGCAGTGCATCACCAAGCCTCCCTGGCTCAAGTACTGTAAGGCCACAACATGGTCCTTAGTACACACGTTTACTAGATTCTACCAGGTAGACGTCAGAAGTCAGGAGGATGTCGCCTTTGGGCGCAGTGTGTTGCAGGCCGCAAAAGAGCCTCATGCCTGATGGCGCCCAGCTTATGTATCCCTCCCCTCATTTGGCATTGCTTTGGAACGTCCCATTAGTAATGACTAAGTCGCTCTGTGTCCCGTGATGTACGAAAAAGAAAAAGGGATTTTTATAACAGCTTACCTGTAAAATCCTTTTCTTGGAGTACATCACGGGACACAGAGCTCCCACCCCTCTTTTTGGGACACTTATTGCTTGGCTACAAAACTGAGGTGCTCCCGGGTGGGAGGGGCTTATATAGGGGAGGGTACTTCCGGTTTGGAATTGGCCAGTGCCAACACCTGAAGGTAATCTATATAACCCATTAGTAATGACTAAGTCGCTCTGTGTCCCGTGATGTACTCCAAGAAAAGGATTTTACAGGTAAGCTGTTATAAAAATCCCTTTATTTATTATAGCAAAAAATAAAAGATATTGTGTTTTATTCAAAATTGTCGCTTTTTTTTTGTTTATAGAGCAAAAAATAAAAACCGCAGAAATGATCAAATACCACCAAAAGAAAGCTCTATTTATGGGAAAAAAAGGACATCAATTTTGTTTGGGAGCCACGTTGCCTGACTGCGCAATTGTCATTCAAAGCCTGACAGTGCCGAAAGCTGAAATTTCGCCTGGGCAGGAAGGGGGTTATGTGCCCAGTAAGCAAGTGGTTAATAATGCTTAAAGTGAAACAATAAAAGTGAAATATTCCTTAAATTTTTTTACCTGGTGGGTGTGTATAGTATGCCTGTGAAGTAGCGCAGGTTTCCCGTGCTTAGAACTGTCCCTGCACAAAATGTCATTTCTAAAGGAAAAAAAGTCATTTAAAACTACTCGCGGCTGTAATGAATTGTCGGGTCCCGGCAATACAGAGAAAAGTCATTAAAAGTCATTGAAATATAGAAGAAAAATGTGTGGGGGTCCCCCAAAATTCCATTAACAGGCCCTTCAGGTCTGGTATGGATTTTAAGGGGAGCCCCGAACCAGAATAAAAAAAAAATATATTTTTTTTTAATAAAGAATTTTCACAACGGTGTCTGTGTGGATTTTAAATTTTTTGACACTTTCTTTTGTGAAATGGTAGGGGTACAATGTACCCTGTTACCAATTCACATGGGGGGCCGGAATCTGGGGGTCCCCTTTGTTAAAGGGGGCTTCCAGATTCCGATAAGCAGACCCCCACAACCACTGGGAAAGGGTTGTGGGAATGAGGCCCTTGTCCCTATCAAAATGGGGACATCCCCCCCATGTTGAGGGCATGTGGCCTGGTACGGTTCAGGAGGAGGGTGCTCTCTCGTTCCCCCCTCTTTTCCTGCGGCCTGCCAGGTTGTGTGCTCGGATAAGGGTCTGGTATGGATTTTTGGGGAGACCCCACTCCATTTTTTTTTTAATTCTGTTGCAGGGTTCCCCTTAAAATCCATACCAGACCTGAAGGGTCTGGTATGGATTTTTGGGGGACCCCTACGCCATTTTATTTTCTTTTATTTTGGCGCGGAGTTCCCCTTTATATCCATACTAGACCTGAAGGGCCTGTTAATGGAATTTTGGGGGACCCCCACGCATTTTTTTTTATTATTTTTCAATGACTTTCAATTTCTTTTCTCTGTATTGCCGGGACCGACAATTCTTTACAGCCGCGAGTAGGTTTAAATGACTTTGCATGGTAGCCAATCAGCTTCTAACTTCAGTTTGTTCAATTAAAGGGGTTGTAAACCTTCGTGTTTTTTCACCTTAATGCATCCTATGCATTAAGGTGAAAAAACACCTTGCAGTCACCGGCCCCCATGAGCCCCCATTTTACTTATCTGAGCCCCGAATCTCCGTGGGCGCGATCCCGCGTTGCTTTCCCCCAGCTCTTGTCAGCTCTTCATTGGATGATTGATAGCAGTGCAGCCATTGGCTCCCGCTGCTGTCAATCAAATCAATGACACGGCTGGCCGGGGGGCGGGGCCGAGTCATACACTTGGCGGCTATGGCCGCCGAGTGTATCACACGGGAGCAAGCCCACAAGGTAACCCCCTCGGGAGAGAGCTTCCCAGAGGAGGTAAGATCTTGCGGGGAGGAGCAACTGAGCAAATTTCAGTGTTTTTGATTTGATTACATTATTGGATAATTTTTATTATTATTATATTATTACTTGTTATAATTATTTATAGTTCTTTATTATATTATAATTTGTGATTTTGTGTTTCAAACTTTATCATACCCGGGATGTCTACTACTCTTGTTTGGACAGATTTAAGTGAGTTATTCCTAAGAATTACAGGTCTACAATATAAAACGCCAAATTTCCATGCAAAATAATTGTACCGCTTTCAGCACCTAAAATCTGACAGAATCATACCGCCAGGGAGGTTAAATTGTCACTCTTTTTTTGCTTATAAAATGTTTTTTTTATTGGTCTAAATTCATGAAGAAATTAGATTTTTTTTCTTGGATATGTTTTATAGCAGAACATAAAAATATATAAACATTTTTTAATTGTCAGTCTTTTTTTGTTTATAGCACAAAGAATTAAAAACAACACAGTGGTGATCAAATACCACCAAAAGAAAGCTCTATGTGTGGGGAAAAAATACAAATTTTATTTGGGTACAGCGCTGCATGACCGCACAATTGTCAGGTATAGTTAAGCAGTGCCGTATCGCAAAAAATGACCTGGTCAATAAAGTGGTTGTAAACCCCATTCATGAAAGTTGAAATAAGCACATATATCTGTACTGTTTATGTGTCTCTCTCTCTCTCTCTAAAGCTCTAAGGGGTTGATTTACTAAAGGCAAATCCACTTTGCACTAAAAATGTTTTATGCTTGTACATGTGCATTAGAATAATATGCTTTTAATTAATACAAAATTAAGGAGTCAGTTATATCTTTGAAATTATGAGTCCCTAACATGAGTCCTGTATGCATCAGTACTAGTTTCCTATAGTCTAATTTGCTCTATATATCCCCCCCCCCCCCAAAAAAAAAAAACTTTTGATGTGATTGCAGGTAGTTCAGTTTCAAGAAACATTTATTACAGATTTGGATATGGCTTATCTTCTGTGTAAAGCATTAAAGCTGGATCAAAGATTATTTTCATTTAAAATATATCACATTTAGTAATAAGGCTTCTTTCCAGTGTTGACAGATTTATGGATCTTAGCATTTGGCTTCTATGAAAAATCCTTGTCACATTTTTCACATGGCTTCTCTCCTGTGTGAATTTTCTAGTGTTGAGTAAGATGTTCCCTTTGTATGAAGAATTTGTCACATTTTGAAGATGTAAATGGCCTTTTCTCCCATGTGAATCCTCTGGATTATAGTAAGCTTAGAACTATGTAAGAAGCACTTTCTACAATCTGATCATTTAAATGATTTCTCTCTTGTGTGAATCCTTTTATGTGTATTAAGATTAGAACCTTGTGAGAAGCACTTGCCACATTCTAAACATTTAAATGATTTCTCTCCAGTGTGAATCCTCTGGTGTTTAGTAAGATCAGAACGATGTGCGAAGCACTTGCCACATTCTGAGCATTTAAACGGTTTCTCTCCTGCGTGAATCTTCTGGTGTTGAGTAAGATTACTATTTTCTGAGAAGCACTTGCCACATTCTAAACATTTAAATGATTTCTCTCCAGTGTGAATCATCTGGTGTTTAGTAAGATCAGAACGATGTGCGAAGCACTTGCCACATTCTGAGCATTTAAAAGGTTTCTCTCCTGTGTGAATCCTCTGGTGTTTAGTAAGATCAGAATGTTGTGAGAAGCACTTGCCACATTCTGAGCATTTAAATGGTTTCTCCCCTGTGTGAATCCTCTGGTGTTGAGTAAGATTACTATTTTCTGAGAAGCACTTGCCACATTCTGAACATTTAAACGGTTTTTCTCCTGTGTGAATCTTCTGGTGTCGAGTAAGATGACTATTTTGTGAGAAGCACTTGCCACATTCTGAACATTTAAACGGTTTCTCTCCTGTGTGAATTCTCAGGTGTTTAGCAAGAATATTACTTTGTAAGAAGGACTTTTCACATTCTGAACATTTAAACGGTTTCTCTCCTGTGTGAGTCTTATGGTGTCGAGTAAAATCAGCATGATGTAAGAAGTTCTTGTCACATTCTGAACATTTATATGGCCTCTCTCCAGTGTGAATCCTCAGATGAACATTGAGTTTGGACTTAGAAGTAAATATCTTCTGGCACTCAGAGCACGGATACAAATATTCTCTGCTTTGACTCATCTTGTGTTAATGTCAATCAGTTTAGCTGTGATTTTTCTGTAAAAAACAATAGATGTTCAATTTACAGCTGAGCTTAGTAATTTACCTATATGAAAAATAAGAACAGATGTTTACACAGATGTTATTATTACCAACAGACTGGGAAGTATAGCTATACAACTTTACTGATTTTTAGATTAATAATTAAGCGTGTACACTATAGTCCAAAATCCATTCCAGATCCTTCAACACAAAAAAATATGTGTTGATCATCCCAAAATATATACCAAACCATCATATACACATGCATCCTGGCTGACCATGAAAGGGGGGTACAAGTCTGCACCCCCTCCTGAACCTTCTTCCCTCCAGAGGTCTGAAAAAAATCTGCAGATTTTTTTACAATTGACTTTAGTGACATTGAGGTTCAATATCTCTAAAGTCTAGAACTTTTTGGCCTTTTAGGCCTATGTGACTCATCTTGTGTTAATGACACAATAAGTTTAGCTGCGATTGTTTTCAACAATAGGTGTTTGGTTTATAACTGAGCTTAGAAATTTACCTATATGGAAAAAAAATAGATGTTTAACCACTTAAGGACCGCCGCCTGTATATTTACGCCGGCAGAGTGCCATGGACAGGCATAAGTATGTACAGGTACGTCCCCTTTAAGATGCTGCCGTGTGGTCACGCACGCCATTGGCTAATGTAAACAAGCATCTCCCCGCTCTGCCTAGTGTCAATGACACTGACAATGACACTGATCACCGCTCCGTGTAATCGGAGCGGGGATCAGTGTCATGTCACACACAGACCATCCCCCCTACAGTAAGAAGCAGTAAGAAGCACTCCCTAGGAAACACTTAACCCCTACAGCGCCACCTAGTGGTTAACCCCTTCACTGCCAGTGTCATTTTCACAGTAATCAGTGCATTTTTATAGCACTGATCGCTGTAAAAATTACAATGGTCCCAAAAATGTGTCAAAGGTGTCCGATGTGTCCGCCATAATGTCGCAGTCACGATAAAAATCGCTGATCGCCGCCATTACTAGTAAAAAAATATATATTAATAAAAATGCCATAAAAATGCCTATTTTGTAGACACAATAACTTTTGCGCAAACCAATCAATAAACGCTTATTGCAATTTTTTTTACCAAACATATGTAAAATACGTATCGGCCTAAACTGAGGGAAAAAGTAAAAAATATTGCATTTTTTTCAAAATTGTCGCTGTATTTTTGTTTATAGCGCCAAAAAAAAACGCAGAGGTGATCAAATACCACCAAAAGAAAGCTCTATTTGTGGGGAAAAAAAGGACGTAAATTTTGTCTGGGAGTCACGTCGCATGACCGTGCAATTGTCAGTTAAAGCAACACAGTGCTGAATCGCAAAAAGTGGCCTGGTCTTTGACCAGCAAAATGGTCCAGGGCTGAAGTGGTTAAACAGATTTGTAATATCACCAACAGACTGAGATGTATAGCTATACAACTTTACAGATTTTTAGATTAATAAGTAAAAGTGTACACTATAGTTTATTATTATGGTGACCATAGCGGGTTGTTATTTATAGTAATGACTAGACATGATGAGTACTTATGATCCAATTGTCATTAAATCATAAAAGTTAATTTTTTTGTAGCAGCCTCACCCCTCTCACCCCTTCTCATTCTCGGCTTGTCTGTCTTTGTCTAGGGGTTGTTAGTACCGGGGGGATGGATGAGATACACCACTGCCCATGTCCTCCATAGTGACGAGGTGAAGGCCAGAAAGATCGGGTTTTGTGTAGGTGTCCTAGAGTCAAGTCCTGTACTTCGTCCTTGACTCCCCTTTGCTCCTAGTAACCAGAGTTCCACACACTGAATAGGTCCAACTCAGTTTTATTCTTCTCAGCGAATAAACATACAGCACAGTCAAGTTGGGATCTTTGCAACAGTTCAGTATTAATGGGAGTAGGTTGAGGCACAATCCTTCCAGATATAGCTAACCACTGTGGTGTCACCAGTGGCGAATAGTCACTGCCACTGACTATGTGAAATAGAACATGAAATACCTTTGCTAGCACGGCCCCTGTCAGGGGAAGGATATCCATCCAAGGGAGGTACCGGAGGCCTCTCTGTCACCAGCGATGCTGCGCCGGACTCTCCAGAGAAGTTCTGCTCACCAGTCCACACAAACTCAGATATGGGCACCCAAGGAGTTAGGGCCCCCTCGGATTCCTCCACCCTCGCGGAACTCGGTTGAAGGTACCAAGCCCCAGGCATCCGCCATAGTACCTCACCCCAGGCTAAAGGTGCCTGAGATGGACTCCATCTCCTGCTCTGGCCAGGTCAAGGACACCTGGGCCCGGAACACCGGAACGCCAGCACCCAAGCTGAAGGTGCCTGGGTGCGGCCACGTCCTCCAGACTCTGGACTCTGAACCCCGTGGTCAGGCGGTCCGCCCCTTTTATCCCCTCTCCCTTTGCGTCACAGCGGGTTCCCCGCCCCGCTGTACCAGCGCCAGGGGAGGACAAAAAGGCACAGTCTTGCGGTGTGAGTTCAACTCCGGCCCAAGGCAACAACGCCACCCATAGGCCGCAGAGAACCTCACACCACCAGAGTCCTCCAAGAACCATAAAAGGCTCTCAGATTCCCTAGCAATCAGTGCATCTGGGTTACACTACCACCCAGATGCTTCCCCTAAATTCAAATACCTGCTACATTTTATTCGAAGTATAATTAAAAGAAAAGCTTTTTTTGCTTGTTTTAGAGTGGAGATGGATGGGAAAACTGTTTTAGTGCAGTCTGTGCACCTGTTAGGGAAATTCACACTCTCTTTTTGTCCTGTTTACCATTATGATTGAAAGTAAAAGTAAAAGGAACCCCACATTTTGGGCTGTCCTTAGAAAAGTAATGGAGGGGACATTTTCAAATGGGCACACAAGTTCTGGTGACCTGTGCATACCCAAGGAATTCACTTAATTAGCAGGGATTTTCTCTAATTTCCGACAAACATGGCAAAAAATAAACGGACAGGGGTTATAACCCTCCCTTCCACCAAGTCAACAGGTTTTCAGTTACCTTTATATGTTACAGTGCTACAGCAAGAAAACTGGGGGACTGATCTGTAAACCTCCAGTTATGTCTAAAGCTAAGTATATTCACTTAGGTTTTTTTGGTTCATCTTGTGGGTTAAATGAAAAAAGAATGAATAGATTCTCCCTTCCACATAAGCAAGGCGAATGGAGGAATCCGCATCACTGCAACATTGTATTCTGACAGTGGGGCTCTGCACTGTAATAATACACTGATCAGCACCTGCAGCCACTGATCATCAAAAGTTTTACAGCTTGGCCTTCAACAAAAGTTAATGGGCACAATTCATTAAGCGATATTTTGCCACATCCGAGTATGCGGTAAAATAACGCACAGTGTTTTTAAAAAAACTGTGTAATTCACAAAGTAACTCTCCTTAAAATCATATAGTGTGTTGAAGATACTAAAGCGCTAAAATGTAATCCAAACAAATCCAACAAACAAAAGATGAATAAATGGTGACGGCTGTGATCATTCAAAAGGAAATTCTGTGACCTTAAATGTGCTAATGGAATATACAATGATGCGCTATACACCAACCTTCTGCATTACACAGTGATTAACCTCAAAAACAAAGTGCTGCGTGACAATATAAAGTGCAGCGTGACATTGCAGAAGGTTGGTGTATAGCGCATCATTGTATTTTCCATTCTCCTTAAAATCATGTGTTATATTTCCGAATTCTGCCTTAAATACTGCATGAAACCGTGCAGTAAGTTATCGCAAGGATCTCACTTGTGCAAGTGTAAAAGTGTAAGGCAGCCAACAATTTAATCATGGCTGGTATGGCATGGCTGCTCTCGGTTGAGGGCTCTAGGTACCCTATGAGTTGGGTATACAACGCCATGATTAGTACCTTGGATAAGCGGAATTTCTTCAGAATATCAGCATCCATGAATTTATCCAGAAATTTCCTTGAAAAGGACCACTCGAGATCCTCTCCTCCTCCTCCTTTTCTGCATTACTTTAAATTCCAGAAGATTGGATTCAAAGGGCTCCATCCTCTGTGCTATGAAATCTGCCAGCCTCCAGAGACAACTCCAGAGTAGAACCTTGCTGATACCTACTCCAGCGTGTACTTTCCTGACAATTTTTTTAAACCAATCACTTACCTCTAACCCAGGATCTGACCATTATCATAGTTATCGCAAGCTTGGACCAGTACTTAATTACCACATGCATTTATTTAATTATTTATTTACTTCTGTGAAATTACTTTAATGCCTTTTTATGCGGTATCTAACGAACATTTTTAATGTTTGCGCTAAATACCGCATACGAACAATAGTGAATTGACATTTTCATTTTCACATGCATTAAGTGGTCATGTGACCATCATAACGCATGTGATAACCTTTAGTGAATTGTGCCCAATATGCCAATTGACTTCTGTTGAACAGGAAGGGCCCCACACACACACACACACATCAAAATTCGACCACTGCCTGCTGAACTGGCCAAATTTTGATCTGTGCTCACCCACCTTTACAAAGGCCTGCTGAGGAAATGGAAGTTAGATAACCTGCTGTCAACGAAAGGTTCGTACACACGCTTAGATTTTCGTAGGACTGAACTTCCATTTTTTGTGACATGCTAGTCTCATGTCGAAAGTGAAGAGGTTACTAACAATATGAAAATTTTCGTACGACAAAATACAACGTCAAAAGTGACGTAATGTGTTGAATAGTTTTGTATGTGTTCTTCCATTTCTGAGCATGTGTAGTCATGATCTTATGATTTTTTTCATACATAAACTGTACTAATGAAATTAAAATTGGACGTTGATTTCACATCCGACAAAAATTTTATAGTCTGCATATCCAGCTTTTGTCTGAGGAAAAAGTGAAATTGGCTGTCGAAAGCACCGTACTAACGATCTGAAAATCAGCAGGCAGCTCCTCGTACAAATTTTTCCATCTGATTTCCGTATCGCGTTTACAAGCTTTTAGTCACTGACTAATTTATAGATTAAATTAGGGTTTAAGTGAATGATATAGGTTATAGGTCGGACTTGATAGACTTGTGTCTTTTGTCAACCTCACCTACTATGTACTATGTAATGAGGCTGATTTGCTAAAGTAGTTGAGAATTTTTACTTAAAAATTTATGTGAATATTCACTTCAAATATTCCAACAAGTATAAAACAAAGTCATGCCCTTTATGAATATCCAATCAAGTGCCAATAAGTAAACATGAATTTACTTTTCAAATGGTTGGATAATTGAACTAAATTTTCATGCAATTTATAGAGTAAAGATTCTCAGCTCCTTTTATCAAATAAGCCTTTAGCCTTTCTTAAATAAGCCTAAATGTCTTTTCACACATATTTTTAATCATAGAGAGTTAATCAGAGTAGATATTAGAAAAACATGTATATCTAATGACAACACGTAAAATGCTCTCAATAGAGAAATATCTTTGTATCTAATTTCTGTTTCACTTTCATTCAGATTAAAGTGTATCTAAACCCCAAATTGTATATGTTGCTATTAACAAGTCTTTTATGTAATTCTTGCATTAATTTTTTCCAGGCTATATTTTTTCCTTTTTTACTTTGTGATATATATTTTGATATATTTTGAATGGTGCAACTATCCTTTGTTTTCATTGATCATCCCAGTCATTAGCATTTTAATACTGGGAGGGGATATACAGTATTGGGAAGGATCCTTAAACTAAACAGTATGATAATTGGCTCAATAGATACCAAAAACAACTTAAACAAGGATGTCATTGTGAATGGAAATGCTTAGAAATGTTTTGGTCTTTTCCAAAGATTATTGTTTTATCTGAACACTTGTACATAAAATATGTATGGCTTCTTAAAAAACATTGAGATATAGGACCCATCCTGTACCCAATTAAGTTGAACTATGTGAAATTTTAAGAATAGATTTTGTATGGTGACATACTAAATCTATTTATATACAAACTTTTGATGAAAAACAAAGAGCTTACTATTACAAACCTTGTGAAGATTCAATTGCTTCACTTCAAATATTCACTTCAAATATTCCAACAAGTGTAAAACAAATTCATGCCCATTCTGAATATCTAATCCAGTGCCGATAAAATAGGTAGACATGAATTTGCTTTTCAAATGATTGGATAATTTAAGTGAATATTGATGTAATTTATAAAGTAAAGATTCTCAGCTCCTTTAGCAAATAAGCCAAAGCCCCATACACATGATTAGATTTTCTGCATATTTTTGTCTTCAGATTTCCCAAAACCATGTAGTGCAAGGTCCTGTCTGATTGCATACAAATTAAAACTCTTAAGGTTTGACCGCATAATATATGGTTTTGGTAAATCTGAAGACAAAAATCTGCAGAAAATCTAATAGTGTATATGGGGTCTAAGGCTCCATGCACACTAGCATTTTTGTAAGCTTCTAGAAGCTAAATAGTGTTATCCCATGTGTCCATGCACACTACTTTAGGCTATTAGCATTTTTTGAGCTTCAGCTTCTAGGAGCAGGAAAAAAAAATTTTTGTAGAGTTTCTTGGAGCGTTTTCCAGCAGAAATGCTCCTAACAGCTTCTATAAGCTCCTAACTGCTTCTAAAAGCTAGTAAAATGCCACTAAGGCTCCATGCACACTGAGCTTAAAAAAAGTCTGTTCTCTTGCCAGTAAAATTGCTTATATAGAGCATTTTCGTAGAAAGTTTAGATGAGTTTTGAAGAGTTTTACGTTTTTTCTGCCAGTAAACTCCAATCAGAAACACGAACCAGAAGTTATTTTTTTCCTGCCTCTTATGCCGCATACACACGATCGGAAATTCCAAAAACAAAACCGTGGATTTTTTTCCGACTGAATTTTGGCTCAAACTTGTGTTGCATACACACGGTCACACAAATGCTGTCGGAAATTCCGACCGCCAAGAACGCGGTGACGTACAATATGTACAATATGTACAACGAGCCGGGAAAAATAAAGTTCATTAGGCAGTGCGGCTCTTCTGCTTGATTCAAAGCATGCATGTTTTTTTGTGCGTCGGAATTCCATACAGACGATCGGAATTTCCGACAAGAACTTTTCTTGTCAGAAAAATTGAGAACCAGCTCTCAAATTTTTGCTGTTGGAAATTCCGACAGAAAAAGTCCGATGTAGCCTACACACGGTCGGAATTTCTGACCAAAAGCTCACATCGAATTTTTCTTGTCGAAATTTCCGATCGTGTGTATGTGGCATCAGGCTCCATGCACACTGGGCTTTAAAAAATGCCTGTTCTCTCTGGAGTAAAAAGTGCTCATATAGAGCATTTTTTGTACAAAGTTTAGGGGAGTTTTACATTCTTTCTGCCTCCAAGCTCCAATCAGTAATGCGAATGAGAAGGGGTTTTTTTTCTGCCTCTAAACGTTAAACTCAAAATATGCCTCTTAACGTCCTAATGTGCATGGACACATAAGATAACATTGAGCTGCTTCTACAGGCAAAACACAAAACACAAAACTCCTGTAGAAGCAGCGTTTTTTAAATCCAGTTTGCATGGATCCTAACAGCTTTTTTTTTTAAATCTTCATGTACAGCAACAATGCTAATGCTCCTAACTGCTCCTAAAAGATTCTAAATGCTCCTAAAATCTACTAAAATGCTACTAAAATCTGGCATTAAAATGCTATTATCAGCATTTTTCATCCAGCATTTTTCTGGCATTTTTTTTTAGCTTATAGTGTGCATGGAGCTTAAATGGTTTTCACACATATTTGTAATCTTAGAGAGTTAATCAGAGTAGATCTTAGAAAAACATATATATCTCATGACATCATGGCTATACTTGTTATGGCCAGAACTGTTTCCCAGAGGAATTCTATTTTGTGAGAGACAAAATAAATAATAAAAAAAGCATAATTTTATCTATAATTTCTGTTTCACTTTCATTCAGATTAAAGTGTATCTAAACCCCAAATTGTATGTTTTGCTTCTAACAAGTCTTTCATGTAATTCTTGCATTCATTTTTTCCAGGCTATTTTTTTTCTCTTTCACTTTGTGATTCTGCCACTTGCAAACTTTGTATGCGAGGGTAAAAAAAACCCTACTCACTCTATCATATTTATAAATGAGCAGTGTTGTCCCTCTAGATCTGGGATTTTCAAACTACGGCCCTCCAGCTGTTGCAGAACTACACATCCCATAAGGCATTGCAAAACTCTGACATTCACAGGCATGATGGGAATTGTAGTTCTTGAACAACTGGAGGGCCATAGTTTTGAGACCCCCACCCTAGATTATATACTTTTGGACTATTGCACACATTCCCCTCTGCTCATCTCCATAATACATGCATTATAAGAGCAATAATGAAAAATGTAAAAACAAAAGCAAAACAAATATTTTGCTGGACAGAATATATTATAATAATCCCCAAAAAACTAGAAAAAGAAACCTAGTGATACCTATATATACACCAGATCAGTACATGAGAATACAACTCCTCAGTAGGGCCACAGAGAGCGATAAAAAGTCACAGAGACTTTCATCCTACCTCCCCTATTAAAAAACTAAATTTTCCAGAGATACATCTTGAACACTAAATATCAAAACAATAACCAAATTCAAATTCAAATGATGAACAAGGGTAATGTACACAATTAGTGCAAAGTTTTCTTGAAAAGAAAATAAGTCTGTAACACATTCAAGCTGAAATACATTTGTCAAAGTAAACAAGACATGTGAACAAGTAAATTAATTGCACCATCAAACAATGTATAGATACCTGGAATAGTGTAGAATAGTTAGAGGTATCTCAGCAGCGCCCTCTTCTCCTGGCCAGTTTGTAATGCTAGTAACTCACTGAGCTCTACCTCATCTTATATACAGTTTACCACCACTCACCAACATGAAGTGATATTAGATTTGCTAATAGGTCTAATTTACCTAACTAAAGGAATGTTTATTAGTTCTTATTGAACAGTGCAACTATCCTTTGTTTTCATTGATCATCCCAGTCATTAGCATTTCAATACTGGGATGGGATATACAGTATCAGGAAGGATCCTTAAACTAAACAGTATGATAATTGTCTCAATAGATACCAACAACAAATAAAACAAGGATTTCATTATTAATGGAATTTCTTAACACATACTTTCTGGTCTTTTCCAAAGATAGCTCATTGTTCTATCTGAACACCTTGACATAAAATAAGTATCTTTTACGTAACATATGACTTCTTGAAGAAAAAAAAAACGGAGGCGCATGCGCGGAGGCTAGCGGGACAGTAATGCCTGACTAGAGCTCCGCTCCGTGAGGGGGACAAAGCCAAACATAAAATAAGTATCTTTTACGTAAAATAGATATGACTTCTTGAAGAAAAAAAAAACATTCAGATATAATGTAGGATCCATCCTGTCCTCTATTCAGTTGCCCTATGTGAAATTTGGAGAAAGAATAGATTTAGTATGGTGACTAGTGATGAGCCGAACACCCCCGGGTTCGGTTCGCACCAGAACCCGCAAACGGACCGAAAGTTCGTACGAACATTAGAACCCTATGAAATACAATGGATGCGAACGTTCGAATTCTAAAGTGCTAATTATAACGACTATTATGCATGTTATTGTCCTAAAAAGGGTTTGGGAACCCGGGTTCTGCACCAGGGGACATGTATCAATGCAAAAAGAAGTTTTAAAAACGGTCGTTTTTCGGGAGCAGTCATTTTAATGATGCATAAAGTGAAAAAAAAGTCAAATATTCCTTTAAATATCGTACCTGGGGGGTGTCTAAAGTATGCCTGTGAAGTGCCACGTGTTTCCCGTGTTTAGAACTGTCCCTGCACAAAATGACACTTCTAAAGGAAAAAAAAGCCATTTAAAACTGCTTGCGGCTTTAATGTAATGTCTGGTCCCGGTAATATGGATGAAAATCTTTAAGAAAAATGGCATAGCTACCCCATGACCCCCCCCCCCCCCCCCTACCCCAGCCCATTACCAGCCCCTTTGGGTCTTGTATGGATATTAAGGGGAACCCCGCACATAAAATAAAAAAGGCCCTATATACTCTGAACAGCCGTATACAGGCGGTGCATACAAGACAGGGACTGTAGGTTTGTTCTTATGTAGAATCTGTTTGTAATTTTGAACAGGTACATTGTTTAAGTGTAGGTCCAGCCCAAAAATCTATTTTTAAACCTTTTGGAAAACATAGGTAAGGGTTATCACCCCTGTAACATTTGTTTTGCTGTCTGTGCCCCTGTTCAGAACATTTCACCTCACTTTCCGTCCCAATGACAACTGTTTTTGAAATGTGGTGTTTTTCTTGAAACAAGGATTGCTGATAAAGCATCAGTACAGAGGAGACACCTTTCTCCCATATTAATTCTTACAGGAGAGAATTTTCCTTCCTAGGGGTAGATTTCCTCTCACTTCCTGTTGTCTTCTTGCGTTTGCAAGTAGGAGTCGTTTGTAAGTTGGATGTTTGAAAGTAGGGACCTGCCGTATATACTCTGCAGAAATAGGCCCCTTAGTTGTTGGTGTTGGCACAACACTGTAAGCACTCACAGTTACTCTTGGTTGGTGCTGGAACGCCCTGCTGTCAACTATTATATCAGGAATTGTAATTACATATAATTGTTGAACAGTGGTAGTAAAAATTGGGCCTTTGATGGTGGTGCTGGTGCCACAACACTGTAAGCCCTGACAGTTACTCTTGGTGGGTGCAGCAATGGGCCCTGCTGTGAATTATTAGATCAAGAATTGTAATTGCATGCCCCTGTTGAACAGGGGCTGAAAAATTGGGCCTTTCGTGGTGGTGGTGGTGGTGGTGGTGTTGCCACAACACTGTAAGCCCTCAGAGTTACTCTTGGTGGGTGCAGGAATGGGCCCTGCTGTGAATTATCAGATCAAGAATTGTAATTACATGCCCCTTTTGAACAGGGGCTGAAAAATTGGGCCTTTCGTGGTGGTGGTGGTGGTGGCGTTGCCACAACACTGTAAGCCCTCAGAGTTACTCTTGGTGGGTGCAGCAATGGGCCCTGCTGTGAATTATTAGATCAAGAATTGTAATTACATGCCCCTGTTGAACAGGGGCTGAAAAATTGGGCCTTAGGCACTGGTGGCACAACACTGCAACCCCTCACAGATACTGTACTTGGAGCACAGCAATGAGCCCTGTTGCAAAGTTTTGCTTCAAAAATTGTAATTACACGCCCCTGTTAAACAGGGGCTGAAAAATTGGGCCTTAGGCACTGGTGGCACAACACTGCAACCCCTCACAGATACTGTACTTGGAGCACAGCAATGAGCCCTGTTGCAAAGTATTGCTTCAAAAATCGTAATTACACGCCCCTGTTAAACAGGGGCTGAAAAATTGGGCGTTAGGCACTGGTGGCGGCACCCATAAACAAAAATGATCTTCCAAGCTATCATCATCAATCGTATCATTGAGGACTCGGAGGAGGAGGATAGCCAGTCAACATAACAGCACAGGCACTCAGCATCAGCATCAGTCTTGAAGGGATGTGACATGTTAAAATCAATTAGTCTGTTATATCAGCATCAGGTGTGTGGTAGCTGGTGGTGATCCAAGACTGGTTCATCTTGATGAAAGTCAGTCGATCAACCGAGTCGGTGGACAGGCGCACCCTGTGATCCGTGACAAATCCTCCAGCAGCACTGAATGTGCGTTCCGAAAGAACGCTGGATGCAGGACAGGCCAGTAGCTCAATTGCATACTGTGCAAGCTCTGGCCAGTGATCTATCCTCAAGACCCAGTAAGCCAGAGGATTTTCGGTGGGGAAGGTGTCCAAGTCTGACCTTGCCCCTAGATATTCCTGCACCATGTTTATCAGACGCTGGCGATGGTTGCTGGAACCGATCATACTTTGGGGCTGCGGACTAAAGAATTGTCTGAACGCATCGGTCAGACGGCCACCTTCCCCACCGCTCCTTCTTTGACTGGCCGAAGCCTCAGCAACTCGTTGTCCAGGACCAGGAGTTTGTAACCTCCCAGTCTCTGGGAACGCGTTGCACAGACCTTTCTGCAAGGCCTCCCGGAGTTGTCTCATCCTCTGCTCCCTCTGCGACGGTAACATAAGGTCCGCAACCTTACCCTTGTACCGTGGATCAAGGAGAGTGGCCAGCCAGTAATGGTCCCTCTCCTTGATCCGAAGAATACGAGGATCCTTCCGCAGACTTTGCAGGATCAGGGAGGCCATGCAGCGTAGGTTAGCTGAGGCATTCGGTCCGGAGTCCTCTGGGTCACTAAGGACGACATGATCCGCAGCCACCTCCTCCCAGCCACGTACAAGTCCACGGGTTTCTTGGGACTGTAAATCATCCCTAAAAGACTGCTGCTGTTGATGCTGCTGAGTGCCAGGCTCCACCTCCATGCTGACACAATCCTCCTCCTCCTCCTCCTCCTCCTCCTCCTCTTCCTGTGCGATGGGTGGGACAGAAGGAACACTGTCTGGGTAAAGGGGGCCTTGAGAGGCAAGGAAGTCCTCCTCTTCCTGCCTCTGTTCTGCCTCAAGTGCCCTGTCCATTATTCCACGCAGCGTGTGCTCCAACAGGTGGACAAGAGGTACAGTGTCACTGATGCATGCACTGTCACTGCTCACCATCCTCGTGGCCTCCTCAAATGGTGCCAGGACAGTGCATGCATCCCTGATCATGCCCCACTGGCGTGGAGAAAAAAAACCAAGCTCCCCTGACCCTGTCCTGGTGCCGTAGTCGCACAGGTACTCATTGATGGCCCTCTGCTGCATGTGCAGCCGCTGCAGCATGGCCAACGTTGAGTTCCACCTGGTGGGCATGTCACATATAAGGCGGTTCTTGGGCAGGTTCAACTCCTTTTGCAGCTCAGCCAGGCGAGCACTGGCATTATAAGATCTGCGGAAATGCACGCAGACTTTCCTGGCCTGCCTCAGGACATCCTGTAAGTCCGGGTACCTGCCCAAGAACCGCTGCACCACCAGGTTAAGGACGTGAGCCACACAGGGCACATGGGTCAGTTGTCCCTGTCGGAGGGCGGAGAGGAGGTTGGTGCCATTGTCGCAAACCACCATTCCTGGCTTAAGCTGGCGTGGCGTCAACCACCTCTCGGCCTGGCCCTGTAGAGCAGACAGGACCTCTGCCCCAGTGTGGCTTCTGTCCCCCAAACACACCAGCGCAAGCACGGCATGGCATCTTTTTGCCTGCGTACTTGCGTAGCCCCTTGAACGCCTACGGAGCACCGCTGGTTCAGAGGACAAAGCACAGGAAGAGGCCATGGAGGAATAAGAAGAGGAGGGGTGGAGGAGAGAGGTGTGTCACAACCAGTAGTAGCATTTTGGAGGCGTGGCGGTGGAACAACCTCCAACACTACTGCACCTTGTCCTGCATCCTTCCCAGCTGCCAAAAGAGTGACCCAATGGGCCGTGAAAGAAAGGTAACGTCCCTGTCCATGCCTGCTGGACCATGAGTCAGCGGTAATATGCAGCTTACCGCTGACCGCCCTGTCCAGCGAGGCCAAGACATTGCCTTCCACATGCTGGTAGAGAGCCGGAATAGCCTTCCGTGAGAAAAAGTGGCGTTTGGGAACCTGCCACTGAGGAACAGCACATTGCACAAACTCACGGAAGGGGGCCGAGTCTACCAACTGAAAAGGCAGCAGTTGAAGCGCTAGCAATTTAGCCAAGCTAGCATTCAACCGCTGGGCATGTGGATGGCTGGGAGTGAACTTCTTTCGACGGTCCAGCAGCTGGGGCAGGGAAATTTGCCTGCTAGAATCGGACGTCGGTGTACTGCTAGCAGAGTGGCCGCAAGTACTTGGCTGTGACACACCTAATTCTACACCTTCATTCCTCTCAGTGCATGTTTCAGAGAGGACTGAAGTTATAGTGGGGTTGGAGATCCCAGCTGATGCGGTGCAAGGAGAGGTCCGCCTTGTTCTTTGGTGTGGGTCTTTGAGGTAGGCTTGCCAACGAGCTGCATGGCAGGTCAACATATGTCTGGTCAGGCATGTGGTACCCAAGCGGCTGATGTTTTGGCCACGCGATATACGCTTGAGACATATGTTGCAAACAGCAGCTGTGCGATCTGATGCACTAGCCTCAAAAAAGGCCCACACCAAAGAACTTTTTGAATGACGGGCAGAGGCAGCGCCCTGCACAGGCGGAGCTCTGCGGTGTGATTCCGTCGGTGTACTGCCCTTACGCTGGCCACCAAAGGGCATCCTGCCTCGTTGGAGATGTGCCTCCTCCTCATCCTCCTCCTCCTCCTCTCTCCTATTAGGCACCCACGTGGAGTCAGTGACCTCATCATCCCCTCCCTCCTCATCACTGGAGCCAATCTGGCAGTATGCTGCAGCTGCTGGAACATGACTGCCAGATCGGTGTCCTTCTTGAGCATCCCCTCTGTCTGCTCTCACGCTACTGCCTTCCTCTAGCTGGGTTTCATCATCAGACCCTTCGAAACGCTGGGCATCCTCCTGGAGCATGTACCCAACACTGTGCTCAAACAGTTCGGGGGACTCCTCAGGAGGAGGACATGGTGGGTCTAGGGAAGGAGTGACTGATGATGAGTCTGACATTGATACCAGAGAAGAGGACGCTTTGGCAGCTGCTTTGCCAGTACCCTGAGCCTGGGTGAGAGAGGATGAGGAGGAGGAGGAGGGCTTGGTCATCCACTCTACCAAGTCTTCGGCATGATGTGGCTCAACATGTCCAGCTGCCGAAAAGAAGGACAAGCGTGTCCCATGCCCATGTGCTGATGACAATGCACCGCGTCCACGACCAGCACTGTTGCCCCCAGACACAGAGCCTGCTTGCCCTCTTTTATTGCCTCCTGACTGTCTGCCTCTCCTTGTTTGCCTTCCAGACATTCTAATGGATGGCCTGCAGGGAGATGGGAAAAAAAGCAATAAGGGCTACCTTCAGGTGTCCTTCTCTGACCCTTTACTTAAGGATTTCTAAATATGGTTGAGGATGATTGCTTTCGCACAGAATAGCACAATGACAATTTCCCTGACTGTCCAAAAAACAAGGATTTCAAAGATGGTTGATGAGGAATGCTTTAGCACAGTATAGCACAATGAGAATTTCCCTCACTGTCCTTCCCTGTCCCTACAAACAAGGTTTAGCACAGTAAAACACACTGACACTCTCCCTACCTATAGTTTTCTGTCCCTATAAAAAATGTTTTTTTAAAGATGGTTGATGAGGAATGCTTTAGCACAGTATAGCACAATGAGAATTTCCCTCACTGTCCTTCCCTGTCCCTACAAACAAGGTTTAGCACAGTAAAACACACTGACACTCTCCCTACCTATAGTTTTCTGTCCCTATAAAAAAAATTTTTTTTAAAGATGGTTGATGAGGAATGCTTTAGCACAGTATAGCACAATGAGAATTTCCCTCACTGTCCTTCCCTGTCCCTACAAACAAGGTTTAGCACAGTAAAACACACTGACACTCTCCCTACCTATAGTTTTCTGTCCCTATAAAAAATGTTTTTTTAAAGATGGTTGATGAGGAATGCTTTAGCACAGTATAGCACAATGAGAATTTCCCTCACTGTCCTTCCCTGTCCCTACAAACAAGGTTTAGCACAGTAAAACACACTGACACTCTCCCTACCTATAGTTTTCTGTCCCTATAAAAAATGTTTTTTTAAAGATGGTTGATGAGGAATGCTTTAGCACAGTATAGCACAATGAGAATTTCCCTCACTATCCTTCCCTGTCCCTACAAACAAGGTTTAGCACAGTAAAACACACTGACACTCTCCCTACCTATAGTTTTCTGTCCCTATAAAAATTTTTTTTTTTAAAGATGGTTGATGAGGAATGCTTTAGCACAGTATAGCACAATGAGAATTTCCCTCACTGTCCTTCCCTGTCCCTACAAACAAGGTTTAGCACAGTAAAACACACTGACACTCTCCCTACCTATAGTTTTCTGTCCCTATAAAAAATGTTTTTTTAAAGATGGTTGATGAGGAATGCTTTAGCACAGTATAGCACAATGAGAATTTCCCTCACTGTCCTTCCCTGTCCCTACAAACAAGGTTTAGCACAGTAAAACACACTGACACTCTCCCTACCTATAGTTTTCTGTCCCTATAAAAAATTTTTTTTTAAAGATGGTTGATGAGGAATGCTTTAGCACAGTATAGCACAATGAGAATTTCCCTCACTGTCCTTCCCTGTCCCTACAAACAAGGTTTAGCACAGTAAAACACACTGACACTCTCCCTACCTATAGTTTTCTGTCCCTATAAAAAATGTTTTTTTAAAGATGGTTGATGAGGAATGCTTTAGCACAGTATAGCACAATGAGAATTTCCCTCACTGTCCTTCCCTGTCCCTACAAACAAGGTTTAGCACAGTAAAACACACTGACACTCTCCCTACCTATAGTTTTCTGTCCCTATAAAAAAAATTTTTTTTAAAGATGGTTGATGAGGAATGCTTTAGCACAGTATAGCACAATGAGAATTTCCCTCACTGTCCTTCCCTGTCCCTACAAACAAGGTTTAGCACAGTAAAACACACTGACACTCTCCCTACCTATAGTTTTCTGTCCCTATAAAAAATGTTTTTTTAAAGATGGTTGATGAGGAATGCTTTAGCACAGTATAGCACAATGAGAATTTCCCTCACTGTCCTTCCCTGTCCCTACAAACAAGGTTTAGCACAGTAAAACACACTGACACTCTCCCTACCTATAGTTTTCTGTCCCTATAAAAAATGTTTTTTTAAAGATGGTTGATGAGGAATGCTTTAGCACAGTATAGCACAATGAGAATTTCCCTCACTGTCCTTCCCTGTCCCTACAAACAAGGTTTAGCACAGTAAAACACACTGACACTCTCCCTACCTATAGTTTTCTGTCCCTATAAAAAATGTTTTTTTAAAGATGGTTGATGAGGAATGCTTTAGCACAGTATAGCACAATGAGAATTTCCCTCACTATCCTTCCCTGTCCCTACAAACAAGGTTTAGCACAGTAAAACACACTGACACTCTCCCTACCTATAGTTTTCTGTCCCTATAAAAAATTTTTTTTTTAAAGATGGTTGATGAGGAATGCTTTAGCACAGTATAGCACAATGAGAATTTCCCTCACTGTCCTTCCCTGTCCCTACAAACAAGGTTTAGCACAGTAAAACACACTGACACTCTCCCTACCTATAGTTTTCTGTCCCTATAAAAAATGTTTTTTTAAAGATGGTTGATGAGGAATGCTTTAGCACAGTATAGCACAATGAGAATTTCCCTCACTGTCCTTCCCTGTCCCTACAAACAAGGTTTAGCACAGTAAAACACACTGACACTCTCCCTACCTATAGTTTTCTGTCCCTATAAAAAAAATTTTTTTAAAGATGGTTGATGAGGAATGCTTTAGCACAGTATAGCACAATGAGAATTTCCCTCACTGTCCTTCCCTGTCCCTACAAACAAGGTTTAGCACAGTAAAACACACTGACACTCTCCCTACCTATAGTTTTCTGTCCCTATAAAAAATGTTTTTTTAAAGATGGTTGATGAGGAATGCTTTAGCACAGTATAGCACAATGAGAATTTCCCTCACTGTCCTTCCCTGTCCCTACAAACAAGGTTTAGCACAGTAAAACACACTGACACTCTCCCTACCTATAGTTTTCTGTCCCTATAAAAAAAATTTTTTTTAAAGATGGTTGATGAGGAATGCTTTAGCACAGTATAGCACAATGAGAATTTCCCTCACTGTCCTTCCCTGTCCCTACAAACAAGGTTTAGCACAGTAAAACACACTGACACTCTCCCTACCTATAGTTTTCTGTCCCTATAAAAAATGTTTTTTTAAAGATGGTTGATGAGGAATGCTTTAGCACAGTATAGCACAATGAGAATTTCCCTCACTGTCCTTCCCTGTCCCTACAAACAAGGTTTAGCACAGTAAAACACACTGACACTCTCCCTACCTATAGTTTTCTGTCCCTATAAAAAATGTTTTTTTAAAGATGGTTGATGAGGAATGCTTTAGCACAGTATAGCACAATGAGAATTTCCCTCACTGTCCTTCCCTGTCCCTACAAACAAGGTTTAGCACAGTAAAACACACTGACACTCTCCCTACCTATAGTTTTCTGTCCCTATAAAAAATGTTTTTTTAAAGATGGTTGATGAGGAATGCTTTAGCACAGTATAGCACAATGAGAATTTCCCTCACTATCCTTCCCTGTCCCTACAAACAAGGTTTAGCACAGTAAAACACACTGACACTCTCCCTACCTATAGTTTTCTGTCCCTATAAAAAATTTTTTTTTTTAAAGATGGTTGATGAGGAATGCTTTAGCACAGTATAGCACAATGAGAATTTCCCTCACTGTCCTTCCCTGTCCCTACAAACAAGGTTTAGCACAGTAAAACACACTGACACTCTCCCTACCTATAGTTTTCTGTCCCTATAAAAAATGTTTTTTTAAAGATGGTTGATGAGGAATGCTTTAGCACAGTATAGCACAATGAGAATTTCCCTCACTGTCCTTCCCTGTCCCTACAAACAAGGTTTAGCACAGTAAAACACACTGACACTCTCCCTACCTATAGTTTTCTGTCCCTATAAAAAAATTTTTTTTTAAAGATGGTTGATGAGGAATGCTTTAGCACAGTATAGCACAATGAGAATTTCCCTCACTGTCCTTCCCTGTCCCTACAAACAAGGTTTAGCACAGTAAAACACACTGACACTCTCCCTACCTATAGTTTTCTGTCCCTATAAAAAATTTTTTTTTTAAAGATGGTTGATGAGGAATGCTTTAGCACAGTATAGCACAATGAGAATTTCCCTCACTGTCCTTCCCTGTCCCTACAAACAAGGTTTAGCACAGTAAAACACACTGACACTCTCCCTACCTATAGTTTTCTGTCCCTATAAAAAATGTTTTTTTAAAGATGGTTGATGAGGAATGCTTTAGCACAGTATAGCACAATGAGAATTTCCCTCACTGTCCTTCCCTGTCCCTACAAACAAGGTTTAGCACAGTAAAACACACTGACACTCTCCCTACCTATAGTTTTCTGTCCCTATAAAAAATTTTTTTTTTAAAGATGGTTGATGAGGAATGCTTTAGCACAGTATAGCACAATGAGAATTTCCCTCACTGTCCTTCCCTGTCCCTACAAACAAGGTTTAGCACAGTAAAACACACTGACACTCTCCCTACCTATAGTTTTCTGTCCCTATAAAAAAAATTTTTTTTAAAGATGGTTGATGAGGAATGCTTTAGCACAGTATAGCACAATGAGAATTTCCCTCACTGTCCTTCCCTGTCCCTACAAACAAGGTTTAGCACAGTAAAACACACTGACACTCTCCCTACCTATAGTTTTCTGTCCCTATAATTTTTTTTTTTTAAAGATGGTTGATGAGGAATGCTTTAGCACAGTATAGCACAATTAGAATTTCCCTCACTGTCCTTCCCTGTCCCTACAAACAAGGTTTAGCACAGTAAAACACACTGACACTCTCCCTACCTATAGTTTTCTGTCCCTATAATTTTTTTTTTTTTAAAGATGGTTGATGAGGAATGCTTTAGCACAGTATAGCACAATGAGAATTTCCCTCACTGTCCTTCCCTGTCCCTACAAACAAGGTTTAGCACAGTAAAACACACTGACACTCTCCCTACCTATAGTTTTCTGTCCCTATAAAAAATGTTTTTTTAAAGATGGTTGATGAGGAATGCTTTAGCACAGTATAGCACAATGAGAATTTCCCTCACTGTCCTTCCCTGTCCCTACAAACAAGGTTTAGCACAGTAAAACACACTGACACTCTCCCTACCTATAGTTTTCTGTCCCTATAAAAAATTTTTTTTTTAAAGATGGTTGATGAGGAATGCTTTAGCACAGAATAGCACAATGAGAATTTCCCTCACTGTCCTTCCCTGTCCCTACAAACAAGGTTTAGCACAGTAAAACACACTGACACTCTCCCTACCTATAGTTTTCTGTCCCTATAAAAATTTTTTTTAAAGATGGTTGATGAGGAATGCTTTAGCACAGTATAGCACAATGAGAATTTCCCTCACTGTCCTTCCCTGTCCCTACAAACAAGGTTTAGCACAGTAAAACACACTGACACTCTCCCTACCTATAGTTTTCTGTCCCTATAAAAAATTTTTTTTAAAGATGGTTGATGAGGAATGCTTTAGCACAGTATAGCACAATGAGAATTTCCCTCACTGTCCTTCCCTGTCCCTAAAAACAAGGTTTAGCACAGTAAAACAGACTGACACTCTCCCTACCTATCCTTCTCTTTCCCTAAACTAAAGGAATCCAGGTTAAGCAAGAAAAAAAAATGTCACTGTCCCTGCCTATGCTTCTCTTTCCCTGCTCCGGAACACACTACACTAGGCCGCCGTGCTGGCGGCCTTTTATAGTGTGGGGCGTGTACTAAACACCCTCAGCAATAATTGGCCACAGGCATCCTGCCTGTGGCCAATCATTGCTCTCCTCGCTGCCGGCGCTGTGATTGGCCAAGCATGCGGGGTCACAGTGCATGCTTGGCCAATCACAGCGCCTGGATGACACTGCGATGGCGTAGTGCATTGTGGGCCGCGAATTAGGCGCGAACGGCCCAAATCGTTCGTTGTTCGGCGAACGATCGAACAGCCGATGTTCGAGTCGAACGTATGTTCGACTCGAACACCGAGCTCATCCCTAATGGTGACATATGGAGAAACACCTTTGTTAAAAACAACACAGAGCTTACTTTTGCAAATCTGAAGGATCACTTGCCTGGTCATTTTGCCAACCCCCTGGCTTAAGTCACTTACCTAGAATATATATATAACCTATCATAAAAATCTGAATTCCTAATCTGTATACATTTTCTAGATTAGTGGCATGAAGAATTTAAGCCAGCCAGATGTTTACAATTCTAATCAGGTGAATGGTATATGCTGCAAGGAAGATTCAGTAATGGAAACTTTATGTTTCTCACAAAATAGAATTCCTCTAGGAAACCTCAAGCCCAAACAGCTAGTCTGTTTATTTATTATTACTTGTGTTTTTTTGTTTGTTTGGCTATTTTCCCTAAGAGGTGATCTGACAATTCTTTTCTACTGCATTGCATGCTATCATTACGTATTTACTGCAATTTTGCAGCACATCATATATTACACATAACTTGCTATTTAATTATATAATTCTTCAGGGGAAGTGTTCTCTTTGAGTTAAGGTGACCTTACGGGCGCCCGGGGGTTCCGACTTTTTGCTTTTTAGCACTTAAGTTGGTGCCACCTTTTCACCAATAGGTTTCCATCCCCATTTTTTATTATCTGACCTGTTTTTCCTATCAGTCTAATATTGACTCTTCTATCCTTATTTGATTTCGGTCTCACTGTGGCCATCTTGTGGCCGTTTTGTAGATTGCATCAAATATGTGATGAATTTCTTTCATCACTCAGATGTCTAAAGCCTCGTACACACGGCCGAGATTCTCGTCGAAAAAAACATGTCGTTTTTTTCGACGAGATTCTTGGACAAGAAACTTGTCCCGGCCGAGTGTACACACGCTCGATTCAAAGAACCCGCGTTTTTTTGAATGGAGCGAACGCGGTGACGTCATCGAATACGACGAGCATGCACTCGTCACATTCGATGCCGTCGCCGCCATCTTGGTATACCCTACCTATGCCTAGGAAGCTACCGCGCATTCGTCAAATTCATTTCGAACATGCGCGGGCTTCCCGGAGGACAGGTAAGTGTACACACACTCACTTTTCTCGTCGAGAAACAGGCTGACGAGAATCTCGACAAGAAAATAGAGAGCAGGTTCTCTATTTTCTTGTCGAGATTACTTGTCGGTTTTCTTGACGAGAAACCATACACACGAACGAATTTCTCGGCAAGACATCTCTGCCAGCAAGTTTCTTGCTGGTTCTTGCCGAGAAACTCGGTCGTGTGTACGAGGCCTAAGTGTCATTTCCTGTGTGCGGCAACGTGTCATTTCCTGCCGCCTCCTACTTCCACCATAGTTTAATATCCTTATTTGATTTCGGTCTCACTGTGGCCATCTTGTGGCCGTTTTGTAGATTGCATCAAATATGTGATGAATTTCTTTCATCACTCAGATGTCTCAGGCCTCGTACACACGGCCGATTTTCTCGGCAAGAACCAGCAAGAAACTTGCTGGCAGAGAGGTCTTGCCGAGTAAATCGGTCGTGTGTACGCTGCTATCGGGTTTCTCGTCGAGAAAACCGACAAGAAACCTCGACGAGAAAATAGAGAACCTGCTCTCTATTTTCTCGTCGAGATTCTCCTCGGCATGTTTCTCGACGAGAAAAGTGAGTGTGTGTACACTTACCTGTCCGCCCGGAAGCCCGCGCATGTTCGAAATGAATTCGACGCATGCGCGGTAGCTTCCTAGGCAGACGTAGGGTATACCAAGATGGCGGCGACGGCATCGAATGTGACGAGCGCATGCTCGACGTAGTCGATGACGTCACCGCGTACACTCCTTTCAAAGAACCGCGGGTTCTTTGAAACGAGCGTGTGTACACTCGGCCGGGACAAGTTTCTTGTCCAAGAATCTCGTCGAAAAAAACGACATGTTTTTTTCAACGAGAATCTCGGCCGTGTGTACGAGGCCTAAGTGTCATTTCCTGTGCGCGGCAACGTGTCATTTCCTGCCGCCCTCTACTTCCACCATATCCTTTAATAATACCTTGGATTGGTTCCCTGCCAGGTGGAACTGATACGCCCGCCCCGCCTATAATTATAGGCGAGGGAGATGGTGACTATTTAAGCTTTGGTGGTTTGCATAGGTGGTATAGCTGCCGCTATCCGAGGAAGGTTATATGTCCAAAGATCATATGTCTCAGGTATTTATAGAGGAATTATGTCCTTTTTACTACCCATTCTAACTATGGAATGCTTTAATAGCATTTTTTGACTTGCATATATATTTTATTTATTTTTGATAGATGGATTGTTGGTCTTATAGACACTGACCAGCACCCTCCTAGCTCTGAATTTTCATCCTCCTTTTTGCAAGTAGGCTTTAAAGTGGATGATTCAGGTATTTGTTTTCTTTTATCCCTTGAATAACAGCATTTTTTAAGATATATGACTAATTCCTACAGACATTTCCACCATGATTTAATGATCTTTTGTTCCTTTTTGGAATCTCAAAATGATCTTTAGATTAAGGTATTGTTATATAAAATTGGATTCCCATATATTAAGTTCCATCATAGTATGGGTCCAACTCAATTTAATCATTATTTTTCCTTCCTTCAGGTGACTATTCACCTTCCATTGCTTTCAGTAGCACATTATTCATTTATGTGCTCTGTACGAGCTATCACCTTCTCTAAGGTTCACTACAAGACTCCATTATGAGAACACTCCTCTGATTCAATACCAGCTAGATTCTAGATTTTTGATTTCTTCAACAATGTACAGGTAATGAAGGCTCATGTGGTGGTTTAGAAAATGTCTCTGTATCGCTTTTTGTGGAATATTTAAATATTATTTTGTAGAGCAATATATTAGTGTTTTTCTGTTTATCTATTTTTGTATACTTACTGTATGTATTTTTCATTCTAGTAATACATGACAATAATAAATACTCCTGAAGAAGCCAGTTAATTGGCGAAACGTCGAGATTAATTGTCTGTATAATACTTCATTGTTTCTTACTGTAACTGAAATCATATTTTTTATAATATATGTGAATGGAATTTTTCTATTAAATAAAAATTATATATTTTTATCAATCATGTGTTTGAATGCACCTTCAAAGTCCCACTTCTTCCTTATCTGTATCCTCTAGGAAACAGCTCTGGCTATAACAAGTACTGATTATTACAGCAAAAGCAAGAAAATCTCTGTGAGATGGGCCAATACGTACTGTAATACTAAATATCTTTCATGCAGTTCTTGCTGGAAAAAAATATTTTAAGCAATAGACCGCATGAATTCATGAAATACAGAAGTTGACAAACAAACCTGATTTCTTTTTATGAGGTAGTAAGTAAAACCTTGGACAGAGGGGTGGCTGTGGACGTGGTATACTTGGATTTTGCAAAAGCATTTGACATGGTTCCCCACACACGACTAATGTGTAAGGTAAAGACTACAGGCTTAAAAATATCAATTTGTAAATGGATAGAAAACTGTCAAAGTCCGAATTCAGAGAGTAGTGGTTAATGATTCTTACTCTGAATGGTCTAAGGTTATGAGTGGTGTACCCCAAGATTCAGTGCTGGGACCCTTACTTTTTAACATTATTTAGAAATTCTATTGGGTCTGGGATCAAAAGTAACAATTTAGTGTTTGCAGATGACACTAAGCTATGCAGTGGAATAACGTCCTTACAGGATGTCTCTAATTTACCTCAATGCACTGTCTAATTGGGCGACAATGTGGCAAATGAGGTTTAATGTTGATAAATGTTAAGTTATGCACTTGGGGGCTAAGAATATGCATGCATCATACATACTAGGGGGAGTACAACTGGGGAAATCCATAGTGGAGAAGGATCTGGGGATTTTGGTAGATCATAAGCTCAATAATAGCATGCAATGCCAAGCTGAGGTATGGACGCCAGAGAAAGAGATATCATTTTGCACCTGTACAAATCATTAGTAAGACCTCATCTGGAATATGCAGCTCAGTTTTGGGCACCAGTTCTCAAAAAGGATATCGGGGAACTGAAGAAAGTGCAGAGAAGGGCAACCAAACTGATACGAGGCATGAAGGAGCTCAGCTATGCGGACAGATTAGAGGAACTGAATTTATTTTCTCTTGAGAAGAGGAGATTAAGGGGGGATATGATCAACATGTACAAATACATAAGTGGTCCATATAGTGAACTTGGTGTTGAGTTATTCACTTTAAGGTCATCACAGAGGACACGGGGCACTCTTTACGTCTAGAGGAAAAAAGATTTCATCCCCAAATACGGAAAGTTTTCTTCACAGTAAAGCCCTGTACACCTGATCGGATTTCCTATGGATTCTAATCCGATGGATTTTTCCATCAGAAATCCGATGAAGCTGACTTCCATCAGTCTTGCCTACACACCATCAGTCAAAAATCCGACCGTCCCAAACGCGGTGACGTAAAACACTCCGTTGAGCCGATAAAAATGAAGTTCAATGCTTCTGAGCATGCGTCGACTTGATTCTGAGCATGCGTGGGTTTTTTCTCCGTTGGAGTTCAACACAGACAATCGGAATTTGCTATCTTTTTTTTTTCCATCGGATAAATTTAAAACATGTTCTATTTTTAATCACCAATGGAAAAAAAACGATGGGGCCCATAAACGATCGGTTTGTCCGATGAAAAAAGTCCATTGGACTGTTTTCATCGGTAAAACCGATCGTGTGTACACGGCATTAGAGCTGTGAAAATGTGGAATAGACTCCCTCCAGAAGTGGTTCTGGCCAGCTCAGTAGATTGCTTTGAAAAAGGCCTGGATTCTTTCCTACATGTACATAATATAACTGGGTACTAACATTTATAGGTAAAGTTGATCCAGTGAAAATCCGATTGCCTCTCGGGGGATCAGGAACTCATTTTTTACCCTGCTGTAGCAAATTGGATCGTGCTCTGCTGGGGTTTTTCGCCTTCCTCTGAATCAACTGTGGGTGAAGGATTGTGTATATGGGATTGTATTTATTCATTTTTTTTGGTAGAACTAGATGGTCTTTTTTTAACCTGACTAACTTTGTAACTATGTAACGATTGAATTGGAGCAGACCCACCAGTCACGAATTACATGTTTATTGGTATCTACATACTTTCTATAAATATCTACAAGCTAATAAACATGTTGGACATTCTTGATACCACACTAAGGTGCGATTTCTTATAAAACTTGCACATCTATTTTATTCTTTAGTAGAATTGCTGTTTGTGTTCAGATAAATCTGAAACGCACTCCAAATTACACATATTTGATTCAAGAACAGTTGAAACAACAATTGTGATATTGGTGGGAACATTTCTTAGGATATTCTCTAATGCCCTGGGCATTGTGCTACTAGCATTAGGAAATTAATAGAAAATATGTCATATTCACCTGTTTTAAAACTTGTTTTTACATATCTTCAATTACGTCCTGGTTTCCATTGCCTAGGCAAATTATGTCATATATCTCAGTCTTTTGGAGGGGAGGAGAAAGGATAGGTGATGTTTTTCAGTGATTTATCAGCAAAAAAAAAAAAAATGGGGGAGTTTGCTTTGAATAATAAAAATGAATTATTACCCAAAATGCATTGTCTTAGTTTTGCAGTCTAAAAGCTTTTCATTCAGATAGGCCCTGTACACACGATCGGTTTTACCGATAAAAACAGTCCGATGGACATTTTTAATCGGACAAATCGATCGTGTATGGGCCCCATCGGTCCTTTTTCCATCGGTGAGAAAAAATAGAACATGTTTTAAATTTATCCGATAGAAAAAAAACGATAGCAAATTCCGATCGTCTGTGTGGAACTCCATGGGTGAAAAAACCCAGGCATGCTCAGACTGAATTAGGAGACGGGAGCGCTCGTTATGGTAAAACTAGCGTTCACAATGGAGATAGCACATTCATCATGCTGTAACGGACTGAAAAGCACGGAGACTGAAAAGCGCAAATCGGCTAACACCAAACTTTTACTAACACGCGGTAACACGAAATCAGCAAAAGCAGCCCAAAGGGTGGCGCCATTGGATTTGAACTTCCCCTTTATAGTGCCGTCATACGTGTTGTACAACACGGCATTTGGAATGGTCGGATTTTTGACTGATGGTGTGTAGGCAAGACTGATGGAAGTCAGCTTCATCAGAATTCCGATGGAAAAATCCATCGGATTTGAATCCATAGGAAATCCGATCGTGTGTACATAAGTGTCCTTGTGTTCTGGAATGTATTACCAGTATGCTAACTAAAGTTTTCCAGTCAGTAAGTGTCCTTTGTGATCTTGAATGTATTTATTTACTGTAAATTAGGGATGAGCTCGGTGTTTGAGTCGAACGCATGTTCAACTCGAACATCAGCTGTTCGCCTGTTCGGCGAAACCAGAATTTCGTGTGCCATTGCAGTGCATTGCCAGCGCTGTGATTGGCCAAGCATGCACTGTGACCCCGCATGCTTGGCCAATCACAGCGCCGGCAGCGAGGAGAGCCATAATTGGCCACAGGCAGGATGCTCAGGGGGGATTAGTACACGCCACACACTATATAAGGCCGCCAGTGCGGTGGCCTTGTGAAGTGTGTTGGCGTGCAGGGAGAGAGAAGGATAGGCAGGGACAGTGTCAGTGATATTCTTTGCTTATATTTTGTGCATTTACAGTGTGTTGGCGTGCAGGGAGAGAGAAGGATAGGCAGGGACAGTGTCAGTGTTATTCTTTGCTAAACCTTGTGCAGTTACAGTGTGTTGGCGTGCAGGGAGAGAGCAGGATAGGCAGGGACAGTGTCAGTGTTATTCTTTGCTAAACCTTGTGCAGTTACAGTGTGTTGGCGTGCAGGGAGAGAGCAGGATAGGCAGGGACAGTGTCAGTTTTATTCTTTGCTAAACCTTGCGCAGTTACAGTGTGTTGGTGTGCAGGGAGAGAGCAGGATAGGCAGGGACAGTGTCAGTGTCATTTTTGCTAAACCTCCTGCACAGTATACACCTGAAGCTACCCCTTATTGCTCGTGGTGTTGTTCTGTTGTGTAACACAGACAGGAATCTGCAAGCAGTTACATTGGGTGTAGGTGCCTCCTGCACCGTATACGCTACCCCTTATTGCTCGTGGTGTTGTTCTGTTGTGTAACACAGACAGGCATCTGCAAGCAGTTACAGTGGGTGTAGGTGCCTCCTGCACAGTATACGCTACCCCTTATTGCTCGTGGTGTTGTTCTGTTGTGTAACACAGACAGGCATCTGCAAGCAGTTACAGTGGGTGTAGGTGCCTCCTGCACAGTATACACCTGAAGCTACCCCGTATTGCTGGTGTTTTTCTTTTCTGTAAAGCCCCGTACACACGGTCGGACTTTTGCCCAACAAACTTTGTTTTAAGCAAGTTGGACCAACAATCCGACCGTGTGTACGCTCCATCGGACAAACTTTTTTTCGTTTGGTTTTGTTTTCATCAGACAAAAGTTGGGTCTGCAAACGGACAAACTTTTGCCCAACAAAAGTCCGATGGAGCAAAGTCCTACCGTGTGTACAGAAAACCATAGGACTTTTGTCCGATGGACAAAACAACTAATGTTAAAATCAACCAACAATAGCAGAAGTTGACCAAAGGGTGGCGGTAAAGAGCAGAAAAGAGCAGAAAAACCATGTGATGTTGCAAAAAGTTTTGGGAAAGTTTGCAGAAAAGTCCTGTGGTGTGTATGCTATGGGTGTGCCCGGCCAACTCCGTTTGGACAAAAATCCACGGAAAAGTCCGATGGAAGTCCGACCGTGTGTACGAGGCTTAACACTAACAGGCATCTGCAAGCAGTTACAGTGGGTGTAGGTGCCTCCTGCACAGTATACGCTACCCCTTATTGCTCGTGGTGTTGTTCTGTTGTGTAACACAGACAGGCGTCTGCAAGTAGTTACAGTGGGTGTAGGTGCCTCCTGCACAGTATACACCTGAAGCTACCCCTTATTGCTCGTGGTGTTGTTCTGTTGTGTAACACAGACAGGCATCTGAAAGCACCACCGTCACCACCAAAGGCCCAATTTTTCAGCCCCTGTTCAACAGGGGCATGCAATTACAATTCTTGATCTAATAATTCACAGCAGGGCCCATTCATGCGCCCACCAAGAGTAACTGTGAGGGCTTACAGTGTTGTGGCAACACTAAAACCTAAGGGGCAAATTTCTGCAGAGTATATACGGCAGGCCCCTACTTTCAAACATTCAACTTACAAACGACTCCTACTTGCAAACAGAAAGAGACAACAGGAAGTGAGAGGAAATCTACCCCTAGGAAGTGAAGTTCTCTCCTGTAAGAGTTAATATGGGAAAAAGGTGTCTCCTCTCTACTGATGCTTTATCACCAATCCTTGTTTCAATAAAAAAACAAAAAAACATTTGTCATTGGGACGGAAAGTGAGGTGAAATGTTCTGAACAGGTGCACAGACAGCAAACCAAATGTTACAGGGGTGATAACCCTTCCCTATGTTCTCCAAAAAGCTTAAAAATGGATTTTTTGGCTAGAGCTACACTTAAAAAATGTACCTGTTCCAAATTAGAAAAAGATTCTACTTAAGAACAAACCTACAGTCCCTGTCTTGTTTGCACCGCCTGTATACTGCTGTTCAGAGTATATACGGCCTTTTTTTATTTTGGTTCCCCTTAACCACTTCCCTACCCAGCCATAGTCAAATGACGTCCACAGATGGGATCTCCCATCCTGGGTGGACGTCATATGACGTCCTCGGCTTTGTAGGGGGATATCTGAATGATGCCTGCAGCTAGAGGCATCATTCAGATATCCTTTTGTAGTGCCGGCGATTCTGTGCACCATAAGAACGATCATAGCGGCGGTTCCGCCGCTTGATCGTTCTTACAGGCGGCGGGAGGGGACATCCCCCCCCCTCCCGCCGCCATCCGGTGCTTCTCCGGACTCCCCGTACGATCGGGGACCCGGAGCGAATCTTCCGGCGTCGTTGGTGGGGTCACGTGATGAGCATAGAGATGACTGATGACCAGATGGTCACCAGTCATCTCTATGATCGTCGGAGGCCCGGGCGCGATGTGATGACGTCACGCCCGGGCCTCAAATGTAAACAAAGCCGCCATTGCGGCTGTAAGTATGAGATCAGTGAAAAAATTTTCACTAATCTCATGCTTTCCAGCCTGGAGGAGAGATGTGGGGTCTTATTGACCCCGCATCTCTCAATAAAGAGAACCTGTCACACACATTCCTATTACAAGGGATGTTTACAATCCTTGTAATAGGAATAAAAGTGATCAAAAAAAAAAAAAAGTAAAATCATTGTAAAAAAATAAATAAATAAGTAAAATAAATAAATAAATAATAATAAAAAAAAATTAAAACGCCCCTGTCCCCGGTAGCTCGCGATCAGAAGCGAATGCACACGTAAGTCGCCCACATATGTAAACGCCGTTCAAACCACGCATGTGAGGTATCGCCGCGTGCGTTAGAGCGCGTGCAACAATTCTAGCACTAGACCTCCTCTGTAATTCTAACCTGGTAACCTGTAAAAAAAATTAAAGCGTCGCCTATGGAGATTTTTAAGTACCGAAGTTTGGCGCCATTCCATGAGTGTGCGCAATTTTAAAGCGTGACATGTTAGGTATCTATTTACTCGGCGTAACATTATCTTTCATATTTTCCAAAAAAATTGGGCTAACTTTACTGTTTTGTTATTTTTTAATTCATGAAACCATTTTTTTTTTTTTAAAAAAGGCGTTTGAAAAATTATTGCGCAAATATCGTGCAAGAAAAAATGTTGCAATGACCGTCATTTTATTCCCTAGGGTGTCTGCTAAAAAAACATATATAATGTTTAGGGGTTCTGAGTAATTTTCTAGCAAAAGAATGATGATTTGTACATGTAGGAGAGAAGTGCTAGAATAGGCCCGGTATTGAATAGGTACAAAAAGCCCTGTATTGAAGTGGTTAATATCCATACAAGACCCAAAGGGGCATCCATATTGCCGGGACCAGACATTACATTAAAGCCGCAAGCAGTTTTAAATGGCTTTTTTTCCTTTAGAAATGTAATTTTGTGCAGGGACAGTTCTAAACACTGGAAACATTTGCCACTTCACAGGCATACTCTAGACACCCCCCAGGTACGATATTTAAAGGAAGATTTCACCTTTTTTTTTTCGCTTTATGCATCATTAAAATGACTGCTGCCGAAAAAACTGCAGTTTTTAAAACTTTTTTTTGCATTGATACATGTCCCCTGGGGAAGAACCCGGGTCCCCAGACCCTTTTTAGGACAATAACTTGCATATTAGTCGTTATAATTAGCACTTTTGATTTCGAACCTTTGCGTCCATTGTATTTAATAGGGTTCTAAAGTTCGCGCAAACTTTCGGTCCGTTCGCAGGTTCTGGTGCGAACCGAACCGGGGGGTGTTCGGCTCATCCCTAGTGTATATATTAGTTTTTGCTGTAAAGTTTTCAAAAATAAAAACCTGTAAAAGTGGAAAAAATGAATTGTTAGCATTTTTTATTTGTGGTGTTCAGATGCAGTTAGTTCTGCTTGAAGTACTCTCCAAAAAAAACTCTGGGAAATGGTAGTCATTTGGTACTTGGGATGAAGTTATTGCAATCAGGACCTGAGACTTGCAATGTGTACCTTTGTTATACCTACCTTTGTGGTTTTAGTGCTGTGTTATTAATGTATTTATGATCTGTATCTTGTAACAAGTGATTTATACTGGTTTGTACATCCCATATTTTTGTACTGCTGCTTTTCCCAAATGAAGAATAAATAATTTAAAAAAATGAATTCCTGGGGCCTTATACAGCCTACCTGACAGAGCCCTTCAAGTGTAACCCAAATTACATTTACCTACTAAGAGTGCAAGTCATATCCTGCCCGTAGAGTTCTAACAACCATACATCTGAACAGAAGGTTTTACCAGCTCATTACATGATCAGAAAAATATAGGGATTTGTTCGCACCAGCTCCCTTTACCTGTGTTGGGCAATCCCAACACATAGAAAAAAAAAGCATGCACCGGGATTAGTTCTTCATAATGCATTACATAATGCATGCAAAACACACCTGAGCCCATGTATTTTTAGAACTTTGAGCAAGCCTATATTCAATTCAACTTCATATTCTCCTAAAGCCCAGCGATGTACACTAGGGATGAGCCGAACACCCCCCGATTCGGTTCGCACCATAACATGGGAACAGGCAAAAAATTTGTTCGAACATGCGAACACCTTTAAAGTCTATGGGACACGAACATGAAAAATCAAAAGTGCTAATTTTAAAGGTTAATATGCAAGTTATTGTCATAAAAAGTGTTTGGGGACCCGGGTCCTGCCCCAGGGGACATGTATCAATGCAAAAAAAAGTTTTAAAAACATCTGTTTTTTCGGGAGCAGTGATTTTAACCACTTCGCGCCCGGGCCATTACGAAAAGACGGCCGCATTGCGGCGCTCAATTGCCGGGAGGGCGTCCATGGACGTCCTCCTGTTTACTTCCGCAATGCGCGCTCCTGGCGGCGCGCATCGCGGAAGAGCTGTGCCCGCTGTGTCACGCAGGTGCTGATGCGCGTGCCTGGCGGCCGCGATGTCCGTCAGTTACACGCGATCGGCTGTCACAGAGCCAGGGACGTGGATCTCTGTGTGTAAACACAGAGATTCACATCCTGTCAGGGAGAGGAGACAGATGGTGTGTCCCTTGTACATAGGGATACACCATCGGTCACCTCCCCCAGTCAGTCCCCTCCCCCCACAGTTACAATCACCTAGCAGGGAACATATTAACCCCTTGATCGCCCCCTAGTGTTAACCCCTTCCCTTCCAGTCACATTTATACAGTAATCAGTGCATATTTATAGCACTGTTTGCTGTATAAATGTGAATGGTCCCAAAAATGTGTCAAAAATGTCTGATGTGTCCGCCATAATGTCGCAGTCACAATAAAAAATCGCAGATTGCCGCCATTACTAGTAAAAAATAAAAAAAAATTAAAAAATGTCATAATTCTATCCCCTATTTTGTAGGCGCTATAACTTTTGCGCAAACCAATCACTATACGCTTTTTGCGATTTTTTTTACCTAAAATATGTAGAAGAATACGTATCGGCCTAAACTGAGAAAAAAAATAGTTTTAAAAAAAAAAATTGGATATTTATTATAGCAAAAAGTAAAAGATATTGTGTTTTTTTCAAAATTGTCGCTTTTTTTTTTTGTTTATAGAGCAAACAATAAAAACCGCAGAAATAATCAAATACCACCAAAAGAAAGCTCTATTTGTGGGAAAAAAAGGACATAAATTTTGTTTGGGAGCCACGTCGCACGACCGCTTAATTGTCATTTAAAGCGTCACAGTGCCGAAAGCTGAAATTTCGCCTGGGCAGGAAGGGGGTTATGTGCCCAGTAAGCAAGTGGTTAATAATGCTTAAAGTGAAACAATAAAAGTGAAATATTCCTTTAAATTTCGTACCTGGTGGGTGTGTATAGTATGCCTGTGAAGTAGCGCAGGTTTCCCGTGCTTAGAACTGTCCCTGCACAAAATGTAATTTCTGAAGGAAAAAAAGTAATTTAAAACTACTCGCGGCTGTAATGAATTGTCGGGTCCCGGCAATACAGAGAAAAGTCATTGAAAGTCATTGAAATATAGAAGAAAAATGCGTGGGGGTCCCCCAAAATTCCATTAACAGGCCCTTCAGGTCTGGTATGGATTTTAAGGGGAGCCCCGAACCAGAATAAAAAAATATATATATATTTTTAATAAAGGACTTTTCCCAACGGTGTCTGTGTGGTTTTTTAAAATATTTGATACTTTCTTTTGTGAAATGGTAGGGGTACAATGTACCCCGTTACCAATTCACATAGGTGGGCCGGAATCTGGGGGTCCCCTTTGTTAAAGGGGGCTTCCAGATTCCGATAAGCAGACCCCCACAACCACTGGGAAAGGGTTGTGGGAATGAGGCCCTTGTCCCCATCAACATGGGGACATCCCCCCCATGTTGAGGGCATGTGGCCTGGTACGGTTCAGGAGGAGGGCGCTCTCTCATCCCCCCCTCTTTTCCTACGGCCTGCCAGGTTGCGTTCTTGGATAAGGGTCTGGTATGGATTTTTGGGGGGACCCCACTCCATTGTTTTTTTAATTCTGTTGCAGGGTTCCCCTTAAAATCCATACCAGACCTGAAGGGTCTGGTATGGATTTTTGGGGGAACCCCACGCCATTTTATTTTCTTTTATTTTGGCGCGGAGTTCCCCTTTATATCCATACCAGACCTGAAGGGCCTGTTAATGGAATTTTGGGGGACCCCCAGGCATATTTTTTTTATTATTTTTTAATGACTTTCAATTTCTTTTCTCTGTATTGCCGGGACCGACAATTCATTACAGCCGTGAGTAGTTTTAAATGACTTTGCATGGTAGCCAATCAGCTTCTAACTTCAGTTTGTTCAATTAAAGGGGTTGTAAACCTTCGTGTTTTTTCACCTTAATGCATCCTATGCATTAAGGTGAAAAAACACCTTGCAGTCACCGGCCCCCATGAGCCCCCATTTTACTTACCTGAGCCCCGAATCTCCGTGGGCGCGATCCCGCGTTGCTTTCCCCCAGCTCTCGTCAGCTCTTCATTGGATGATTGATAGCAGTGCAGCCATTGGCTCCCGCTGCTGTCAATCAAATCAATGACGCGGCAGGCCGGGGGGCGGGGCCGAGTCATACACTTGGCGGCTATGGCCGCCGAGTGTATCACACGGGAGCACGCCCGCAAGGAAACCCCCTCGGGAGAGAGCTTCCCAGAGGGGGTTAGATCTTGCGGGGAGGAGCCGCGAGAGCTGCCGTGGGACCCCAGAAGAGGACGATCGGGGCCACTCTGTGCAAAACGAACTGCACAGTGGAGGTAAGTATGACATGTTTGTTTTTCTTTTGTTTTTTAAAAACGAACCTTTTGACAAAAAACCCGCAAACTGATTGGTTTCTATGCAGAGCTGCACCAGATTTTGCAGTTTTAGTAAATTAACCCCACAGTTTGGACACCTATACATGCAACAAAAGCCATTAGCTCTCTTGGAGAATACAGAATTCCCGCACACACTCACCTGCTCTAGGCTCCATCCTGGATGTGCTGCCTGCTGCTCCACACATTGGTACTGTTGCTGCGCTCTTGTTGGTAACTGCTTTAGCAGATCCATCCCTGATGCAGCCAGCCAACAGTGACAGCAGCTGAAGCTGGCTAGGGAGTCCAGGGTGGGCAGCATGAGTGTCCTCTTCTTCACTGCAGAGTGGTATGGTAAGTTTGCTGTACAGAGAGAAAGGACGAACGGTGGACATGTCTTTTGCCACCAAACAACAGGCAGATCTGGATAGGCACCCTGTTGACCTAATGGGGCCTTGGTCCTGTATCGGAGGACTGCCTGTACCCATATCTCCCAACTGTCCCTGATTTTAAGAGCGTTTCCCTGATTTGGAAAAATGTCCCTCTTTCCTTCATATTTGTCCCTCATTTTCATCTGATATAGTTATACGGCAGCAGGTCAGCTCTATTGTGAGAATTTCCATACCGGTACACCGTTTTGTGTAATAGATATGGCGGACACGCGCTCCCGTGGCATGGCGCCAGAGCCGACGCGCATGGCCAGCGGCCATGATGTCTGCTGGCCACCCGCGATCACTCCACAGAGAGGCAGAATGGGGATCTGCCAATGTAAACAAAGCAAATCCCTGTTTTGTCAGGGGAGTACAGTGCGATTGTCTGTTCCTAGTGATCAGGAACAGCGATCTCTCTCTCCTCCTAGGCAGTCCACTCCCCCTACAGTTAAAAACAACTTCCTAGGACACACTTAACCCCTTGAATTCCCCTAGTGTTAACCCCTTCCCAGCCGTTGTAATTTATACAGTAATCAGTGCATTTTTATAGCACCGAACACTGTATAAATGTCACTGGTCCCAAAAAAGTGTCAAAAGTGGCCGATCTGTCCGCTGCAATGTCACAGTCCCACTAAAAATTGCTGATCAATGTCATTACTAGTAAAAAAATATATATAAAAATGCCATAAATCAGTCCCATATTTTGTAGACCCTATAACCTTTGCGCAAACCAATCAATATAAGCATTGCTTTTTTTTTTCCAAAAATATGTAGAAGAATACATATTGGCCTAAACTGATAAATAAATTTAATTTTTTATTTTTTTGGGGATATTTATTATAGCAAAAAGTAAAAAATATTGTTTTGTTTTTTTTAAATTGTCGGCCTATTTTTGTTTATAGCGCAAAGAATTAAAATCGCAGAGGTGATCAAATACCCCCAAAAGAAAGCTCTATTTTTGGGGAAAAAAAGGACATTAATTTTGTTTCGGTACAACATTACACGACCGCGCAATTGTCAATTAAAATGACGCAGAGCCGTATCGCAGTCTGTCAGTAAAGGGGATCTTGCATTTTAATTCAAGGTCTGCTTTAAAGTGTTATTAAAGTGAAATACCTTTTTTTTATTAAAATAACAAACATGGTATACTAATCCTCCTCTTCTCGGATTCCCCAGCGGTGCTCTTGGCTCCTCCTCTTTTTTGTGTGTCCCCATAGCAAGCTGCTTGCTATGGAAGCACACAGGGGTTGATTTACTAAAACTAGAGTGCTAAATGTGGTGCACCTCTGCATAGAAACCAATCAGCTTCAAGGTTTTATTGTCAAAGCTTAATTGAACAAGCTGAAGTTAGAAGCTGATTGGCTACCATGCACAGCTGCACCAGATTTTGCATTCTCCAGTTTTAGTAAACCAACCCTAGTGTGTCTGCACGCTCTCGAGCTGTGTGTCTATGGAATCGCACTCCATAGACTTACACAGTGGGATGTGGCCCCGCCCCCACTTCCTCCTCTCTACATTTGATTGACAGCAGCAGGAGCCAATGCTGCTGCTCGAGTGCTATGTGAAGAGGAAGAGAGGGGAGAATAGATGGAGCCATGCACAGTGCTGAATCTTATTCCCTCTCTTCCCCATCACACAGGGAAGGGGGGAGGCAGAGGAATAGAAAAAGTTTTTTTTACCTTAATGCAAGGAATGCATTAAGGTAAAAAAAAAAATTAGATTTAGTATCACTTTAACATTAGTTTGTACAATAATAGCGATCATTTAGATTTTTGTTTTTAATTTCCATTACTATGAACTATATAGTAGACATGTGCAATTCGTTAAGTTTTTAATTCTTTTTTCACGAATTTAGAGAAATTCGTTAATTCCGAAATTTCAGAATTTCTGAATTTTTCAATTTCCGGATTTCTGAGATTTTGAATTTACGAATTTACGAATTTTTCAATTTACGAATTTTCGGATTTCCAAATTTTTCAATTGACGAATTTTTGGATTTCCGAAATTTCTAGTTTACGAATTTTTCAATTTACGAATTTTCGGATTTCCGAATTTTTGAATTTCCGAATTTGGAAATTTCGAAAATTCGAGATTCGAAAATTCGAAATTGCAAAATTCGAAAATTCAAAATTGCAAAATTCGAAAATCTAAAATTCGAAAATGGGAAATTTGGAAAGTTGAATTTCCGAATTTTTAGAATTTCCGAATTTCAGGAAATCGGAAATTAGTTTTTTTAATTTTTTTGCTTTTTTCGGAAATTCGAAAAAAAAAATTTTTCGCTTTCGTTTTATTCGTTTTTTGGAAATTCGGAAATTCAAAAATTCGGAATTCGAAAATTTGGAATTCCGAATTTCCCAAATTTCCGAAAAAAGCAAAAAACGAATTTTTCGAATTTCCCGAATTTCCAAATTTCCAAATTTCCGAAAAAAGAAAAAAAAAGAAAAAAACGAGAAAAATTTTTTTTGGGCAGTGCACATGTCTACTATATAGTAATCCCTTACAAACCTTTATCATGATTTATATTATTATAAACAATGTTTCGCTTAGTGATCTTATAATTATGATAAGAAATAAATTATTTTGATGAATTCCTGATTCTACCTTGCACCGATTAAACTTTTATAATGATTTATGATTGTTTTTTTTATATAATCTTTATTTAAGTTACATTTAAACATTACAATAAAGGGTGCACACAAAAAAGGGGGGGAGAAGAGGAAAAAGGAGGAATACGAGGGGTACATCTGTCATGGTCCCAACGACAACAATAGTAAGAACAGAGAGACATATCAACGTGTTGTGTTAACGAGGGAACCCTCCTTGCCCCGGACATTCGGTCCATGTGGGCACACAATCATTTATGATTGTTAATCTACCCTAGGCCATGGAGATCCCTCAATCACTTTGGCTTCATTTTTAATTGTCAGGAAAAAGATGGTGTCCTCCTGGTTTACTATACCTCATTTACAGTAGTAAATGGCTTTGCTTCTCTCCTTCTGTTGGGACCCAACTGGGAAGATTTTCCTTCACTTGCTGAACTTGTGGCTTGCAAATAGCAATAAAAACATTGTCAGCAGTTCTAACTTCTCCTCTCACTACTAAAAGTATTTTTGTTTGTGTCTCCATTGCAGATATTTTCCCATAATTTCTTACCCTGGAAGGAATTAAGGATATATCTCCCTAATATGAACACGTATGGCAATAAAAGCCTAGCCGTGTTCCTAACCTTCCCTGCTCCATTTGAAACAAAATAAAAACAATTTGTCTCTAATTGCGCTTTTGTACATTGATACAGCATATAAATCTGACAACCACTGGCAGGATCAAGAATTTCTATTTTTCTAAATCAGCAGTATATATTATACTAATGTATCTTTATGTCTAAGACATTATCAACATAACCCACCAGTGATTTTTTTTAGATTTCACAAGAAATGCAGAAAATCTGGAGGAAACAGAGGGAGAACATACGAACTTCATTCTGCTAGTCTTTCCAGAATCCTCGGACTGTACGGCAGCAGTGGTGCTGATCACTGTTCTGTCTTACTAACCAAACCCTTCAGACTATTTCGATTGTGTGTATGTTCTGATGTACATTTAGCTTAACCACTTCAGCCCCGGACCAGTTGTCAGCTCAAAGACCAGAGGACTTTTTACAATTTGGCACTGCGCTACTTTAACTGGTAATTGCGTGGTCATGCAATGTTGTACCCAAACAAAATTTGCACCTTTTTTTCCCACAAATAGAGCTTTCTTTTGATGGCATTTGATTGTCTCTGTGATTTTTTTTTTTGCAATATAAATGGAAAAAGACCGATAAATTTTGAAGAAAAATTACATTTTCTACTTTTTGTTATAAGAAAAATCGAATAAACTCAATTTTAGTCATACATTTAGGTCAAAATGTATTCAGCCACATGTCTTTTGTAAAAAAAATGTCAATAAGTGTATATTTATTGGTTTGCGCAAAAGTTATAGCGTCTACAAACTAGGGTACATTTTCTGGAATTTACACAGCTTTTAGTTTATGACTGCCTATCTCATTTCTTGAGGTGATAAAATGGCAGGGCAGTACAAAACCCCTCAAAATGACCCCATTTTGGAAAGTAGACACCCCAAAGAAATTGCTGAGAGGCATGTTGAGCCCATTGAATATTTATTTTTTGTCCCAAGTGATTGAATAATGACAAAAAAAACAATAAAACATTTTGCTGCTTCTCCTGAGTACGGGGATACCACATGTGTGGGACTTTTTCAGAGCCTAGCCGTGTACGGGACCCCAAAAACCAAGCACCGCCTTCAGGATTTCTAAGGGCGCAAATTTTGGATTTCACTCCTCACTACCTATCACAGTTTTGAAGGCCATAAAATGCCAAAATAGCACAAACCTCCCCCTAAATGACCCCATTTTGGAAAGTAGACACCCCAAGCTATTTGCTGAGAGGCATGTTGAGTCCATAGAATATTTTATATTTTGCCACAAGTTGCGGGAAAATTACAAACTTTTTTTTTTTTTGCACAAAGTTGTCACTAAATTATATATTGCTCATACATGCCATGGTCGTATGTGGAATTAAACCCCAAAATACATTATGCTGCTTCTCCTGAGTAAGGGGATACCACATGTGTGGGACTTTTTGGAAGTCTAGCCGCATACGGGGCCCCGAAATCCAAGCACCGCCTTCAGCATTTCTAAGGGTGTAAATTTTTGATTTCACTTCTCACTACCTATCACAGTTTTGAAGGCCATAAAATGCCAAGATGGCACAAACCTCCCCAAATGACCCCATTTTGGAAAGTAGACACCCCAAGCTATTGGTTGAGAGGCATGTTGAGTCCATGGAATATTTTATATTTTGCCTCAAGTTGCGGGAAAATTACAAACTTTTCTCTTTTTTTTTTTTTGCACAAAGTTGTCACTAAATGATATATTGCTCAAACATGCCATAGGCATATGTAGAATTACACCCCAAAATACATTCTGCTGCTTCTCCTGAGTACGGGGATACCACATGCGTGGGACTTTTTGGGAGCCTAGCCGCGTACGGGGCCTCGAAAAGCAATGACCGCCTTCAGGATTTCTAAGAGCGTAAATTTTTGATTTCACTCCTCACTACCTATCACAGTTTCGTAGGCCATAAAATGCCAAGATAGCACAAACCCCCCCCCACAATGACCCCATTTTGGAAAGTATACACCCCAAACTATTTGCTGAGAGGCATGGTGAGTATTTTGCAGCTCTCATTTGTTTTGAAAATTAAGAAAAAAAAGAAAAAAACATTTTTTTTAATTTTCAAAACTTTGTGACAAAAAGTGAGATTTGAAAAATACTCACCATACCTTTCAGCAAATAGCTAGGGGTGTCTACTTTCCAAAATGGGGTCATTTGGGTGGCTTTTGTGCCATCTGAGAATTCCATGGTCTCCAAAACTGTGATAGGTAGCGAGGGGTGAAATCCAAAATTTACACCCTTAGAGAGCCTGAAGGCGGTGCTTGGTTTTTGGGGTCCCGTACGCGACTAGGCTCCCAAAAAGTCTCACACATGTGGTATCCCCGTACTCAGGAGAAGCAACAGAATGTATTTTGGGGGTGTAATTCCACATATGCCCATGGCATGTTTGAGCAATATATCATTTAGTGCCAACTTTGTGCAAAAAAAAGAAAAAAAAATAATTTTTCCCGCAACTTGTGCCAAAATATAAAATATTCCATGGACTCGACATGCCTCTCAGCAAATAGCTTGGGGTGTCTACATTCCAAAATGGGGTCATTTGGGGGGTTTTGAACTGTCCTGCCATTTTATGCACAACATTTAGAAGCTTATGTCACACATCATCCACTCTTCTAACCACTTGAAGACAAAGCCCTTTCTGACACTTTTTGTTTACATTACATTTTTTATTTTTTTTTGCACCCTAAACATTATATATTTTTTTAAAGCAAATGAATACAGATTAAAATGGTAGGTGTTGCATTTTTTTTTCCCACACAGTATTTGCGCAGCTTTTTTTTAAACGCATTTTTTGGGGAAAAAACACACTTTTTTTAATTTTAATGCACTAAAAAACACTATATTGCCCAAATGTTTGATGAAATAAAAAATATGATCTTAGGCCAAGTACATGGATACCAAACACGACATGCTATAAAATTGCGCACAAACGCGCAGTGGCGACAAACTTCATACATTTTTAAAAGCCTTTAAAAGCCTTTACAGGTTACCACTTTAGATTTACAGAGGAGGTCTATTGCTAAAATGACTGCCCTCGATCTGACTTTCGCGGTGATACCTCACATGCATGGTGCAATTGCTGTTTACATATGACGCTTGCGTTCGCCTTTGCGCGAGAGCAGGGGGGGACAGGGGTGTTTTTTTTTGTTTGTTTTTTTATTTATTTTGCTTTTTTATTTTATTTTTAAACTGTTCCTTCCATTATTATTTTTTTATATGTTTTAGTGTTATCTCAGGGAATGTTAACCACGTACCAATACGGACCATAATGACCAGAGGTGTTTTCACAATTTGGCACTGTGTCGGTTTAACTGACAATTGCGCGGTCGTGCGATGTGGCTCCCAAACAAAATTGACGTCCTTTTTTTCCCACAAATAGAGCTTTCTTTTGGTGGTAGTTGATCACCTCTGCGGTTTTTATTTTTTGCGCTATAAACAAAAATAGAGCGACAATTTTGAAAAAAATGCAATATTTTTTACATTTTGCTATAATAAATATCCCCAAAAAATATATAAAAAAAAATTTCCTCAGTTTAGGCCTGATACGTATTCTTCTACATATTTTTGGTAAAAAAAATCGCAATCTGCGTTTACTGATTGGTTTGCGCAAAAGTTATAGCGTTTACAAAATAGGGGGTAGTTTTATGGCATTTTTTTAATTTTTAATTTTTTTTTACTAGTAATGGCGGCGATCAGCGATTTTTTTTGTGACTGCGACATTATGGCGGACACATCGGACACTTTTGACACATTTTTGGGACCATTTTCATTTTCACAGCGATCAGTGCAATAAAAATGCACTGTTTATTGTGAAAATGACACTGGCAGTGAAGGGGTTAACCACTAGGGGCGCTGGAGGGGTTAAGTGTGCCTAGGGGAGTGATTACTACTGTGTGGGGGCGTGGCTACGAGTGACACGTCACCGATCTCCGCTCTGATTACACAGAGCGGAGATCGCTGACAGTGTCAGTAGCAGAGAGGGGAGATGTTGTGTTTACACACACATCTCTCCGCTCCATGCCTCCGTGAGACGATCGCGGGGATCCCCGCGGCGATCGAGTCCCGGGGAAGGCAGGGGGGTTGCGAGCCCGACCCTGACGTCAGCAGCTAGAGGGTCACGTACAGGTACGTGATTGTGCCTCCAGGTGCCGTTTTGCTGACGTATATATACAGTGGCTGGTCCTTAAGTGGTTAATATACCCTATGATAGCAATAGGTAGTGACAGGTACTCTTTTTTGAAAAAATTGGGGTCTATTAGACCCTAGATCTTTCCTCTGCCCTCAAAGCATCTGACCACACCAAGATCGGTGTGATAAAATGATTTCCCAATTTCCCAATGGCACTGTTTATTTCCGGCAAAATCTAAGTCATGAAATGCTCGTAGCTTTCGGTTTCTTAGGCCATAGAGATGATTGGAGCCATTCTGGTCTCTTACCAGCTCTATGGTCAGCTGGCGGAACCACCGGCTGCGTTCTTAGGTTCCCTGTTGGGACAGGAGAGCCAGAGAAAACCATGGAAGACGGTGTGGGGGGGGGACATTCCATTCCCTCCCACTGCTTGTAAAAGCAGTCTAGAGGCTAATTAGCCGCTAGGATTGCTTTTACATGAAAGCTGACCGCTGGCTGAAAAGAATGATACCAAGATGATACCTAAACCCACAGGCATCATTGTGGCATAACCATTCAAAGTCCAGCAACATACCAGTACGTTGCTGGTCCTTGTTGGGCATATATTGTAATCTTTTTTTTCATGCAGCCTGTTGGCTGAACGAAAAAAAGAGATTAATTGATGGGTATGCCCACCATTAGAATACCTCCCTTCATCCACCCACTTCTAATGATGGGAATACATGCACCATTTATATATGCCAAAGCATGGGGGCATCCTCCCGCAAAAGTTATGTCGCGTACACACGGACATTTCAACGGGCAAACCTCCGTCTGAATTTCGACCATGTGTACACGGCATTAGGAGCAAATCACTCCTCCGCCCCTGCTGCCCCCATGCTTCGGCATACAGTATATGCTCTTTTTTTTAACTGTGGTGGTGAAATCATCTCCTACAGCACTGGAGTCACGGCTTTCTGTATCGTGGGAGCAAACGTTGTTGCTGTCAAGATAAATAAATCTGTGCTGCAGCTGAATGGCGTACCTGAAAACAAAAAAAATGGTTAACAATAAAACACAGTAAACAGTAAAGTATAAAAAAATGACATACCTGAAAAGCAAACATGATAAAATATAATAACAATAAAACATTGCAGAATAGAATACAGTAAAAAGGAGCAGAACAATAGAGAGAGAATAGAAAGAGAGAGAACAATAAAACAACAACTATTTTAGTTTTAATTTTTTTATATTTTTTTGTGTTTTTTTTTTATTTTTTACTTTTGTTTTTTTACACTTTTTTTTGTAACTATAACTGTAACTGTTTGGTTCCAGGTTTGGGTCTCTCAAAATGCGATGGCATCTTGGGAGACCCTGTTTAAGTGTGTCCTAGTCTGTGAAATGCTGTACCCTACGCTAAAACTGCACTAGTGTGTGGATCAGGTCATCTACATACTGTAATACCACAACCAGGTCCGGGTTGGGGTTTTCCCAGTTGGTGAGGATTTGGGACATGGCCTTGGTAAACTTGTTGGGCGAGTTTTGTGCCCCTTGGGGCATAACTGCCCAAGTATACTGTTTGGAAGCGTGGGTGAATGCGAACAGGTACTGACAGGAGGGGTCCAATGGCACACTAAAGAAGGCGTTCGCTAAATCTATGACAGTGAAAAACTTTGCAGATAGGGGCACCCCTGACAGAAGAGTGTGTGGATTCGGGACAAGAGGTGTCTCCAAAATGGTGGCCTCGTTCACTGCTCTAAGGTCCTGAACTAGCCGGTATTTGTCCGGTTGGCCACTAGGGGTCTTCTTCTTAACTGGAAACAGAGGGGTATTACACGGGGAAGTACAGGGTATTAAGGCACTATTCCCCAGCAAGACTTATATCTGCTCGGTAATCGCCTGGGTCTGGACCGGTTTAAGTGGGTATTGGGCCTTTCTGGGAAGAACAGCCCCTGGTTTTAGAAGGGCTACTACCGGGGGGACTGACAATCTACCTACATCCTCCGGACCGGTGGATCAGAGGTGGGACGGTATTTGGTCAAGGAAATGTTCTGGGATAGGGGCTGGTGAGACCTGCAGGGTCATCAGTATGGGGAGGCAACACAATGCTGACGTGTCTCCCTCACTCATGGCAGTGGATATGGAGATGGACCCATCGGCATTATATGAGATGAGGCCTGAAGCCTGGAAAGAACATCTGCCCCCAGTAGATTGAGGGGACAGGTGTTCGAGACCACAAATCTAGATAACAATGCCGGGGTAGTGCCCACCTGTAGTGGTCTTGTAAGGGGGCTGGACCGAGATATTCCGTCCACTCCCACACATGACACATCTATTGAGGATAAGTAGGAAGGATCTGGGATTTCTGCCTCACTTAGCAAGCTATGGGCCGCGCCTGTGTCCAGGAGAAAACGGGTGGGGTGTCCCTCTATAGCAGTGGTTCTCAACCTTTTAGTGCCGTGACCCCTTAATAAAATTTCCAAAGTTGTGGGGACCCCCTAACAGTAAAATTATTTTCGTAGCGTGGGTTCTCAGCACCCAAGGCAAGACACGTAATTTGCGCCCCTAACCTACGGACATTTAGTGCTCCTTGAGTCCCTTCCACTTGTACAGTATTAAAACTCCTTATGGTACATTTTAGGATGTACCACTCTCTCTCTCTTTGTTCTCCTTTCTTTCCCTTTTTATCTCTCTCTATCCTAATTTCTTTTTTTTTTCCCCATTCCTCTCTCTAGCCGTTTTTCTAGCTCTTTCTCTTATTTTTTCGCTCCCTTTCTCTTTGCCCCCCCCTTTTCCTCTCCCTTTCATGTATTCTCTATTTTTATTCCTTCTCTTACTTCTTGTTTGGGGGGGGGGGGATGGTATGAGTGGCAGTGCTGTTACTCACTGTGCCTCCGGCTTCACTGTATCTCAAGCTCTGTGGTGTCTCGCAGCAGTGACACCTATGCTGAAATCAGGAGATGGGGTCTCCTCCAGACCCTCCCACTTCACATTCCTCACCAGTCAGCTGACCTCTAGTCTCTGCCCCCCCCCACCCATGCCGTGAACTGAATGAGTGTCAGGTCACCTACGGTCAGGTGACAGATGCACACCGTAGGGGGACAGGAGTGCACCGCAAGGTAGTGAACCCTATGGCTGACTGCTGCGGATCGGAAACTAGGTGGTTGTGGAAAGCGGGACCAGAGGAGCACAACCGGGATCCTAACGGAAGCTAGAGCCAAGATTCCCCAGGGCGCGGAGTCTAAGACCCAGCAGGTCTTCTCCAGAGCCTCTAGTGGTGAGAATGTTATGCTGCAGGCTGGGACCAGGTCGCGGCCCCTGGAGTTTCCTAGCTCACGCCCCGTAGGATAAGGGGAAAAGAGGGGAAGCAGCAGCACAAGATATGAGAGAAACGACTAACAAGCTGAAGGTCAGGGGCCACAAGCAGACAAGGATAACGAAAGAACGAGCCGAAGGTCAAGGGTCACGAGCAGACAGGGATAGTCGGGGACAAGCCAAATATGTAACAGAGAGACAGACGTAGCACACGGCAGGCAGGAACCCAAACACACAATGCCTAACAAACACGTTGATCAGCAAAGCAGGCTTGCAGTGCACAGGTTAATATAGTGTTCTGTGATAGGGTCTGGAGTGGAGTCAGGCTGGGAGGAGATTATAAAGGAAGCCAGGTGAAAGGGTTCTGGCCTCTAAGATGAACACATGGGAAGGAAGGTAAGCTGACAGACAAACACTACTGCATATCCATGACAGTACCCTCCCTCTTATGGGCCCTCCCCCGCCTGGGCCCAGAATTAAAGGGAAATCTCTGATGAAACCTCCTCAACAAATGAGGTGCAGCGACATCAGATGCAGCGATCCAAGACGCCTCCTCAGGACCAAAACCTCTCCAATGCACAAGGTACTGAAGAATGCCTCTACAGAGACGAGAATCCAAAACTTGTCTAACCTCGTACTTAAGATTATCCTCAGAGACCGAAAACGAGGTAGGGAGATGACAAGAAGATCTATTGAGGACCAAAGGCTCTCTAGGAATAAGCAAGGGCATGAGAGGATCAACAGGAATCTGAGGAGGGTCCCCTAGACCCTTAAAGGGGAACTGATCATCTTGCACAGGACCATCAGACTGGGCAGATGTCAGTGGAACCCTGAAGTCAGGTTGGTTAGAAGGTGACATGTCGCCGGAGTCAAGCTGAATAGCTGAAGGACAAGCAGAATGTACTGAACAAGAAAAAGTAGGAGGCTCACTGGGCATGGGCTGGACTGGCATAACTAGTACAGAGGCAGAGTGAATAGCTGAGTCAGGTGTAGCGACTACCTGAATCGCATCGCAAGACGTAGTGACTGCAGAACTTGTAGACAAGCTAGCCTGGCTGTGCGTCCAAGGGTGGTTAGGGACAGAGAAATGTAAATGGTTATGCAACCTGGAATGAATGACCGGCTCAGGTTCACAGGGGGCAACCTTGGGTAGGCAGGACGAGGAACAGGAGGGACCCCAAGCCAGGATCTGTCCAGTAGTCCAGTCCACATGAGGAGAATGGAGCTGTAACCATGGGAGACCCAAAATTATAGGCGTTGAGGCCTTGGGTAAGATAAGGAAGGATATCCACTCCTGGTGGAGTGTCCCTACCGACATCTTAACAGGGAGGGTCTGGAAGCGGATAGGTCCCCCTGGGAGAACAGTACCATCAATCGCCAAGACCACCAATGGCGTGGTGAGGGGCAAAAGAGTAAGTCTCATGGACGATGCGATTTCCCAGTCCATGAAATTACCAGCGGCTCCGGAATCCAGATATGCTGAGACCGAATGAGAAGAAGCACCAACATGAAGGAACACGGAAAGCAGAAGACGAGAAGGGGAAGGTGATATTTCTGGGTCCAATACTCCACTTTCCAGATGAAGTGGACCCGAACGTTTTTCTGGACAAAGAGAGCAAGTGTCACGAAAATGACCTTTGCCCCCACAGTAAAGACATAGACCAAGAGTTCTGCGCCTAGCACGTTCCTCGGGGGATAGCCTGGTCCGACCCAGCTGCATGGGTTCCTCAGCTGGTAGGAGATGCTCTACGGGTCGAAGAGAGGGGAGCTCAGGCTGACTAAGAACCAAGGAGTGCTGGCGTTGCTTTTCTAAGGTCCTCTCCTGAAAGCGAATATCGATCTGGTTACACAAGGAGATAACGCCGGCCAGATCAGTGGGGATGGTTCTTCCTGCTAATTCATCCTTCACTCTATCAGACAGGCCATGCAAAAAGGTTGCGACTAAGGCCTCATTGTTCCAGCTCAACTCAGCCGACAGTATGCGGAAATGAAGGGCATACTGTCCCACAGAAGCAGACTCTTGGCGGAGACGTAAAAGGGCGCTGGCCGCTGAAGAGACACGAGCCGGTTCTTCGAAGATATTCTGAAAAAGTTTCAAGAAGCCAGACAGGCTAGAAACCACTGGATCATTCAGTTCCCACAGAGGGGCTGCCCAGGCTAAAGCTTCACCAGAGAGGAGGGAAATGATATAGGCTACCTTAGCCCGATCAGACAGGAAGTTTTGGGGCTGGAGCTCAAAATGAATTGTGCATTGGCTAAGGAACCCCCTGCAAGCCTTGGAGTCCCCAGAGAAACGGGACGGAGCTGGCAGTTGTAGTGAGTGTGTGGCTGCGACTGGTGCAATAGGTGCAGCCGCTGGTTGTATTTGAGGTTGCGGATTCAGGGTTCCCAAGGAGGCCTGAAGCTGCTCGAAGCGAGAAGCCAGATCCTGGAGGAATCGCATCACCTGAGTCTGATTCGATTCCTGGGTTTCAAGTCTGCAAACTATGCCCTGCAATGGATCATCCGCGGGGAGCGGGATGTCAGCCGGGTTCATGGCTGATCAAACTGTCAGGTCACCTACGGCCAGGTGACAGATGCACACCGTAGGGGGACAGGAGTGCACCGCAAGGTAGTGAACCCTATGGCTGACTGCTGCGGATCGGAAACTAGGTGGTTGTGGAAAGCGGGACCAGAGGAGCACAACCGGGATCCTAACGGAAGCTAGAGCCAAGATTCCCCAGGGCGCGGAGTCTAAGACCCAGCAGGTCTTCTCCAGAGCCTCTAGTGGTGAGGATGTTATGCTGCAGGCTGGGACCAGGTCGCGGCCCCTGGAGTTTCCTAGCTCACGCCCCGTAGGATAAGGGGAAAAGAGGGGAAGCAGCAGCACAAGATATGAGAGAAACGACTAACAAGCTGAAGGTCAGGGGCCACAAGCAGACAAGGATAACGAAAGAACGAGCCGAAGGTCAAGGGTCACGAGCAGACAGGGATAGTCGGGGAAAGCCAAATATGTAACAGAGAGACAGACATAGCACACGGCAGGCAGAAACCCAAACACACAATGCCTAACAAACACGTTGATCAGCAAAGCAGGCTTGCAGTGCACAGGTTAATATAGTGTTCTGTGATAGGGCCTGGAGTGGAGTCAGGCTGGGAGGAGATTATAAAGGAAGCCAGGTGAAAGGGTTCTGGCCTCTAAGATGAACACATGGGAAGGAAGGTAAGCTGACAGACAAACACTACTGCATATCCATGACAGTACCCTCCCTCTTATGGGCCCTCCCCCGCCTGGGCCCAGAATTAAAGGGAAATCTCTGATGAAACCTCCTCAACAAATGAGGTGCAGCGACATCAGATGCAGCGATCCAAGACGCCTCCTCAGGACCAAAACCTCTCCAATGCACAAGGTACTGAAGAATGCCTCTGCAGAGCCGAGAATCCAAAACTTGTCTAACCTCGTACTTAAGATTATCCTCAGAGACCGAAAACGAGGTAGGGAGATGACAAGAAGATCTATTGAGGACCAAAGGCTCTCTAGGAATAAGCAAGGGCATGAGAGGATCAACAGGAATCTGAGGAGGGTCCCCTAGACCCTTAAAGGGGAACTGATCATCTTGCACAGGACCATCAGACTGGGCAGATGTCAGTGGAACCCTGAAGTCAGGTTGGTTAGAAGGTGACATGTCGCCGGAGTCAAGCTGAATAGCTGAAGGACAAGCAGAATGTACTGAACAAGAAAAAGTAGGAGGCTCACTGGGCATGGGCTGGACTGGCATAACTAGTACAGAGGCAGAGTGAATAGCTGAGTCAGGTGTAGCGACTACCTGAATCGCATCGCAAGACGTAGTGACTGCAGAACTTGTAGACAAGCTAGCCTGGCTGTGCGTCCAAGGGTGGTTAGGGACAGAGAAATGTAAATGGTTATGCAACCTGGAATGAATGACCGGCTCAGGTTCACAGGGGGCAACCTTGGGTAGGCAGGACGAGGAACAGGAGGGACCCCAAGCCAGGATCTGTCCAGTAGTCCAGTCCACATGAGGAGAATGGAGCTGTAACCATGGGAGACCCAAAATTATAGGCGTTGAGGCCTTGGGTAAGATAAGGAAGGATATCCACTCCTGGTGGAGTGTCCCTACCGACATCTTAACAGGGAGGGTCTGGAAGCGGATAGGTCCCCCTGGGAGAACAGTACCATCAATCGCCAAGACCACCAATGGCGTGGTGAGGGGCAAAAGAGTAAGTCTCATGGACGATGCGATTTCCCAGTCCATGAAATTACCAGCGGCTCCGGAATCCAGATATGCTGAGACCGAATGAGAAGAAGCACCAACATGCCAACATGAAGGAACACAGAAAGCAGAAGACGAGAAGGGGAAGGTGATATTTCTGGGTCCAATACTCCACTTTCCAGATGAAGTGGACCCGAACGTTTTTCTGGACAAAGAGAGCAAGTGTCACGAAAATGACCTTTGCCCCCACAGTAAAGACATAGACCAAGAGTTCTGCGCCTAGCACGTTCCTCGGGGGATAGCCTGGTCCGACCCAGCTGCATGGGTTCCTCAGCTGGTAGGAGATGCTCTACGGGTCGAAGAGAGGGGAGCTCAGGCTGACTAAGAACCAAGGAGTGCTGGCGTTGCTTTTCTAAGGTCCTCTCCTGAAAGCGAATATCGATCTGGTTACACAAGGAGATAACGCCGGCCAGATCAGTGGGGATGGTTCTTCCTGCTAATTCATCCTTCACTCTATCAGACAGGCCATGCAAAAAGGTTGCGACTAAGGCCTCATTGTTCCAGCTCAACTCAGCCGACAGTATGCGGAAATGAAGGGCATACTGTCCCACAGAAGCAGACTCTTGGCGGAGACGTAAAAGGGCGCTGGCCGCTGAAGAGACACGAGCCGGTTCTTCGAAGATATTCCGAAAAAGTTTCAAGAAGCCAGACAGGCTAGAAACCACTGGATCATTCAGTTCCCACAGAGGGGCTGCCCAGGCTAAAGCTTCACCAGAGAGGAGGGAAATGATATAGGCTACCTTAGCCCGATCAGACAGGAAGTTTTGGGGCTGGAGCTCAAAATGAATTGTGCATTGGCTAAGGAACCCCCTGCAAGCCTTGGAGTCCCCAGAGAAACGGGACGGAGCTGGCAGTTGTAGTGAGTGTGTGGCTGCGACTGGTGCAATAGGTGCAGCCGCTGGTTGTATTTGAGGTTGCGGATTCAGGGTTCCCAAGGAGGCCTGAAGCTGCTCGAAGCGAGAAGCCAGATCCTGGAGGAATCGCATCACCTGAGTCTGATTCGATTCCTGGGTTTCAAGTCTGCAAACTATGCCCTGCAATGGATCATCCGCGGGGAGCGGGATGTCAGCCGGGTTCATGGCTGATCAAACTGTCAGGTCACCTACAGCCAGGTGACAGATGCACACCGTAGGGGGACAGGAGTGCACCGCAAGGTAGTGAACCCTATGGCTGACTGCTGCGGATCGGAAACTGGGTGGTTGTGGAAAGCGGGACCAGAGGAGCACAACCGGGATCCTAACGGAAGCTAGAGCCAAGATTCCCCAGGGCACGGAGTCTAAGACCCAGCAGGTCTTCTCCAGAGCCTCTAGTGGTGAAGATGTTATGCTGCAGGCTGGGACCAGGTCACGGCCCCTGGAGTTTCCTAGCTCACGCCCCGTAGGATAAGGGGAAAAGAGGGGAAGCAGCAGCACAAGATATGAGAGAAACGACTAACAAGCTGAAGGTCAGGGGCCACAAGCAGACAAGGATAACGAAAGAACGAGCCGAAGGTCAAGGGTCACGAGCAGACAGGGATAGTCGGGGACAAGCCAAATATGTAACAGAGAGACAGACATAGCACACGGCAGGCAGGAACCCAAACACACAATGCCTAACAAACACGTTGATCAGCAAAGCAGGCTTGCAGTGCACAGGTTAATATAGTGTTCTGTGATAGGGCCTGGGGTGGAGTCAGGCTGGGAGGAGATTATAAAGGAAGCCAGGTGAAAGGGTTCTGGCCTCTAAGATGAACACATGGGAAGGAAGGTAAGCTGACAGACAAACACTACTGCATATCCATGACAATGGGTGGCTGTGAAGAGGCTGAGTGGGTGGCTGCGGGCTTCAGGAACAGCCCAGCTGGGCTTCCACAGGCTCCAGGGACAGCCCTGCTGGGCAGCCACAAAAAGGCTGGGAGAGTGGTACGGGCATCAGGAACAGCCCAGGATTTGGTGACCCCTGGAAAATCGTCATTTGACCCCCGTGGGGGTCCCGACCCCCAGGTTGAGAACCACTGCTCTATAGGAATCATAATGTTTGCTAGAGGTCCCGCCGACCGGGTGGAAACGGCCATCATCGGTAGGGAAGTGGAGGAGGCAGAGGACATAGGTTTGCCACTAGGTTTGCCACTTCCCTAACCGAGGAGTTCCGGTTGATCCCCCCGAGGAGGGGGAGGTAAAGCCCTTACGTTCGGGTGCTGATCATACCTGAAGTTTGGGTGCTGATCATACCTCCGGCCATATTGGGGGGTATCTTCTAGGCTGTCTGGGGGCCCTACAGTCCCTCCTGTAGTGACCCGGTGTCCCTCAATTATAGCAGACAACAGGGGGTCTTTTGGGCGGGGCAGGAGTCACATTCATTGGCGGGGTGGGAGTCACAGTCATTGGCGGGGTGGGAGTCACAGTCATTGGTGGGGTGGGAGTCACAGTCATTAAGGGTGTTACTTCCCTGTAAGTGGTTGTTGTCTTTCCAGACCTTTTGCAACAGGCAATAGGGCTTCTAAGGTTAATATCCTGTACTCTGGTCGGGTCACTATCAGCCCCTTCCGTATCGGTTCTTTCAAACCCACTACGAAAGCACTTGATAGCATTTGATAATGGGCTTTGTTATGTAAAGAGAATCCTAGATCTGTAAAGACCTGAGTGAGTCTTATGTAAAAAATTTCCACTGACTCAGTCAGGTCCTGTGTCACATCATGTATGCTAGTTGCTTGATCTGCTAGTTTACCTCTAGCCCATTCCTGTAACTGGTCACAAAATACAACCCCTGAGTTATATGAGACCTCGCTCTCCAACCGGGCATTGTTAAAATGTTTCTCCATTATGGGCCAATAGGCATCACCTGCTTTTATTTCGCATAAGCTGGCTAAGTCTCTCCATGCCGATGAGTATGTCTTTTGGATTTGTGCAATCCGACGGTAGAACGGCATCGGCTGCCGCTCGGGGTCAGGGACGGAAACTACTAGGGTGGATGCTTTCTAGGGTGTAAAGGAGGCATACATGAGCGGAGCGTCCGGCAGTGGGCGGCCGGGCCCCGGATTCCAGGTTATCAGGTCCTGCAGGTCCTGTAACCTACCCCTCTCGTCAGGACCGTCCCAAATTGTACTCGCTGGGTTGGCATAGGAAGGTTGGCTTAAGGGCGGTGGTGGTGCTGCTGCGGGAGGTGCTAGTGCCCTAGCCGGGGTAGACTGACGAGGTCCTGACACTGGAGCATGTTGGGCAAAGGCAGCAGATGGTTGGGTTACTGAACCCAGTATCGAAGGCATCACTGGGGCGATGGCCGGTGGGCAGTAAAAGCTGCCATCTGCGTTTAATACTGGGCACAGGGGGTAGAGGGGTTGGGATGGCCGGGATGGTGAGGCTGGAGTAAGGCCTGTTTGCAAGAGGAGGGACTTCCGGAGGAGGTCCTCCAACTTACAACTGCATTCGGGGCAGAGCCCGGGCGGTTAGGGTGTGGGTGTCCGGACCTCCCACATGCCTTGCACGCCCACTTGGGGCCATCATCATAGGGTGGGGGCAGGCATTTTCCTTTATGATATACATACATTAATCCCTCTTTGTTCTGTATTTCCTGTTCCACCCACCCGCTCCTTCATTAGTCCTTTTGCTACCCGAAACCAGGCTTCTGCTGCTGATACTAAATCATTCTTTGTCAACAACCCTTTCTTTTTTATCAACACAACTCTCCATTCTTCTGGTTGCAAGCGTCCACCATGTTTGCACATCCCAGTAACGTTCATTAACTTCTTCCATCCTTTCACATTCTGTTCACCTTCCCGCTGTGCCACTAGGTCATAAGCTAAACTTCCCTCTCCCGGTCTAGTAAGATTCTGACCCATTCTTACCCCTTCCCTTATTTCTTATTCCATCTCTGTTGTGGAGCGGGGTCCACTCTCCCCAACTCAAATGCTAGATTCGCAACTGTCCTGTGAAGAGTTTTAAATAGCCCGCTCAGATACTAGCTAAGGATCAGCTTAAAAATAAGCTCCAAATATAATTAGGCTGAGTTACTAAAAACTCCAGTCTTCCTAATCAAAAGTTACACCCAGTTCTAAAACTAGTTGTAAGCTAGCTGGGGTGCTAAACAATTAAATGCCTTACCAAGAAAAAGAAACAGCAGCAAAGTAGCTTTAAAATTAAAAATTAAAAAAAAAACTTTTTTTTTCCCTAAAAGGAGCACTAGCCCCTCCTTTACAAAAAGGTGGGGGGAGTCGAAAAGAGTAGAATGAGTTTCACCCCTCCTTTACAAAAGTGGGAGGAGACTGATTCTATCTTTGCAGCCAAGGCTGGAAGCAAACTGACAAGCTAGCCTTAGGAATTTCTGTCTGTGTAAAAGAAAAAGGTGGGGGCCAACCTGCTCCTTGCTCCTGTCCCAAAATGAACGGTAAAGTTCACACTATAATGGATGTTGAATACTTTAAGTCCAACAGGGATCTAAGGGCCAATATACCTCCTAGATATCCTCCCGGTACCACCTTAACTAAACCCCATCCACCTTCATGCACACCAAACATTAATCCACAAATACAGTTTAGAACATGACATACTATTTCAGCCCTTCTGTCTGTATGGAGGTAATATTTATGCCCGAACCTTCTTGATTTGTATTTTCACACTCTCACCTTAGTGAGGTGTATATATATATATATATATATATATATATATATATATATATTTATATATATCCTGACAACCTCTCTCTAGCCAGAATCCTTTACAGAGACTGGCGAGGAATCACTGTGTCTATATATATATATATATATATATATATATATATTTCCTGACACCCTGTCTTCTAATCAGAATTCTTTAAGGAACCTGACGAGGAATCATTGTGTCTATATATATATTTCCTGACACCCTCCATCTAACCAAAGTACTGGCGAGGAATCGTTGTATCTCCCCTTCTCATACAGACATCCGCTGAAATAGCCACATTCAATAAACACAAAACATAACATAAAAAATTTCAGCCCGCAGAATAGGTCGACAGGTTCTTATTAAATCTGCCCTGGACAAGAATTTACCCATCTTTGGTGACCTGCAGCAGCAGACGGACCACGAGCGGAACGAGAGTGACTGAGCCGGAATCCCACAGGTAAGGAATATAACACTCTTCTCTTACCGTGTTTCGAAGTTGATCAGGCCTCGTTCCATCCGTCATCCCTCAATTCACTAGCAGTTCTCTAGGTCGGCTGCTTCCAGACCACAATCCAGGGTCTCACGTTGGTGCATCAATTTGTTATGGATTTATTCCTGGTCCAATACCAGAATGTATCTTCTATTCTGTCTCTGACCCTAATTCAATGTAATGTGAGTGCATGCATGCAAAAGGGATCACACTGGCACACAATGGTCAGTATAAGCTGTTCCTCAGATCTGCCTTTATTCAAATTACAGCAGCTCCTTTATAGTCAAAGTGACATAAGCAAACGTCATCACATGTGTGTGTATATGATTGGTCCATCTGTATATCATCCTGTTCCTGTCCAACATCTGTTTCCCATGAGGCAGTGCATTCCAGGATATAGTAGCCATCTTGTGATAGACGATGGGAGGAGGGAAAAAGGAGCAAGGAGATAGAACATCTGTTTGTTGTTTTGAGTAAGGAAATTTACTGCTGTTTGTTAAAATTACCAAAAGATATGTATATGTAGCGATACTCCCAACTAAGAGAGCCGCTGGTATAACCTTTGGGCCCTGCAGTGCACCGCTGTCAACCCCAGGCAATTGGCTCTAACCTCCTTTGGCACAGTTAGTAGGGGATAATAGGATTGTGTGGCCTGCAACTCACGGAGACACAATCCTATAATTAAAGCACACACAGCAATAGAGTATAGCTATCCTTACCCGTCTCTTCTGCAAAGTAAATGACACAAACACCAATATACTTAACCTTTGCACTTTTACTCAGATTTGTTGAGTGAGCATATAATCAACAGTGTACATATATGTGCAGCGCCCTGCAATAAAAGAGTATCTCAACAAACAGATAGATATACAGTACTGTGCATAACACTAACGGTCCCCGCTGCAGCTATTCTCCCTCAAGGGCAAAATGGCGCCCAGCAATGTCTACGCTACCAAGTCAGGCCTGACTGTACTGTGTAGAAGTCCTGTAGGGGAAAATCTTCGCTAGCAAACAATGGTGCAATTTTGAAGAAATAAACTGTAATCCACAGGGTAAAAGGGGTTTGAATAACTTGGTGAACTAAAGGCAATCTCTAAAGTTGCTCCGATGCACTGTCTCTCCGGTGCACAGCGCAACACTAGTGATAACTCCGGATAACAGTTATTGGGCCTAGAGATCCTATATAGTTCTCTGAGCAGGTGCTCTCTCACCCAACCGGACCAGTCCATGTCCGTATCTTCCACTGCTGTGTCTTGGTACACAGGTCTCACGACATCCGAGTCTTCGGTCCTCCTGGCAACGATGCAGCAACAGTATGGAGAGACGTCCCTCAGGTTCCTCGGTGAGAGCGGAAGGCTCTTTGGAGAAAGGCCCAGGCTTCAGGCCTTGTATCCCAGCAGACGCGATCCGGAGTTCCACTTGCTGGGCGGGCGGTGTCCAAAGAGACCGAATTCAGCCCCGCCCTCCAGTTAAATAACCCGCCCCAGCAGTCTCTGCGCGGGGCAATGCACCCTGGGTGTCCCGTTGCCCACTGGGTACTGTAGTCTCTGGGGGTTTAAAAGGCAATACCCCGCTACACACTCCCTCCACTTAAAATATTTGGTCCCCAAAGATAACATAAGCATTATCTACAAGCAATGCAGTTTATTGTAGCAAAAGAACTTGGCAGGGGAACTTCCCACCAAACTGGGTATGGGGGGGTTGCCCTGCCCACAGGTCATTTTAGCAGAAGTGACCTGCCTAACTGTGCCAGAGGGCTGGGGTTGCCCTCCACCAAATGCACAGTGGAGGGGCCAGGTTTTTGTATTGTCCTTCTTGCAGTTGTCACAGTGTCCTCAGAGCATTCTCCCATCTGAGTGTATGTCAACTTCCGAGGAGGGCGGATAGTTCCCTTTACCCTTTGTTATCTGGGGGTTATGGGCTCTGGTACTAGGGGTGCTTCCAAAAGGGCAGGTGTTAGGGGACTTGCTGCTTCAGGGGCTTCCAACTCAGGGGCAGGGTGATACAATGAGTTCCTTGGGTCTTCATCTGGGACTGATTCCATTGCATCTTCCCATTCTTCACTCTGAATATTGGACGGGATAAACTCAGCAGCTTCAGCATTCAAGGGGTCACTCATGGGGAAATCAGAGGGCAAAGGATCCACCATCAGAGATCCAGGTGCCTGAGACAGCCATAGCCAGCTGAGTTCCAGCTCCTTCTCTTCACTTTGATCTGAAATCTCATCCTCTCTTGATAGAGTCGCTTGAGACCTGGTATTAGGTCTAGGAGTACGGGAAGTTGAAGGTAGCTTGGGGGAATCCGGAGTAGGAGGCACCCTGACTGCTTCAGAAAGGGGTAGTAGATGGTTTCTGTGCCAAGTCTTCAGCAGCCCTGCTCTTCCTTCAGGCTTCAGCTGGTACACTGGTAGACCAGGCAGTTTTTTACAAATCACATAGGGCTCTGACTTCCACCTGTCTGCCAGCTTGTGCTTTCCTGGAACCCCTAAGTTTCTCAGTAACACTCTGTCCCGGGTTGCAAATCTTGGATCCGGACCCTAAGGTCAAAGTTCCATTTATTCCGGGCTCCTCTCTGGTCAGAAGTTGATTGGGCCTTCTCATAGGCCAGCCTTAAGCTCTTCCGCAGTCTGTCCACGTATCCCTTGTGTGAGGCAGCTGATGTGTGGTCCATTGAGGTGCCAAAGGCCAAGTCTACTGGTAGTCTTGCTTCCCTGCCAAACATAAGACTATAAGGGGAATAGCCTGTGACATCACTGGTTGTGCTATTGTAGGCGTGCACTATAGCAGCTATGTGCTTGCCCCAATGTTGCTTTTCCTCGCTGTTCAAAGTCCCCAACATGTTTAACAGAGTCCTGTTGAATCTTTCTGGTTGGGCATCACCTTGGGGGTGATAAGGAGTAGTGCGAGTTTTCTTTATGCCCAAAGAGTCCAGTAGCTTCCGGATCAGTCGGCTTTCAAAGTCTCTCCCTTGATCCGAGTGAAGGCGTTGAGGTAACCCGTAGTGCACAAAGTACTTCTCCACCAGTATTTTGGCTACAGTGGAGGCCTTCTGGTCTTTAGTTGGAAAGGCCTGGGCATAACGGGTGAAATGGTCAGTTATCACCAGAACATTTCCATGTCCACTCAAGTCAGGTTCCAGACAAAGAAAGTCAATGCATACCAAGTCCAAGGGTCCTTGACTCTGCAGGTGTCCCATTGGGGCAGCTAGACGTGGCAATGTCTTCCTCTGTATGCAGCGAGCACATGAGTGACAGTACTCCTCCACTTCAGCTCGCATACAAGGCCAGTAGAATCTACTCCTGATGAGCTGAAAGGTTTGTTTGGCCCCTAAGTGGCCATGGTTGTCATGTAGGGCAGCTAAGACAGTCTTTCTGTGTTTTTCCGGCAAGAACAGTTGCCACTTATCCTCCAGGTCATCAGAGGGGCCCCTTCGGTAGACCACCCCTTGATGCACCTGTAACTTGTCCCACTCTTTGCGGATTAATCGGGCCTCCTTTGAGGGATCATGCAAGAGCCTGTCCGGATCCTGATCCTCCAGTGCTTCCAGGGATAATCTTCCCCAGGGGTCTTCCAACTGATCCCGTCTTATATCTTTCCTGGACAGTTTTGGTAAGTCGTCTTCGCCAATCTGGGTCACATCACAATAGTATTTGGGCACTCCCACCACTGAAACTCCAATTTCTTCTGCCCTGGATCCGCCACTAGCTTGAAGCTGTGCTCCCTGACACAAGGCCCGTACTCCGTCTGGGGTCACCTGGGTCAAGTCTTCTGTATGAAAAGTGGGAGCATGAGACCTTCTGGACAAAGCATCGGCATCATGGTTTCCAGTTCCAGGTCTATACTTCAAACTAAAGTTGAATCCAGAGAGGGCTGCCAACCAACGGTGGCCGGTGGCATTCAGCTTGGCTGTGGTGAAAAGGTAAGTGAGTGGGTTATTGTCTGTCTTCACTACAAAGTCAGCTCCATACAAATAGTCTTTGAGTTTGTCTACAACAGCCCACTTTATGGCCAAGAATTCCAATTTATGGTTGGGGTAGTTCTTTTCCGCTGGTGTTAAACTCCTACTCACATAGGCGACTGGTCTTAGCTGTTCTTCATACTCCTGGTACAGCACACCTCCCAGACCATCATGGCTGGCATCCACGTGCAGTTCATATGGTTTCTTGGTGTCTGCATAGGCCAAGACAGGGGCAGTGGTCAGACTCTTCTTCAACATTGTGAAGGCCTCTTCACACTTCTCCATCCACTGGTCTTCCACGGACTCTCCGGGCTTCCTGGGGCCAGTGTCATCCTCCTCTCCTTCTGTCTTCAGTAATTCATTCAGAGGTTTGGCAATTCTTGCAAACCCTTCCACAAATCGGGGGTAGTAGGAGCAGAACCCCAGGAAGGATCTGAGCTCAGTCACTGTAGTTGGTAGGGGCCAGGAGGTAACTGCCTCCAGTTTGTCAGGGTCTGTAGATACCCCCTCTTCAGACACTATGGGGCTGATTTACAAAACGTTTGCGCCATGAGTATTGGCGCATCTGCGTGCGCAATGGCTGTTTTGGTATTTACAAAACATTAGCGCCTGTAGCGCAGCCCTATTTCCCATTTACTATAGTGTTGTCGGCGGACAGGAGGAGGCGCTCAGTGCGCCACTATGGACCTGGCGCACAGCATGTTAAACACTAAATATAAAGAAGCTGGAAGTGAGAATATAATGGGGGTGATGTGGGGTGATGTGAGGAAGTGTAGTGACACCTGCCCAAATAACAAACATGCCCAAAATTGAGTGATAAAGTAACTTTTTCAAAACCAGCCCGCTGCGCCGGCAAGTACGATTCGAGCTGCGGGAGGTTTTTTTGAGCTCAGCGCGGGAATTTCAATGGTTCAAATGCGCCAAGACACTGCGCCGGCAAAATCTTAGTAAATGTCAAGTCACGTAACTCAATTTGCATAAGTTGAACAGGCGCAGTTCTGAACTTTCCATTGCGCCAGCAAAATGACATTTCTAAAGGAAAAAAAAGGCATTTAAAAGCAGCCGCGGCTGTAATGAATTGTCGGCTCCCGGCAATATAGAGAGAAGTCATTGAAAGTCATTGCTAACCAAAACAAAAAAGCGTGGGGGTTCCCCCAAATTCCATAACCAGGCCCTTCAGGTCTGGAATGGATATTAAGGGGAACCCCGCTGCAAATTAAAAAAAAAATGACGTGCGGTTCCCGCAAATATCCATATCAGACCCTTCAGATCTGGCATGGATTTTAAGGGGAACTCCACCCCAAATTTTTTAAAAAAATGGCGTGGAGTCCCCCCAAAAATCCACACCAGACCCTTATCCGAGCACATAACCTGGCCAGCCGCAGGGGAAAAGGGGGGACGAGAGCGGCCCCCCCTCCCTCCTGAACCGTACCAGGCCACATGCCCTCAACATGGGGAGGATGTCCCCATGTTGATGGGGACAAGGGCCTTATCCCCACAACCCTTGCCCGGTGGTTGTGGGGGTCTGCGGGCGGGGGGCTTATCGGAATCTGGAAGACCCCTTTAACAAAGGGGACCCCCAGATCCCGGCCCCCCCTATGTGAATTGGTAAGGGGTACATTGTACCCCTACCATTTCACAAAGAAAGTGTCAAAAAATGTAAAAAATGACAAGAGCCGGTTTTAGACAATTCCTTTATTAATGTCTTCTCTTTTCTTCCTTCTTCTTCCTTCTTCTTCTTCCATCTTTTTCTTTTCTCCATTCGGGTTTCTTCCTCTTCATCTTTATCTTCATCTTCATCTTCATCTTCCTTCTTCTTTCGGTCTTCTCGTCCGCATCTTGCTCCGGCGTCTTCCCTTCTTTCTTCTTCGGCCGCTCCGTTTAAATTGGAGGTTCCCGCTGTGCGACGCCTCAGTTCCCCACTTGGTCCGCTGCCCCCCGGTGGCTCCGCCCCCCTCTGACACCACAGGGAAAGTCCCCTTGAAATCCATGTGCGTCAGAGGGGGGCGGGGTCACCGGGTGTAAGCGGACCCGATGGGGAACTGAAGAACTGAAGCGTCGCACAGCGGGAACCTCCAATTCAAACGGAGCGGCCGGAGAAGAAGGGAAGACGCCGGAACAAGATGCGGACGAGAAGACCGAAGGAAGAAGGAAGATGAGGATGAAGATAAAGATGAAGAGGAAGATGAAGATGGAGTAAGAAACCCGAATGGAGAAAAGAAGAAGATGGAAGAAGATGGAAGAAGGAAGAAGAAGATGGAAGAAAGGAGAAGACATTAATAAAGGAATTGTCAAAAACCGGCTCTTGTCATTTTTTACATTTTTGACACTTTCCTTGTGAAATGGTAGGGGTACATTTGTACCCCATTACCATTTCACACAGGGGGGGCCGGGATCTGGGGGTCCCCTTTGTTAAAGGGGTCTTCCAGATTCCGATAAGCCCCCCGCTCGCAGACCCCCACAACCACCGGGCAAGGGTTGTGGGGATGAGGCCCTTGTCCCCATCAACATGGGGACATCCTCCCCATGTTGAGGGCATGTGGCCTGGTATGGTTCAGGAGGGAGGGGGGGCCGCTCTCGTCCCCCCCTTTTCCCCTGCGGCCGGCCAGGTTACGTGCTCGGATAAGGGTCTGGTGTGGATTTTTGGGGGGACTCCACGCCATTTGTTTTTAAAATTTGGGGTGGAGTTCCCCTTAAAATCCATGCCAGATCTGAAGGGCCTGGTATGGATATTTGGGGGGAACCCCACGTCATTTTTTTTTCATTTGCAGCGGGGTTCCCCTTAATATCCATTCCAGACCTGAAGGGCCTGGTTATGGAATTTGGGGGAACCCCCACGCTTTTTTTTTGTGTAATCAAAGACTTTCGAATACTTTTATCTGTATTGACGGGAACCAGCAATTCATTACAGCCGCAAGGACTTTTAAATTACTATTATTTTACTTTAGAAATTTCATTTTGCTCTCCAACTGTTATAAACATGGAAAACATGTGCTACTTTACAGGCATACTATAGACACCCCCCGGTATGATATTTAGGGCCAGTTCACACCGGATGCAGTGCAGTGCGTTTTTTTGATGCCTGAAAAACGCAAAGAAAGTTGATCACATTAATGCCAATGGCATAGTTCACACCACTGCAGTCCGTTCCAGTGCGTTTCAGAAAGCAAAAAAAAAATTGGTCATGCTGCATTTTTTAGGTACAGAACTGTACTGGACCGCAGTAAAACACATCAAAAACGCAACGGAACGTACCAAAAATGCACTGGAATGCACCGGAACGCACCTAAATGCACCCAAGACGCACTGCAACACACTTGTCCTAAGTGAAAAGAGGGGGAAAAAACACTGGACTGCATCAAAAACGCATCAAAAATGCACTGGAATGTGTCAAAAACGCGCATGCAGAAAAGCACCTGGAACGCACCCAGACTGCGTTTCTATGGTGTGAACTAGGGCCAGTTCACACCATAGAAATACAATCCGGATGCGTTCCAGGTGCTTTTCTGCATGCACGTTTTTCATGCATTCCAGTGCATTTTTGGTACGTTTTTGATGCAGTCCAGTGCTTTTTTTTCACCCCTCTTTTTTATTAACCATAGATAAGGACAAGTGTGTTCCAGTGCGTTTTTGGTGCATTTAGGTGTGTTCCTGTGCGTTCCAGTGCGTTTATGATGCGTTTTGATGCGTTCCAGTACAGTCCAGTGCAGGTAAAATGCAGCATGTTCTACTTTTTTGGTGGAACTGGAATGCACTGGAACAAACACTGCCATTTAGAACCATATAACCAACTTTCCATGCATTTTGGATGCATAAAAAACGCAATGCACTGCATGTGGTGTGAAATGGCCCTTAAGCAATTTGGCATATTTAAAGGCACTTCTCCTTGTTTTGTTTTTGGTGTTTTCCAAATTGGTGACATTGATATATGTCCCTTAGGGTGGGACCTGGGCCCCCATTTTAAGGCCAATAACTAGAAGATAAACCAGCCAAGTGGGGACTAGCAAAATTAACAAGTCAGTTCCCATAGACTGCAATGGCATTTGTTGGTGGGGGGGGAGGGGTGATTGTCCCATCTCTAATTTTGTAGCATGCTGGATGATGTGCTTAATTTTGGATGGGGGGAGGGGGGGCTTATTTTTTGCTAGCTGCATTGGTGTTGTTCTGCACATGCCCAGCCAGTTAGTTTTTTTTTGGGGTGCTTTTTGTGTGTGAACAGCACCTGGGTATTTCTGGCCATGCTCAGAGAGAGTTTTTATGGGTTAGTAATTGAAGGACATCCTTAACAGGTGTACCCACTTCGAATTTCAGTCTCTACATTGAGTGAACTTGCATTTTGGGTGTTTCATGGACTGTGCATGTGTTTTCAATTGCCTCATTAGCTCACAAACATATGTTATATAAAGCTCAGAGGGAACGTTCGTTCGCTTGCCCTGAGAAGAGGCAAGTGTGTGTGTGTGGGGGGCAAAATGTACATGTTGGTGTCCTTATCGAGTTTGTAACACATGAATTTTATTTGTTATGTCTTTGCAAAACAGGTGTTTGGTTTATTTTGTGTATTGTATATTTTTTGTGTGGGGGAAATGTTCCCCTGAAATAATTCTGATGTTGTTAATGTGTGTCGTTTGTTCACTTTGATTTAATTGTCTGCTGCCTTTTTTTTTGGCCAAAAATTTCTCAAGATGTTGAGTCTGTAACTGTTTCAAATTGACCTTCATGTTTTTTATTTTGCCTTCCCTTTTATTTTGTTGACCAATAAAATTTGATGCAAAGTTTTGATGTTTGTTTTGTGTTTTCTTTGCAACAAATGTGACAGCTGATTGGCATGTCAAAACAAAACTGGTGTGATTTGTCTAATCTGGTGCCTTCATGCTAGCATATGCATGGATTGTATTGTGTGCTGCCATGGAAAGTCACCAGGAAATGAAAAATACAGAGCAGTAAGTATTCAATTTTCCTTTTTTACTGCAGTGGTTCTCAGCCTCAGTCCTCAGTACCCCCCAACAGGACATGTTTTGTGAATTTATCTTATCGAGAATTGCTGTCCAAAAATCAAAACCATTGACTGTGATTTAAAGCACATGTGCAAGATGAAGGAAAACCTGCAAACATGGCCTGTTGGGGGTACTTGAGAAGCACTGATTTAGAGCACTGCACTTAAAAATAGCTCAAGGCCATACAATTCTAATTGTGGGCATTTTGAGGGAAACAAAGTAAGTGTTAGAACCCCTGCGTGTGTGTTTTTTTTTATTATTTTTTTTATTATTTTTGTAGTTTGGCCTTTGTGTCTCCTTTTCTTAAAATTGGCTTCACTTCCTGTCACACAGCTAAACAGGAAGTGAAGGTAAAACCCTACCAATGTCTTTTCTTGGGGACACACAGATCAATCTAACTAGTGTCCCCATTGAGCAAATTGCACTCTAACACTTTGTTGTGTACACCCCAAATCAATGTATAGTTTGGGGTTTAGTAAAGACAAATCCACTCTGCAGTAAAAGTGTAGCTGCTGAAAATCTGAGGGAAAGTACTGGTGATTGGCTGTTCCAATCATGTAAAAGCAAAGATGGTGTATTTTTTGGGCTTGCATGTCCCCCTCAGATATACAGCAAGTGCACTTGTAGTGCAAAGTAGATTTGCCTTTAGTAAATAAACCCCAAAGTCCAAAACACCTAATAATTTGGGGTGTACCCCGCAATGTGCATAATGGGGAAAGTATTTAGACTGACCTGTGTGTCCCCAAGGAAAGACATTGTTAGGGATTTTCCCTCACTTCCTGTGTGGCTATGTGACAGGAAGTGAATTATTTGGAAGGATAAAGTGGCCAAATTATTTAGTTTAACTTTTCAAAGACTCATTCCTAAGTTGAATTGTGATGCATGTCAATGGCCCATTTAGACCCTCTTTAATCACTTGAGATCAGCGCTATAACTGATCGACGGCCACAGCATGGTCCTCAATTGCCGGGAGTCCGTCAATAAACGTCCTCCCCTTTGCGCGCGCTGTGGTCACAGTGTCACTGAGACTCAGGTGATGACAGATCCGAGTAAGGGGCCCGATCCCTGCCCTTTACCATGTGATCAGCTGTCAGCAAATGACAGCTGATCACGTGATGTAAACAAAAGCTGGGTAATGGTTTTTGTTTTCTCCTTGTGCTGACAGCGTGAGCATAAAAAAAAGGCAATCACCGGCTTATGTGCAAGGGACATCGGGCCCGAAGAGGAAGAGGCAATTCTGCATCATCTGTGACAATTAGTAGCCCCTGCCAGTGCCACCTATCAATGCCCACCACTGGTGCCAATCAGTGGCACCTAGCAGTGCTGCCTATCAGTGCCCATCACTGCCAACTATCATTGCCACCTAGCAGTGCCACTTCTCACTGCCCACCAGTGCCAAATAGCAATGACACCTCTCAGTGCCCACCCTTGCCACCTTATCGGTGCCCATCAGTGCAGTCTCATCAGTGTACATCAATGAAGAAGAAAAATTAACTTTTTTAAAATATTAACCAGTTTCCTACCGCCCACCGTCAAAAGACATCCTTGGCTTTGGGCGGTGACATCTGAATGTTGGGTGCAGTTGCAGGCATCATTCAGATATCATTCTTTTCAGCCGGCGATTCTGTGCACAATAAAAACGATCATAGTGGCAGTTCTGCCGCTTGATTGTTCTTATAGGCGGGGGAGGGGATGTTCCCCCCCCCCCCCTCTTGCCGCTATCCGGTGCTTCTCCGGGCTCTCCCGTGCCATCTGGGGCTCAGAGAACGATTTGGAGATGACTGGTGACCAGATGGTCATCAGTCATCTCTATGACCGTCGGAGGCGCGGGCACGACGTTATGACATCACGCGTGTTCCCGTATGTTAACCAAGCCGTGATCTCGGCTGTCAGCATGAGATTGGTGATTTTTTTGGACCAATATCATGCTTTCCAGCCTGGAGGAGAGATGTGGGGTCTTATTGACCCCGCATCTCTCCATAAAGAGGACCTGTCACACACATTCCTATTACAAGGGATGTCTACATTCCTTGTAATAGGAATAAAAGTGATCCAAAAAATAAATAAAAAATAAAAAAAGAGTAAGAAATACAAAAAAGTAAAAAAACAAAATAAAAAAATAAGCAAAAATACGAAAAAACGCCCATGTCCCTGGTAGCTCGCGCTCAGAAGCGAACACACACGTAAGTCCCGCCCACATATGTAAACGCCGTTCAAACCACACATGTGAGTTATTGCTGCGTGCGTTAGAACGAGTGCAACAATTCTAGCACTAGACCTCCTCTGTAATGCCAAAATGGTAACGTGTAAAAAAATATAAAGCATCGCCTAGGGAGATTTTTAATTACTGAAGTTTGGTGTCATGCCATGAGTGTGTGCAATTTTAAAGTGTGACGTGTGTATCTATTTACTCAGCATAACAACATCTTTCACATTATACCAAAAAATTGGCCGTAACTTTACTGTTTTGTAATATTTTTAGCAAACAAAAGGCGTTTGAAAATTTATTGTGCAAATACCGAGCGAGATAAAAATGACCGCCATCTTATTCCCTAGGGTGTCTGCTCCAAAAACATATATAATGTTTGGTGTTTAGAAGTAATTTTATAGCCATAAATTTATGATTTTTACATGAAGGAGAGAAGTGCCAGAATAGGCCCAGTGCTGAAGTGGGTAAAATATCCATTTTTTTTTTTTTTTAAACTCGGTCTTTTGTATTTATAGAAAAAAAATAAAACACAAAGGTGATCAAATAGCACCAAAAGCAAGCTCTATTTGTGTGCCAACAAATAAAACATTTTCATTGGGTTACAGTGTTGTATGAGTGCGCAATTGTCATTTAAAGTGCATCAGCGCTGAAATGTGAAACTTGGTCTGGCCAGTGCGCAAGTGGTTAATATAAGGCTACATGCACACGGACGTTTTTCAAGCCGCTTGTTTGAGCGTTTTTTGCAGCTTAAAAACATCTCTCCATGGTAGCCTATGGCCTCATGGCCACCATGGCGTTTTTGAGCTGTAAATGGCATAGGCGTTTTTAGGCCCCATGTAGACGGGACGCTGGTGCAAAGTGTTCTGAACTAAGGTTGAAAGTGGCGTTTAGAAAGGTGCGCTTTGTGGCGTTTGCATGCCGTGTTTTACCACATTTGCGTGTATATGATAAGGAGCCGCCCTAAGCTCCAAAAACAGTATTTTTTACGATTTTAGCTATTTTGTGAGATCAGAGTGATATCAGCAGCTGAGAGCAGCAGTGTAGTTGTATTTAGCGTGTCACTTGCCACATCACTTGCCACAAGTTGTGGATTGTCCACTTGCCACGTCAGCTGCCCCAAGTTGTGGATTGTCCACAATGCAATGGAAGCAATTTAATTTTTATATATATATATATATATATATATATATATATATATATATATTGGTTTTTCCTCATTTGCCATAAATTTGGAGTTTATCATTGTAAAAAAATAGGTCACCTTTAAAAACGCTTCTAAACTAAAATGCGGCTAAACGCTGGTATCGCGTCTGAAACGTGGAAATCTTTGGCGTCTGAAGGCATTTTGAGGGTTTGTGAAAAACGATTTTAAACGCAACTGCAGATTTTTTTTGCCAGGCCAAAAACAGTGTTTTGGATGTAATAGATTTCAATGGACCCGCATCCAAAACGCAAGTACCGCAATTTTGCAGCGATTTTGTGTTTTACCTGTTTATAGCTGGTTGTTAAAGGAAATGTAAAAAAAAAAAAAAAAAAAGGTTAAAAAAAACTACCTTGGGTCTAGTATGGATTCAAAGGGGACCCCCCCCAAAAATAAAAATAAAAACTGGCGTGGGGGTCCCCCCAGAATCCATACCAGGCCCCTCAGGTCTGGCATGTATTTTAAGGGGAACCCCGCGCCAAAAACCAAAAAAATTTGCGTGGGGTCCCCTAAAAATACACACAAGACCCTTTATCCGAGCACTCAACCTGGCAGGCCGCAGGGGAAAAGGGGGATGAAAGGGCGGCCCCCCTCCCTCCTGAACCGTACCAGGCCGCGTGCCCTCAACATGGGGGTTTGGTGCTTCGGGGCAGGGGGGGCGACCTGGGCCCACCCCAAAGCACCCTGCCCCCATGTTGATGGGGACAAGGGCCTCTTCCCGACAACCCTGGCCGTTGGTTTCGGGGTCTGCGGGCGGGGGGCTTATCGGAATCCGGAAGCCCCCTTTAATAAGGGGGACCCCAGATACCTGCCCCCCCACCCTATATGAATGAGTATGGGGTACATCGTACCCCTACCCATTCACCTGGTGACAAAATAAGTCAATAAAAAAAGACAACACAGGTTTGAAAAGTAATTTATTGGGCAGCTCCGGGGGTCTTTTCTGCCGGGCCCCCGCTATCTTCTGCTAGCTCTTTTGCTAGCGGGGGTCCCGGGCTTCCTCGCCGTCTTCGGGGGTATTTCTGCCGGGCCCCCCGCTATCTTCTGCTAGCTCTTTTGCTAGCGGGGGTCCCGGGCTTTCTCGCCGTCTTCTTCCGACTTCGGGGGTCTTTCTGCCGGGCCCCCGCTATCTTCTGCCAGCTCTTTTGCTAGCGGGGGTCCCGGGCTTCCTCGCCGTCTTCTTCCGACTTCGGGGGTCTCTTGTTCTGTTCTCCGGTTCTTCTCCGGTGTCTTCTCCACGATCTCCGGTTCTTTCTGCCTTCTGCCGGGCGCCCCGCTATCTTCTCGCAGCTCTTTTGCTAGCAGGGGCCGGTCTTCTTCGTCGCCTTCTTCCCTCTTCTCTTCGCCCGATGTTGCCTCGTCGCTGTCCACCGCCGCAATGATCTGTCCAAGCAGCGGTGCCACTTTTATTGGCATGGGGCGTGGTCACCGGGTGATGCCACCGCTGACCCCGCCCCCGTTTCACGTCACAGTCCCATCATTCCCCGGGACTGTGACATCATTCGCCTGAAGTACTGACGGCCTATCTTATTTCTTGAGACCCTAATGCCGCGTACACACGATCGATTTTTTCGACGGTGAAAACACTGTCGAGAAAATCGACGTGAAAAACGAGGAACAGCTTGTTCCCCCCACACACGGCTATTTTAAATGACATTTTTTTTTTGGTCGAAAAAAACGACAGTGTGTGGGCTCCCCGGCAGTGTTTCCCTATGAGAAAACTGCCGCGGAAAAAAACGACAGGAATCACGACGAGAAAAATTAGAGCATGTTCTAATTTTTCTCGTCGTGATTAACGCCGTTTTTCCCGTCGAGAAAAACGACAAAAATCCCACAGACGATAGTTTTTCTCGTCCAAAGGAAAAAATTTCATTTTTCTCGACGGGAAAAATGATCGTGTGTACGCGGCATAACATGCCAGAAAAGTACAAATACCCCCCAAATGACCCCTTTTTGGAAAGAAGACATTCCAAGGTATTTAGAAAGAGGCATTGTGAGTTTTTTGAAGTTGTCATTTTTTCCCACAATTCTTTGCAAAATCAAGATTTTTTTTTTCTCTTTTTTTTTTTTTCACAAAATTGTCATATTAGCAGGATATTTCTCACACACAGCATATGCATACCACAAATTACACCCTAAAACACATTCTGCTATTACTCCCGAGTATGGCGATACCACACGTGTGAGACTTTTACACAGCGTGGCCACATACAGAGGCCCAACATGCAGGGAGCACCTTCAGGCGTTCTGGAGCACCCAGGCCAATTCTGACATTTCTCTCCTACATGTAAAAATCATCATTTGTTTGCTAGAAAATTACATAGAACCCCAAAACATTATATATGTTTTTTTAGCAAAGACCTTAGAGAATATAATGGTGGTCGTTGCAACTTTTTATCTCGCACGATATTTGCGCAGCAATTTTTTTAACGCGTTTTTTACGGAAAAAAAATGTTTTGTGCTAAAAAAAAAAAAAAAATAGTAAAGTTAGCCCAATGTTTTTACATATAAAGAAAAACAGTTGCGCTGCAAAAATAACAACACATGTGATATGTGAGAAATTATCTTAATATGAATAAAAATAATAAAAATAAGAATTATGTGAAAAGATTGACCAAAGGTCTCCAATAACAATCTCAGGTATTCCTTAAATGTCCTTGTTGAAATACTGAAGGGCAGGAGTGATCAAAAAAGTTCCGCAATGGTAATAGATAAATAATCTCTTGAGCAGGTAAATATTCGTGACTCCACACTCTTAGACACCACAGAAGAAAGTGCAATGATGGTAAAAGCAAAAGATCCTCCACCTCAGATAACAGATCTGCTTACCAGCTCCTATGGATCTCAGTGAAAGAGATCACAAACGCTTGTGGCTCTATTCCCCCGCCAAGGGTCTTTCCACTATGGGTCAGTATACAAGATAACTTCCTCCTCCTCAATTTGACTCCTCAGTGTACTCCCGGGAGTATGATCCCCAAAAAAGATATATGAGGGCCACAATGGTGAAGTACGCAATAAAATTTATTTCAAAGAATAAAAAGTTTACACTTACAATTCCGCTGTAAGATATAAGCAGTAAAATATAACAAGCCGGCCGGCTCTTACTATCTGCTCGTTCCTTCCGGGATAGCGTTGTATAGTCGGTGACATCAGCACGGCGCTCCTCCCTACGCCGTTTCGTCAGAGATGACGTCTTCCAGGGGCACGAGCGGCGTGCTGACTCACCGCTATATATCTAATCTAAAATCACAAAGGCACGCCCAGCTCTGAGCTCCGGGAAACACTGTCTTAATCCGCCATCTTTAGAGTGGGAAAATAGCCCTTACTTCACCGCTCTTGATCCACCATCTTTGAAGAGGGAACCATAGCCTATACTACACCTTTTTAACCATACTGATGGTAGGACTAGCATAGATGTTACGGCATATAACGAGATCATAAAAAATGCTATTAAATATGATGTAATCAGTACCTAGAGACAAGCCCGTAGGTGTACCTAAGATTAATAATGTCATAATAAAGACTAAATACACAAATGCCATCTAAAAAGATGGCAATGTGTATCATATGACATAAAAATGTCACTGTAATGAGAACAATATAGGCAATGTCAACAGATGGAACGGCAGATATTCCACCCATAGACATCCTGATATAGGCCAAACATTGTTCTAAATTACAGGAGAACATAATAAATGATAAATCTATATATATAAGAAAAACTAAAACTAATTGGCATTGTGTTGACCACAATGTCCCAATATTGGACAAAAGAGGATATCTTTGTAAAAAATACTAGACCACATAGTAGATAAATGATGGAACTGCATCAGCTCAGGATTGCTAACATAACCCTAAACCAGAGGTGTACAATATTGAATCGTGCCACCTACTGGTATCAAAATAGCATTACATCTGATACTGATTTCAACATCAGACGTAATGAGGGCATATCTGATACTGGTGTCATTAGGCCTCAGGGGTAAAAAGCCACACAGAGCAAGAAACACAGAAATAAACCCCAAATTATATGGAACAGACTATCTAGTAACCCATGCTCTGCCAGGTTAAGGTGATATATATTGAAAGTATAACACAGTGCTTTCAAGTCCTGTATGAAGACCAATGGAAATATAAAGTCATAACAAATGTACGACCAGGTGATACGATAAGACCACCCGTGTTTCACCCAGAGTTCAGAGCTGTTTCACATAATGCCCCAAAAAATGGACCAACTAAGTGCACAGTGGTAGAGATTATTTCAATTAACCATTATCTATGAACGCATTGACGTCAGTGTCGATGTTAAGGCCATGAGGGCTATAGCATCGCACACGATAAATCCAAGCCATCTCGAGCCTGGACAGCTCTCTAACTAATGAACTGCCCCTCCAATGAGGCTCGAATTTGTCAATCCCTAAAAATAGGGTATTGGCTGGATTACGATCATGATGTGTGTCATAATGTTTCGACACAGAATGGTATTGAAAACCTATTTTGATATTAGTGATATGCTCACCCAACCTGACCTGCATCGTCCTTTTGGTCCTGCCAATATACTGAAGCCCACACGGGCATTGTAACAAATAGACAATGCCCGTTGAACTACACGTAATAAACGGCTCAATAGTATGTTCTTTGGACGTGCTAGTAGAATAAAAAGATTCAGTCTTTCTATTTTTATTCTTATTAAGGGTGCAGACCTGACATCTACGACACTGGTGGTATCCTGACAGGCCCTTCTGAAAAAAGGAAACCTTCTTCGTGGGAGGATCAACCACATTGGGAGCCACCCTATCACGAAGTGAAGGTACTCCCCTAAAAATCACTTGAGGTCTAGGAGGTAAGAATTGGCTGATGACTCTGTCATTTTTCAATAGATGCCAATGCCTGTTGATGATTTTTTTAATTGCGAAGTGCTGTGTGGAAAAAGTAGTGATAAACGGTATCTGCGGTCTCTCTTTCTCCTTCCTATGATGTTCTATCAATAACTGAGATCTATCGATATTAGCAACTTCTTCAATCAGAGTCTCAAGGGATTCTGCACCATAGCCCTTTTCACAGAGCCTGGATTTCAGTATGGCTGTCTGTGATCTGTAATCCTCCACAGAGGTACAATTTCGTCTCATTCTGACAAATTGTCCCCTGGGTACCGATCTCAGCCAGGGTTCGTTGTGGCAACTACCAATCGGAATGTAAGAGTTACGATCTGTCTGCTTGAAAAAGGATTTTGTAGTCAAAGCAGCACCCTCTCTCATGATTGTAAGATCAAGGAAATTGATGGCCTCTTGACTTGCATCATGGACAAGTTGAATTTCTCGTTCATTGTCATTGAGAGAAGAAACGAAGTCATCAAGTTGGTTTTTGGTGCCGTCCCATAGGAGGAGGACGTCGTCGATATACCTTGCCCACAACACCAGGTGTGGGCTACGGTTAGTAAAGACGGCGTCCTCCTCCCATTTGGCCATAAACAGGTTGGCCAAACTGGGGGCGTATTTGGCCCCCATCGCAACACCTCGTATTTGACGATAGTATTGACTATCGAACCAAAAATAATTATGCCCTGCAGCATATTCTAATAACTCCATAATGAAATCTTTTTGTAATTGGGGCAAACCTGACCAAATATCCAAATAGTGTTTTACGGCTGAAATGCCCATCTCATGTGGTATAATAGAATATAGTGAGGTGACGTCAGCCGTCACCATCCACAATTCCTCTCTAGGTTCTATTTGGGTCACCAGATTGATGGTGAGACTTTTGCACAGCGTGGCCACATACAGAGGCCCAACATGCAGGGAGCACCTTCAGGCGTTCTGGAGCACCCAGGCCAATTCTGACATTTCTCTCCTACATGTAAAAATCATCATTTGTTTGCTAGAAAATTACATAGAACCCCAAAACATTATATATGTTTTTTTAGCAAAGACCTTAGAGAATATAATGGTGGTCGTTGCAACTTTTTATCTCGCACGATATTTGCGCAGCAATTTTTTTAACGCGTTTTTTACGGAAAAAAAATGTTTTGTGCTAAAAAAAAAAAAACAGTAAAGTTAGCCCAATGTTTTTACATAATGTGAAAGATGAAGTTACGCCGAGTAAATAGATACCTAACATGTCACCCTTCAAAATTGCACACGCTCGTGGAATGGCGCCAAACTTCGCTACTTAAAAATCCCCATAGGCGACATTTTAAATATTTTTACTGGTTACATGTTTTGAGTTATAGAGGAGGTCTAGGGCCAGAATTATTGCTCTCGCTCTAACGTTCGCGGCGATACCTCACATGTGTGGTTTGAACACCGTTTTCATATGTGGGCGGGACTTACGTATGCGTTCGCTTCTGTATACGAGCTCACGGGGACAGGGGCGCTTAAAAAAAATGTATTTTTTTTATTGTTCATTTTACTTTATTTATTTTAGTTTGACATGTTTTTCCGGGCCAAAAAATTTTTTGATCACTTTTATACCTATTACAAGGAACGTAAACATCCCTTGTAATAGGAATATGGCATGACAGGTCCTCTTTACAGTGAGATATGGGGTCAATAAGACCCCACATCTCACCTCTAGGCTGGGAAGCCTGAAAAAAATCCTGGCTTTGATCATAGCGGTGAGTCGGTAGAAGCACCGGAGGGTGGCGGGGGGGACGACATCCCCTCTCGCCTCCCGTAAGAATGATCAAGCGGCGGAACAGCCGCTATGATTGTTGTTATGGTGTAGTGAATCGCCGGCTGAAAAAGCTAATATCTGAATGATGCCTGTAGCTGCACCCATCATTAAGATATCCCATTCCCCGCACAAAGTCAAGGACGTCATATGACGGCCGGCGGGCGGGAAGTGGTTATTGCAGAGTATTGCAGGGCATTGCAGAGTATTGCAGGGCATTGCGGAGTATGGCACGGCATTGCGGAGTATGGCAGGGTATTGCACGGGGTATTGCACAGGGGCTATTGCGCAGAGTATTGCAGAGTATTGCGCAGGGTATTGCAGAGTATTGCGCAGGGTGTATTGTGCAGGGTATTGCAGAGTATTGTGCAGGGTATTGCAGAGTATTGTGCAGGGTATTGCAGAGTATTGCGCAGGGTATTGTGCAGGGTATTGCAGAGAATTGCGCAGGGTATTGCAGAGTATTGCGCAGGGTATTGCAGAGTATTTTGCAGAGTATTAAGCATGGTATTGCAGAGTATTGCGCAGGGTATTGCAGAGTATTGTGCAGGGTATTGCAGAGCATTGGCAGGGTATTGCAGAGTATTGCACCAGGGTATTGCAGAGTATTGCACCAGGGTATTGCAGAGTATTGAGCAGGGAACTGCAGAGTATTGCACCAGGGTATTGCAGAGTATTGCACCAGGGTATTGCAGAGTATTTTGCAGAGTATTGTGCAGGGTATTGCAGAGTATTGCACCAGGGTATTGCAGAGTATTTTGCAGAGTATTGCGCAGGGATGGCTGAGCAGGGATGGATGGATGGCTGGATCTGTGACTGCAATTATCACAGATCCAGCCCACAGCTGACATGATCTGACATGGGGGAGGGAGCTGACATGATCCGCTCCCTCCCCTCTCCTCTCACACTGTACCGATCGGTACAGAGAGGGGAGAGAGGAACCGGCGTCATCACATGACGCCGGTCTGTTTACAAGTGATTGCTCCGTCATTTGACGGAGCGATCACGTGGTAAACGGCCGCTATCAGCGGCAATTTACCGCGATTCGTGATGCGCCGGGTCCTCTGGACCCGGCGGTCACGGAGATTCCCGTGTGCGCACCCCAGGGGGCGCGCGGGAGCGCGATTCTGGGAGGACGTTATATAACGTCCTCCCAGAGTTAAGCAACCACCTTGTCGACGTTATTTGTCGGCAGGTGGTTGTAAAGTGGTTAAAGGGGGCGCCCGGATTTCGAAAAGCCCCCCGCCCGCATACCCCAACAACCAACGGCCAGGGTTGTCGGGAAGAGGCCCTTGTCCCCATCAACATGGGGGCAGGGTACTTTGGGGTGGGGGGGGCCGCAGGTCGCCCCCCTGCCTCGAAGCACCAAACCCCCCATGTTGAGGGCATGCGGCCTGGTACGGTTCAGGAGGGAGGGGGGGCCGCTCTCTCGTCCCGCCCTTTTCCCCTGTGGCCTGCCAGGTTGCGTGCTCGGATAAGGGTCTGGTTTGGATTTTGGGGGGACCCCCACGCCGTTTTTCGGCTTAAGGGGGTTCACCTTAAAATCCAGACCAGACCTAAGGGTCTGGTTTGGATTTTGGGGGGGACTCCCACGCCGTTTTTTGGCTTAGGGGGTTCACCTTAGAATCCAGACCAGACCTAAGGGTCTGGTTTGGATTTTGGGGGGGACCCCCACGCCGTTTTTCGGCTTGGGGGGTTCACCTTAGAATCCAGACCAGACCTAAGGGCCTGGTATGCTCCTGAAGGGGAACCCATGCCGGTTTTTTCATAAAAATTTGGCCTGGAGTTCCCCTTCATGATTCATACCAAACATGGGACAGCGAGGCTGCCGAGGACCAGCGCGATGACATCGCGCTGGACACATTCTCGGCCAGCTAGTAGCCTCTAGGACACCACTTGAGCGGCTGCTTCACGCTCAGGTCGTGTCCAGGTCGCCTCGCAAAGTCGCGCTGTCCCTGTGTCAGCCGGCACACAAGTCGCCCGCAAGTCGGATCCGACTTCCCGGGCGACCTCTATTCAAATCAATGGGCTCCCATAGGGAACCATTCATTTTCAATAGAGCGCCGCTGACATTTCTATTTACTATAACAGTGCGCCGCTGCTTCCTGCGCCCAGTGAAGGAGTTATCCGGCGCACCAATTAAGGTTAGAAGCAGCGCAGCGCACTGTTATTAGTAAATCAGCCCCTATGTGTCCCAGGTAATGGACTGAGGACTGGTAGAACTGACACTTCTCCCTGGAGAGTTTAAGTCCCTCTTCACTGAGTCTCTTCTGGACTTTCTCCAGCCTTTCCTCATGCTCTTCCAGGGTCTTCCCGAATACAATGATGTCGTCTAGGTACACCAGGACTTCAATGAGATTCATGTCCCCCACTGTCTTCTCCATCAGTCGCTGGAAAATGGCAGGAGCCTCCGACAGGCCTTGAGGCATCCGGTTAAATTCGTAGAATCCCACTGGGGTGATGAATGCTGTCTTCTCTCTGTCATCTGGATGCATTGGGATTTGATAATACCCACTCTTCAGGTCCATTACGCTGAACCACTTAGCTCCAGACAGACTCTGTAGAGCATCCTCTATCCTGGGGGTGGTGTACTGGTCAGGTATGGTCCTCCTATTGAGAGTCCTGTAGTCTATACAGAGTCTCAGTGACCCGTTCTTCTTCCTGACTACTACAATAGGGGAGGCATATGGGCTTCTGGACTCTCGGATAACTCCAGTTCTCTTGAGCTCTGCCAGTTGCTCACGCAAGTCCTCCAGGTCAACCAGTGGGACTCGCCGGACCCTTTCCTGTAAAGGTTTGTCTTCTTGCAGGCGAATCTTGTGGGTGGAACTCCTCGCACATCCTATGTCAAATTCGTCTTTGGAGAAGATTTTTCTCCACCTGGTCAGCTGGGCCTTGGCTCTCTTTTTCCACACCGGTGGTAGGGTCGTGTTCTCCAAGCAGAGCTTCTCCAGGGTGGGTTCCCCTCCTTCAGTCTTCTCCAGGTCAGACAGGGCCACTGGAGTAGCAGGATTTCACTTTGCCCAGCAACATCTGGCCCGGAATCTTCAAAGGGGAGCCAGTGATATTCCTGATGCTCACTGGGATCCGGCCATTCGCCTTCTTCAACGCCCTTAGCGGGACCACTTCGGGGATCACTTCCAATCCTGGGTGGGGGTCTAAAGGGTCTGGTTCCAGAACCACAAAGGGACCAGGTTACTCACACGAGAGTTTCACCATAGCCTTCAGACAGGTAATTTTACCAGGCTGCAACACCCTCTCCTTCTTGGGCAGTCTCCAGGCTTTCCCTACCCCCACTTCCGGGGCCTTCTGTTCCAGGACCAATCTCTGGTGGGCTGACTGCAACTTTGGGTGGATCCTGGCTGTTGAAGTACCCTGCTCCTGTGCTGGGGGAGCCAGTAATCTTCTGACCAGGTCAGTATTGGTCCCTATAATCAGGGAACTCTTGTTGGCTCCTGGTGGGCGAGGGCAAACCACTGCCAGGGTGTCAAAGACCTCCAATTTTCCTGCTACAGAGGGGCCAAAGGCCAGTCTGATTGAAACATAACCATCATAGGGAAAGCTTTGGGTGCCAATTCCCCATATTTCTAGATCTTCCAGTTTCTGTAGGGGCAAGTGGCTCAGATGTCTTTGATAAAAGTCTCTGTATAAAAGGGTTATTTGGGCCCCTGTGTCCAGGATGGCCCTCGTGTAGACTCCCTTCACTTGAATGGAAACCACAGTGGAGGGTTCCACCAAATTGGCTGGAAACCTCCTCTGGGAGGCTTCTTTCTTTGGACTCATGGACTTCCCCTTTGGGGTTTTCTTCTTCTTTCATCTCTTTCTGGATCTTAATCCCTGTTGGGCCTGGTATGCATTGATTTCTTGCAGACTTTGGGGTTTTAACTCCTGACAAGTGGTATTGAGTATTTTAGGAGGGGCATTGTTTCCCTTCTCCCTTGTCTCTTCTGGCTTTAGGATGTTTGTGGAGCTTTCTGTAAATAGTGAGCGCCCGGCTGACTCCTTCACCGGGGCCCTCTGAAGTTTTCCGCCAGCTGGTGATAGGTGCCTCGGTTCTTCCTCAGACTGGGGCACACTCTTCCAAAGTGGCCGACTCCTCCACAGTTGAAGCAGACAGTTTCTCCTCTTTTCCGCGGGGAGGTTGGTGTTGAGTAGGAATGAGCTCGGTGTTCGAGTCGAACATAGGTTCGACTCGAACATCGGCTGTTCGCGCGTTCGGCGAACAACGAACGATTTGGGCCGTTCGCGCCAAATTCGAGTGACGCGAATGGCCCACAATACACTGCGTCATCGCAGTGTAATCCCGGCGCTGTGATTGGCCAAGCATGCACTGTGACCCTGCATGCTTGGCCAATAACAGCGCCGGCAGTGAGGAGAGCAATGATTGGCCACAGGCAGGATGCCTGTGGCCAATTATAGCTGAGGGGGTTTAGTACACGCCCCACACTATAAAAGGCCGCCAGCGCGGCGGCCTTGTGTAGTGTGTTCCGGAGCAGGGAAAGTGAAGGATAGGCAGGGACAGTGTCAAATCTTGTCAAATCTATTCTTTGCTAAACCTTGTGTGTAGGGACAGCGAAGGATAGGCAGGGAGAGTGTCAGTGCCATATTCTTTGCTAAACCTTGTGTGTAGGGAAAGAGAAGGATAGGCAGGGAGAGTGTCAGTGTCATATACTTTGATAAACCTTGTGTACAGGAAGAGAGAAGGATAGGCAGGGGACAGTGTCAGTGTCATATTCTTTGCTAAACCTTGTGTGCAGGGAGAGAGAAGGATAGGCAGGGAGAGTGTCAGTGTCATATACTTTGATAAACCTTGTGTGCAGGGAGAGAGAAGGATAGGCAGGGGACAGTGTCAGTGTCATTGTTGCTAAGCCTCCTGCACATTATACACCTGAAGTTAGCCCGTATTGCTGCTTTTTTCTGGTGTGTTACACAAACAGGATTTTGCGGCACTTACAGCGGACGGAGTGTGCCTCCTGACTATATTACACCTTAACTTAGCCTGTATTGCTGCTTTTTCCTGGTGTGTTACACAAACAGGATTGTGCGGCACTTACAGCAGGCGGAGTGTGCCTCCTGACCATATTACACCTTAACTTAGCCTGTATTGCTGCTTTTTCCTGGTGTGTTACACAAACAGGATTTTGCGGCACTTACAGCGGGCGGAGTGTGCCTCCTGACCATATTACACCCTAACTTAGCCTGTATTGCTGCATTTTCCTGGTGTGTTACACAAACAGGATTTTGCGGCACTTACAGCGGGCGGAGTGTGCCTCCTGACCATATTACACCTTAACTTAGCCTGTATTGCTGCTTTTTCCTGGTGTGTTACACAAACAGGATTTTGCGGCACTTACAGCGGGCGGAGTGTGCCTCCTGACCATATTACACCTTAGCTTAGCCTGTATTGCTGCTTTTTCCTGGTGTGTTACACAAACAGGATTTTGCGGCACTTACAGCGGGCGGAGTGTGCCTCCTGACCATATTACACCTTAACTTAGCCTGTATTGCTGCTTTTTCCTGGTGTGTTACACAAACAGGATTTTGCGGCACTTACAGCGGGCGGAGTGTGCCTCCTGACCATATTACACCTTAACTTAGCCTGTATTGCTGCTTTTTCCTGGTGTGTTACACAAAAAGGATTTTGCGCAACTTACAGCGGGCGGAGTGTGCCTCCTGACCATATTACACCTTAACTTAGCCTGTATTGCTGCTTTTCCCATTTCCCTGCAGGCCATTAGAATGTCTGGAAGGCAAACAAGGAGAGGCAGACAGTCAGGAGCCAAAAAAAGAGGGGAAGCAGGCTCTGTGTCTAGAGACAACAGTGCTGGTCGTGGACGCGGTGCATCGCCATCAGCACGTGGCCATGGGACACGCTTGTCCTTCTTTTCGGCAGCTGGACGTGTTGAGCCGCATCATGCCGAAGACTTGGTAGAGTGGATGACCGAGCCCTCCTCATCCTCCTCATCCTCTCTCACCCAGGCTCAGGGTACTGGCAAAGCAGCTGCCAAAGCGTCCTCTTCCCTGGTATCAATGTCATCATCAGTCACTCCTTCCCTAGACCAACCATGTCCTCCTGAGGAGTCCCCCGAACTGTTTGAGCACAGTGTTGGGTACATGCTCCAGGAGGATGCCCAGCGTTTCGAAGGGTCTGATGATGATACCCAGCTAGAGGAAGGCAGTAGCGTGAGAGCAGAGAGAGGGGATGCTCAAGAAGGACACCAATCTGGCAGTCATGTTCCAGCAGCTGCAGCATACTGTCAGATTGGCTCCAGTGATGAGGAGGGAGGTGATGATGGGGTCACTGACTCCACGTGGGTGCCTAATAGGAGAGAGGAGGAGGAGGAGGATGAGGAGGAGGCACATCTCCAACGAGGCAGGATGCCCTCGGGGGGCCAGCGTAAGGGCAGCACACCGACGGAATCACACCGCAGAGCTCCGCCTGCGCAAGGCGCTGCCTCTGCCCGTTATTCAAAAAGTTCTTTGGTGTGGGCCTTTTTTGAGTCGAGTTCATCAGATCGCACAGCTGCTGTTTGCAACATATGTCTCAAGCGTATATCGCGTGGCCAAAACATCACCCGCTTGGGCACCACATGCTTTACCAGACATATGTTGACCTGCCATGCAGCTCGTTGGCAAGCCTACCTTAAAGACCCACACCAAAGAACAAAGCTGACCTCTTCTTGCACCGCATCAGCTGGGATCTCCAACCCCACTATACCTTCAGTCCTCTCTGAAACCTGCTCTGAGAGGAATGAAGGTGTAGAATTAGGTGTGTCACAGCCAAGTACTTGCGGGCACTCTGCTAGCAGTACACCAACGTCCGATTCTAGCAGGCAAATTTCCCTGCCCCAGCTGCTGGACCGTCGAAAGAAGTTCACTCCCAGCCATCCACATGCCCAGTGGTTGAATGCTAGCTTGGCTAAATTGCTAGCGCTTCAACTGCTGCCTTTTCAGTTTGTAGACTCGGCCCCCTTCCGTGAGTTTGTGCAATGTGCGGTTCCTCAGTGGCAGGTTCCCAAACGCCACTTTTTTTCATGGAAGGCGATTCCGGCTCTCTACCGGCATGTGGAAGGCAATGTCTTGGCCTCGCTGGACAGGGCGGTCAGCGGTAAGGTGCATATTACCGCTGACTCATGGTCCAGCAGGCATGGACAGGGACGTTACCTTTCTTTCACGGCCCATTGGGTCACTCTTTTGGCAGCTGGGAAGGATGCAGGACAAGGTGCAGTAGTGTTGGAGGTTGTTCCACCGCCATGCCTCCAAAATGCTACTACTGGTTGTGACACACCTCTGTCCTCCACCCCCTCCTCTTCTTCTTCCTCCGTGGCCTCTTCCTGTGCTTTGTCCTCGGAACCAGCGGTGCTCCGTAGGCGTTCAAGGGGCTACGCAAGTACGCAGGCAAAAAGATGCCATGCCGTGCTTGCGCTGGTGTGTTTGGGGGACAGGAGCCACACTGGGGCAGAGGTTCTGTCTGCTCTGCAGGGGCAGGCCGAGAGGTGGTTGACGCCACACCAGCTTAAGCCAGGAATGGTAGTTTGCGACAATGGCACCAACCTCCTCTCCGCTCTCCGACAGGGACAACTGACCCATGTGCCCTGTGTGGCTCACGTCCTTAACCTGGTGGTGCAGCGGTTCTTGGGCAGGTACCCGGGCTTACAGGATGTCCTGAGGCAGGCCAGGAAAGTCTGTGTGCATTTCCGCAGATCTTATAATGCCAGTGCTCGCCTGGCTGAGCTGCAAAAGGAGTTGAACCTGCCCAAGAACCGCCTTATATGTGACATGCCCACCAGGTGGAACTCAACGTTGGCCATGCTGCAGCGGCTGCACACGCAGCAGAGGGCCATCAATGAGTACCTGTGCGACTACGGCACCAGGACAGGGTCAGGGGAGCTCGGGTTTTTTTCACCACACCAGTGGGGCATGATCAGGGATGCATGCACTGTCCTGGCACCATTTGAGGAGGCCACGAGGATGGTGAGCAGTGACAGTGCATGCATCAGTGACACTGTACCTCTTGTCCACCTGTTGGAACATACGCTGCGTGGAATAATGGACAGGGCACTTGAGGCAGAACAGAGGCAGGAAGAGGAGGACTTCCTTGCCTCTCAAGGCCCCCTTTACCCAGACAGTGTTCCTTCTGTCCCACCCATCGCACAGGAAGAAGAGGAGGAGGAGGAGGATTGTGTCAGCATGGAGGTGGAGCCTGGCACTCAGCATCATCAGCAGCAGTCTTTTAGGGATGATTTACAGTCCCAAGAAACCAGTGGACTTGTACGTGGCTGGGAGGAGGTGGCTGCGGATCATGTCGTCCTTAGTGACCCAGAGGACTCCGGACTGAATGCCTCAGCTAACCTACGCTGCATGGCCTCCCTGATCCTGCAAAGTCTGCGGAAGGATCCTCGTATTCTTCGGATCAAGGAGAGGGACCATTACTGGCTGGCCACTCTCCTTGATCCACGGTACAAGGGTAAGGTTGCGGACCTTATCTTACCGTCGCAGAGGGAGCAGAGGATGAGACAACTCCGGGAGGCCTTGCAGAAAGGTCTGTGCAACGCGTTCCCAGAGACTGGGAGGTTACAAACTCCTGGTCTTGGACAACGAGTTGCTGAGGCTTCGGTCAGTCAAAGAAGGAGCGGTGGAGAAGGTGGCCGTCTGACCGAAGCGTTCAGACAATTCTTTAGTCCGCAGCCCCAAGGTATGATCGGTTCCAGCAACCATCGCCAGCGTCTGATATACATGGTGCAGGAATACCTAGGGGCAAGGTCAGACTTGGACACCTTCCCCACCGAAAATCCTCTGGCTTACTGGGTCTTGAGGATGGATCACTGGCCAGAGCTTGCACAGTATGCAATTGAGCTACTGGCCTGTCCTGCATCCAGCGTTCTTTCAGAACGCACATTCAGTGCTGCTGGAGGATTTGTCACGGATCACAGGGTGCGCCTGTCCACCGACTCTGTTGATCGACTGACCTTCATAAAGATGAACCAGTCTTGGATCACCACCAGCTACCAAACACCTGAAGCTGATATAACAGACTAATTTATTTTCAAATGTCACATCCCTTCAAGACTGATGCTGATGCTGAGAGACTGTCCTGTTATGTTGACTGACTATCCTCTTCCTCCTCAATGATCCGATTGACGATGATAGCTTGGAAGAACATTTTTGTTTCTGGGTGCCGCCACCAGTGGCTAAGGCCCAATTTTTCAGCCCCTGTTTAACAGGGGTGTGTTATTACAATTTTTTATGCAATGCTTTGCAGCAGGGCTCATTCCTGCACTCCAACTAGAGTATCTGGGAGTGGTTGCAGTGTCGTGGCACCAGCACCAGTGGCTAAGGCCCAATTTTTCAACCCCTGTTTAACAGGGGCGTGTAATTACAATTTTTGATGCAATACTTTGCAACAGGGCTCATTGCTGTGCTCCAAGTACAGTATCTGTGAGGGGTTGCAGTGTTGTGGCACCAGTGCCTAAGGCTCAATTTTTCTGCCCCTGTTTAACAGGGGCATGTAATTACAATTCTTGATCTAATAATTCACAGCAGGGCCCATTCCTGCTCCCACCAAGACTAACTGTGAGGCCTTACAGTGTTGTGTTAACACCACCACCACCAAAGGCCCAATTTTTCAGCCCCTGTTCAACAGGGGCATGTAATTACAATTCTTGATCTAATAATTCACAGCAGGGCCCATTCCTGCGCCCACCAAGACTAACTGTGAGGCCTTACAGTGTTGTGTCAACACCACCACCACCAAAGGCCCAATTTTTCAGCCCCTGTTCAACAGGGGCATGCAATTACAATTCTTGATCTAATAATTCACAGCAGGGCCCATTCCTGTGCCCACCAAGACTAACTGTGAGGCCTTACAGTGTTGTGTCAACACCACCACCACCACCAAAGGCCCAATTTTTCAGCCCCTGTTCAACAGGGGCATGCAATTACAATTCTTGATCTAATAATTCACAGCAGGGCCCATTCATGCGCCCACCAAGAGTAACTGTGAGGGCTCACAGTGTTGTGGCAACACCAACATGTAAGGGGCAAATTTCAGCTGAGTATATACGGCAGGCCCCTACTTTCAAACATCCAACTTACAAACGACTCCTCCTTGCAAACGGAAGGATACAACAGGAAGTGAGAGGAAATCTACCCCTAGGAAGGCAAATTCTCTCCTGTAAGAGTTAATATGGGAAAAAAGTGTCTCCTCTCCACTGATTCTTTATCACCAATTCTTGTTTCAATAAAAACCCCAATGTTTCAAAAAACATTTGTCATTAGGACGGAAAGTGAGGTGAACTGTTCTGAACAGGTGCACACTGCACAGACAGCAAAACAAATGTTACAGGGGTGATAACCCTTCCCTATGTTTTCCAAAAAGCTTAAAAATATATTTTTTAACTGGAGCTACACTTAAACAATGTACCTGTTCAAAATTACAAACAGATTCTACATAAGAACAAACCTACAGTCCCTGTCTTGTATGCACCGCCTGTATATGGCTGTTCAGAGTATATAGGGCCTTTTTTATTTTGTGTGCGGGGTTCCCCTTAATATCCATACAAGACCCAAAGGGGCTGGTAATGGGCTGGGGTAGGGGGGGGGTGTGTGATGGGGTAGCTATGCCATTTTTCTTAAAGATTTTCATCCATATTACCGGTACCAGACATTACATTAAAGCCGCAAGCAGTTTTAAATGGCTTTTTTTCCTTTAGAAATGTAATTTTGTGCAGGGACAGTTCTAAACACGGGAAACACGTGGCACTTCACAGGTATACTTTAGACACCCCCCAGGTACGATATTTAAAGGAATATTTGACTTTTTTTTTTCACTTTATGCATCATTAAAATGACTGCTCCAGAAAAACGGCCGTTTTTAAAACTTCTTTTTGCATTGATACATGTCCCCTGGTGCAGAACCCGGGTTCCCAAACCCTTTTTAGGACAATAACATGCATAATAGTCGTTATAATTAGCACTTTAGATTTCGAACGTTCGCATCCATTGTATTTAATAGGGTTCTAAAGTTTGTGCGAACTTTCGGTCCGTTCGCGGGTTCTGGTGCGAACCGAACCCGGGGGTGTTCGGCTCATCACTAGTGTTGAGGCACTCTGGTATGGTTCTTTCCTACTTTCCTCTTTTTCACTGATTCCTGAGTTCTTTGCCATTAGAGAGGTCAAAAGATCCAGCACTTGAGTCATCAGAGACTTTAAGATCTCCACTTCTGAGTCCCGTTCAGTGGCTATGGCTGATCTGACTCCCACTGAGGGGGGGGGTTGTGGTTCTCTCGACCGCCTGTTGGTCCTTCAACAAAGCTTCTTCATCCTTTATGATCCGCACAAGGTCTGGGTAACTCAGAGCCATGACTCCCTCAGAGATCTTCAAGTGGAGCCAGACTGGATCCGAACACAATGCTCCCCTCAGGATTTGTTTCATCCTAGTTGGGTCTATGACTTGTGATAGCATCCCCTTTTTAAGGACAATTTGGCACAGCATCTTATTTAACCTCCAAACATATTCGGATAACCTTTCTCCCGGCTGTTGAAGGGTATGTTCAAACTGGTATACTAGTTCAGCCACCTTTTCCAGCTGGCCAAATTCTTCCTGTAACATAGCCAGATAATCATAAGCAGTACAAGCAGTATTGCTAAACCTAAGATTCTTCACAGCTTCAGCAGCAGCACCCTTCAAACTTTCGCTTATGCGCTGCTTCTTCTGGTTTTCTGGTACTTCCCATCCCTCTATAGCCTGCATCGCTTGCTCAATCCAGGTGTCAAAGTCTTCTTCTCCGAGGGGGACTGGTTGTTTCCCGGAGAAAATCCTAAGCTTCCGGTACCCGGCTTCCACATGTACCGTATTGCTCTTCTGGCACTTTGTGACAAAGTCTCCCAGAGCATTCAACAGTTCAGGCCCTATTGCAGCCAGGGGTGTCCCCGAGGTTATCGTCTCCTGAGACTTTTCTGCTTTAGGGGATAGTGGTGGAGATAATGGCGGGGGTGATGAGAGGGGGGTATGTGGAGGTTCCCCCTTCACGACCTCCGTATGCGCCAATCGGTATATCCGGTTATCTATGGCCTGTATGTTCTGACCTCTAAAGTCTTCCAGTATTCCGTTTCTCCATTCCACTAATGCGTATGTAAACAAGGTCTCTGGATCTGGCTTTAAATCCATTACCCATGCCTTCTGTCTCGGAGACAGCGACAGTGTGAGCCGCTTTACCTCCTCTTTCGGCCACTTTTCCCCCGGGAGTTGAATAACTACCGCCATGGTTGGATCGGCGCCAACTGTTGCGCACCACCGTGTCACTGCTAGCGAGTCCATGCTGGTGCTTCTGGCCGGCTTGATTTCAGCGTGCAGTATACAGGAATCCCGGAATCGAGCCCCCACGTGTAGCGATACCCCCAACTAAGAGAGCCACTGATATAACCTTTGGGCCCTGTAGTGCACCGCTGTCAACCCCAGGCAATTGGCTCTAACCTCCCTTGGCACAGTTAGTAGGGGATAATAGGATTGTGTGGCCTGCAACTCACGGAGACACAATCCTATAATAACAGCACACACAGCAATAGAGTATAGCTATCCTTACCCGTCTCTTCTGCAAAGTAAATGACACAAACACCAATATACCTAACCTTTGCACTTTTACTCAGATTTGTTGAGTGAGCATATAATCAATAGTGTACATATCATGTGCAGAGCCCTGCAATAAAAGAGTATCTCAACAAACAGATAGATATACAGTACTGTGCATAACACTAATGGTCCCCGCTGCAGCTATTCTCCCTCGTGGGCAAAATGGCGCCCAGGAATGTCTACGCTACCAAGTCAGGCCTGACTGTACTGTGTAGAAGTCCTGTAGGGGAAAATCTTTGCTAGCAAAGGATGGTGCACTGTTGAAGAAATCAACTGTAATCCACAGGGTAAAAGGGGTTTGGATAACTTGGTGAATTAAAGGCAATCTCTAAAGTTGCTCCGATGCACTGTCTCTCCGGTGCGCAGCGCAACACTAGTGATATATAGAGATCCTATATAGTTCTCTGAGCAGGTGCTCTCTCACCCAACCGGACCAGTCTGTGTCCGTATCTTCCGCTGCTGTGTCTTGGTACACAGATCCCACGACATCCGAGTCTTCGGTCCTCCTGGCAACAATGCAGCAACAGTATGGAGAGACGTCCCTCAGGTTCCTCGGTGAGTGCGGAAGGCTCTTTGGAGAAAGGCCCAGGCTTCAGGCCTTGTATCCCAGCAGACGCGATCCGGAGTTCCACTTTCTGGGTGGGTGATGTCCAAAGACACCAAATTCAGCCCCGCCCTCCAGTTAAATTACCCGCCTCAGCAGTCTCTGCGCGGAGCAATGCACCCTGGGTGCAAAACAGGGAAAAAGATAATAAAAATAGTAAGATATGAAAGAAAATAATAATATGAAGGATGAGACAGGTAAACATAATATAGACATTTTATCAGTTCCACCACAAACCTGCCCCTTGCTTATATAAGAACTGTCAAAACAAAAAGCGAGCAGATGGTGGGAGGCCTGGAGCCCGCTGACAGATGATGACTTATGGTTTTTAAGAATGCGGAATCTGAGTGAACATGGACCTGTCATCTGCCAGCTCTGTTCCAATCAGCAGGGGATCAGTGGAACAGATCCCCTGCTGATCTAAATAAAGTCTATCCCGTGTAGTGCTACCCCCTCAGGGGGTTTCTGGATTTTGAGTCCCTCTTTGCATACACTGCCAGGCAACAGGTATTTTGAGTAGGCACACTGTAGTCAGAAAACCAGTCCGAGGGCTTTGTTTTGTTTTAGTTTATTAGGGGAATCAATTTGGATGGGGTTAGGGTGGTATGGGATGTCCAGAATTGTGATAAAGTAGAACTTGAGGACAAACTGTAACTGTCTATGACTTCTAGCAAAGAATCACAAGGCTGTGTTATGTGGGAAAAGCTATACAGTCTGACTGGCAAAGTCAAATCCAATACTGATTGCAGGTACTCTATCTTCAAAATGCCAAAGCACCTGGCTCCAACTTAGGATCCCCAAGTAGAGGTGTAGGCTAGCTGTAGTAGGCTAAGTAGCTTTGAGCTGTCCTTTCCAGATAGATATCTGGGTATTGCACCTGGCTGCTTCCCCTTTTTAGGTTCCAGGGTGTGGAAAGCTTGAGGCTACTCACACAGTCTCCTGTGAAGAAAATAAATACATTTGAAATTGATTTCAGCAACATGTCTCAAAAAAGTTGGGACAGGACCATGTTTCCCAAGGTGTAACATCCCCTCTTCTTCTAACAACATCCTGGAGACCAGTCACTGGAGATTTGGGAAAGGAATGTTGATCCATTCTTGCCTCAGCATATGCTTCTCTAAAACCTGGATATATCTTTCAGCATTGATGGTGCCTTTCCAGATCTGCAAGCTTCCCATTCCATACACACTAATACACCCCCATACCATCAGAGATGCAGGCTTATAGGCATGCACATAGGCAGTGCGTGAGGAGAAGAGAGATTGTAACTGGCCAGCATAGGCGTGCCCACGGGGTGTGCCGGGTGTGCCCAGGCACACCCTAATCATCCCTGCTGTGCCTGCAATGTATGTCCTCCTTGCTGTGTGTAACAGTCACTGGCACTGCCTGGGGTAATGTCCGGCCGCCGGCTGGCAAATACAGCTTATTGCTGCTAAATGCTGCGAGTGGGAGAAGGGAGCAGGGGGGGGAACTAGCGCGGAGTAACACCGCCGGGAGCCGCATAAGCCGATGCAGCTTCTATAGTTCCGGCTCTGCAGGTTCCGCAGTCGCCGGCGGAGTGATCTAAATCTGCACTCCGCCCCCCCTCCGGCCTTTCCCCTCCTGACTCCATCAGAAGCAGCGGAGTGGCCTGATTAACGGCAGCGGAAGACGAGCGACTTTAGGCAGGCAGCCTGTAATCAAGGTGAGCGTGACAGAGCGAGTGAGAGAGATAGCACTGTGGTCTGTCTCTGTGCACAAATGATCATGCAAAAAAGAATATGAAAAAATCTGCCAAAATAGCCAACCAATTGGAATTGAATTGATAAACCTTACCTTACCCTGGCTTGTCACTAACTAGCTATATATATATATATATATATTGTGAGGGGGTTAACTCGGTAGCGGGTGTGTGTGACCCCCTGGTTGGGCTCCCCACACAAAAACAGGGCCAGCAGACGGAGGTTGTGGTTTTCAAAATCAAAAGGTGCGGTTTATTTCTCTATGTACAGTGACAAAAACACAGCAAAGCCAAAAAGAAACAAACAAAATAAACCCTGGTCAGTTTGACCTCTGACTAAACATGCAGGTTTCCTAAACTAACAACTGGGATCAGCCTAGTGCTGTCCTAGTCCCTAAGTCCCTGGTTTAGTAAAAGTCCAAACAAATAGCCACACAGGCTTTGCCTCACCGCACAGGGGTTCACTCTCCCTAGACAGTCCACACAGGTCTGGTTCCAGGCATGAGCTAACATCTAATGAAGCTGGGAGTTTTTATAGAGGCCTTAAACGAACTGACAGGCTTCAGCTGGCCTCATCAACTCCCTGCCTGCACGACGCCCAGCCCTCTCCCTAGAGGTATGAGTCATTCATGAGCCCACTAGCCTCAGCTGGGCTTCATCAACTCCCTAGTTGTATAAGTCGGCATAAAGCCTGAATCTGGGAGAAATATATCTACCCCCCTGGATGCAACCAGGTGACTTTACCTTCCTGCTGTCACATACCCCCCCCTCTTGTTTTAACCTTGGGGTTGGAACACCAGCAATCAGGCATTCATGTACTCGAGACAAAGCATCCACATTCCCCATTTGAACGCCAGGGCGATGCTTTACTGTGAAGTTGAATTCCTGTAGGGCCAGGAACCACCTATTCACTCTTCTATTTGTCTCCTTGTTTTGAGCCATCCACTTTAACGGAGCGTGATCCGTAACCATGTCAAAGTGCCTACCTAGCAGATAGTACCGAAGGGAATCTAGAGCCCACTTCACCGCTAAACACTCCTTTTCAACCGTGGCGTAATTTACCTCATGGGACTTCAACTTCCTGCTGAGGTAAATGACTGGGTGCTCTTCCCCGTTCCAGACCTGGGACAATACTGCTCCTAACCCCACATCTGACGCATCACTTTGTACGACAAAGTCTTTAGAGAAGTCGGGTGAGTACAACACTGGCTGGCTACATAAGGCTTGTTTCAAGAATTGGAATGCTGCCTCAGCCTCGGGGGTCCATTTAATCATGACCGACCCTTTCCCTTTCGTCAGGTTGGTTAGGGGCACAGCCTTAGAAGCAAAGTGGGGAATGAAGCGCCGATAATAACCCGCGATTCCCAGAAAGGCTCGTACCTGCTTCTTGCTGTTGGGACGTGGCCAACTCTGGATGGCCTCGACTTTGTTGAGTTGGGGTTTTATTACTCCCCTGCCAATGGTGTACCCAAGATATTTGGCCTCCTCCTGCCCAATGGTACACTTCTTGGGGTTAGCCGTAAACCCTGCTTCCCGCACAGAGTCCAGGACTGCTTGCACTTTTGGCAGATGTGAGGCCCAATCTGTGCTATGGACAATTACGTCATCCAGGTAAGCCGCAGCATACTTCCGATGGGGCCTCAGCATCTGGTCCATTTTCCGCTGGAATGTGGCCGGCGCATTCTGTAACCCGAACGGCATTCTCTTATATTGGAACGCCCCGTCTGGGGTTACAAATGCGGTTTTCTCTTTGGCCGACTTGGCCAGGGGAATTTGCCAATACCCTTTTGTGAGGTCAAGAGTCGTCATGTATCGGGCTGTTCCCAGCCGGTCGATCAACTCATCTATACGTGGCATGGGGTAGGTGTCAAATTTTGTAACTTTGTTCAACTGACGAAAATCGTTACAAAATCGCCAGCTCCCATCCGGTTTAGGCACCAACACAATGGGACTAGACCAATCACTTTGGGACTCCTCTATCACCCCTAAGTTCAGCATTTTCTGTACTTCCTCCCGTATTGCCTCCCGTCGGGCCTCTGGGATCCGATAGGGTTTTAACTTCACCCTTTCACCGGGCGGGGTAATAATATCATGCTCTACCCCAGATGTTTGTCCCGGCAGCTCAGAGAACACCTCCTTGTTGCGAAGCACAAACTCCTTAACCTCCTGTTGTTGGGGTTGTGACAAGGTGGCTGCTATTCCAACCTCCGGAATCACGCAACCAGTTTGAGCTGGTGACCAAGTTTCTGCGACTAGGGACTCTCTATCCCTCCAGGCTTTCAACAGATTAACGTGATATATCTGTTCGGGCTTTCGCCTTCCTGGTTGTCTGACCTTGTAATTCACTTCGCTCACTTTTTCCATTATCTCGTAGGGGCCTTGCCATTTGGCAAGGAATTTACTTTCAACCGTAGGGACAAGTACCAATATCCTATCCCCCGGGGAAAAGGTACGGGTCTTTGCTCCACGGTTGTACACTCTCTGCTGTGCCAACTGCGCTTGGGCCAAATGTTCCTTCACGATGGGCATTACCTGTGCAATTCGATCTTGCATCAGGGCGACATGCTCAATCACACTCCTGTGGGGAGAACTCTCACTTTCCCAAGTTTCCTTGGCAATATCCAACAGCCCTCTTGGGTGTCTCCCATACAGTAACTCAAAGGGGGAGAATCCCGTAGAGGATTGGGGCACCTCCCTAATAGCAAACATCAAATAAGGAAGTAGACAGTCCCAATCCTTTCCATCTCTATCCACCACTTTCTTCAACATTTGTTTTAGGGTTTTGTTGAATCTTTCAACCAGCCCATCGGTTTGGGGGTGATACACAGATGTACGCAATTGCGTCACTTTGAACAATTTACACAGCTCTTTCATAACCCGGGACATAAAGGGTGTACCTTGGTCCGTAAGCAGTTCTTTACAAATACCCACCCGGCTAAAAACAAGAGATAGCTCTTTGGCTATGGTTTTGGCCGAGGTATTTCTGAGAGGGATCGCTTCTGGATAACGGGTGGCATAGTCCATTATAACCAATATGTACTGGTGCCCCCTAGCGGACTTGATTATAGGACCTACCAAATCCATTGCGATTCTCTCAAACGGGACCTCAATGATGGGTAGAGGGACCAGCGGGCTACGGAAATGTGGCATCGGGGCCGACCTCTGACACACAGGGCAGGAGGAACAATAATTTTCTATGTCCTTCATCACCCCAGGCCAATAGAATCTCTGTAATACCCTCTCTCGGGTTTTCTCTGTCCCCAGATGACCTCCAAGAATGTGCCCATGGGCCAACTCCAACACCAACTTCCTGTAAGGTTTGGGCACCACCAGCTGCTCAACGGTTTCTTCTGCCCTTTTTGCCACCCGATACAGTAGGTCCTTCTCTACGCTGAAGTATGGGTAAGTGCAGGTATTATCTGGGTTCACTAACTCGCCATCTATTTCCACTACGTTTTCCCGTGCCTTTATTAGGGCGGGGTCTTTTAACTGTTCTGTGGCAAAATTTTCCCTGTGAACCTCCAGATCAGAAAACTCCACAGACGGTAGGTTTTCGTCTGAGGAGGTGGGCTCCTCTCCAGTTTCTTGAGTCTCCCCTGCCAATACTGACAAGGGAAATTCTGGAGAGTCCTCACCACTCTCAGAGGAGTTCTGGCTATCACATTCCTGGTACATAGGGGCACCAGTGGGGGGCTCAGGATCATCCCACAGTTCCCAGAACTTCGGAAAATCCCTTCCCACAATGGCGTCATGCGGTAACTGAGATACTAAGCCCACTGGATGAGAGAGGGTACCTTTGGGGGTCTCGAAACACACTGTAGTCACTGGATACTCTCGGGTGTCCCCATGCACACAAATAACAGCTACCTTGCTATTCCCAGAGACCTCTGTTTTAACTAACTCAGCCTTTATCAGGGTCACAAGGCTACCTGAATCCAACAATACCACAACATTTCTACCATTAACACACATTTTGCATAAATGTTTCTCAGTTCCTCGAATGGCAGTGCATGCGACTGTCGCACACAGCGACTGACGTCTGCCCGTCAGAAAGTCACACTGCATGGGTTCCTCCACAACCGGGCAATTGGCTGCAATATGTCCCGCTTGCCGGCAGCGGTAGCAAACGATCCTTCTTGCGGCCTCTTGAGCCGCTGATTTCCCAGGCTGTTCTCGCCAAACTTGGGGTAGAGCTCCCACCCTCTCACTCTCTCCACCCTCACCCCTTGGAATCCTCTTATCCGCCCCTGGGGATGGTCTGGTCTTAGGGTGGAAAGTCCGAGAGTCTCTGGAAGAGGCCGTCAGGTTCTCTGTAGCCAAGTATCTCTCTACACGATCCACAAGTTTACCGGCCGTTTCTGGGTCTCCGTGGCTTACCCACTTTTGAATGGCGGTAGGAAGAGCTCTCAAGAAACGATCCATCACAACACGTTCCACAATCTCCGGTGCGGACAAAGTCTCTGGCTGTAGCCACTTCCTGCTCAGGTGAATGAGATCATACATTTGAGACCTGGGGGGTTTTCCAAGCTGGAAAGTCCAGTTATGCACACGCTGAGCCCGGACAGCCAGGGTGACACCCAGCCTTGCCAATATTTCAGCTTTTAGCATCACATAGTCTTTTGCTTGGTCAGGCTCTAGGTCATAGTAAGCCTTCTGCGATTCACCAGTTAACAGAGGAGCCACCAGTCCAGCCCACTGCTCCTCAGGCCACTTTTCTCTTTCAGCAGTCCTTTCAAATGTGGTCAAAAATACCTCTGGATCATCCTCTCCAGTCATTTTTGTCAATAAACGACTCACCCCAAAGGACGCGGTATTAGTGGGACGGCTTTCCTCACTGGTCTGCGGACGTTGCTGCATTACTGCTTCCATTTGTTGTAGTCTCTGCTCTTGCTTCTGTAACAGGTCTATGAAGCGGGCCTCAGATTGCTGCTGGGCTTGTTGATGAGCTTGCTGCTGGGCTGCAAGGCTCCTTTGCAAACCTGCATTTGTCTGCTGTTGATTGGCATTTGCTAGAGCCAGCTGTTTCAGTATCTCCTCCATGCTGGCTTAAAAAAAACTGCCACTGGTTCTCCACCAACTGTGAGGGGGTTAACTCGGTAGCGGGTGTGTGTGACCCCCTGGTTGGGCTCCCCACACAAAAACAGGGCCAGCAGACGGAGGTTGTGGTTTTCAAAATCAAAAGGTGCGGTTTATTTCTCTATGTACAGTGACAAAAACACAGCAAAGCCAAAAAGAAACAAACAAAATAAACCCTGGTCAGTTTGACCTCTGACTAAACATGCAGGTTTCCTAAACTAACAACTGGGATCAGCCTAGTGCTGTCCTAGTCCCTAAGTCCCTGGTTTAGTAAAAGTCCAAACAAATAGCCACACAGGCTTTGCCTCACCGCACAGGGGTTCACTCTCCCTAGACAGTCCACACAGGTCTGGTTCCAGGCATGAGCTAACATCTAATGAAGCTGGGAGTTTTTATAGAGGCCTTAAACGAACTGACAGGCTTCAGCTGGCCTCATCAACTCCCTGCCTGCACGACGCCCAGCCCTCTCCCTAGAGGTATGAGTCATTCATGAGCCCACTAGCCTCAGCTGGGCTTCATCAACTCCCTAGTTGTATAAGTCGGCATAAAGCCTGAATCTGGGAGAAATATATCTACCCCCCTGGATGCAACCAGGTGACTTTACCTTCCTGCTGTCACAATATATATATATATATATATATACAAATTAATATATACATATATATATGTGTGTATATATATATATATATATATATATATATATATATATATATATCACATATACAATTGGCTTGTCAGCGAAAAAGTATGTAGTGTGTGTGTGTGTATATGTATATATATATATATATATATATATATATATATATATATATATATATTACATATTTTTTCGCTGACAATATCTATTTACACAATATATATATATTGTGACAGCAGAAAGGTAAAGTCACCTGGTTGCATCCAGGGGGGTAGATATATTTCGCCCAGATTCAGGCTTTACGCCGACTTATACAACTAGGTGGAGAGTTGTATAAGCCCAGCTAAGGCTAGTGGGCTCATGGATGACTCATACCTCTAGGGAGAGTGTGGGGCGTCGTGCAGACAGGGAGTTGATGAGACCAGCTGAAGCTTGTCAGCTCATTTAGGCCTCTATAAGAACTCCCAGCTTCATTAGATGTTAGCTCATGCCTGGAACCAGACCTGTGTGGACTGTCTAGGGAGAGTGAACCCCTGTGCGGTGAGACAAAGCCTGTGTGGCTATTTGCTTGGACATTTAAAACCAGGGACTTAGGGACTAGGACAGCACTAGGCTGATCCCAGTTGTTAGTTAGGAAACCTGTATGTTTAGTCAGAGGTCAAGTTGACCAGGATTTATTTTGTTTATGTTTCTTTTGCTTTGCTGTGTTTTGTCACTGTAAATAGAAAATAAACCGCACCTTTTTGATTTTGAAAACCACAACCTCCGTTTGCTGGGCCTGTTTTTGTGTGGGGAGCCCATCTCGGGGGTCACCCACACCCGCTGCCGAGCTAACCCCCTCACAGTTGGTGGAGAATGCGGGCAGTTTTTTTTTTAAGCCAGCATGGAGGAGATACTGAAGCAGCTGGCTCTAGCAAATGCCAATCAACAGCAGACAAATGCAGGTTTGCAAAAGAACTTCGCAGCCCAGCAGCAAGCTCATCAACAGAGCCTTGCAGCCCAGAGCAGAGACTACAACAACAGACGGAAGCAGTAATGCAGCAACGTCCGCAGACCAGTGAGGAAAGCCGTCCCACTAATACCGCGTCCTTTGGGGTGAGTCGTTTATTGACAAAAATGACTGGAGAGGATGATCCAGAGGTATTTTTGACCACATTTGAAAGGACCGCTGAAAGAGAAAAGTGGCCTGAGGAGCAGTGGGCTGGACTGGTGGCTCCTCTGTTAACTGGTGAATCGCAGAAAGCTTACTATGACCTAGAGCCTAACCAAGCAAAAGACTATGTGATGCTAAAAGCTGAAATATTGGCAAGGCTGGGTGTCACCCAGGCTGTCCGGGCTCAGCGTGTGCATAACCGGACTTTCCAGCTTGGAAAACCCCCCAGGTCTCAAATGTATGATCTCATTCACCTGAGCAGAAAGTGGCTACAGCCAGAGACTTTGTCCGCACCAAAGATTGTGGAACGTGTTGTAATGGATCGGTTTTTGAGAGCTCTTCCTACTGCCATCCAAAAGTGGGTAAGCCATGGAGACCCGGAGACGGCCGATGGTCTTGTGGATCGTGTGGAGAAATACTTGGCTACAGAGAACCTGACGGCCTCTTCCAGAGACACTCGGACTTTCCACCCTAAGACCAGACCATCCCCAGGGGCGGATAAGAGGATTCCAAGGGGTGAGGGTGGAGAGATTGAGAGGGTGGGAGCTCTACCCCAAGTTTGGCAAGAACAGCCTGGGAAATCAGCGGCTCAAGAGGCCGCAAGAAGGATCGTTTGCTACCGCTGCCGGCAAGCGGGACATATTGCAGCCAATTGCCCGGTTGTGGAGGAACCCATGCAGTGTGACTTTCTGACGGGCAGACGTCAGTCGCTGTGTGCGACAGTCGCATGCACTGCCATTCGAGGAACTGAGAAACATTTATGCAAAATGTGTGTTAATGGTAGAAATGTTGTGGTATTGTTGGATTCAGGTAGCCTTGTGACCCTGATAAAGGCTGAGTTAGTTAAAACAGAGGTCTCTGGGAATAGCAAGGTAGCTGTTATTTGTGTGCATGGGGACACCCGAGAGTATCCAGTGACTACAGTGTGTTTCGAGACCCCCAAAGGTACCCTCTCTCATCCAGTGGGCTTAGTATCTCAGTTACCGCATGACGCCATTGTGGGAAGGGATTTTCCGAAGTTCTGGGAACTGTGGGATGATCCTGAGCCCCCCACTGGTGCCCCTATGTACCAGGAATGTGATAGCCAGAACTCCCCTGAGAGTGGTGAGGACTCTCCGGAATTTCCCTTATCAGTATTGGCAGGGGAGACTCAAGAAACTGGAGAGGAGCCCACCTCCTCAGACGAAAACCTACCGTCTGTGGAGTTTTCTGATCTTGAGGTTCACAGGGAAAACTTTGCCACAGAACAGTTGAAAGACCCCGCCCTAATAAAGGCACGGGAAAACGTAGTGAAAATAGATGGCGAGTTAGTGAACCCAGATAATACCTGCACTTACCCATACTTCAGCGTAGAGAAGGACCTACTGTATCGGGTGGCAAAAAGGGCAGAAGAAACCGTTGAGCAGCTTGTGGTGCCCAAACCTTACAGGAAGTTGGTGTTGGAGTTGGCCCATGGGCACATTCTTGGAGGTCATCTGGGGACAGAGAAAACCCGAGAGAGGGTATTACAGAGATTCTATTGGCCGGGGGTGATGAAGGACATAGAAAATTATTGTTCCTCCTGCCCTGTGTGTCAGAGGTCGGCCCCGATGCCACATTTCCGTAGCCCGCTAGTCCCTCTACCCATCATTGAGGTCCCGTTTGAGAGGATCGCCATGGATTTGGTAGGTCCTATAATCAAGTCCGCTAGGGGGCACCAGTACATATTAGTTATAATGGACTATGCCACCCGTTATCCAGAAGCGATCCCTCTCCGAAATACCTCGGCCAAAACCATAGCCAAAGAGCTATCTCTTGTGTTTAGCCGGGTGGGTATTTGTAAAGAACTGCTTACGGACCAAGGTACACCCTTTATGTCCCGGGTTATGAAGGAGCTGTGTAAATTGTTCAAAGTGACGCAATTACGTACATCTGTGTATCACCCCCAAACCGATGGGCTGGTTGAAAGGTTCAACAAAACCCTAAAACAAATGTTGAAGAAAGTGGTGGATAGAGATGGAAAGGATTGGGACTGTCTACTTCCTTATCTGATGTTTGCTATTAGGGAGGTGCCCCAATCCTCTACGGGATTCTCCCCCTTTGAGTTACTGTATGGGAGACACCCAAGAGGGCTGTTGGATATTGCCAAGGAAACTTGGGAAAGTGAGAGTTCTCCCCACAGGAGTGTGATTGAGCATGTCGCCCTGATGCAAGACCGAATTGCACAGGTAATGCCCATCGTGAAGGAACATTTGGCCCAAGCGCAGTTAGCACAGCAGAGAGTGTACAACCGTGGAGCCAAGACCCGTACCTTTTCCCCGGGGGATAGGATACTGGTACTTGTCCCTACGGTTGAAAGTAAATTCCTTGCCAAATGGCAAGGCCCCTACGAGATAATGGAAAAAGTGAGCGAAGTGAATTACAAGGTCAGACAACCAGGAAGGCGAAAGCCCGAACAGATCTATCACGTTAATCTGTTGAAAGCCTGGAGGGATAGAGAGTCCCTAGTCGCAGACACTTGGTCACCAGCTCAAACTGGTTGCGTGATTCCTGAGGTTGGAATAGCAGCCACCTTGTCACAACCCCAACAACAGGAGGTTAAGGAGTTTGTGCTTCGCAACAAGGAGGTATTCTCTGAGCTGCCGGGACAAACATCTGGGGTAGAGCATGACATCATTACCCCGCCCGGTGAAAGGGTGAAGTTAAAACCCTATCGGATCCCAGAGGCCCGACGGGAGGCAATACGGGAGGAAGTACAGAAAATGCTGAACTTAGGGGTGATAGAGGAGTCCCAAAGTGATTGGTCTAGTCCCATTGTGTTGGTGCCTAAACCGGATGGGAGCTGGCGATTTTGTAACGATTTTCGTCAGTTGAACAAAGTTACAAAATTTGACACCTACCCCATGCCACGTATAGATGAGTTGATCGACCGGCTGGGAACAGCCCGATACATGACGACTCTTGACCTCACAAAAGGGTATTGGCAAATCCCCCTGGCCAAGTCGGCCAAAGAGAAAACCGCATTTGTAACCCCAGACGGGGCGTTCCAATATAAAAGAATGCCGTTCGGGTTACAGAATGCGCCGGCCACATTCCAGCGGAAAATGGACCAGATGCTGAGGCCCCATCGGAAGTATGCTGCGGCTTACCTGGATGACATAATTGTCCATAGCACAGATTGGGCCTCACATCTGCCAAAAGTGCAAGCAGTCCTGGACTCTGTTCGGGAAGCGGGGTTTACGGCTAACCCCAAGAAGTGTACCATTGGGCAGGAGGAGGCCAAATATCTTGGGTACACCATTGGGAGGGGAGTAATAAAACCCCAACTCAACAAAGTCGAGGCCATCCAGAGTTGGCCACGTCCCAACAGCAAGAAGCAGGTACGAGCCTTTCTGGGAATCGCGGGGTATTATCGGCGATTCATTCCCCACTTTGCTTCTAAGGCTGTGCCCCTAACCAACCTGACGAAGGGGAAAGGGTCGGTCATGATTAAAAGGACCCCCGAGGCTGAGGCAGCATTCCAATTCTTGAAACAAGCCTTATGTAGCCAGCCAGTGTTGTACTCACCCGACTTCTCTAAAGACTTTGTCGTACAAAGTGATGCGTCAGATGTGGGGTTAGGAGCAGTATTGTCCCAGGTCTGGAACGGGGAAGAGCACCCAGTCATTTACCTCAGCAGGAAGTTGAAGTCCCATGAGGTAAATTACGCCACCGTTGAAAAGGAGTGTTTAGCGGTGAAGTGGGCTCTAGATTCCCTTCGGTACTACCTGCTAGGTAGGCACTTTGACATGGTTACGGATCACGCTCCGTTAAAGTGGATGGCTCAAAACAAGGAAACAAATAGAAGAGTGAATAGGTGGTTCCTGGCCCTCCAGGAATTCAACTTCACAGTAAAGCATCGCCCTGGCGTTCAAATGGGGAATGTGGATGCTTTGTCTCGAGTACATGAATGCCTGATTGCTGGTGTTCCAACCCCCGAGGTTAAAACAAGAGGGGGGGGTATGTGACAGCAGGAAGGTAAAGTCACCTGGTTGCATCCAGGGGGGTAGATATATTTCGCCCAGATTCAGGCTTTACGCCGACTTATACAACTAGGTGGAGAGTTGTATAAGCCCAGCTAAGGCTAGTGGGCTCATGGATGACTCATACCTCTAGGGAGAGTGTGGGGCGTCGTGCAGACAGGGAGTTGATGAGACCAGCTGAAGCTTGTCAGCTCATTTAGGCCTCTATAAGAACTCCCAGCTTCATTAGATGTTAGCTCATGCCTGGAACCAGACCTGTGTGGACTGTCTAGGGAGAGTGAACCCCTGTGCGGTGAGACAAAGCCTGTGTGGCTATTTGCTTGGACATTTAAAACCAGGGACTTAGGGACTAGGACAGCACTAGGCTGATCCCAGTTGTTAGTTAGGAAACCTGTATGTTTAGTCAGAGGTCAAGTTGACCAGGATTTATTTTGTTTATGTTTCTTTTGCTTTGCTGTGTTTTGTCACTGTAAATAGAAAATAAACCGCACCTTTTTGATTTTGAAAACCACAACCTCCGTTTGCTGGGCCTGTTTTTGTGTGGGGAGCCCATCTCGGGGGTCACCCACACCCGCTGCCGAGCTAACCCCCTCACAATATATATATATATATATGTATATATTATGTAAATATATATCTATATATATCTATATATATATCTCACATATACAATTGGCCTGTCAGCGAAAAAGTATGTAATATATATATATATACACATACATATACTACATGTCTTTGATATAAAAAAAATATATCCCAAGTGTATATTAACCACGTCCCATATGCCCACAGCCCCAATATATGGCGTAAGGAAGGCAGTTTCAAATGTGGGTTAACGTACCTGTACTTCAGCCCACATTGGAGCAGTGGTGGCTGGTGCTCAAACAATTTTGGGGGGGCGCAAACAAGCTGAAAAAAACCCACATCAATTGCAGCCACTGTGCCCATCAAACGCAGCTACTGTGCCCAATAATTGCCGCCACTGTGCCCATAAATTGCTGCCACTGTGCCATCAACCGCAGCTACTGTACCATCAATTGCTACCAGTGTGCCCATCATTTGCTGCCAGTGTTCCCATCAATTGCTGACATTGTGCCCATCAATTGCTGCTACTGTGCCCATCAAATGCTGCCAGTGTGCATCCCCCATCCGCCCGGCATTTACCTGTCTTGGTGGGGCAACGGGTCACGGCGGCGGTGTCCTGCACGCTCCTCAATGTCTTCTCCCGTCCTCTCTTCCCTTCCTCTGCTATGATTGGACGCCTGATAGGCATCCAATCAGAGCGCCTGTCGTTTCAGCCAATCAGGTGACAGGTAACAGACCCGAGCACCAGATTGGCTGAGAGGCGGTTCAGTGTTAGGAAAGGGAATAATCATTCCCTTTCCTAACATAACGCTGAGTAAACTGCGAGCGCCCAGCATGGCGCCCGCTGTTCACCTTTTTGGACGCCTATTAGAGCCTATGCCTCTAATCAGGTGCTTCCAAAAAATACCCCACCACTGTAATTCAGGCTCCCGAAAAGGGGCCAGGCACCTGAATAGTCAGAAAAGTGGTAAGCACAATACAGATTATTATGGCTTCCTCAACACCTTCTGTGCGACGTCTTCTTCTCTAAAACATGTTGAGGAAGCCATAATAATCTGTAGTGTGCTAACCACTTTTCTGATGCCAATTTGATGTCTAAATACATATTTCGGGGGCTTTTTTTTTAGCAGGAATGCGGGAGAACACAGTTTCGGCACCTCAGCACTGAATGTATATGCCAAGTGGTGGCGGGATTTGCTGGAGTGTCTATTGATGTTGGCTGATGGGGTCTCTATTATCACTGGGTGATCTATTGATGCTGGGGAAGTCTGTTACTGCTGGTGGGATCTATTGTTTCTGGGGGGTCAATTGTTGATGGGAGAATACTACTGTTGAGGGAGGGGGCTTATGTTGTTGGCTGCTGGAGAATATATTGATACTGGATGCTGGGAGATCTATTGTTGCTGGGGGGTATTTTCTTGTGGGGTGATCTATTGTTGCTGGGGGTGATCTATTGTTGCGGGGAGATCTGTTGTTAATGGGAGGGATCTATTGTTGCTGGGGGGTGTCTATTGTTGCTGGGAGGGATCTATTGTTGCTTGTGAAGCTATAGTTGCCGTGAGGAATCTATTGTTGCTGGGGAGATGTCTTGTTCTTGGGGGATCTATTGTTGCTGAGGGAATCTAACAAATTTATTTAAAGCAGTAAATACAATTCAGGATATTAAAAAATCATACTTACCGTTCAGTTTTTTAAATTGCTTATTTGATTTAGAGAATTATTTAAAAGCTTTGTTTATGTTAAAAGATTATTTAATTAATAAGTTAAAAAAATTATGTTTGTTTACATTGATAAATGTTTTAATAAAAATGTTTTAATACATTTTAAAATGTTTGTTAACGTTTGTTTATAAGAGCGTGTGTGTATCTCTCTCTCTCTCTCTCTCTCTCTCTCTCTCTCTCTCTCTCTCTCTCTCTCTCTCTCTCTTTATATATATATATATATTGTGAGGGGGTTAGCTCGGCAGCGGGTGTGTGTGACCCCCGGGATGGGCTCCCCACACAAAAACAGGCCCAGCAAACGGAGGTTGTGGTTTTCAAAATCAAAAAGGTGCGGTTTATTTTCTATTTACAGTGACAAAACACAGCAAAGCAAAAGAAACATAAATAAAATAAATCCTGGTCAACTTGACCTCTGACTAAACATACAGGTTTCCTAACTAACAACTGGGATCAGCCTAGTGCTGTCCTAGTCCCTAAGTCCCTGGTTTTAAATGTCCAAGCAAATAGCCACACAGGCTTTGTCTCACCGCACAGGGGTTCACTCTCCCTAGACAGTCCACACAGGTCTGGTTCCAGGCATGAGCTAACATCTAATGAAGCTGGGAGTTCTTATAGAGGCCTAAATGAGCTGACAAGCTTCAGCTGGTCTCATCAACTCCCTGTCTGCACGACGTCCAGCACTCTCCCTAGAGGTATGAGTCATCCATGAGCCTACTAGCCTCAGCTGGGCTTATACAACTCTCCACCTAGTTGTATAAGTCGGCGTAAAGCCTGAATCTGGGCGAAATATATCTACCCCCCTGGATGCAACCAGGTGACTTTACCTTCCTGCTGTCACATACCCCCCCCTCTTGTTTTAACCTCGGGGTTGGAACACCAGCAATCAGGCATTCATGTACTCGAGACAAAGCATCCACATTCCCCATTTGAACGCCAGGGCGATGCTTTACTGTGAAGTTGAATTCCTGGAGGGCCAGGAACCACCTATTCACTCTTCTATTTGTTTCCTTGTTTTGAGCCATCCACTTTAACGGAGCGTGATCCGTAACCATGTCAAAGTGCCTACCTAGCAGGTAGTACCGAAGGGAATCTAGAGCCCACTTCACCGCTAAACACTCCTTTTCAACGGTGGCGTAATTTACCTCATGGGACTTCAACTTCCTGCTGAGGTAAATGACTGGGTGCTCTTCCCCGTTCCAGACCTGGGACAATACTGCTCCTAACCCCACATCTGACGCATCACTTTGTACGACAAAGTCTTTAGAGAAGTCGGGTGAGTACAACACTGGCTGGCTACATAAGGCTTGTTTCAAGAATTGGAATGCTGCCTCAGCCTCGGGGGTCCATTTAATCATGACCGACCCTTTCCCCTTCGTCAGGTTGGTTAGGGGCACAGCCTTAGAAGCAAAGTGGGGAATGAATCGCCGATAATACCCAGCGATTCCCAGAAAGGCTCGTACCTGCTTCTTCCTGTTGGGACGTGGCCAACTCTGGATGGCCTCGACTTTGTTGAGTTGGGGTTTTATTACTCCCCTCCCAATGGTGTACCCAAGATATTTGGCCTCCTCCTGCCCAATGGTACACTTCTTGGGGTTAGCCGTAAACCCCGCTTCCCGAACAGAGTCCAGGACTGCTTGCACTTTTGGCAGATGTGAGGCCCAATCTGTGCTATGGACAATTACGTCATCCAGGTAAGCCGCAGCATACTTCCGATGGGGCCTCAGCATCTGGTCCATTTTCCGCTGGAATGTGGCCGGCGCATTCTGTAACCCGAACGGCATTCTTTTATATTGGAACGCCCCGTCTGGGGTTACAAATGCGGTTTTCTCTTTGGCCGACTTGGCCAGGGGGATTTGCCAATACCCTTTTGTGAGGTCAAGAGTCGTCATGTATCGGGCTGTTCCCAGCCGGTCGATCAACTCATCTATACGTGGCATGGGGTAGGTGTCAAATTTTGTAACTTTGTTCAACTGACGAAAATCGTTACAAAATCGCCAGCTCCCATCCGGTTTAGGCACCAACACAATGGGACTAGACCAATCACTTTGGGACTCCTCTATCACCCCTAAGTTCAGCATTTTCTGTACTTCCTCCAGTATTGCCTCCCGTCGGGCCTCTGGGATCCGATAGGGTTTTAACTTCACCCTTTCACCGGGCGGGGTAATGATGTCATGCTCTACCCCAGATGTTTGTCCCGGCAGCTCAGAGAATACCTCCTTGTTGCGAAGCACAAACTCCTTAACCTCCTGTTGTTGGGGTTGTGACAAGGTGGCTGCTATTCCAACCTCAGGAATCACGCAACCAGTTTGAGCTGGTGACCAAGTGTCTGCGACTAGGGACTCTCTATCCCTCCAGGCTTTCAACAGATTAACGTGATAGATCTGTTCGGGCTTTCGCCTTCCTGGTTGTCTGACCTTGTAATTCACTTCGCTCACTTTTTCCATTATCTCATAGGGGCCTTGCCATTTGGCAAGGAATTTACTTTCAACCGTAGGGACAAGTACCAGTATCCTATCCCCCGGGGAAAAGGTACGGGTCTTGGCTCCACGGTTGTACACTCTCTGCTGTGCTAACTGCGCTTGGGCCAAATGTTCCTTCACGATGGGCATTACCTGTGCAATTCGGTCTTGCATCAGGGCGACATGCTCAATCACACTCCTGTGGGGAGAACTCTCACTTTCCCAAGTTTCCTTGGCAATATCCAACAGCCCTCTTGGGTGTCTCCCATACAGTAACTCAAAGGGGGAGAATCCCGTAGAGGATTGGGGCACCTCCCTAATAGCAAACATCAAATAAGGAAGTAGACAGTCCCAATCCTTTCCATCTCTATCCACCACTTTCTTCAACATTTGTTTTAGGGTTTTGTTGAATCTTTCAACCAGCCCATCGGTTTGGGGGTGATACACAGATGTACGTAATTGCGTCACTTTGAACAATTTACACAGCTCCTTCATAACCCGGGACATAAAGGGTGTACCTTGGTCCGTAAGCAGTTCTTTACAAATACCCACCCGGCTAAACACAAGAGATAGCTCTTTGGCTATGGTTTTGGCCGAGGTATTTCGGAGAGGGATCGCTTCTGGATAACGGGTGGCATAGTCCATTATAACTAATATGTACTGGTGCCCCCTAGCGGACTTGATTATAGGACCTACCAAATCCATGACGATCCTCTCAAACGGGACCTCAATGATGGGTAGAGGGACCAGCGGGCTACGGAAATGTGGCATCGGGGCCGACCTCTGACACACAGGGCAGGAGGAACAATAATTTTCTATGTCCTTCATCACCCCCGGCCAATAGAATCTCTGTAATACCCTCTCTCGGGTTTTCTCTGTCCCCAGATGACCTCCAAGAATGTGCCCATGGGCCAACTCCAACACCAACTTCCTGTAAGGTTTGGGCACCACAAGCTGCTCAACGGTTTCTTCTGCCCTTTTTGCCACCCGATACAGTAGGTCCTTCTCTACGCTGAAGTATGGGTAAGTGCAGGTATTATCTGGGTTCACTAACTCGCCATCTATTTTCACTACGTTTTCCCGTGCCTTTATTAGGGCGGGGTCTTTCAACTGTTCTGTGGCAAAGTTTTCCCTGTGAACCTCAAGATCAGAAAACTCCACAGACGGTAGGTTTTCGTCTGAGGAGGTGGGCTCCTCTCCAGTTTCTTGAGTCTCCCCTGCCAATACTGTTAAGGGAAATTCCGGAGAGTCCTCACCACTCTCAGGGGAGTTCTGGCTATCACATTCCTGGTACATAGGGGCACCAGTGGGGGGCTCAGGATCATCCCACAGTTCCCAGAACTTCGGAAAATCCCTTCCCACAATGGCGTCATGCGGTAACTGAGATACTAAGCCCACTGGATGAGAGAGGGTACCTTTGGGGGTCTCGAAACACACTGTAGTCACTGGATACTCTCGGGTGTCCCCATGCACACAAATAACAGCTACCTTGCTATTCCCAAAGACCTCTGTTTTAACTAACTCAGCCTTTATCAGGGTCACAAGGCTACCTGAATCCAGCAATACCACAACATTTCTACCATTAACACACATTTTGCATAAATGTTTCTCAGTTCCTCGAATGGCAGTGCATGCGACTATCGCACACAGCGACTGACGTCTGCCCGTCAGAAAGTCACACTGCATGGGTTCCTCCACAACCGGGCAATTGGCTGCAATATGTCCCGCTTGCCGGCAGCGGTAGCAAACGATCCTTCTTGCCGCCTCTTGAGCCGCTGATTTCCCAGGCTGTTCTCGCCAAACTTGGGGTAGAGCTCCCACCCTCTCACTCTCTCCACCCTCACCCCTTGGAATCCTCTTATCCGCCCCTGGGGATGGTCTGGTCTTAGGGTGGAAAGTCCGAGTGTCTCTGGAAGAGGCCGTCAGGTTCTCTGTAGCCAAGTATTTCTCCACACGATCCACAAGACCATCGGCCGTCTCTGGGTCTCCATGGCTTACCCACTTTTGGATGGCAGTAGGAAGAGCTCTCAAAAACCGATCCATTACAACACGTTCCACAATCTTTGGTGCGGACAAAGTCTCTGGCTGTAGCCACTTTCTGCTCAGGTGAATGAGATCATACATTTGAGACCTGGGGGGTTTTCCAAGCTGGAAAGTCCAGTTATGCACACGCTGAGCCCGGACAGCCTGGGTGACACCCAGCCTTGCCAAAATTTCAGCTTTTAGCATCACATAGTCTTTTGCTTGGTTAGGCTCTAGGTCATAGTAAGCTTTCTGCGATTCACCAGTTAACAGAGGAGCCACCAGTCCAGCCCACTGCTCCTCAGGCCACTTTTCTCTTTCAGCGGTCCTTTCAAATGTGGTCAAAAATACCTCTGGATCATCCTCTCCAGTCATTTTTGTCAATAAACGACTCACCCCAAAGGACGCGGTATTAGTGGGACGGCTTTCCTCACTGGTCTGCGGACGTTGCTGCATTACTGCTTCCATTTGTTGTAGTCTCTGCTCTTGCTTCTGTAACAGGTCTATGAAGCGGGCCTCAGATTGCTGCTGGGCTTGTTGCTGAGCTTCCAGACTCTGTTGGTGAGCTTGCTGCTGGGCTGCAAGGCTCTGTTGATGAGCTTGCTGCTGGGCTGCAAGGCTCCTTTGCAAACCTGCATTTGTCTGCTGTTGATTGGCATTTGCTAGAGCCAGCTGTTTCAGTATCTCCTCCATGCTGGCTTAAAAAAAACTGCCACTGGTTCTCCACCAACTGTGAGGGGGTTAGCTCGGCAGCGGGTGTGTGTGACCCCCGGGATGGGCTCCCCACACAAAAACAGGCCCAGCAAACGGAGGTTGTGGTTTTCAAAATCAAAAAGGTGCGGTTTATTTTCTATTTACAGTGACAAAACACAGCAAAGCAAAAGAAACATAAATAAAATAAATCCTGGTCAACTTGACCTCTGACTAAACATACAGGTTTCCTAACTAACAACTGGGATCAGCCTAGTGCTGTCCTAGTCCCTAAGTCCCTGGTTTTAAATGTCCAAGCAAATAGCCACACAGGCTTTGTCTCACCGCACAGGGGTTCACTCTCCCTAGACAGTCCACACAGGTCTGGTTCCAGGCATGAGCTAACATCTAATGAAGCTGGGAGTTCTTATAGAGGCCTAAATGAGCTGACAAGCTTCAGCTGGTCTCATCAACTCCCTGTCTGCACGACGCCCAGCACTCTCCCTAGAGGTATGAGTCATCCATGAGCCTACTAGCCTCAGCTGGGCTTATACAACTCTCCACCTAGTTGTATAAGTCGGCGTAAAGCCTGAATCTGGGCGAAATATATCTACCCCCCTGGATGCAACCAGGTGACTTTACCTTCCTGCTGTCACAATATATATATATATATATATATATATACACACACACAGATGCACGTGTTTTTAAGCTTTGGTTTGAGGTGCACACCCTAATGCAATAGGCTGCGCACGCCTATGCTGGCCAGTGTGAAAGGGGAACACTATGCTGATAATCAGGGTACTGATCATCAGTGTCCTGATGATCAGTTCAGCCCCAACAGTGCCTATCAGTGCTGCTAATAAGTGCCCAACAGTGCTGCCTATCATAGCCACCTATCATTGCCTCCTATCAGTGCCCATCATTGCCGTCTGTCAGTGCCTCATATCAGTCCAGCATCATCAGTGCCCATCAGTGCAACCTATCAGTGCCCATCAGTGCTCCCAATCAGTGTCTATCAGTGATGCCTATCATTTCCGCCTAACAGTGTCAATCAATGCTGCATATTACTGCAGCATCATCAGTGCATCCTCATCAGTGCCGCCTCATCAGTGCCTATCAGTGCTCCCAATCAGTGTCTATCAGTGATGCCTATCATTGCCGCCTATCAGTGTCCATCAATGCCGCATATTACTACAGCATCATCAGTGCATCCTCATTAGTGCCGTATAAATCAGTGCCCATCAGTGCTGCCTCATCAGTGCCCATCAGTGCTCCCAATCAGTGTCTATTAGTGATGCCTATCATTGCCGCCTATCAGTATCCATCAATGCCGCATGTTACTGCAGCATCATCAGTGCCGCCTCATCAGTGCCCATCAGTGCTGCCTCATCAGTGCCCATCAATGCCACCTTATCAGTGCCCATCAGTGATCCCAATCAGGACACTGATTGTCTATCAGTGATGCCTATCGGTGCCACCTCATCAGTGCCCATCAGTGCTACCTATCAGTGCCCATTAATGCTGCAAATTAGTGCCTCCTCATTAGTGCCCATCAGTGCTACCTATCAGTGCCCATCAATGCTGCAAATTAGTGACTCCTCATCAGTGAAGGAAAGAAAATTACTTATAAATTTTTTTAACTGAAGCTAAGAAAAACTTTTTTCGTTTGTTCAGCAAAAAATAAAAAACCCAGCAGTGATTAACTAGTTGGAGCCCCGGCCATTGTCGAATGACGGCCTCAAGGTGGCTCTTAAAATCCGGGAGGACGTCAATAGACGTCCTCAGCTCCTCCGGCCACTGGGGGGCGTGCGAGCGCCGCCGGCGGCGCGCACGCGTGCCTGGCGCATCACTGACATGCCGATGCGCGTGCCTGGCAGCCGCGATGTCCGCCAGGCACCCGCGATCGGCCAGTACAGAGACAAGGACATGGATCTGTGTGTGTAAACACACAGATCCATGTCCTGTCAGGGAGAGAGGAGACCGATGTGTGTCCCTTGTACATAGGGACACAGATCGGTCTCCTCCCCCAGTCACTCCCCTCCCCCCACAGTAGTAATCACTCATAGGGCACACATTTAACCCCTTCCTCGCCACCTAGTGTTAACCACTTCCCTGCCAGTGTCATTTTTACAGTAACCAGTGCATTTTTTTAGCACTGATCGCTGTATCAATGACAATGGTCCCAAAATGGTGTCAAAAGTGTCCGATGTGTCCGCCATAGTGTCGCAGTCACAATAAAAATCGCTGATCGCTGCCATTACTAGTAAAAAAAAAAAATATTAATAAAAATGCTATAAAACTATCCCCTATTTTGTAGACGCTAAAACTTTTGCGCAAACCAATCAATAAGCGCTTATTGGGATTTTTTTTGACCAAAAATATGTAGAAGAATACGTATCGGACTAAACTGAGAACATTTATTTATTTATTTATTTAAATTGGGATATTTATTATAGCAAAAAGTAATAAATATTGTGTTTTTTTTCAAAATCGTCGCTCTTTTTTTGTTTATAGCGCAAAAAATAAAAACCGCAGAGGTGATCAAATACCACCAAAAGAAAGCTCTGTTTATGGGAAAAAAAGGACGTCAATTTTGTTTGGGAGCCACATCGCACGACCGCGCAATTGTCATTCAAAGCGACGCAGTGCCGAAAGCTGAAATTTCGCCTGGGCAGGAAGGGGGTTTATGTGCCCAGTAAGCAAGTGGTTAAATACCACCAAAACAAAGTTCTATCTGTCTCAAAAAAATAATAAAAATGTCATTTGGGTACAGCATTTCATGACCCCGCAATTGTCATTCAAAGTGTGACAGCGCTGAAAGATGAAAACTGGCCTGGGCAGGAAGGGGGTGAAAGTGTCCAGTAAGCAAGTGGTTAAAAAAATAGAACTTTTTATTTATTTAATTTTTTTGAAAGAGTTTTTTTTATTAACATGTGTTTTTAGTAAAAATATATAATCGGCAATACACCAATATGGCCACATGATGGCGCTGCGTGACCATAGTTGTGCAACTTGCATGAGAACGGATTAGCAAAGTAGAGACTCATTTCCGTTCTGCCCCCAGTGCCCCGACCAAGATGGCCGCTCTCTGCTGACACGTGTTTCCGGTCCCGCAGCAAGTTCTGCTCGTCTTCTGAATCGAAGTGAGTTTGTGGTCATGGCGCAGGGGTCGTTGAAGCTCAAGGCAAAGCCTAAGAAAAAGGTCCCCAACAAGCCCTCGGTGATGAGGAAAGGAGGTGAGACCCCATTATAGTGAGAGGACAAGAGGAGCCTGCAGAGATTGCTTCACAGAGCATGCTGGGACATGTATTTGGTGGGGCCCCTGGGTGATCTTGGAGCACCCTGTGCGTGTCATTTGTTGGTGGGGGCCCCTGGGAGTCTCCCTGTGCGTGTCATTTGTTGGTGGGGGCCCCTGGGTGTCCCCCTGTGCGTGTCATTTGTTGGTGGGGGCCCCTGGGAGCCCCACGTGCGTGTCATTTGTTGGTGGGGGCCCCTGGGAGCCCCCCGTGCGTGTCATTTGTTGGCGGGCCCCTGGGTGATCTGGGAGCCCCCCGTGCGTGTCGTTTGTTGGCGGGCCCCTGGGTGATCTGGGAGCCCCCCGTGCGTGTCGTTTGTTGGCGGGCCCCTGGGTGATCTGGGAGCCCCCCGTGCGTGTCGTTTGTTGGCGGGGCCCCTGGGTGATCTGGGAGCCCCCCGTGCGTGTCGTTTGTTGGCGGGGCCCCTGGGTGATCTGGGAGCCCCCCGTGCGTGTCGTTTGTTGGCGGGGCCCCTGGGTGATCTGGGAGCCCCCCGTGCGTGTCGTTTGTTGGCGGGGCCCCTGGGTGATCTGGGAGCCCCCCGTGCGTGTCGTTTGTTGGCGGGGCCCCTGGGTGATCTGGGAGCCCCCCGTGCGTGTCGTTTGTTGGCGGGGCCCCTGGGTGATCTGGGAGCCCCCCGTGCGTGTCGTTTGTTGGCGGGGCCCCTGGGTGATCTGGGAGCCCCCCCGTGCGTGTCGTTTGTTGGCGGGGCCCCTGGGTGATCTGGGAGCCCCCCCGTGCGTGTCGTTTGTTGGCGGGGCCCCTGGGTGACCTGGGAGCCCCCCCGTGCGTGTCGTTTGTTGGCGGGGCCCCTGGGTGATCTGGGAGCCCCCCCGTGCGTGTCGTTTGTTGGCGGGGCCCCTGGGTGATCTGGGAGCCCCCCCGTGCGTGTCGTTTGTTGGCGGGGCCCCTGGGTGATCTGGGAGCCCCCCCGTGCGTGTCGTTTGTTGGCGGGGCCCCTGGGTGATCTGGGAGCCCCCCCGTGCGTGTCGTTTGTTGGCGGGGCCCCTGGGTGATCTGGGAGCCCCCCCGTGCGTGTCGTTTGTTGGCGGGTCCCCTGGGTGATCTGGGAGCCCCCCCGTGCGTGTCGTTTGTTGGCGGGGCCCCTGGGTGATCTGGGAGCCCCCCCGTGCGTGTCGTTTGTTGGCGGGGCCCCTGGGTGATCTGGGAGCCCCCCCGTGCGTGTCGTTTGTTGGCGGGGCCCCTGGGTGATCTGGGAGCCCCCCGTGCGTGTCGTTTGTTGGCGGGGCCCCTGGGTGATCTGGGAGCCCCCCCGTGCGTGTCGTTTGTTGGCGGGGCCCCTGGGTGATCTGGGAGCCCCCCCGTGCGTGTCGTTTGTTGGCGGGGCCCCTGGGTGATCTGGGAGCCCCCCCGTGCGTGTCGTTTGTTGGCGGGGCCCCTGGGTGATCTGGGAGCCCCCCCGTGCGTGTCGTTTGTTGGCGGGGCCCCTGGGTGATCTGGGAGCCCCCCCGTGCGTGTCGTTTGTTGGCGGGGCCCCTGGGTGATCTGGGAGCCCCCCCGTGCGTGTCGTTTGTTGGCGGGGCCCCTGGGTGATCTGGGAGCCCCCCCGTGCGTGTCGTTTGTTGGCGGGGCCCCTGGGTGATCTGGGAGCCCCCCCGTGCGTGTCGTTTGTTGGCGGGGCCCCTGGGTGATCTGGGAGCCCCCCCGTGCGTGTCGTTTGTTGGCGGGTGATCTGGGAGCCCCCCCGTGCGTGTCGTTTGTTGGCGGGTGATCTGGGAGCCCCCCCGTGCGTGTCGTTTGCTGGCGGGTGATCTGGGAGCCCCCCCGTGCGTGTCGTTTGTTGGCGGGTGATCTGGGAACCACCCCCGTGCGTGTCGTTTGTTGGCGGGTGATCTGGGAGCCCCCCCCCGTGCGTGTCGTTTGTTGGCGGGTGATCTGGGAGCCCCCCCCCCCGTGCGTGTCGTTTGTTGGCGGGTGATCTGGGAGCCCCCCCCCGTGCGTGTCGTTTGTTGGCGGGTGATCTGGGAGCCCCCCCGTGCGTGTCGTTTGTTGGCGGGTGATCTGGGAGCCCCCCCCGTGCGTGTCGTTTGTTGGCGGGTGATCTGGGAGCCCCCCCGTGCGTGTCGTTTGTTGGCGGGTGATCTGGGAGCCCCCCCGTGCGTGTCGTTTGTTGGCGGGTGATCTGGGAGCCCCCCCGTGCGTGTCGTTTGTTGGCGGGTGATCTGGGAGCCCCCCCGTGCGTGTCGTTTGTTGGCGGGTGATCTGGGAGCCCCCCCGTGCGTGTCGTTTGTTGGCGGGTGATCTGGGAGCCCCCCCGTGCGTGTCGTTTGTTGGCGGGTGATCTGGGAGCCCCCCCGTGCGTGTCGTTTGTTGGCGGGTGATCTGGGAGCCCCCCCCGTGCGTGTCGTTTGTTGGCGGGTGATCTGGGAGCCCCCCCCGTGCGTGTCGTTTGTTGGCGGGTGATCTGGGAGCCCCCCCCGTGCGTGTCGTTTGTTGGCGGGTGATCTGGGAGCCCCCCCGTGCGTGTCGTTTGTTGGCGGGTGATCTGGGAGCCCCCCCGTGCGTGTCGTTTGTTGGCGGGTGATCTGGGAGCCCCCCCGTGCGTGTCGTTTGTTGGCGGGTGATCTGGGAGCCCCCCCGTGCGTGTCGTTTGTTGGCGGGGCCCCTGGGTGATCTGGGAGCCCCCCCGTGCGTGTCGTTTGTTGGCGGGGCCCCTGGGTGATCTGGGAGCCCCCCCGTGCGTGTCGTTTGTTGGCGGGGCCCCTGGGTGATCTGGGAGCCCCCCCGTGCGTGTCGTTTGTTGGCGGGGCCCCTGGGTGATCTGGGAGCCCCCCCGTGCGTGTCGTTTGTTGGCGGGGCCCCTGGGTGATCTGGGAGCCCCCCCGTGCGTGTCGTTTGTTGGCGGGGCCCCTGGGTGATCTGGGAGCCCCCCCGTGCGTGTCGTTTGTTGGCGGGGCCCCTGGGTGATCTGGGAGCCCCCCCGTGCGTGTCGTTTGTTGGCGGGGCCCCTGGGTGATCTGGGAGCCCCCCCGTGCGTGTCGTTTGTTGGCGGGTGATCTGGGAGCCCCCCCGTGCGTGTCGTTTGTTGGCGGGTGATCTGGGAGCCCCCCCGTGCGTGTCGTTTGTTGGCGGGTGATCTGGGAACCACCCCCGTGCGTGTCGTTTGTTGGCGGGTGATCTGGGAGCCCCCCTGTGCGTGTCGTTTGTTGGCGGGTGATCTGGGAGCCCCCCCCGTGCGTGTCGTTTGTTGGCGGGTGATCTGGGAGCCCCCCCCGTGCGTGTCGTTTGTTGGCGGGTGATCTGGGAGCCCCCCCGTGCGTGTCGTTTGTTGGCGGGTGATCTGGGAGCCCCCCCGTGCGTGTCGTTTGTTGGCGGGTGATCTGGGAGCCCCCCCGTGCGTGTCGTTTGTTGGCGGGTGATCTGGGAGCCCCCCCGTGCGTGTCGTTTGTTGGCGGGTGATCTGGGAGCCCCCCCGTGCGTGTCGTTTGTTGGCGGGTGATCTGGGAGCCCCCCCGTGCGTGTCGTTTGTTGGCGGGTGATCTGGGAGCCCCCCCGTGCGTGTCGTTTGTTGGCGGGTGATCTGGGAGCCCCCCCGTGCGTGTCGTTTGTTGGCGGGTGATCTGGGAGCCCCCCCGTGCGTGTCGTTTGTTGGCGGGTGATCTGGGAGCCCCCCGTGCGTGTCGTTTGTTGGCGGGTGATCTGGGAGCCCCCCCGTGCGTGTCGTTTGTTGGCGGGTGATCTGGGAGCCCCCCCGTGCGTGTCGTTTGTTGGCGGGTGATCTGGGAGCCCCCCCGTGCGTGTCGTTTGTTGGCGGGGCCCCTGGGTGATCTGGGAGCCCCCCCGTGCGTGTCGTTTGTTGGCGGGGCCCCTGGGTGATCTGGGAGCCCCCCCGTGCGTGTCGTTTGTTGGCGGGGCCCCTGGGTGATCTGGGAGCCCCCCCGTGCGTGTCGTTTGTTGGCGGGGCCCCTGGGTGATCTGGGAGCCCCCCCGTGCGTGTTGTTTGTTGGCGGGTGATCTGGGAGCCCCCCGTGCGTGTCGTTTGTTGGCGGGTGATCTGGGAGCCCCCCGTGCGTGTCGTTTGTTGGCGGGTGATCTGGGAGCCCCCCGTGCGTGTCGTTTGTTGGCGGGGCCCCTGGGTGATCTGGGAGCCCCCCCGTGCGTGTCGTTTGTTGGCGGGGCACATCCCTGGCATAATCACAACAATGGTTTGCAGGAAGGAAAATCGATCCTCTGTATTGATGGAGGAATCCCTCTCACTGCACTATTGTATTCTGACAGTGGGAGGTTTTCCCGCTGATAATACAATAATCACTACTGCCGACGTTGATTGTACAAAAAAAATGATAGGCTGGTTGTACGGAAGTAAACCCAAATTTTTTTTATTTATTTTTAACCACCTGCAAGACAAAGCCATAATCAGCTAGTATGACTAGCATACTAGCTCATTATGCAGTACTTACCTTAGATCAAAGCCGTCCTCGTCTCCCCCTCCGGCCGCAGACATCTCTCCGGAAGGTTACTTCTGTGTATCGCCGCTCCAGCGCTGTGATTGGCCGGAGCGGCGAAAACGTCACTCCGCGCGGGTGCCATCAACGCCGGCTCTGACGGTTTTATGAATGGGATTCTCAGTGCGCCTGCACTGTTTTCTACGGTGTATTCCTTTTGGCGGAGATATTGCAAACACCTACAGGTAAACCTTAATCTAGGCTTACCTGTAGGTGTAACTTCCCCGGAAGGGTTTACAACCACTTTAATGCCCAGCAAACAACTGGTACTTCCAGGTATGGGGGATCGTGTGATGCACTCCCCCGCCTTTCATGTGTTAGTGTGGTGCTTGGTGATTGGACCAGCGCTCACACATGAGGGCAGGGAGAGGATCCTTAGCTGCAAGAGGGGCTTGAGCTGCCCATAGATGGTTCAGTTTTTTTCATTCAACCAGTAGGTTGAACAAAAACAGACTGACCCAATCCCCCCTCCACACACTGGATTTGGATGGAGGAATCGCTCCCGCTGAGCTATTGTGTTCTGACAGTTGGGAGACTTTCCCGCCATCAGAATACACTGATCAGCACTGCAGGCTATAGCCGGCGGGGAAAATCCGGCAGGGCAGTTGTATAGAAGACGATCGGTAGATTGGCTTCTGTACAACCTCCAGTTCCCATAGGTGGATCAAAATTCATGAGTCCCCTGCTGAACTGGTTGAATGGAAATGTATGTATTATGTATGACCGGCTTTAGAGCTTACACAGGGCGCCCTTCCTCACTCACAGAGCTTGAATCAATCAACCTAAAGTGGCTCTAAAGGCTATTATTATTTTTTTAATTAAAATAATAAACATGTTATAACTGCTGTGCGTTCCTGTGATATGCTGAGGAGGGGGACTAGTATTAAACCTCTTCTATTTTTGGAGTTCTTCCTTATGAGGGATTCTCCGGAGGTTACACTGAATCTAGTTTCCATTTTTAATGGTATTCCCTACTGTACTTCTTCTGTAGGGTGCCCATTGGTTGTATTGTCAGATGACTGCATTGTAGATGGTTGATGATGACCTTCAAACTGTAGCAGACACCTGGATGGATCAGTTTTCAGGTTTTCTCTTCCAGGCTGTCAGTGGTAACTGCTTGTCCAATACTAGTGTTCTGTTCATCACTGTCACCGCTGAGCTGGTTCAAAATATAGGTGAATGATTGTAAGGAGGAGTACATGGTGGTTGTCTTGTGGACTGTTATCAGCCTGTCTCTTTGTGGCGTATGTTCGTTCACCAAATACCCACTTACCTTTTTTTTTTTTTTTTGTTTCTCTTCTTTATTTTTTCAGCTCGATCAATCGCACCTAAGAAGTCTCGGGTGATCCACCAACAAAAGCTTAAGAAGGTGAGTGAGCCTTAGAATGTAGCTCTTCATCATATAACCACTTAAAGCGGAGTGTCACCCAAAATAACATCTATATACGAGCACACTCCTTACACTACTAACATGTCCAGTATTAGAAAGTGAAAAAAGAAATTGCGCTACAGGTATGGAACTAGGCAGATATATCAAATGCCTAGGAACAAACAAAGGGAAAAAGCAGCAACTATTCTGAAAACTAACAGTGCATACAAATAAGAAAAAATATATAGTCGCGCTAACTTATGAATATAAACATAAGCCCACCACTGAGTAATTGAAAAAATTGTTTCCAAATCACCACAGTGATAAATTATGTGAGTGCTCAGTGAAGAACAATAACTAAACAATGTAAACAAAGCATATAAATTAATAATAATACAAACTTAATTAATAATATTATTACATGCTTGTATAGGACCCTTAAATGATCAAGTCTAAAGTCCATACAAAAAAACACACCCGTGATCATACTAGATAAAAAAGAAAAAAGGAAAAAAGAAAGAAAACAAAACAAAAACGATTCCAAATCTTCTTGTATTCGTGACTTTCACCACCACCAGTAAAAATTCCTGCTTACCAAAAAGCGATGGTCCCCTATGACGGAGGACCCCAAACAGCCTCAAATGGTAATCAATAGGACTCCAAGCTTCAGTATATGTTGAGCCTCAATTAATTTGGTAGCCAAAACGCTCATATACCATCATGCAGTACTCGATGCGGAACATGAAAGGAAGGGAGGACACTACATAGTGTAAAATCCTTGGTGGATGTTTATTTAAAAGAAGAAAACATACTTACAAAAATGCAGTTTAAAAACAGCCTTAGAAGTGTGACAGCGCCGACCGGTCAAAGGCGCTAGTCACACACATACGTCCGTGGAAGTCGAGCAGTGGAGGGTGACGTCAGCACAAAGCTCGTATCCTGCCCTACGCGTTTCGTGAAAATTCACGTCGTCTCGGGGCACGGGCGATGGGCTGCGTCACCCCCTCTTTATAGGGAACACAAGAACTCAAGGGTCCGGCCCGAGGGAGGGCGCGCGCGCACCTCGCGCCGCGAGGTAACCACGCCACGCTATCGCATCCGCCAAACAGCAAAAACAGCGGATGCGCGCGCATCTCTCCCCACGAGGAAACCAAGCCTCGTTTGCAAATACATACCGTGCGCGTCATCACGCCAAGCGGGATGACGAAAACATGGTGGGGAGTATGCCGCACATACGCGTGTCCATGGCAACAATGGCCACGACCGCAATACGCGCGCCACCCAAGGGGGAGGAGCCTCCAGGTGTGTCACAGGAGACAGTAAGACCCACAACCTCCGCCGCAACCATAATGTGCGGTGAACATAATGGGACCTTAAACTGCTCCAAATTTAACAACCTAACTATAGAGGACATATACATACATGAATAAAATATAAAACATAAATGTCATAACAATATCTAAAACCATACATGTTTAAAAATACGTAGATAAATTGCCTCATAATAGTTAATAGTCCTTAAATGATAATAAAATCACCAAGGTTACAACAGTTACCATCTAATCTCGTCCCTCTTACAACCCCGCTTAACATGGTCAAATGTCCATTACAAAACGGGAAAAAGAGACGGAAATAAACGGTTAAATTTAAACGGAATAAGGAAAAGAGGAAGAAAAAAGTGTGCATACAGCACAATCTGCATCTCCCAAAAACTATAATTCAATATAATTCAATAGTCCACCCCAAACAGCCATTATAAAAACACAATTAACTGATTGGCTAGATTGATTCAAGAATTGTTAATAAAAGCGTTGACATCGGTGTCCACGTTGAGTCCATGCGGAACATAAGTTCTCAACCTGTATACCCATGCCATTTCCTGCTTGGAGATTTCTCTCACAAGCGAGCTGCCTCTCCAGTGGGGTCTATATTTGTCAATAGCGATGAATAGTGTACCAGACGGGTCTCTCTTGTGAACTTGATCGTAGTGCCTGGATACAGAGTGTTTATCGAAACCTTTGCGTATGTTCGCTATATGTTCGTTAAGTCTCACCCTTACTGCCCTTTTGGTCCTCCCCAAGGGTCCTATACAAGCATGTAATAATATTATTAAGTTTGTATTATTATTAATTTATATGCTTTGTTTACATTGTTTAGTTATTGTTCTTCACTGAGCACTCACATAATTTATCACTGTGGTGATTTGGAAACAATTTTTTCAATTACTCAGTGGTGGGCTTATGTTTATATTCATAAGTTAGCGCGACTATATATTTTTTCTTATTTGTATGCACTGTTAGTTTTCAGAATAGTTGCTGCTTTTTCCCTTTGTTTGTTCCTAGGCATTTGATATATCTGCCTAGTTCCATACCTGTAGCGCAATTTCTTTTTTCACTTTCTAACCTTTTATATTAACTACCATTAATTGCTGCTTAGTGAGTGGTCATTAATTCGACCACAATGGATATTTTCGACTTCCGAGCGAAACGGACAGTCAACACGACCGGGGTGTTCGACTCCACCCCGGCCTCTGGTAGCTCTGATGTCAGTGGTCTCTTTATGCGACTAAAGAACATCATGACAACTGAGATACACACTCAGTGGGACATAGCGTTCCTTGAGAATTATATTCGGAATGCCATGGTCCCAAGAAGCCTCCGTTGGGAGGTAAGTCCACAAAAAGGTGAGCCTGATTTGGAGGTTTGGGCTAAATACTTTAATGATGCTGGAGTTTCTTTTTTGCGATTTTTGGCCCAAAGAAAAAGCGAGAAGCTGCAGAGACTTGATACCGAAATCAAAACGGTTAGAGATCTGCTGACCTCTTTCAAAAATGGAGAGGAATATAGGGAGTGTTCCAACTCTCTCCAAAAAACCTTAGAGAGGGAAGAAAAGGATCAAAAAACAAAAAAGAAGAAAAAATACCTTAGAGATTTTGAGGATTACCAGTCCGGCCTTGTTTTTCTGTGGCAGAAAAAGTTGGCAGCAGATGAGATAAATGAGGTAGTGATGGACACTGCCCCTCAGGGCGCGGTGCCATCCGGCCCGATTGCCAACCCTCCCATGATTGGTAGGAGAGGGGTTTCTAACCCCCCCACTCCCACCCCAGCTCAACGTAACAATAAGGTCAAGACTAAGAACGGGTCCAAACAGGGCAATTTTTCATCTAAAATGCCTAAAAATGTGAAACCTCATAGGTCTGATGTACAGTTCCAGCATTATCAGGGTGAATCCATGAGAGGATGGGAGCATCCCTCATTTGGACCCATCCATCATGATGCGGGACATAATCAGGGATTTCCAAGAACCAGCTTTGAGTCCAATGGTATGCGGGATTTTAATATCCCCACCCATAACCGGTTTTTTCCCTTAACAGACTCATTGGGGCCATTAGGCCGTGAACCTATGGAAAGGCGATATGGATTCAATAATCTGGACGGGAATGGTCAATTTCCTCAGTCTAATCATTTTGACAGGGGTTATGATTATTCTAGACCCTCCTATCCCCCAGGTCAATATGATTTTAGACCGAACCCCAGTTGGGGTTTTCCCATGGGCCACCAGGGCCGGTTCGGCCCATCAGAACGAAGAGAGGGGTCAGAGGGGGGAGGAGGGCCCAGTTGCTCAAAAAGAAAAAGAATCTAGGTATGGGTATTTTCAATTTGAGCCAACAGGCCTTGTCAGAGACTGAGCAGCGCTTGTTGGATAAGGGTCTGAAATTTGCTCCGCCTAGGAGCTTGAGCAAATTTCAAACTTTTATGGACGTCCACAAGTTTGCAAGAAAGCTCAATATCAAGAGGCATTTTCTGTCTAATCCTACAATGGATAGAGTGAGTCCCTTACCTGAGTACAAACATACTGGGTTGGCCAATGCTTCACTGTTTAATCCCCCTGGTTCATTGGCCCCGAGTATTAAAGTTTTTAGGGATGTGGTACTCAAAGATCTTGAAAAGATCAAGGTAAAAAAAGTCAAGATGCAAAGGAATCTGGAGAATGGGCTTGAGTCCCTTTGTTCCAACAAGTCCCTGGTCATCAGACCTGCAGACAAAGGGGGAGGGATAGTCATTCTCGATAGGTGTGACTACTTGAAAGAGTTACACAGGATCGTCGATGACACCGAAACCTATACCCCTCTGAATAGGGACCCCGTTGTCAAATACAAAAGAGACCTTGAGATTATTGTGGATGAGGGACACCGGGAGGGCATCCTCAGTGACAGGGAGAGATTGTTTTTGATACCCTGTGCCCCTCGGACTCCCGTTATATATTACCTCCCGAAGATCCACAAAAGCCTTACTTCCCCCCCGGGACGACCCATTGTAAGTGGGATAGACTCTATCACGTCCCGGGTCGGGAAGTATATTGATTTTTTCCTGCAGCCTTTGGTTCAGCAGATCCCTTCCTATGTAAGGGACACTAAACACGTTATCAATTTACTCAGAGATCTCACTCCCACAAATGGTATATGGATGGTCACGGCAGACGTGACCTCGCTCTATACCATCATCCCCCATGAGCGTGGCTTTGAGGCTGTTGAGATGTATTTAGTGAGAGGATCAGATCTACCACTGCGGCAAATTAATTTTATTATGACCCTACTGAAATATGCAGCTGGTCACAATTATTTTTGGTGTGATAATCAATTCTTCCGCCAAGATCGAGGTGTGGCGATGGGGGCGAAGTACGCCCCTAGCCTGGCCAACCTGTTCATGGCCAAGTGGGAGGAGGATGTCGTCGATGTTTGCCGGAGACCAGAGGTTGTTCTCTGGGTTAGGTACATCGACGACGTCCTCCTCCTATGGGATGGCAGCGAATCTGCTTTGCGGGATTATATGTTGTCCCTAAACGATAACAACAGAGGTATCAGATTCTCTTTTGAGGCCAGTCAGGAGTCAGTACACTATCTGGATTTGAAAATTTCAGTGGTTGATGGCAAATTTGTTACGACCACTTATTTCAAACCAACTGACAGGAACTCATATATTCCGCTTGACAGTTGTCATTATGCCCCTTGGTTGAAGGCCGTCCCCCAGGGACAATTCACCAGATTGAGACGTAACTGTACAGACTTAGAGGCTTTCAAATGCCAGGCCGAGATCCTCTCTAAGAGATTTGTTGATAAAGGTTATCAACAGAGTGATCTGTCTCAATTGATACAATCTGTCAGTGAGATCGATCGAGAATCATTGTTGGCTGACAGGGAGAGGGTGGTTAGGGATGGTAAGTTTTCTCTTCCATTTATTACCACCTACTCCGTACAGCATCAGACCATTAAAAGTCTGATACGTAAGCACTGGCATGTGTTAACCAGTGATTTAGTGTTGGCACCGTCCCTTCCAGAGAGACCAGCTATTGTATTTAGGGGGGCGTCTACACTGTCCAGTAGGGTGGCCCCAAGTGTCCAGGACCCCCCACGGGCCAATAGAACATTTCTAGAGAACTTGACAGGATACTATAGATGCAAAAAATGCCAAGTGTGCAGCCTGAATAGCTGCAGGGATAGGAAGATTAGCCATTTTTCTTCAACGAGCACGGGCCGTTCCTATGAAATCGAACCCTTTATTACTTGTTCATCTTTGGGGGTTATTTACCTCATACAATGCCCTTGCGGTCTCCAATACGTGGGGAGGACCAAAAGGGCAGTAAGGGTGAGACTTAACGAACATATAGCGAACATACGCAAAGGTTTCGATAAACACTCTGTATCCAGGCACTACGATCAAGTTCACAAGAGAGACCCGTCTGGTACACTATTCATCGCTATTGACAAATATAGACCCCACTGGAGAGGCAGCTCGCTTGTGAGAGAAATCTCCAAGCAGGAAATGGCATGGGTATACAGGTTGAGAACTTATGTTCCGCATGGACTCAACGTGGACACCGATGTCAACGCTTTTATTAACAATTCTTGAATCAATCTAGCCAATCAGTTAATTGTGTTTTTATAATGGCTGTTTGGGGTGGACTATTGAATTATATTGAATTATAGTTTTTGGGAGATGCAGATTGTGCTGTATGCACACTTTTTTCTTCCTCTTTTCCTTATTCCGTTTAAATTTAACCGTTTATTTCCGTCTCTTTTTCCCGTTTTGTAATGGACATTTGACCATGTTAAGCGGGGTTGTAAGAGGGACGAGATTAGATGGTAACTGTTGTAACCTTGGTGATTTTATTATCATTTAAGGACTATTAACTATTATGAGGCAATTTATCTACGTATTTTTAAACATGTATGGTTTTAGATATTGTTATGACATTTATGTTTTATATCTTATTCATGTATGTATATGTCCTCTATAGTTAGGTTGTTAAATTTGGAGCAGTTTAAGGTCCCATTATGTTCACCGCACATTATGGTTGCGGCGGAGGTTGTGGGTCTTACTGTCTCCTGTGACACACCTGGAGGCTCCTCCCCCTTGGGTGGCGTGCGTATTGCGGTCGTGGCCATTGTTGCCATGGACACGCGTATGTGCGGCATACTCCCCACCATGTTTTCGTCATCCCGCTTGGCGTGATGACGCGCACGGTATGTATTTGCAAACGAGGCTTGGTTTCCTCGTGGGGAGAGATGCGCGCGCATCCGCTGTTTTTGCTGTTTGGCGGATGCGATAGCGTGGCGTGGTTACCTCGCGGCGCGAGGTGCGCGCGCCCTCCCTCGGGCCGGACCCTTGAGTTCTTGTGTTCCCTATAAAGAGGGGGTGACGCAGCCCATCGCCCGTGCCCCGAGACGACGTGAATTTTCACGAAACGCGTAGGGCAGGATACGAGCTTTGTGCTGACGTCACCCTCCACTGCTCGACTTCCACGGACGTATGTGTGTGACTAGCGCCTTTGACCGGTCGGCGCTGTCACACTTCTAAGGCTGTTTTTAAACTGCATTTTTGTAAGTATGTTTTCTTCTTTTAAATAAACATCCACCAAGGATTTTACACTATGTAGTGTCCTCCCTTCCTTTCATGTTCCGCATCGAGTACTGCATGATGGTATATGAGCGTTTTGGCTACCAAATTAATTGAGGCTCAACATATACTGAAGCTTGGAGTCCTATTGATTACCATTTGAGGCTGTTTGGGGTCCTCCGTCATAGGGGACCATCGCTTTTTGGTAAGCAGGAATTTTTACTGGTGGTGGTGAAAGTCACGAATACAAGAAGATTTGGAATCGTTTTTGTTTTGTTTTCTTTCTTTTTTCCTTTTTTCTTTTTTATCTAGTATGATCACGGGTGTGTTTTTTTGTATGGACTTTAGACTTGATCATTTAAGGGTCCTATACAAGCATGTAATAATATTATTAATTAAGTTTGTATTATTATTAATTTATATGCTTTGTTTACATTGTTTAGTTATTGTTCTTCACTGAGCACTCACATAATTTATCACTGTGGTGATTTGGAAACAATTTTTTCAATTACTCAGTGGTGGGCTTATGTTTATATTCATAAGTTAGCGCGACTATATATTTTTTCTAACATGTCCAGTAGCCACATCTTTTTTTTTTTTTTTCTTTTGTACATACCGTATTATGGCTATGTCAATTTCGGCTTCCGGGTACTCACTCCCGCGGGAGTAGGCGTTTCTATCCTCCCGCAATGTAATCTGGGAGTTCGCATGTCCTGCAGAAAAAGTTCCCCGGCGGATAAGTTTCCCCCCCCCCCTGTACTGCGCATGCGCGGCACGAACCTCAACGGAGTTTCCGAAAGTAGCCGAACATGTAGAGCTGTGAGTCGGCTCTACACGGCGCCTGCGCAGTCAGCTCTACACGGCTCTTAGGCATTGCGCAGGCGCCGTGTAGAGCTAACTCGCAGCTCTACATGTTCGGCTACTTTCGGAAACTCCGTTGAGGTTCGTGCCGCGCATGCGCAGTACAGGGGAGGGAACCTTATCTGCCGGGGAACTTTTTCTGCAGAACACCGTCCACCGCTTCCAGGAAGTCAGTGCTTGTGGGCTTCACAATGCCCACAAGCAAAATGGAAAATTTCTATAGCTGATTTTAAAAGTTCATCTTTTGCCCGAAAACAGACAGGAGAGGTTTGAAGTCACCAAACACGTGAGTACTAATTGGTGATATAAAAATACATTGAATGCAACCAAAAACAAAAAAATTATTTGCCGCGGAACCTCCGCTTTAAGCCCCGGACCATTTCGGGCCATTAGGACCAAGCCTGTTTTTGGGATTCAGCACTGCGCTGCTTTAACTGTAAATTGTGCGGACATGCAATGTTGTACCCAAATGAAATTTGCGTCCTTTTCTTCCCACAAATAGAGCTTTCTTTTAATGGTATTTGATTGCCTCTGCGATTTTTATTTTTTGCGATATAAACAGAAAAAGACCGAAAATTTTGAAAAAAAATGATATTTTCTACTTTTTGTTATAAGAAAAATCGAATAAACTCAATTGTAGTCATACATTTAGGCCAAAATGTATTCAGCCACATGTCTTTAGTAAAAAAAATGTCAATAAGCGTATATTTGTTGGTTTGCGCAAAAGTTATAGCGTCTACAAACTAGGGTACATTTTCTGAAATTTACACAGCTTTAAATTTATGACTGCCTATCTCATTTCTTGAGGTGCTAAAATGGCAGGGCAGTACAAAACCCCCCCAAATGACCCCATTTTGGAAAGTAGACACCCCAAGCTATTTGCTGAGAGGCATGTTGACCCCATTGAATATTTTTTTTTTGTCCCAAATGATTGAATAATGACAAAAAGAAAAAAAAAAAAAATGTACAAAAAGTTGTCACTAAATGATATATTGCTCACACATGCCATGGTTATATGTGGAATTGCACCCCAAAATACATTCTGCTGCTTTTCCTGAGTACGGGGATACCACATGTGTGGGACTTTTTGGGAGCCTAGCCGCGTGCAGGGCCCCAAAAACCAAGCACCGCCTTCAGGATTTCTAAGGGCGTAAATTTTTGATTTCACTCCTCACTACCTATCACAGTTTCGAAGGCCATAAAATGCCAAAATAGCACAAAACCCCCCCAAATTACCCCATTTTGGAAAGTAGACACCCCAAGCTATTTGCTGAGAGGCATGTTGAGTCCATGGAATATTTTATATTTTGCCACAGGTGGCGGGAATATGACAAACTGTTTTTTTTTTCACAAAGTTGTCACTAAATGATATATTGCTCACACATGCCATGGGCATATGTGAAATTACACCCCAAAATACATTCTGCTGCTTCTCCTGAGTACGGGGATACCACATGTGTGGGACTTTTTGGGAGCCTAGCCGCGTACGGGACCCCAAAAACCAAGCACCGCCTTCAAGGTTTCTAAGGGCATAAATTTTTGATTTCGCTCCTCACTACCTATCACAGTTTTGAAGGCCATAAAATGCCAAGATGGCACAAAACCCCCCCAAATGACCCCATTTTGGAAAGTAGACACCCCAAGCTATTTGCTGAGAGGCATGTTGAGCCCATTGAATATTTTTTTTTTTTTTTGTCCCAAATGATTGAATAATGACAAAAAGAAAAAAAAAATGTACAAAAAGTTGTCACTAAATGATATATTGCTCACACATGCCATGGTTATATGTGAAATTACACCCCAAAATACATTCTGCTGCTTCTCCTGAGTACGGGGATACCACATGTGTGGGACTTTTTGGGAGCCTAGCCGCGTACGGGACCCCAAAAACCAAGCACCGCCTTCAAGGTTTCTAAGGGCATAAATTTTTGATTTCACTCCTCACTACCTATCACAGTTTTGAAGGCCATAAAATGTCAAAATAGCCCAAAACCCCCACAAATGACCCCATTTTGGAAAGTAGACACCCCAAGCTATTTGCTGAGAGGCATGGTGAGTATTTTACAGCTCTCATTTGTTTTTGAAAATTAAGAAAGACATTTTTTTTTCTTTTTTTTTTTTTTTTTTTTCTTTTTTTACATTTTCAAAACTTTGTGACAAAAAGCGAGATCTGCAAAATACTCAACATACCTCTCAGCAAATAGCTTGGGGTGTCTACTTTCCAAAATGGGGTCATTTGGGGGGGTTTTGTGCCATCTGGGCATTCCATGGCCTCCGAAACTGTGATAGGCAGTGAGGAGTGAAATCAAAAATTTACACCCATAGAAATCCTGAAGGCGGTGCTTGGTTTTTGGGGTCCCGTACGCGACTAGGCTCCCAAAAAGTTCCACACATGTGGTATCCCCGTACTCAGGAGAAGCAACAGAATGTATTTTGGGGTGTAATTCCACATATGCCCATGGCATGTTTGAGCAATATATAATTTAGTGACAACTTTTTGTACATTTTTTATTTTATTTTTGGTCATTATTCAATCACTTGGGACAAAAAAAAAAAATATTCAATGGGCTCAACATGCCTCTCAGCAAATAGCTTGAGGTGTCTACTTTACAAAATGGGGTCATTTGGGGGGGGTTTTGAACTGTCCTGGCATTTTATGCACAACATTAGGAAGCTTATGTCACACATCATCCACTCTTCTAACCACTTGAAGACAAAGCCCTTTCTGACACTTTTTGTTTACAGGAAAAAAAAAATTTTTTTGCAAGAAAATTATGTTGAACCCCCAAACATTATATATTTTTTTAAAGCAAAGGCCCTACAGATTAAAATAGTGGGTGTTGCATTTTTTTTTTCCACACAGTATTTGCGCAGCGATTTTTCAAACGCATTTTTTGGGGGAAAAACACACTTTTTTTATTTTTAATGCACTAAAAAACACTATATTGCCCAAATGTTTGATGAAATAAAAAAGATGATCATAGGCCGAGTACATGGATACCAAACACGACATGCTTTAAAATTGCGCACAAACGCGCAGCGGCGACAAACTACATTCATTTTTAAAAGCATTTAAAAGCCTTTACAGGTTACCACGTTAGATTTACAGAGGAGGTCTACTGCTAAAATGACTGCCCTCGATCTGACCTTTGCGGTGATACCTCACATGCATGATGCAATTGCTGTTTACATATGACGCTAGACCGACGCTTGCGTTCGCCTTTGCGCAATAGCAGGGGGGGACAGCGGTGCTTTTTTTATTTTTTTATTATTTATTTGGCTTTTTTATTTTATTTTTAAACTGTGCCTTCCATATTTTATTTTTTTACCATTTTTTATCGTTATCTCAGGGAATGTAAATATCCCCTATGATAGCAATAGGTAGTGACAGGTACTCTTTTTTTGAAAAAAAATTGGGGGGTTAGACCCTAGATCTTTCCTCTGCCCTCAAAGCATCTGACCACACCAAGATCGGTGTGATAAAATGCTTTCCCAATTTCCCAATGGCGCTTTTTATATCCGGGGGGGGGGACATTCCCTCCCACTGCTTGTAAAAGCAGTCTAGAGGCTAATTATCTGCTAGGATTGCTTTTACATGAAAGCCGGCTGCTGGCTGAAAAGAATGATACCTAAACCCGCAGGCATCATTCTGGTATAAACATTCAAAGTCCAGCAACATACCAGTACGTTGCTGGTCCTTGTTGGACATGTATTGTAATCTTTTTTTTCATACAGCCTATTGGCTGAACGAAAAAAAGAGATTGATTGGTGGGTATGCCCACCATTAGAATACCGCCCTTCATCCACCCACTTCTAATGATGGGCATATATGCCGAAGCATGGGGGCATCCTCCCGCAAAAAAGTTATGCCGCGTACACACGGTCAAGCCTTCGTCGGAATTTCGACCGTATGTACGCGGCATAAAAGGTTATGCCGCGTACACACGGTCGGACTTTTCCACGGGCAAGCCTCCGTTGGAATTTCGACCGTATATACGCGGCATTAGGAGCAAAATCGCTCCTCCGCCCCTGCTGCCCCCATGCTTCGGCATATATGCTCTTTTTTTTAACTGTGGTGGTGAAATCACCTCCTACAGCATTGGAGTCACGGCTTTATGTATCGTGGGAGCAAACGCTGTTGCTGTCAAGATAAATAGATCCGCGCTGCAACTGAATGGCGTACCTGCTAAGCAAATGGTGGTTAACATTAAAACAAAGTAACATTACAGTACAACAGGTAAGACCTTACCATGCCATACCTGCAAAGCAAATGCCAAAACAAAACCTAGTAAAAAATAAAAAAATGTTTTAACGCAACCTGTGCCTAAAATATATATATGCCGAAGCATGGGGGCATCCTCCCGCAAAAAAGTTATGCCGCGTACACACGGTCGGAATTTTCCACGGGCAGGCCTCCGTCGGAATTTCGACCGTATGTACGCGGGATTAGGAGCAAAATCGCTCCTCCGCCCCTGCTGCCCCCATGCTTCGGCATATATGCTCTTTTTTTTTAACTGTGGTGGTGAAATCACCTCCTACAGCACTGGAGTCACGGCTTTATGTATCGTGGGAGCAAACGCTGTTGCTGTCAAGATAAATAATTCCGCGCTGCAGTTGAATGGCGCACCTGAAAACAAAAAATTACATACCTGAAAAGCAAGCATGATAAAACATTGCAGAATAGAATACAGTAAAAAAGAGCAGAACAATAGAGAGAAAATAGAGAGAGAGAGAACAATAAAACGACAACTATTTTTGGTTTTTTTATTTTATATTTTTTTTGTGTTTTGTTTTTTACGTTTTTTTTTTTTCTTTTTTACACTTTTTTTTGTAACTTTACAACTGTAATGGTTCGGGTCTCTCAAAATGTAATGGCATCTTGGGAGACCCTGTGTAAGTGTGTCCTTGTCTGTGAAATGCTGTACCCTACGCTAAAACTTCACTTTTGAGTGGTAGCGTTCAAAACATTCACCTTGGCAAAGACCAGGCTTGTCACGACAGAGTGGACAAAAACTACGGGTGTCACGCCTAAATCCGCGCTTGCTACAGACACGACATCTTTTTTGGGGGGTTTGTTGGGTAGGGGTACTCGGGAGGACATACGAATAATGCCTCTCATGCAGCCGGCTTACTGCATTTGGTTGGGGATGGTGAGGTGCAGAACCGCCTGGATACAGGAGTTCTGTGACTATCTCATTCTGGAATTTTAGAAGAGATAACGTCCCGCCTGAAGCTCTGTATAGCACATGAGCGTTCAGCAAAGCCAATTGGAATAATGATAGAGACACTTTTTTGTACCAGCGTCTCGCCTTACGGTCAATTAGATACGGCGCCATCAACTGGTCGTTGAGGTCCACCCCTCCCATATTTTGGTTATATTCGTGGACACAGAGGGGTTTCTCCACAACACCAGTCGCCGTACGAATTTGGACTGTCGTGTCTGCATGAAGGGAGGTAAGAAGGAAAACATTCTTATTGTCCCTCCACTTCATAGCGAGCAAGTTATTACACTTCAAGCAGGCTCTCTCCCCCAGCCTAAGACGGGCATCTACAAGCCGCTGGGGAAAGCCCCGGCGATTAGGTCGCACGGTGCCACATGCTCCAATCTGATGATCAAACAAGTGACTAAACAGTGGCACGCTCGTGTAATAATTGTCCACATACAAGTGGTACCCCTTTCCGAATAAGGGTGACACCAAGTTCCACACTATCTTGCCAGCGCTCCCTATGTAATCCGGGCAGTTGACCGACTCAATCTGACTATCTTTTCCCTCATAAACCGTAAAGTTCACTACATAGCCTGTTGCCCTGTTACAGAACTTGTAGAGCTTGACCCCGTATCTGGCACGCTTGCTGGGAAGGTACTGCTTGAAAGACAAGCGGCCAGAAAATTTAATCAGGGACTCATCAACGCAGACAACTTGATCGGGAGTAAACAAGGCTGCAAAACGTTCGTTGAAGTGGTTTATGAGGGACCGAATTTTATAGAGCCGGTCGTATTCAGGGTCCCCACGTGGACGACAAAGTTCATTGTCGTTGAAGTGCATGAACCGCAAAATCTGCTCGTATCGTGCCCTGGACATGGAGGCAGAGAACACGGGCATGTGGTCAATTGGGTGCGTGGACCAATAAGCACGCAATGACGGAAATTTATGTGTGCCCATGTTGAGGGAAAGGCCCAGAAAGGTCTTAAATTCGGAAACCGTAATTGGTTTCCAATTTCTGGCAATTTTAGGCAACTGGGGGTTAGCGGCGATAAATTGACCAGCATATAAATTACTCTGGTCCACAATAGATCTATAGAGATCTTCCGTGAAAAACAGCGAATAAAAATCAATTGGAATAAAATCAGCTGTTTCCACCTGAATACCGGGTTGGGCAGTGAATGGGGGAAGTACGGGTTCTGCAGAAGTGGTGGGGACCCAATCAGGATAGGCGAATTCTGCAGGAAGGGCAGTATGGGCACGACGGGCCTGCCTTTGTCTTCTTGGTGGCAGCGGGACACTACTTGTGCTTGCCACCTCGCCAGCTTGAACTGCACTTATGGGACTCGCCACGTCACCAAGTGTTACTGCAGTGCTGGATGTACGTCCAGGCTGTACTAGGCCGCTGGTGCTTGCCAGTTCACCAGAAGGAATAGCGGCGCTAGTACTACTCTGCTCCATGATACGAGAGACCTGCGGTTCTTGCTCCTCAACAACCTCAGAAGATCGGGATCGGGTACGCCTGACCTTAGCAGGGACCTCAACTTCGTCGTCAGAGCTATCTGACGTGGGGCCGCTGACGTCACTGTCTTCTACGGGAAGATATTCTGAGCCTGAATCTGACAGATACGTGACCTCCTCTTCACTATCTGTCATGCTCAGAATCTCGTAGGCCTCTTTACTAGTGTACCTTCGTCTTGCCATTTTGGGCTCTAAATTTAGGGGTACACTAGTAAGATTCACAGGAAAAAAAGCACCTGACTGTCGTCAGCAAATATATCAAACGCTACAAAAAAACTGTTAGCGATCGCAGGGAACAGGCCTGTCTCTGCGAACGCTGCAGTTATGTGTGTTGTGTTTGGTAAGTGACAGTGATCGATCGATACTGCACTTGGGTGGGCTGGGCTGGGCGGAGGGGCTAAACGCAGGCGCTAGCAGGTATCTGGGCTGATCCCGCTAACACTGCGTTTTTGGGAACCCTAAACCGCTGGGGATGCTAGTATAGATCTGATCAGATACTATACCACTAAGGGGGGTGTATGCTTTGCGCGTGGGTGTTAGCGTTACTGGCACTAACCTAACACTGCCTGGGGCGACGCAGACCCTCTCTGGCGCTAAAACCTAATTGATCTCACCCGCCGGGCGATCAGGGGGTTAAACCTTTATTGGGTTATATACGGCGGGTGCCCTGATGCTATAAAAAGCAAACTAATCAACCAGCGTCACCCGTAACCTTTATATGGTGATCACTGGTGAAAGGGTTAACTAGGGGCAATCAGGGGGTTAAAACCTTTATTAGGTTAAATATGGGGGTACCTGACACTATATAAACACCTGACGGGTAACCTAAATAACTAAATAACTTACTGGCTAACCAGTGACGCTTATACGGCGATCACTGGTGAAAGGGTTAACTCTAGGGGCAATCAGGGGGTTAAAATAATATATGGGGGTACCTGACACCAATAAAAACCTGCGGCGAACCTAAAAAAAAAATAACTGCCTATCTAAAACACCAGCGACACGAATACAGCGATCGGAAAAACAATCGCTTAGTGACGCTGAAGTTAGGGGGTGAAAGGGTTACCTGGGGGGTGATCAAGGGGTTAAACCTTTATTAGGGGGGGTTAGGGGGCTACCCTGGACCTAAAGGGGCCTAATCCTAACTGCCCTGCAACTTTTTACAATCACAGATGACACTAAATGCAGTGATCAGTAAAATAAATGATCACTGCAATCAGTGACACTGTGATTGGGGGCTTTGGGGTGACCTGGGGGGTGATCTGGGGGTGACTGGGGGGTGATTTGTGTGCCTATGTGTACCTACGTGTCAGTGGACTGTTGGAGCACTAACCTCTGTCTTCACTCCTCGGCGCCGGGAACGAAAAGACCGCGGCGAGGGAGATGACATCACTTCCTCCAGCCTGTGTTTACATCACATGGCGGAGGAAGCAATTTCATTGGCCGGGAGCGATCGCGAGGGGGGGGGGCGGAATCAAGCGGCCGCCCCCTCATGCCTGATCGCTCCCGAACACTTAACGGCCGCTCACTGCAGTGAAGGGGGGTCCGGATGGACCCCCCAACTGCACAAAGGCGATCACGTAGATCTACGTGATTCTGCCTGTCCGTGCCATTCTGCCGACGTAAATCGGCGGTGGGCGGTCGTTAAGTGGATAACCTCTTCTATATAAATTAGTAGGGATGCACCGAATGGGTTTTTTGGTGCCGATACTGAAAATGAAAAATACAGGATCCCGAAAACGATACAGCACCGATACCAAAAGTGACTGTTTTAAAAAAAATATTTTTATACAGGAGATGGTCAGAGACTGGGGGCACGGTACAGGAGATGGTCAGAGGCTGGGGGCACGGTACAGGAGATGGTCAGAGGCTGGGGGCACGGTACAGGAGATGGTCAGAGGCTGGGGGCACGGTACAGGAGATGGTCAGAGGCTGGGGGCACGGTACAGGAGATGGTCAGAGGCTGGGGGCACGGTACAGGAGATGGTCAGAGGCTGGGGGCACGGTACAGGAGATGGTCAGAGGCTGGGGGCACGGTACAGGAGATGGTCAGAGGCTGGGGGCACGGTACAGGAGATCAATGCAGCCTCACCAGTGCCCATTAGTGCAGCCGATCAGTGTCTATAGAATGCATGAAAGTGAAAAATCTTCACAACCACTTTAACCATTTGGGGGGGGGGTAATAATCTACAATGCTATTTGTAATATGCAGCATGGAGGGGGGTAATGTATTGCTATTGGTCACTGATGCAATAGTCACCAGGGGCAACTAATTAACCCCTTTGTGTGCATTAGTGGCACGAGTGGCAGTGTTTATTAACCCCTTCATGCTGCAGCATAAAGGGGTTAATTAACAATGCAACTAATGCAGCACAAAGCGGTTAATTTGCCCCTGGTGACTATTGCATCAGTGACCAATAGCAATACATTACCCCCCTCCATGCTGCATATTACAAATAGCATTGTAGATTAATTGACCCCCCCCCCCCCCCCCCCAAAAAAAGTAACCACTTCATTAGCATCGCACAGATGAGACACATCAGTGCAGTAATGTTATCAGCTTCTGTTCACTCGCTTGCCAATGGTAGTGGACGCACCCAGCAGGTCACAGAGGCAGCAGTCCTCCTCTTCCATCCCAGTTTCTGGCCTCTGAAATGACATCATGCCGGATGGGGCCTAGGGAGATCACTCCGCCTGACAGGGAAGTTACTGTGCTAGTATTGTGGCGGCTGGGTGCAGGAGTGCACTCGGCACACTCGTACCGCTCCGCTGTGTAGTTACGGCCGGCAGCTGTATACAGCAAAACGCAATTGTTACCCCGCCCCTGGCGGCGAGGAGGGAGGGGAGGATGAGAGAGGAGAGGACTGGGGCGCGCCAGAAGACACGCCGTAATGGATGGCACCAGGGGGCGGGGCCCCGCCCCATTTTCGGCTGAATTTTCGGCGTGTTTTTTCTTTCGGCAAAATGCGGAAAACGCCATTTTTGCCCGATATGTTTCGGCGCCCGAAATTTCGGTGCATCCCTATAAATTAGTGGTGCACTGAAATTTCGCAGCTGAAACATATTGGCCGAAGACTGTGTTTTCGCAATGTGGCCGAAAGAAGAAAAAGCGCAGATAATGGTGCCAAAAAGGAGGCGTGGTTCGCCTCGCCCATTGCGGGGTGTCATCCTGGCGGCTCAAGATCCTGTCCTTCCCTCACCTCCTCGCAGAGCGGCGATCCCCCTGTGTCAGGGAGTTGAATTGCCTGGGCGGCCATAGTAAGGGAATTTAATAAGACACGTGGCCATTCACTAAAATTAGAAGAAAAGCGGTTTAACCTTAAAGCGGAGTTCCACCAGTTTTTTAGTTTATTAAAAGTCCGCAGCTACAAAAAGCATAGCTGCTGACTTTTAATAAACAGACACTTTCCTGCTCCACTGTCCAGCGATGCGGCCGCCCGGAGGTTTGCTCCTCTCCCCCTCCTCTCCTTGGTGCCGTCATGGGGGACCCGGCCGTGACTGCTTATGGCTTCACGGCCGGACACGCACTGCGCATGCAAAAGTCGCGCTGTGCTCTCCTATCGGCCAGCCGATCTTCTAGGACCTGAGTTGTGTCCCAGAAGATCGCTGGCAGGGAGGGGCCGCCTAGGGCGAGAGGAGTCGCCGCCTAGGCGGCCGAAGAAAGGAAGTGGGACAGGAAGTCCCACTAAAAAGAGGGGACACACACACACACACTCTTTTGGGTGGAACTCCGCTTTAAACTGCGTAGACTGCCATAGAGGGTTCTTTACTGTAAGAGCGGCAAGGATGTAGAATTCTCTTCTGCAGACGGTGGTCTCAGCGGGGAGCATCGATGGTTTCAGTTTTTTTTTTAGATAAGCACCTGAACGACCACAACATACACTGATATACAACGTAATACTGACATATAATCACACACATGGGTTGGACTTAATGGCCTTGTGTCTTTTTTCAACCTCACCTACAATGTAACAGTGTCCCGTCTCCTGTGATAGACGGCACACTGATTCATTGCCGGGACATTGAATCAGTGTGACGTGATCACAGGAGGTTGGAAATTCAAATCCAGCTCCGTGACACAGCAGGAGATCGCCGCTCTGATCTGGACACTGGCAAGGCTGCATCCCACAGGCACTGGCGAGGCTGCACTTGGTGGACACTGGTGAGGCTATGTTGATCTCTTGTATCATGTCTGCATTCTCTGACAATCTCCTTTATCATGATGCAAGGGATGGCCAGAGACTGGGGACATGATGCAAGGGATGGCCAGAGACTGGGGACATGATGCAAGGGATGGCCAGAGACTGGGGACATGATGCAAGGGATGGCCAGAGACTGGGGACATGATGCAAGGGATGGCCAGAGACTGGGGACATGATGCAAGGGATGGCCAGAGACTGGGGACATGATGCAAGGGATGGCCAGAGACTGGGGACCTGATGCAAGGGATGGCCAGAGACTGGGGACCTGATGCAAGGGATGGCCAGAGACTGGGGACCTGATGCAAGGGATGGCCAGAGACTGGGGACCTGATGCAAGGGATGGCCAGAGACTGGGGACCTGATGCAAGGGATGGCCAGAGACTGGGGACCTGATGCAAGGGATGGCCAGAGACTGGGGACCTGATGCAAGGGATGGCCAGAGACTGGGGACCTGATGCAAGGGATGGCCAGAGACTGGGGACCTGATGCAAGGGATGGCCAGAGACTGGGGACCTGATGCAAGGGATGGCCAGAGACTGGGGACCTGATGCAAGGGATGGCCAGAGACTGGGGACCTGATGCAAGGGATGGCCAGAGACTGGGGACCTGATGCAAGGGATGGCCAGAGACTGGGGACCTGATGCAAGGGATGGCCAGAGACTGGGGACCTGATGCAAGGGATGGCCAGAGACTGGGGACCTGATGCAAGGGATGGCCAGAGACTGGGGACCTGATGCAAGGGATGGCCAGAGACTGGGGACCTGAAGCAAGGGATGGCCAGAGACTGGGGACCTGAAGCAAGGGATGGCCAGAGACTGGGGACCTGAAGCAAGGGATGGCCAGAGACTGGGGACCTGAAGCAAGGGATGGCCAGAGACTGGGGACCTGAAGCAAGGGATGGCCAGAGACTGGGGACCTGAAGCAAGGGATGGCCAGAGACTGGGGACCTGAAGCAAGGGATGGCCAGAGACTGGGGACCTGAAGCAAGGGATGGCCAGAGACTGGGGACCTGAAGCAAGGGATGGCCAGAGACTGGGGACCTGACGCAAGGGATGGCCAGAGACTGGGGACCTGACGCAAGGGATGGCCAGAGACTGGGGACCTGACGCAAGGGATGGCCAGAGACTGGGGACCTGACGCAAGGGATGGCCAGAGACTGGGGACCTGACGCAAGGGATGGCCAGAGACTGGGGACCTGACGCAAGGGATGGCCAGAGACTGGGGACCTGACGCAAGGGATGGCCAGAGACTGGGGACCTGACGCAAGGGATGGCCAGAGACTGGGGACCTGACGCAAGGGATGGCCAGACTGCATTTTTCTTGAGCTTTTCTTGCACTAAAGGTGCCAATAATGGCCAACAATAAATTCATATTAATTTAAATTGATGATATTAATTAAGTTGAATTTTAATACAATTTTGTATATAAAAATATTATTAAACTGTCATTTTTGGTTTTCGGCAAAGTACATCCTGCATTTTCAGTTTCGGTGGCCCCCTAATATAAATCCTATACAAAGAGAGATTGAGATGATCATTATCTTTCAGAGACAGTTCTAGATGTAAAGTTTCAGTGATTACATTGGAAGGATAGTGTCTGTAAAATCTATCCAAGCCCTGTTCTGAGTGTGTGCGGTTCCCTCTCTTGCGCGCTCCCCTCCCTGTAAAGCCCATATCAGATGGATGATTCCACTGTCCATAACATCTTGCCAACAACAGACTTTCTAACATTCAGCTTATGTTATCCTGTGTTGCTTTCTTCCTGCTCCTCCTAGCAGTGATTTGCTCTGTTTCCTCCTATATGCTAGCGGTCATTTTGGCAGCATTTCAAGCAGCGACTTCTGTTACTTATTATGACCCTCACCGCCACCATGTGACGCTGTTTGGGCCTGGCAGTTGGCTTGTTCAGTCTCTTTGCATAGTGAGAGGAAAGGGAGAAGGTCACATGGTCCATCCTACCCAAAAAACGATTTCCAAGGAATATGGCAGATGAACAGATGACAAGAAGGGTTAGTATTGGCACCAGAGGGAGTGGACTAAAGAGAACCTGTTCTTTTACCTGAATAGGCTAAGTGACTGTCTGAATAAGAAAGTGGCTCCACTCTTGACGCCTAGTGGCTGAGTTATTAAAACTGGAGAATGCTAAATCTGGTGCAGCTCTGCATGATAGTCCATCAACTTTTAACTTCAGCTTCTTCAGTTAAACTTTGACAAAAAAAAAACCTGGGAAGCTGATTGGTTTCTTTGCAGCGCTGCACCAAATCTTGCACTCTCCAGTTTTAGTAAACAAACCCCATAATTTGAGCTACATGCTAATTCCAACACTGCGAAGCTGAATCAGTTAGGCCTCACTGCCAGTGACCTCCCTACCCTGGAATGTGTACACTGTGCTGGAGAGGCAGTGTTGCAGAACAGCATCAGCTATGTGGTCAGAGGGGGAGCCCCTGGTTCACACTGGTGCGTTTTGACATGTCACATCGGTGGCATTTGCCGGAAATGGCACCGTCCTAATTGGTGCGATGCCCCATTTGCGGCGCTGCACCGATTTCAAAAAGTAGTTTCTGCGCAGATGTCTCTGAAATCGCGGGTGAAATTGTGCGAGTTCAGCTGAACCTGCACGGCTTCATTCCCGCAGCCCAGCGTCAACCTGGGCTGAATGTGTTTTGTCATAAGTAGCTTCTTGCTACAGGTTTCCGTTTCAGTACCATTTTTTTTGTTTGTTTAATTCAGATTTAAAAAAAAAAACATTTCCCTTGTCCATTAAGGGACACATGATTTCAGATACTGCTGTTATACTGCCGCCTACAGGACAATTGGACACTGACAGACAGGAATAGTGTGCTAGGAAGATGGACATCATTTCTCTTGCTCTGCTGAGAAAAGTCTAACCAATCTTGCTAAACTTTTTATTTTGGGAAATTATATGCGAGACTGCCCACTCCTTTTGCAGGTTATAATGTTCTCGCTGATTCAAAGTCCCCCCCCCCCCACACTAAGTGTATTGCTTAACCACTTACCATCCGCGCTATAGCCGAAAGACGGCTACAGCGCAGATCTACTTTGCCGGGGGGCCCTCAATAGACATCCTCCCCTTCGCACGCTCCCCGTGCACCCCCTGTGATCAGAGTCACCGAGACTCGGGTGATCACAGATCTGAGTAAGGGGCCAGTCCCAGCCCCTTACCACGTGATCAGCTGTCAGCCAATGACAGCTGATCACGTGAAGTAAACAAAAGCTCGGTAATTGTTTTTTTTTCCTCCTCACGCTGATGGCATGAGGAGAAAAAAAAACGGTCACCGGCTTTTGTGAAAGGGACATCAGTCCCGAGTGGAAGAGGCACATCCGCCTCATCAGTGCCCACCAGTACCGCCTGCCAGTGCCCACCAGTTCAAAACTGTGCCACCTATCAATGCCCACCAGTGGTGCCAATCAGTGTCACCTATTAGTGCCAATTCTCAGTGCCGCCTTATCGGTGCCCATCAGTGCAGCCTCATCAGCGTACATCAATGAAGGAGAAAAATTACCTGTTTTCAAAATGTTATAACAAAATATAAAACTGTTTTGTATTTTTTATTTTTTTTTAACAAAAAATAAAAACCGCAGAGGTGATCAAATACCACCAAAAGAAAGCTCTATTTGTGGGGAAAAAAATCATTTGTGTACAGTGTTGTATGACCACGCAATTGTCGTTCAAAGCGTGAGAGCGCTGAAAGCTGAAAATTGGTCTGGGCAGGAGGGGGGGTTTAAGTGCCCAGTAAGCAAGTGGTTAAAGTATAAAATGCTCAAGGTAAGAAAGTTGTGTTACACCAAAATCAAAAATTCAGAATGCACTTGGCCGAAGCTGACGGTTTTAAAAAATATATATACAGTATCTCACAAGAGTAAGTACACCCCTCACATTTTTGTAAATATTTTATTCTATCTTTTCATGTGACAACACTGAAGAAATTACACTTTGTTACAATGTAAAGTAGTGAGTGTACAGCTTGTATAACAGTGTAAATTTGCTGTCCCCTCAAAATAGCTCAACACACAGCCATTAATATCTAAACCACTGGCAACAAAAGTGAGTACACCCCTAAGTGAAAAATGTCCAAATTGGGCCCAATTAGCCATTTTCCCTCCCTGGTGTCATGTGACTCGTTAGTGTTACAATGTCTCAGGTGTGAATGGGGAGCAGGTGTGTTAAATTTGGTGTTATCGCTCTCACTCTCTCATACTGGTCACTGGAAGTTCAACATCGCACCTCATGGCAAAGAACTCTGAGGATCTGAAAAAAAGAATTGTTGTTCTACATAAAGATGGCCTAGGCCAGGGATAAGCAATTAGTGGACCTCCAGCTGTTGCAAAACTACAAGTCCCATCATGCCTCTGCCTCTTGGTGTCATGCTCGTGGCTGCCAGAGTCTTGCTATGCCTCATGGGATTTGTAGTTCTGCAACAGCTGGAGGTCCGCTAATTGCATATCCCTGGCCTAGGCTATAAGAACACTGCCAAGACCCTGAAACTGAGCTGCAGCATGGTGGCCAAGACCATACAGCTGTTTAACAGAACAGGCCTCGCCATGGAAGTTGAGTGCACATGCTCAGCGTCCTATCCAGAGGTTGTCCTTGGGAAATAGACGCATGAGTGCCGTCGGCATTGCTGCAGAGGTTGAAGGGGTGGGGGTCAGCCTGTCACTGCTCAGACCTTACGCCGCACACTGCATCATATTTGTCTGCATGGCTGTTGTCCCAGAAGGAAGCCTTTTCCAAAGATGATGCAATAAAGCCCGCAAACAGTTTGCTGAAGACAAGCAGACTAAGGATGTGGATTACTGGAACCATGTTCTGTGGTTTGATGAGACCAAGATAAACGTATTTGGTTCAGATGGTGACAAGTGTGTGTGGTGGCAACCAGGTGAGGAGTACAAAGACAAGTGTGTCTTGCCTACAGTCAAGCATGGTGGTGGGAGTGCCATGGTCTGGGGCTGCATGAGTGCTGCCAGCACTGGGGAGCTACAGTTCATTGAGGGAACCATCAATGCCAACATGTACTGTGACATACTGAAGCAGAGCATGATCCCCTCCCTTCAGGGACTGGGCTGCAGGGCAATATTCCAATATAATGACCCCTGCCTTGCTAAAGAAGCTGAGGGTAAAGGAGATGGACTGGCCAAGCATGTCTCCAGATCTAAACCCTATTGAGCATCTGTGGGGCATCCTCAAACGGAAGGTGGAGGAGCACAAGGTCTCTAACATCCACCAGCTCTGTGATGTCATCATGGAGGAGTGGAAGAGACTCCAGTGGCAACCTGTGAAGCTCTGGTGACCTCCATGCCCAAGAGGGTTAAGGCAGTGCTGGAAAATAATGGTGGCCAAACATATTGACAGTTTGGGCCCAATTTGGACATTTTCACTTAGGGGTGTACTCACTTTTGTTGCCAGTGGTTTAGACATTAATGGCTGTGTGTTGTTATTTTGAGGGGACAGCAAATTTAAACTGTTATACAAGCTGTACACAAATTTAAATATTCATTTATTGTCTGCCATTACTGTCACTTTTTTGTCCGATAGGCTACCTTCACACTGAGCAGGTTTTGAAGCACTTTTGTGTTTTTTATAAAAGAGCAAGAATGGCTCTTAAAAATGCATCCCTTTAAATTCTATGCATGTCTCGTTAAAAATCCTGCTTGCAAAAGATACCGTATAAGCCAAGTTTTTCAGCACATTTTTTTTTTTTTTTGTTTGTTTTTTTGTGCTAAAAATGCCCCCCTCGGCTTATACTCGAGTCACCTTTTTGCGCCTGATCTCCCGGACTTTGGGGACCTGCTACTGGTCGGCCGTAGGTCCCCTGGACCCCAAACTTGGCACACATGTAGCCCCACTCTTCCTCTACAGTTGTGCAAAGTTTGCTGTCTGGAGGACCTACGGCCGGGGAGCAACAATTTTTCCAAATCCAGTCACCCCTTCCATATACTCCCATCTTAAACGTAAGTCTAGTCATGGGCACAGTGAGGCATGCAGATGGACACCCTAGGCTTATACTCGAGTCAATACGTTTCCCAGGGGCGTACCTAGAGCATTTGGCACCCGGGGCGGATCCTATATCTGGCACACCCCCCCCCCCCCCCCCCCCCCCCACACATTAAAATGTAAAAACACCCCACTGTGCCCCCGGCATACCTCTGCATCCTTCAATATCTTTGTCACTACTGTGTACCCCCTCTCCACAACTGCACCTCTGGACCCCTTTACATTACACAGCACCCTGCATCTCTGGACCCCTTTACATTATACAGCCCCCTGCTCCCCTTTACATTACACAGCACCCTGCATATCTGGGACCCCTTTACATTACACAGCACCCTGCATCACTGGGACCCCTTTACATTACACAGCACCCTGCATCACTGGACCCCCTTACATTACACAGCCCCCCGCACCTCTGGGCCCCTTTATATTACACAGCCCCCCGCACCTCTGGGCCCCTTTACAATACACAGCCCCCCGCACCTCTGGGCCCCTTTACATTACACAGCCCCCTGCACCTCTGGGCCCCTTTACATTACACAGCCCCCCGCACCTCTGGGCCCCTTTACATTACACAGCCCCCCGCACCTCTGGGCCCCTTTACATTACACAGCCCCCCGCACCTCTGGGCCCCTTTACATTACACAGCACCCTGCACCTCTGGACCCCCTGCATGTTACACAGACCCACCTTCAGTGTATCCACCCGTTCAGTGCAGACCCCCCACTTCAGTGTAGCCCCCCTCGTTCAGTGTAGCCCTTGTTCAGTGCAGTCCCCCCCTTCAGTACCTCATATCAGCGCAGCGGCACATGCACACTCACAGCAGGTCCCCTCCCCCTGTTTACACATAAACAGAGAGGAGGGGGAGGCGGCTTCACGCTGCTGCTCGACGTGCTGTGACATCCGGCCGGGATCGCAGCACAGACAGGCAGGCCGTGAGAGGAGAGGAGGGGATGGTAGGTGCAGCGGTGTCACCCTGCACCCCCTCCCCCTCGCCAATGTAGATAGCTCGCCTCTGAGCTCTCCCTGCCTGTCAGTGTGGCGCAGCCTAAACCCGCGGCGCGGCCGGGTGTACTGTACAATTGCGGAGGGGGGTGCCGGTCTGGCACCCCCTCCCCCCAGTGTGTGGTACGCCTCTGACATTTCCCCAGTTTTTTGTGGTAAAATTAGGTGCCTCAGCTTATATTCGGGTCGGCCTATACTCGAGTATATACGGTACACCTTTTTCAGTGAGTAAAAGTCAATTATTTATCTTTTATCATTATATATCAGTAGATATAACTTTTCACAGGAATGATCTGACTTTTGTTCTATTGATATATTTCCTAACTGTCTGTGAATTCTTTTTTAATGTTTTCTTACATTTCTTTTCTATTTTGGCGAGAATATAAAAAAAACTTGAATGATAGAAAAAAAAAATCCTGCTTGCTGCATTTTTGTTGCATGTTTGGTCAGTTTAAAAAAAAAAAAATGCACCCCCTAATTGAAATGCATTGACAGCGCAGCAAAAACTAATCAAAATCATACCCCTGTTGCGGTTTTTTATTTTTTTTAGTCACATGACCTATAGAAAACTCACCATAAACGCCATTATTGGCTTTTTTTTTTTTTTTTTTTTTTTTTTGGGACTTTCACCCGCTCTATTTGTCCTGGTAAACATTAGAATCAAAACGGGGGAAAAAGTCTTCCAATAAGGACTTGTGATCTGGTGACTACCGTGGATTTTCCTCACTTTGGACCATTTCCTGATGTGGCTATTGGTCAGGAACTGAAGAGAAATCTTCTCATTGGGACCCTCGCTTACTATATCCAAAAATGGGGGGGGTGGGTGGAGGGGAGGTTTGCTTTTAGTTCTAGTTCTCCTACTTTTACCAGGTTAGTTATCTGGCCAGGTAACATCTTCAACAGTTTTTTCTCGATCCCAAGGAATCAAGGGGTGCAAAGGCTTAGGACCTTCCCACTTGGACTGATTGGTCTTTTTAACATTACCCTGTTTTATTGTAACCGGTACACACTTAATGGTGCTTCTCCAAACATAGATGCCTTGTCCTGCTGGTGTTCAGGAGTAGGGGTGCTAAGCAGAAAAACCACCGCTCGCCTGGGCTGATCCTGGTAGTAACATGTGGCAGCCTCAGCCGACGGTGCTCCACAGACAATGCCCCCTGACTCGTTTTGCACCGCCCATTGGGAGCTTAGTCACAGAGGTCTATGACTAAGCCCTGATAGGCATGGCTAAATTCCTCAGTGGCAGTGGTCTGTGAAGCAGCATTTGCTGAGGCTGCCACATATACATGTAACTACCAGGATCAGCCCAGGCAATCACCTGTTTTTCTGCTTTTGATCTATTTTATTTTAGGTTACTTTGGGACCTTTTTCTTGTAGGGGCCCTATTTTCCGGTTCGCCACATTAGGTTGTAGGTCTCTTCTTCCCTTAGGCCATGTTCAAACAAGCGGCAACCCTTGCTGCCACTCTGAAAAACAAACTGCAGTTGATCATTTTGCAGATGGCGGTTGATAGTCGGCTGGGAGGTGACATGTCTCTGTCTCACTGCCTGTTTAAACCCTGAAAAGGCCAAACCACTTGAATGGACCACATTCAGCAGGCAGTACCACTGCTGAACACGACTCTATCAAGTGGTTTGGCCTTATTTATTTTTTGCCATAGAATGTGTACAACCCTAAGCCACTGCATATTCTTTAGATGGGAAGTCAGGAGGCAGTAAAACCAGGTCACCTTTTTACAGCCCCACCTGGCCGCTCGTGTAGAGTACACGGGACCTTATTGTTCCTCCAGTTTTGGTTCATCAGCTTTTTGCTGGTTCAGGTTGGTGTCCCCTTCCATATGGAGTCATCACCCTCCTGGCGGTGTTCCTTCAATCTTGGCCTTGAGCCTCAGGATGATTCTCTGTGCTCTCCTGGTCCTGTGAGCAGTTTCCCTTGTCAAGTAGTGGACTTTGTCTCATCTGTTTTTGGTCCTTCAGACAGTTATTGTGCTACAGGCTCCTCCCCAGTTCTGTTTTTTAATGTCTGTTAGATGTTGAGTTGCCCATCTCTGTTGGACTACTACTGAATATCTTGACAATATATGACTTCCTGAGGACCTCGGTGGAAGAGAATGTAAGTAGGATTTTTGTACTCGCCATACCGTCCTTTTCTTGCAGTCCATTGAGGGGCACAGGTCCCATCCCTCTGTGTTTATATTAATCTTGTTCTTGGAACTGCTTGCTACAAAAGTGAAGCATCCAGGGTCAAAGAGGGGCTATTTTCTGTTTGCCAGTGTCCAATTCTCCTGTTGGTGGCAGCATAACAATATATGTGTTCCCGTGTCCCGGAGTGGACTAATAGAAGAGGATTTTACGACTGAGTACCAAAATCCTTAATGCACATATTTATTTTATTTTTTTGTCAGTTTTTAAAAGCTTTTTTCCTTAGGTGTAACTCACTTTTCTTTGGCACTATCCACAGAATCTGGAAGTCCAGATCCGAAATAAGATCGAGCATGACGTCACCATGAAAGCCAGCGCCAACATGCCTAAAAAGCTTGCCCTGCTAAAAGCACCAACAAAGACAGACAAGAAAGGGAAGAGCGCCCATGATGGTACCAGCAAGACATGAGCAGGGAGATCGGTGGAGAGATGACTGCAGTGGGCACAGCGTGTCGTCGGTCACCTCTATTTTCTTGTAAATATGCTGGTTGTTTCATATTTCAGATTTTAATAAAATGCTTTGTTTAAGTCTCAAACATGTCTGTCTGCTGATCGATCATAAAAGGGTAAATGTTTTCTGTTAAGTGTATAAGGCCATGTATGTGCCATCCTACAGCCACAAATCTGGTTTAAAGCTGATGTAAGCCCTAACTGGAGGGCATTTAGGGCTTAATTCACAAAAGCATATTGCATGCAGTATTTTTGGGTCACATGACACATTTTTCCCAATTATCTCATGCGATACTAAAAATGTCAATTCACTATCCCTTTATTTACCTCAAAAAGCAAAATCGCTCTGTAAATACCGCAAATGACCAGCGTTTGAAGTCAATTCACTAAATTAAATAAATGCATGCGTTTTAACTACTTGCGTCCATGGACGTCTATGAGACTTGGCTGATCACAGATCCGAGTAAGGCTCCTTTCACACGGACCGTTCAGGTGCTCCTGTCAGTTTTTTTTCCCCTCAAGCTGGCACGTGGCTCTGTGTGTCCATTCACACACAGAGCCGTACCTCGGCCCCACCATCTGCGTCTCTTGATTGGCTCACTGGCTGTGATTGACAGTAGCAGGAGTCAATGGCTCCCTCTGCTGCCAAAACCCAATCAGGAGTACGAGTCCCTGGAGAACCAAGGCTCTTGTGGACATTGCTGGATGAAGAGGGGGGCTCAGGTAAGTACTGGGGGGGGCTACTGCACACAGAAGTTTTTTTTACCTTCATGCATGAAGGTAAAAAACATTGCTTTTAGAACCACTTTAAGAGGACGCTGTCTGGTCCCGACTTTAAAATAACGAACGTTTTCACTATTAAAATACTACATCACTTTGAGATAATTGGTGGTGAGGATGAAGTTGCCTGCAGCTGACTGACTCCAGGACGTGGCCCCCGGGGTCCCTCAGCTCATGGACTGGCTCTGGTGGACAGAGCGGAAGCAGCAGTACAGGGTTAAACACAGAATAGTCAGAACAAGCCAAGGTTGGGGCAACTAGCAGACAGGGATGATCAGCAAGGACACGCCAAGGTTGGTACTAGGGTTGCCACCTGTCCGGGATTCACCCGGACAGTTCGGGTTTGGAATCGTGTCCGGGTTTCCAACTGCCTGAAACCCGGACACATTATTCAGACTGGACTCTGGCTTCCCAGCAGGGTTTCTGGCTCCAGCTGTCTAAGCTGAGAGTGTCTGTTACACTCTCTTTCACACTGCCCAAAGCCAGCACTAACAATCCCCCCCACATACAGATGGGAGAGGAGAGAGGGCTTGATCTGCTCCTCTTCCTCCCGCCCCTACCCCTCTGTGTCTGTCCACACTCCAATCCCCAGCGCTGTGCCAGAAAAGGAAAGTGGGGGCTGGAAATTTAAAGTCCAGCAGCCTCACATACATCTGGATGAGAGGTACTGACTGCCGAGGGGTGAGTGAGCTCACCATCCATCCCTGTCTGTGACTGAAGTCTCCCCCCCTTCTTTCTCCTGCCTCTGAGTGAGTACACCAAGGTAATTCAGGTTTCTCAGAGCACCCCTTACATCAGAGTTCCCCTTTACACCAGAGGCCACAGTGTTTCCCCTTACATCAGAGTCTTCTCCGTACATCAGAGTTCTCAGTGTCCCCCCTGAAATCAGGGTTCCCAGAGCATGCCTTATGTTAGAGTCCCCAGAGTTCTCCCTTACATCAGAGTCTGCAGAGTCCCCCCTTATAGTGAAAGGGAACTCTATGGACTTTGATGTAAAAAGGGAATCTGTGGACTGTGATGTAAAGGGGACTTTTGTGATTAACTTCATATGACTAGAAATGTTATTTAATGGCAAAATATATGAATAGTTTATACAATAAAAAAATAGCTGTGTGCCGCTAAAGTGTTCGGGTTTGACTTGAAGAAAAGGTGGCAACCCTAGTTGGTACATGGAAGTCAGAGATAAACATGCAGCAGGACACCACACAGAAGCCTAAACAAAACTGTTGCTCTAGCAAGGCTGGCTTGCAGGGTTAAATAGTGTTTCCTGTTAGAGGATGGGGTGGAGCCATGCTGAGAGAAGATCACTTAGGCTGGTTTCACACTGGGGCAGTGGCGGTATAGCGCTGCTATTTTTAGCGGCGCTATAACGTCGGGATTGTTGAGCTATTCGGCCGCTAGCGGTGCGGTTTTAACCCCCGCTAGCGGCCAATAAAGGGTTAATACCACCCGCAAACCGCGGCTACAGCCGCGGTTTGCGGGCGGTATTACCGCGGTATCCCATGCATTTCAATGGGAAGGAGCGGTAAACACACCGCTCCTCTCACCGCTCCAAAGATGCGGCTAGCAGGACTTTTTTTACCGTCCTGCTAGCGCACCGCTCCAGTGTGAAAGCCCTCAGGGCTTTCACATTGGAGAGAAAGGAGCCGCTGTTTAGGCTCGGTTTGCAGGTGCTATTTTTAGCTAAATAGTGCCTGCAAACCGCCCCAGTGTGAAAGGGGCCTTAAACACAGTGTGAGAGCATGGTCTCTAAGCTGACACACAGACCAGAGAGGTAAGCAGACAGACAAGACATGAAACATTACTGCAGATTCATGACACCCAGATGATGGTAAATCTCATAGGGGCTCAAATATTATCCACGCAGTCTCCAGCTAAAAAATGAATTTTGCTGGACTTGCTCTTTCTGGAAAAACTTTACAATCGGAGTTGTTGCACCAGGCACATGGGCAAACATGTCTTTCTGCTGCTTCAATCATTAAAAAGGCAATTGTTTCTCTGTACCATTAGTCCTTGAATGTACTATCCTACAGCCACCAAACTGATTGAGGCCAGCCATTCCATAAGCTGAATGTAAGCTCTTCAGAACAGAACCCTGAATGGCATTGGTGTGTCACCATTGCAATGGAAATGACACTACGTGCCTTGTGCCACACAGTGTGGAGAAATACACAAGACTTGCGTCTGGCTTATGAATGCAGTGACACTGGTACGGAATAGATAAAGTTACAGATATAGTGGTAATCGACAATTTTTTTTTTTTTTTATTACTGATTATGATTCTTTCACTCCTATACACAAGATCCCAAAGGCTCCATTCACTTCATGTACTGGTTGATGCCCTGCACACACATGTACAAGGGGTGTATTGGTCCGTATGCTTAGAACACACTTGGGGTTATTTACAAAGGCCAAATCCACTTTGCACTTGGAGGTGCAGTCGCTGTAGATCTGAGGGGTAGATCTGAAATGAGGGGAAGCTCTGCTGATTTTAGCATCCAATCATGTGCAAGCTAAAATGCTGTTTTTTTTTTTTTTTCTTGCATGTCCCCCTCGTATCTACAGCGACTGCACTTTCAAGTGCACTTTGCACTAGTAGTGCAAAGTGGATTCGCCTTTAGTAAATAACCCCCACTGTATTACATGCTTGGTTATCTTTATTATTTTTTAAACTTTTTATCCCACAAATAACAGTAAATCCCAACGGGTTCTAATCCTTCCCCCCCCCCCACCTTATCCAAATCCTAAATCTTTAAAAAAAAAATAGTAAATGAAAGCGGAACCTTTGCAAGCTCATGTGTAGAAGTAAGAAAATGGTCAGGGAAATGCAAAATTGCACAGATCATCCCTATAAATGGCTGTTCAAAAGTTTGCAAACCCTGGCTGAAACTGTGAAATTTTGGCATTGATATTGAAAATATGACTGATCAAAAAAAAAGTGTTACTAAACCCACAACGGTAAAATCAGTCTGTATATGAAGTAAAGCATGTTTGTTATACTCAGTGTGGAACCTAAGGGGTTAATCCTCTGCATTATGTAAAAAGGCTATTTGATCATGTATCCTATGATCCTTCCCTATATTTTACTGTCCCCGATCCATCTGCTGCTAGAACAGAGCCTTGTGGGATCTCTGCACATGCTCAGTTTGGTGTGTATTGCTAGCGGGGTTTTTTTTTGGGGGGGGGGGCATGTGATCAGCACAGGGCCAATCAGCACTGTTCAGACTAAGTCAGGGGTCATGAGCAGAATGAAAACTCCTCCTACAAGCTTTAACCAGTGCTTGACTCAACACTGATAAAAGTCACAAGACTGCCTATGAGAAAAAGTATTTACTAAATCTATTGCATTTTCATGTACTGTGGAAGACCAGATATAGTGAATGCAGGGTCCTGGGTTTAACGTGGACCTTCAGTAATTTTTTTCATCTTTCTATTTATTAAATCTTCTGCCCTTGTTGTTTTAACTTTGGATAGTAAAACATTTTGTTTCTGCCAGTAAATAACCTATACAGCCCACTTTCTGCTTCTTGTCTGGTCATAGGCCTAGGCTTATGACATCATGCACAGCTCTCGCTCACTCTCGTGAGAGTTTTCCAGGGATGGAGGGGGGGGGGGTGAGTCAAAAGAGGGCCAATGAAAGCTGGAGCTGTGTGCCTGTGTAAATCCAGGAAGTGAACAGGAAGCAGCTTCAGCTGACCACAGTTAAAATGGATGCAGCCAGACTCAGTGGAGGGAGATTTCTGCAGCATATTTGGCAAGTACAGAATCACAGTATATATAAAATAATATGCAAAGTGGTTGGAGGGAAGCTTCAGAATGGCAAATATGTTTTTATTACAAATTATGTGAGCAGACTGCAGTTCCTCTTTAACCACTTAACGACCGCCCACTGCAAATATACGTCGGCAGAATGGCACCGACAGGCAGAATCACGTACATATACGTGATTGCCTTTGTATAGTTGGGGGGGTCCGATCGGACCCCCCTGCTTTACAGTGGGTGGTCGTTTTACCTTCGGGAGCGATCCGGCATGAGGGGATGGCCGTTCGATTCCGGCCCCCCCCTCTCGATCGCTCCCGGCGAATGAGAGCTTCCCCTGCCTGTGTACTGTTTACACAGGCAGGAGGAAGTGATGTCATCTCTCCTGCGGCGCTCACATATACCGAGCGCCGTACAGGAGAAGATGCAGGTTAGTGCACAAAACAGCACACTGACACCAGGACACATAGGCACATAAATCGCCCCCCCCAGACACCCCCAGATCACCCCCCAGCCCCCAGTCACAGTGTCACTGATTGCAGTGACCATTTATTTAGTGATCACTGCAATCAGTGACATTTGTGACTGTAAAAGTGTCAGTACATTTAGTTTTAGGTCCAGTGTAGCCCCCTAACCCCCCCTAATAAAGGTTTAACCCCCTGATCGCCCCCCAGGTAACCCTTTCACCCCCTAGCACCACTGTCACTAAGCGATAATTTTTCTGATCGATGTCTTAGCGTCGGCGATGCTGATCGGTAGCCAGTAATTTTTTTTAGGTTCGCCGCAGGTTTTTATAGCGTCGGGTACCCCCATATATTACCTAATAAAGGTTTAACCCCTTGATCACCCCCCAGGTAACCCTTTCACCCCCTAGCACCGCCGTCGCTAAGCGATAATTTTTCTGATCGCTGTCTTAGCGTCGGTGATGCAGATCGGTAGCCAGTAATTTTTTTTAGGTTCGCCGCAGGTTTTTATAGCGTCAGGTACCCCCATATATTATCTAATAAAGGTTTAACCCCCTGATCGCCCCCCAGGTAACCCTTTCACCCCCTATCACCACTGTCGCAAAGCGATCGTTTTTATGATCGTTGTCTTAGTGTCGGTGATGCCGATAGGTAGCCAGTAATTTTTTTTTAGGTTCGCCGTCAGGTTTTTATATAGCGCCAGGTACCCCCATATATTACCTAATAAAGGTTTTAACCCCCTAATTGCCCCTAGTTAACCCTTTCACCAGTGATCATCATATAAGTGTTACGGGTGACGCTGGTTAGTTAGTTTGCTTTTTATAGTGTCCGGGCACCCGCCGTATATAACCCAATAAAGGTTTAACCCCCTGATCGCCCGGCGGGTGATATCAATTAGGTTTTAGCGTCAGAGAGGGTCTGCGTCACACCCCAGGCAGCGTCAGGTTAGTGCCAGTAGCGCTAACACCCACGCGTTAAGCATACACCCCCCTTAGTGGTATAGTATCTGAACAGATCAATATCTGATCTGATCAGATCTATACTAGCGTCCCCAGCAGTTTAGGGTTCCCAAAAACGCAGTGTTAGCGGGATCAGCCCAGATACCTGCTAGCACCTGCGTTTTGCCCCTCCGTCCAGCCCAGGCCACCCAAGTGCAGTATCGATCGATCGATCACTGTCACTTACAAAACAAAAACACACATAACTGCAGCGTTCGCAGAGACAGGCCTGATCCCTGCGACTCCAGTGCTGTAGGAGGTGATTTCACCACCACAGTTAAAAAAAAAAAGCATATATGCCGAAGCATTGGGGCAGCAGGGGCGGAGGAGCGATTTTGCTACTAATGCCGCGTACATACGGTCGAAATTCCGACGGAGGCTTGCCCGTGGAAAAGTCTGACCATGTGTACGCGGCATAACTTTTGCGAGAAGATGCCCCCATGCTTCGGCATATATAAATGGTGCATGTATGCCCATCATTAGAAGTGGGTGGATGAAGGGCGGTATTCTAATGGTGGGCATACCCACCGATCAATCTTTTTTTTTCGTTCAGCCAACAGGCTGCATGAAAAAAAAGATTACAATACATGTCCAACAAGGACCAGCAACGTACTGGTATGTTGCTGGACTTTGAATGTTTATACCAGAATGATGCCTGCGGGTTTAGGTATCATCTTGGTATCATTCTTTTCAGCCAGCGGCCGGCTTTCATGTAAAAGCAATCCTAGTGGCTAATTAGCCTCTGGACTGCTTTTACAAGCAGTGGGAGGGAATGTCCCCCCCGGATATAAAAAGCGCTATTGGGAAATTGGGAAAGCATTTTATCACACCGATCTTGGTGTGGTCAGATGCTTTGAGGGCAGAGGAAAGATCTAGGGTCCAATAGACCCCAGTTTTTTCAAAAAAGAGTACCTGTCATTACCTATTGCTATCATAGGGGATATTTACATTCCCTGAGATAACAATAAAAATGATAAAAAAAAAAAAAAAATATGGAAGCAACAGTTTAAAAATAAAATAAAAAAGCAAAATTAATAATAAAAAAAAAAAAAAAAAAAGCACCCCTGTCCTGCCCTGCTCTTGCCCAATGGCGAACGCAAGCGTCGGTCTGGCGTCATATGTAAACAGCAATTGCACCATGCATGTGAGGTATCACCGCGAAGGTCAGATCGAGGGCAGTAATTTTAGCAGTAGACCTCCTCTGTAAATCTAACGGGGTAACCTGTAAATGCTTTTAAAGGCTTTTAAAAATGTATGTAGTTTGTCGCCAATGCGCGTTTGTGCGAAATTTTAAAGCATGTCGTGTTTGGTATCTATGTACTCGGCCTAAGATCATCTTTTTTATTTCATCAAACATTTGGGCAATATAGTGTGTTTTAGTGCATTAAAATAAAAAAAAAAAGTGTATTTTTTCCCCAATGCGCAAATACTGTGTAGAAAAAAAAAATGCAACACCCACTATTTTATTCTGTAGGGTCTTTGCTTTAAAAATATATATAATGTTTGGGGGTTCAACATAATTTTCTTGCATAAAAAAATTTGTTTTCATGTAAACAAAAAGTGTCAAAAAGGGCTTTGTCTTCAAGTGGTTAGAAGAGTGGATGTAAGCTTCCTAATGTTGTGTATAAAATGCCAGGACAGTTCAAAACCCCCCCAAATGACCCCATTTTGGAAAGTAGACACCCCAAGCTATATACTGAGAGGCATGTCGAGTCCATGGAACATTTTATATGTTGACACAAGTTGCGGAAAAAAGACAATTTTTTTTTTTTTTTTTGCACAAAGTTGTCACTAAATGATATATTGCTCAAACATGCCATGGGCATATGTGGAATTACACCCCAAAATACATTCTGCTGCTTCTCCTGAGTACGGGGATACCACATGTGTGAGACTTTTTGGGAGCCTAGCCGCGTACGGGACCCCAAAAACCAAGCACAGCCTTCAGGCTTTCTAAGGGTGTAAATTTTTGATTTCACTTCTCACTGCCTATCACAGTTTCGGAGGCCATGGAGTGCCCAGATGGCACAAAACCCCCCCAAATGACCCCATTTTGGAAAGTAGACACCCCAAGCTATTTGCTGAGCGGTATTGTGAGTATTTTGCAGATCTCGCTTTTTGTCACAAAGTTTTGAAAATTGAAAATAAAAATAAAAATAAAAAATGTTCTTTCTTCATTTTCAAAAACAAATGAGAGCTGTAAAATACTCACCATGCCTCTCAGCAAACAGCTTGGGGTGTCTACTTTCCAAAATGGGGTCATTTGGGGGGGTTTTGTGCTATTTTGGCATTTTATGGCCTTCGAAACTGTGATAGGTAGTGAGGAGTCAAATCAAAAATTTGTGCCTAGAAATCCTGAAGGCGGTGATTGGTTTTCGGGGTCCCGTACGCGGCTAGGCTCCTAAAAAGTCCCACACGTGGTATCCCCGTACTCAGGAGAAGCAGCAAAATTTATTTTGGGGTGCAATTCCACATATAACCATGGCATGTGTGAGCAATATATCATTTAGTGACAACTTTTTGTAATTTATTTTTTATTTTTTATTTTTTTTGTCATTATTCAATCACTTGGGACAAAAAAAAAAAATATTCAATGGGCTCAACAGGCCTCTCAGCAATTTCCTTGGGGTGTCTACTGTCTAAAATGGGGTCATTTGGGGGGGTTTTGTGCTATTTTGGCATTTTATGGCCTTCAAAACTGTGATAGGTAGTGAGGAGTGAAATCAAAAATTTGCGCCCTTAGAAATCCTGGAGGCGGTGCTTGGTTTCCGGGGTCCCGTACGCGGCTAGGCTCCTAAAAAGTCCCACACATGTGGTATCCCCGTACTCAGGAGAAGCAGCAGAATGTATTTTGGGGTGCAATTCCACATATAACCATGGCATGTGTGAGCAATATATCATTTAGTGACAACTTTTTGTAATTTTTTTTTTTTTCTGTCATTATTCAATCACTTGGGACAAAAAAAAAATATTCAATGGGCTCAACATGCCTCTCAGCAATTTCCTTGGGGTGTCTACTTTCTAAAATGGGGTCATTTGGGGGGGTTTTGTACTGCCCTGCCATTTTAGCACCTCAAGAAATGAGATAGGCAGTCATAAATTTAAAGCTGTGTAAATTCCAGAAAATTTACCCTAGTTTGTAAACGCTATAACTTTTGCGCAAACCAATAAATATCCGCTTATTGACATTTTTTTTACTAAAGACATGTGGCTGAATACATTTTGGCCTAAATGTATGACTAAAATTGAGTTTATTCGATTTTTCTTATATTAAAAACTAGAAAATATCATTTTTTTTCAAAATTTTCGGTCTTTTTCCGTTTATATCGCAAAAAATAAAAATCGCAGAGGCAATCAAATACCATTAAAAGAAAGCTCTATTTGTGGGAAGAAAAGGACGCAAATTTCGTTTGGGTACAACATTGCATGTCCGCACAATTTACAGTTAAAGCAGCGCAGTGCAAAATTCTGAATTCACCTCTGGTCCTTTAGCTACCAAATGGTCCGGGGCTTAAGTGGTTAAGGATAGTGATAATATGAAGCCATTTATTATCACATAGTTGTTTGGCTCCTTTTTAAATCATAATGATAACAAAAATCACCCAAATGGACCTGATAAAAAGCTTGCATACCCTGGAGTGTTTGACCTTGGTACTGAGACACAAGGTGACACACACAGGCTACAATGGCAATTAAAGGTTAATTTCCCACATCTGTGGCTTTTTAAATTGCAATTGGTGTCTGTGTATAAATAGTCAACGAGTTTGTTAGCTCTTGCGTGGATGCACTGAGCAGGCTGCATACTGAGCCAGGGGGAGCAGAAAAGAACTGTCAACAGACCTGCATAACAAGATAACAGAACTTTTTTTTAACCACTTGCCGACCGCCTCCTGTAGATATACGTCCGCAGAATGGCACGGACAGGCACATCAACGTACCTGTATGTCCCCTTTAAGTGCCTGTCCGTGGGGTCCCCGTGAGTCGGACCGCGGGTTCCGCGGATTCGATCACCGCGGGGATCCCCGCGATCATCTCACGGAGGTATAGAGCGGGGAGATGCTTGTGTAAACAAGCATCTCCCTGCTCTGCCTAGTGACAATGACACGGATCTTGGCTCTGTGTACTCGGAGCGGAGATCGGTGTCATGTGACACAGAGCCCAACCCCCCCTCAGTTAGAAACACAATGCAGGGAACACTTAACCCCTTCAGCGCCACCTAGTGGTTAATCCCAATGGGATATATTTTCCTTTATAAATAACAGTTAATACATAATTACCAAACGGGGTGATTAAGAATAATAATATTTTCTCTCCTTGTGGCGTTTTATGTGCATGATAGTTAGCATTGACTAATCTCATAAGAAGATGTATTCCAATGTAAGATAAGTAAATACCATTCCGATACATACAATTTTAATGTAAAATATAAAAAAAAAAAGAAAAATTAATGTACTTCATATGTAAAATATAAGATCAAAAAAGATAAGACTATTTATTTGACCAATTAAAGGAGCTTCCACCCATTTATGTATTTCTAATATATTTCTATATTTGAGCTACATGCGATTGATAAAATAAAATATAATTCCCTCATTATAGAAAATATATATATATATATATATTTTTTTTTCAAATATAATTTTTATTAAGACTCAAAACAGGCAAGTCATTACATCCATACTGTGTATACAATGAAAACGTCAGGTATATAACTCATATGCCACGTACACACGACCGTTTTTCATGACGATAAAAATGTATTATATTTTTTTGGTCATTAACCACTTCAACCCTGGGCTTTTTGTACCACTTCAATACCGGGCCTATTCTGGCACTTCTCTCCTACATGTACAAATCATCATTCTTTTGCAAGAAAATTACTCAGAACCCCCAAACATTATATATGTTTTTTTAGCAGACACCCTAGGGAATAAAATGACGGTCATTGCAACTTTTTTTCTTGCACGATATTTGCGCAATAATTTTTCAAACGCCTTTAAAAAAAAAAAAAAATGGTTTCATGAATTAAAAAATAACAAAACAGTAAAGTTAGCCCAATTTTTTGGAAAAATATGAAAGATGATGTTACGCCGAGTAAATAGATACCTAACATGTCACGCTTTAAAATTGCGCACACTCATGGAATGGTGCCAAACTTCGGTACTTAAAAATCTCCATAGGCGACGCTTTAAGTTTTTTTTACAGGTTACCAGGTTAGAATTACAGAGGAGGTCTAGTGCTAGAATTGTTGCATGCGCTCTAACGCACGCGGCGATACCTCACATGTGTGGTTTGAACGGCGTTTACATATGTGGGTGACTTGCGTGTCCATTCGCATCTGATCGCGAGCTACCGGGGACAGGGGCGTTTTAATTTTTTTTTTTTTTTTACAATTATTTTACTTTTTTTTTTGATCACTTTTATTCCTATTACAAGGAATGTAAACATCCCTTGTAATAGGAATGTGTGTGACAGGTCCTCTTTATGGAGAGATGCAGGGTCAATAAGACCCCACATCTCTCCTCCAGGCTGGAAAGCATGAGATCAGTGAATTTTTTTTCACTGATCTCATACTTACAGCCGCAATGGCGGCTTTGTTTACATTTGAGGACCCGGGCGTGACGTCATCACATCGCGCCCGGGCCTCCGACGATCATAGAGATGACTGGTCACCAGTCATCTCTATGCTCATCACGTGACCCACCAACGGCACCGGAAGATTCGCTCCGGGTCCCCGATCGCACGGGAGAGCCCGGAGAAGCACCGGATGGCGACGGGAGGGGGGGGATGTCCCCTCCCGCCGCCTATAAGAACGATCAAGCGGTGGAACCGCCGCTATGATCATTCTTATGGTGCACAGAATCGCCGTCGCTTTAAAAGGATATCTGAATGAGGCCTCTAGCTGCAGGCATCATTCAGATATCCCCCTACAAAGCCGAGGACGTCATATGACGTCCACCCAGGATGGGAGATCCCATCTGTGGACGTCATTTGACTATGGCTGGGTAGGGAAGTGGTTAAAAACGATCGTGTGTGGGCTCCAGAGCATTTTTCACAACGTGAAAAATGACCATTAAAAATTTGGAACATGCTCTAATTTTTCTCATCATGAAAAATGGCCGTGTGTAGGCTTTAACGACGTGAAAAAAATTTGCATGCACAGAAGCAAGTTATGAGACGTAAAACTAGCATTCATAATGGAGAGAGCACATTTGTCACGCTGTAACGGACTGAAAAGCACGAGGCTGAAAAGCGCGAATCGTCTCAACAAACTTTACTAACACAAGGATCAGCAAAAGCAGCCCAAAGGGTGGCGCCATGTGAATGGAACTTCCCCTTTATAGTGCCGTTGTACGTCACCGCGCTTTGCTCGAGCATTTTTTTCCACGATAGTGTGTAGGCAAGGCAGGCTTGAGAAGAATCACGTAGAGAAAAACGCAGTTTTATCAATGACATTAAAAACGGTCGTGTGTACGCGGCATCGGATCTAGAAAAGAGACAGTTTGGAAAATGCACATCCAATACAGGAAAAGCGAGATTGTTATTTAATAAAAGAGAAATGATTGTGAGCAGATTTCAATCGTCCTCGTGTCTTCACTGAAACTAGAGGTTGAATCGTGGAGCACGACCCGAGGTTGCCCATCACCATTTTCCATAAACAAAATAAATTGAGAAAGGAAAAAAGAGATATAAAGAAAGAAGAGAAAGAAAGGGGAGGGAGGTAGGGGTAGAAGAGAGCGGAGACGGTATTGGGTCCGGGTGACTAACATATTCGAGAAAATATTTTTAACAAATGTAATCAATCAATTTAATAAAATAAATTTAAAAAAATTTACTTTTTTAAAAAAAAATTCTATTTCTCATGTTTTCATTTTTCAACATACATTTTTTTGCTTTTGTACATAATGAACTGCAATATTGTAACATAATCTTTATGCTTCCAGAAGTAATTGATTTATATGTGTGTGTGTGTATATATATATATATATGTTTTTTCGCTAGATGGCAGTAGAGCGCTGAAGTGTCATATATACAAATATAAATAAATGTTTTTCTTTTTAGAAGTTATATATGTTTTTGTTTGATGCAAACAACATATATTTATGATGAATGTATGACCAGTCTCTCACAGTTATGTCCTTTTGAACAACTGAATAGACAAGCACTCTGCTATTCATCATGACATAATGTTTTCAATTGCACTTTCTGTGTCACTTCCTCTATAAAGAGAGGACTTTTTTGTGGAAATGCGTCGGATCGGAGAATCCCTGTAACGCCACCCAACTGGTTCAACGAATGATATCGCCACCGGATACTACAATTTTTAAATGCTTGAAATTTCTGCCTTGTTGTAAGTGTAATTTTAATAAATCCATGCAGTTTTACACTATGAGGCTTTTTCTTTCCTTATCTATATGTAGCAAGGTCCCAGGCCTCCTTTGGTCTAGTGAGAACCTCCAGGGCCAGAGAATAGCTGACATCCTGCTGTATGTAGTGGGTTGTGAGGCATGGTGGGTGCAAGATGATTAAAGTCATTGGGCGCCAGACACTTCTTGAATGCAAAAGAAAGTTTATTTCTCTTAACAAACTTTTGGGGGAAAGAGGAGACTTCAACAGGAGGACAGCCATGCAGGTAAAAGGCATCCAGCAAGACGCCACATCTGCACGTGCAGGAATGCGGTCTCCTATGGCAACCGTCTTTAACAGTTCCTAACACAAACGTAACAGTTCCTTTCACTACAATCTCTCCTTGTAGTAGACATGTGCAAAAGGAAAAAATTTTTTAGTTTCGTTTCATTTTAATTCGTTAATTAATTTTATTTAGTTAGATTCGTTAAATTTGTTATTCGTTTTTGGATTTCGTTTAGTTTTCGACCGAATTCGAAAAATCGGTCACATTCGAAAATATTTCAACCGAATTCGAAAATATTTCAACCGAATTCAAAAATATTTCAACTGAATTCGAAAATATTTCTACCGGATTCGAAAATATTTCTACCGGATTCGAAAATATTTCAACCGAATTCGAAAATATTTCTACCGGATTCGAAAATATTTCTACCGGATTCGAAATTATTTCAACATGATTCGAAATTATTTCAACATGATTCGAAATTATTTCAACCGCATCCGAAACTATTTCAACCGGATTCGAAAATATTTCAATCTGATTTTTTGCAGATTACTATTTATTTCCATCAGATCTCCTGCAGTATATTAACATCTATTTCATTTTTTTTTTTTTTTTTTTTGCAGGTCTCATCCGAAACAAATAGTAATCTGCAAAACAAATTAAAAATGAAATAGATAGTATCTATATTCTATTCTGTTGTTCTATTGTTTTTCTAGTCTATTTCTATTCTAATCTTTTCTAATTGGAATTCGAAAAATCGGTCGCATTCGAAAATATTTCAACCAAATTCGAAAATATATCTACCGGATTCGATAATATTTCATCCGCATTCGTTAATATTTCAACCAAATTCGATAATATTTCTACCGGATTCGAAATTATTCCAACCAAATAGAAAAGATTATAATAAACCGTGTTCCGACATTCGAATTTCGTATAGAATGAATTCAAATTCCAATTAGAAAAGATTAGAATAGAAATAGAAAATAGACTAGACTAGGGAAATGGCTGCTAATGGTTTGCAGGAGACCTGCAAAAAAAATGAAATAGATGCTTATAGTCTGCAGATATGATGAGAAAATGAAATAGATACTAATAGTCTGCAGGAGATCTGCAAAATAATTATATAAATGCTAATAGTCTGCAGGAGATCGGATGGAAATAAATAGTAATCTGCAAAAAAAAATGAAATAGATGCTAATAGTCTGCAGGAGATCTGCTGAAATAAAGGAAATGGCTGCTCTAATGCAAAAAAATAAAAAGTAAAGAAAAATTAAATAGATGCTAATGGTCTGCATGAGATCTGCAAAAAAAATGATAGATCTGATGGAAATAAATAGCATCTATTTCATTTTTTTTTTTTTGCAGATTACTATTTATTTCCATCAGATCTCCTGCAGTATATTAACATCTATTTAATTTTTTTTTGCAGATCTCCTGCAGACTTTTAGCATCTATTTCATTTTTCTTTTTCTTTTTTTTTTTTGCATTAGAGCAGCCATTTCCTTTATTTCAGCAGATCTCCTGCAGACTATTAGCATCTATTTCATTTTTTTAAAAAAAATTTTGCAGGTTACTATTTAGTTCCATCCGATCTCCTGCAGACTATTAGCATTTATATAATTTTTTTGCAGATCTCCTGCAGACTATTAGTATCTATTTCATTTTCTCATCAGATCTGCAGACTATAAGCATTTATTTCATTTTTTTTTGCAGGTCTCCTGCAAACTATTAGCGGCCATTTCCCTAGTCTAATCTATTTCTATTCTATTTTCTATTTCTATTCTAATCTTTTCTTATTGGAATTTGAATTCATTCTATACGAAATTAGAATGTCGGAACATGGTCTTTTCTATTCGGTTGGAATAATTTCGAATCCTGTTGAAATATTATCGAATTTGGTTGAAGTATTAACGAATGCGGATGAAATATTATCGAATCCGGTAGAAATATTTTCGAATTTGGTTGAAATATTTTCGAATGCGACCGATTTTTCGAATTCCAATTAGGAAGGATTAGAAATAGAAAATAGACTAGAAAAAAATAGAACAGAATAGAATAAAATATATTAATATATATATATATATTGTATTTTATTCTATTCTGTTCTATTGTTTTTCTATTCAATTCTTTCAAATATTTTCGATTCTATTCGAATTGTTTTCAAATTCGATTCGACTAGAATTTTTTTTCGAATTCGATTCGAATTTCGTCCGTGGTTTTTCGATTCGAAACGTTATTTCAGATTCGGTTGAATTCGTTAGCATTGTAATTCGTTAATTTGGATGCATCCGAAAGTCCGAATAATGAAAATTCGTCCGAATTTCGATTCGGAACGAAACGAAATGCACATGCCTACCTTGTAGTTCTTCAGCCCACTGAGCTCCCGGTCTCTCACTAGACCCACTGATTCACTGCCACTGAATCCCTTGAGCTCCTCCAATCTAAACAGTGGTATCTTCCTCAAGCGTCACCCCCGCTTCTCTGCTGGGTCCCTAGCTTGGCACTCAAGATACCTCTCAAGATTCACCCCACTGGCCGGCTCGGTCCCTGGCTTGACACACAAGGCTGCTCTGCAAGCGTCACCTCCACTGGCTGGGTCCCTGGCTTGATACCCACTGACGTTTCCTTATTCTTCACAGTCCACGTTCAGTGAGAATACTGCTCCGGTACTTGCTTCAGCTACTCATTGTGGTCCCTGGTAATTAAGCGGATAGTCCCTTACTGGCGACAGCTTCCCCTCTACCTCCGACCATGACAGGTTCTCCGGTCGGCAGAACCGTCACTTCTGGTTGGACTGCAAGCCGCAATCCCAACTCTGCGCTGCTCTCTTGCTTCTGGATAGGCCCTCAGACAGCTCAGCAGCCAGATGTGCCCGTGATCGGTCCAATCTCCGGCCTAGCGAATTGGACAATACAACATAGGTCCACCCAGACAGCCGTCCAGGTGGCACAGAACACAGATCACCTGAATATATAGGCTCTCCCAGCATGCCAAGGGATCCAAGAAAACCCCTGCCCATTGGCTGAGACACACCACATACCCATAACCTGACCTTGTGTTTCCCTTCTCATATACCATCAAGTACCCAGCCACCTAGTGGTAGAAGAGAAAAGTGCAACAAGGCCAAACTTGGGGAGAAATCAAGAGATCTCTAACAATCAACGAGGACAACTACTCCTGGTAAGTAAATTTGCGAGGAGCAACCCCGCCTAAACTCCAGGGTGCTACATATATGATTTCCTGATATTTGGAGTTCCTTTACATTGTTATATAAAGATCTGGTATCAATACACTTGAGATTTCCAAGCCAGTTAATAAGCTAAATGCCCCTAAAAGCAATCCAATGCTGTGGTCTTTGAATCACTTGAGTTCAAGTCTGTGAGTTGCATGGAAGCAGGACAATCAAGTGGATGATATCCAGACAGGCGAATATACTCCTACAGTGAGTTTGATCTTTGTAATAGGGGTCCACCATTTCTAGTAAGAGGCCAACTTTATTAAACATCATATCTTCAAACTTGTGTTTTAAAGCGGAACATATCAGACATCTTGCAATGCTCGGTAATTGAAAGTATAGAAGACATATGCAGGAGATTGCCTGAATGAGATACCACATATGCTGCATCTATTCACTATATGAGCTTTGTGTGTTACAAATAAAAGTCACAAAAGGCACTTATTATTTATAATTAGAGATGGGCGAATGGTTCGGCCCGAGCATAAGTTCGGGCCCAACTTTCGTTGTTCTGACGTTCGGTGAGTAGCCGAACAAACGGGTCGTTCGACCCCCAAACCGACCACAATGCATTGCGGCGCTGAACAGTGCATTGCAAGCCCTGATTGGCTGAAGCAGTGAAAGCTTCAGCCAATCAGGGCACAGAGCACTGTCAAAGTCATGATTGGACACTAACATCATGACTTTATACAACCATGGCTCATTCCCGCCGCACAGTATAAAAGTATTCTTTCAATGGCAGCCATTTTCAGTGTGATTTCAGCGTGGAGAGAGGTAGAACAGGGCTCTGTTCAGTGCTATTTGTTGGTGTGCTATACTGTGCTATTTTGCTTCAATTGTCAGTGTAGAATATAAATTTAGTGTCAGTCTAGGGATAGTGTGAATGTGATTTGCGTTACTGCCAGTTTAACGCCATATAGTTTTGTGTGCGTTACTGCCAGTTTAACGCCATATAGTTCTACTATAGCACTACTGCAGTTTAACTCCATTTACTTCCATGTGCGTTACTGCCAATTTACCGCCATATAGTTTTGTGCGTTACTGCAAGTTTAATGCCATTTACTTCTGTGTGTGTTACTACCAGTTTAACGCCATATCGTTTTTTTTGTGCGTTACTGCCAGTTTAACGCCATATAGTTTTGTGTGCGTTACTGCCAGTTTAATGCCATATAGTTTTGTGTGCGTTACTGCCAGTTTAACACCATATAGTTCTGTGTGCACTACTGCAGTTTAACTCCATTTACTTCTGTGTGCGTTACTGCCAATTTAACGCCATATAGTTTTGTGTGTGTTACTGCCAGTTTACCGCCATATAGTTCTGTGTGCGTTACTGCCAGTTTAATGCCATATAGTTTTGTGTGCGTTACTGCCAGTTTAACGCCATATAGTTCTGTGTGCACTACTGCAGTTTAACTCCATTTACTTCCGTGTGCGTTACTGCCAATTTACCGCCATATAGTTTTGTGTGTGTTACTGCCAGTTTACCGCCATATAGTTTTGTGTGCGTTACTGCCAGTTTAATGCCATATAGTTTTGTGTGCGTTACTGCCAGTTTAACGCCATATAGTTCTGTGTGCACTACTGCAGTTTAACTCCATTTACTTCCGTGTGCGTTACTGCCAATTTACCGCCATATAGTTTTGTGTGTGTTACTGCCAGTTTACCGCCATATAGTTTTGTGTGCGTTACTGCCAGTTTAATGCCATATAGTTTTGTGTGCGTTACTGCCAGTTTAACGCCATATAGTTCTGTGTGCACTACTGCAGTTTAACTCCATTTACTTCCGTGTGCGTTACTGCCAATTTACCGCCATATAGTTTTGTGTGTGTTACTGCCAGTTTACCGCCATATAGTTTTGTGTGTGTTATGCCAGTTTACCGCCATATAGTTTTGTGTGCGTTACTGCCAGTTTAATGCCATATAGTTTTGTGTGCGTTACTGCCAGTTTAACGCCATATAGTTCTGTGTGCACTACTGCAGTTTAACGCCATTTACTTCCGTGTGCGTTACTGCCAATTTACCGCCATATAGTTTTGTGTGTGTTACTGCCAGTTTATCGCCATATAGTTTTGTGTGCGTTACTGCCAGTTTAATGCCATATAATTTTGTGTGCGTTACTGCCAGTTTAACGCCATATAGTTCTGTGTGCACTACTGCAGTTTAACGCCATTTACTTCTGTGGGCGTTACTGTCAATTTAAAGCCATATAGTTTTGTGTGTGTTACTGACAGTTTACCGCCATATAGTTTTGTGTGCGTTACTGTCAGTTTAATGCCATATAGTTTTGTGTGCGTTACTGCCAGTTTAACGATATATAGTTTTGTGCGTTACTGCAAGTTATACGCCATTTACTTCTGTGTGCGTTACTGCAAGTTTAATGTCATATAGTTCTGTGCGTCACTGTACGTTTTGGCGCATTATATTGCAGTATATTATAGTATATCCGTGGAGTTTGTCTGTGTAGTGTGAGTACTAAAATGAAAGTGCACCAAACACCACTTTACATTGATTAAAGTGCATCTACCTACAGATTTCCACTTCTTTACATTTGCTTATAAGCACCAATAATGTCTGGGAGGACAACAAGGAGAGGCAGACATTCCTTTGGCACTGTAAGGGGGCCAGCAACAAATGTGTCCACAGGCAGAGGTGGACGTGGGGGTCAGTCCTCAGGCAGGGCATCATTTCCTCTGTTTAGTGAGTTTGCCTGTGCTATCCATCCACAGCATGCAGAGAAGGTGGTGGACTGGCTTACTTACTTGCTCATTGATGATGCCCAGCCATTACTGGATTCAGATGTTGGTAGAACGCGTCTGTCCACAGACTCTGTGGACCGTTTGACTTTTATAAAAATGAAAAAGTCCTAGATTACCAGCTATGATGCCCCTGATGCCGATGTCACTGATTAAGTCTTTTTGGGATGTGGAATCTCTGCAGGACTTTGAGGCTGCCTAGCTTTGAGGGTGTTCAATCATTTTATCTGGAAGAATGTTTTTGGTATAGGTTTCATGGGCACAATTAACACCCAAAGACCAATTTTTCAGCACCTGTTTGACAGGTGCATATCAATGAAATTTTTCTACAGCAAGGCCAATTCTTGCTTTTATCAAGAGTACATCTATAGGGCTACGGTGGGAAGGTGCCACCGACACCCAAAGACCAATTTTTCTGTACCAGTTACTTCTATCCAAAGTCAAAGTGACACCAGAATGTATCCAACAAATCTCTAATCTTGTTCCCAGTGCACTACATTGTGGCCTCATCATACACACTGGCTCCCCAGCTATTGCTGAGCAAAATACAGGGGGTCCCGAGTTACGAACACCCGAGTTACGAACGACTCCTACTTACGAACGGCCTCAAATGCCGGCCACTTGTGCTCTACGATACCTTTCGAGCCGCTCCGACACATCCCACACTGCCGTACTACGCCCCAGATAACATAAAAAGCGCCCGGAACATCCCACATCCATGCACAGGCGGCAGTTACACTTATGAACACTTACGAATGCAGTGTTCTGACCGGAAGTTACACTTACAAATGCAGTGTTGCGACTTACGAACAACTTCGACTTACGAACAAACCTACAGTCCCTATTGTGTTCGTAACTCAGGGCAGCTTGCAGGAAAAATTTCATTTTTTTACCTTTATAAATGCAATTATTGCTGCAGCAGATTCTAGACATGGTACAGATCTGCCACTTTACAGGTAGACTAATGGGACCCCCCAGGCACTATATTGGAAGGATTTTTTTCATTTTTAGGCTTTCACTTTAAAAATCAAAAAATCACTGCTCATTTAAAAATTACATTTTTTACAAACTTTTTTTATTGATACATGTCCCCCCAGGGCAGGACCCGGACCCCTATAACCATTGTATGCCCAATTACTTGCATATAAGCTTTCAAAATTGGCACTTTTGATTTTTGACATCCGGGTCCCATTGACTTTAATGAGGTTCGTTATTTGGGTCCGAAATTTTGCGGTGTTCGAAAGTTCTGGTGCGAACAGAACAGGGGTCCGTTCGGCCCCTCCCTATTTATAATAAGTTTATTGAATGTTTTTTCATTTTGCACTTTTTTGAGCACTGTTTTTATATTGTGGTTTATGCATCAGTCACTTTATTAATTTTCATTATATTGAAGCACATTTGCATCAGGTATTATCTTATGCACAATGACCACTTTATAAATTATATATTGTCACATTTTATATGGTTTAACACAGGAAATATTGCTCCATATATTGATATATTGGTCTTGAGTAGCAGCTGTTTCATCATTTAGACCAGCGCAGAGATTTCACATGTAAACACTCATTTATACAGTGATCATTGCATATTTTTAGCCCTAATCACTGTAATAATGTCACAGGTCCCAAAAAAGTGTCCGATCTGTCCGCCGCAAAGCTGTAGTCCCGCTAAAAAATTGCTGTTTATGGCCATTGCTAGTAAAAAAAAAAAAAAATGACATAAATCTATCCCCTATTTTGTGCACGCTATAACTTTTGCGGAAACCAATAAATATACGCTTATTGGGATTTTTTTATCAAAAATATGTAGCAGAATACATATTGGCCTAGACCGATGAAGAAATTAGATTTTTGATTTTTTTTTTTTGTTTATTGAGTATGTTTTATAGCAGAAAGTAATAAATATATATTTTTTTCTAAATTGTCATTATTTTTTGGTTTATACGCAAAAAATAAAAACCGCAGAGGTGATCAAATACCACCAAAAGAAAGCTCTATTTGTGGGGAAAAAAGGACATCTAATTGTAGTTGGGTACAACTTTGCATGACCGCGCAATAATGCAGTGCCGTATCGCAAAAAATGGCCTTGTCATTAAGGGGGAAAATCCTTCCGGTCTTTAAGTGGTTAAATAGTATTAAACCAGAAAACAAAAACGTAATGTATTGTAAATTGCCAATTCTTTTTTCTTTTTTCACAAGAAAATAAATTGCCAATTTTTAAATGCGGTGGCTGCATTTGTTTTCACTTTTGTCCCCCAGTGGAACATTTTCCAAGAATTCTCGGCACCCATAACAACTAATGACCTTGTGCAGCCCAACTGCCTGCTTACTACCCAATGACACTTTGAGGCCCAGGTTGCTAGTGTCCTAGCAATCAATGTCTCTGTGACTAAAGTTGCCAGCGTCCTAGCAACCAACAGCAAGGGGGGAGCAGGCAAAATGGCTGACCGCTTATAGTATCCATTGTGGGTGCATACTACTGAAGGACAATGCAGGACCACAGTTAGTAGACAGTTGTCACCCCATAACAGGAAGTGCCCAAATAAGGACCTTCGTAGCAAGATCACCAGGTATACAGATCTTTCACTTTGCCTCTTCTGTCCAAGGCAGTCCTATGCTGATACAGAGAGTGGCACTGAAGTGAATACCTCAATACACTATGAATATAGGGCATCTTGACAATCATTCATCCATTGTATGTTGTCAGTCTTCCAGGTTGAAGGAGCTGGGCCTCCTTCAACCTGGAAGACTAAGAGCATCTTTTGCGAAATAGTAGTACAACAGAGGACAACTCTGAAATGAAGACCTCACTCACATGGGGCGCACTATACCATATGGCGGTGCAGGGCCATGTTTACTCGCATAGAGATCCACAAGTGTTCAGTGCATCCCCATGCTGGCAGTCCTCAGACACAGCCGCTACTTCCAATATGACATCCATGTGGGTGCGGGTGCATGTCCCCTGAAGTCACACTATCTGAGTTTGGGGACACGCACCCACTTAGATGTCATATTGATGTAGCACACAAACCTTTTTCTCGCCTGGCTCACTTGCGAGTCAAGGCACACCGTGCTATATGCCCGTACCCTCCTGTTTGAATAGGTTAAGTGGTGTTCAAAAATTTGGGTCTTTCAGCGAGTCACCCTTCCCACTGGTTCTCTCCCCCAGAGTATGGGGTCAAGTCTCTGTTTCTTCCCCCAAAGAAAACAATGTCCAGAAACACTTTAACTCCAACAGAGAATTTATTTTCTATTTGCTGCGTAATAGATAGAGACAGATGGGTGAAAGAAGAAATAGTGTGGAGAATAGATCCAGGCACAACCAGCAATCTCGTCGCCACTCGATCCCGAGTGGGTTTAGCTCACCCGGATAGTCCTCTCTCACAGTCCTAGCAGCCAAGGTGGAGCTCGAACATTTCAGCCACCCTATCCCCTCCTGGGACAGGCGTTGGAAATCCTCTAACCTCTGTAGACTTCAAGAACAAGACTATGCCAATGGGCACTCTACAGGTTAGCTTCCCTAAATAACAAATCCTTCCCTCTGAGAGGTCACCAGGCCTCTCCCGAGACAGCAATCTTCCATTACTTATCTCCTCAATGGGACCGATCCTCTCCTGGCTTCCTCTTGGTCAGAGCGGGTAACCTTCCCCGGGCTCCCTGGGACTCTTCTTTCGGGGACAGGCCCTAGCTGAAGGTGCTAGGCCCACTAGTAGAGTTGCAGGCCCCAGGCTAAAGGTGCCTGGGCATAATCACGCCCACACGTACCCCCGGCCATGAGGGCCACAGGAGGTGGGGTACGTGTCTCACTCCTCCGACTCTGACGGGGACCACCCCACCAACCAACCCAACTCTATGGCGTCTGCCACTTAAGTACCGTCTCCCGGCATACACAGCAGGTTGACCACGCCCACTGTACCGCTGCCGAGAGAGGACACCCCAGGGTGTAGTAATGCCACCCCTGGCTCAACCCTGACCTGATGTGACAGCGCCACCTACAGGCTGCAGGGAACCATATACCAGGCAGCATCACATAGGCAGAAGCAATACCTAGCAATGAGAATGGTCTGAGCCTGGCTAATAGCTCAGACCAGCCCCTAAATTTAGGCACATAACACCCCTTAAAAGTGAAAAGGGCGCTACATTGGGACTAGCAGGTGTGTCCCAGTTGGCATCAATGGGACTTCCTACACTGGGATGCACGGAATACCAGTAGATCCCTGTGTGGGTAAACATGACCCTGCTTGGATGTACGAAGTAGTACACCCCATCTGAACGAAGCCTAAAGGTGAATATTGTAACCCGAGCCTCTTTTTTTTTTGCCCTGCCAGCTGGTCCATAGAGAGAGGTTAAGGAAGACTAGTGTGGGTAGCGAGTGTGTGCATTGTATGTCTAGATCAGGGGTCTCCAAACCTTCTAAACAAAGGGCCAGTTTACTATCCTTCAGACTGTGGCCATTGGGAGTAGAAAATATCCAGGTGTCCAGTGGGAGTAAACAGTACCATATCTTTGGTGTCAGCGGGAGGACTACTGCCCCATCGTTGGTGTCAATAGAAGGAAATGTGCCCTTTTGATTGTGTCAGTTGGAGGAATAGTGCCCCGTTGTTGGTGTCAGCAACAACAATGACTCCCCTTTGTTGGCGTCAGTGGATGGAATGGCACCCCAAAGGCCGGATAACTGCAAGCAAAGGGCCACATCTAGCCCCAGGGCCGCAGTTTGGAGACCCCTGGTTTAGATAATAAGGGAAAGATTCAAGAAGATAGCAGATTGTTCTAGGTTGCTCCCACCAGGCCACTTTGAAACGAATCTGTGGAGTGAATCATATCAGAGACATGTTATTAGGCCCATTGTTCCTGAAGACAGTCACGCCATAAATTGATTGTGAGCTCTTCAGAACAGAAAGCCATTGTGCAACTAATCACTATAAAAAGGACCCTGAATGGCACTAGTGTGCAACCCTCACAGTCCAATTATACTAAATGCCTTGTGTCACTCAATGGAAAGAAATACACAAGACTTGTTTTTTTGGCTTGTGAATGCAGCAACACTGGTACGAAAAAGATAAAATAACAGATATAGGGATGATCTGTGCATTTTTGTATTGCTGATGATGTTCTTCTCACTCCTATATGTGAGATTTCAAAGACTCCAATTTATGTACCGGGCGATTCCCCACACACTGTTGCACAAGGAATGTATTGGTCTGTATTATAGGTGTGCACAGTCTATTGCATTAGGGTGTGCACCTCAAAGCTCTAACGCGTGTGTATGTGTATATATATATATACTGATAGTGTCAGTAGGGCAATGGATGGTGTCTGAAGTTTTTTATTTTTTACTCATTTATTCATTTTTTAATAAATTTTTTAGGAGCCCCAGCTTTGGTGAAATATCAGGGGTTTAAACGTGGAATCTGTGAAACACAGGTTGTGTGCACGCCTATGGTCTGTATGCGTAGCACCAACAAGGGCTCCAAACTGTAGCCTGCAGGCCACATCTGTCGTGCTACAAGATTTTACCCGGCCCCAGGGAAGACTCTTATGTGAAAGTGAGGTTTTGATGTGAGAGATGTGCACTGATGAAGAAATAGAACAAAAACGGCGCAAAGGTCTAGTGCAGTATCCACAGCACTTTATTAACCCCTTGCTACCCAGGCCAATTCTGACATTTCTCTCCTACATTTAAAAAATAAATCATCATTTTTTTGCTAGAAAATTACACAGAACTCCAAACATTATATATGTTTTTTTAGCAGAGACCCTAGAGAATAAGATGGCGGTCGTTGCAACTTTTTATCTCGCACGTTATTTTCGCAGCAATTTTTCAAACGCGTTTTTTGGGGTTTAATGCATAAAAAAAAAAAAACAGTAAAGTTAGCCCAATTTGTTTGTATAATGTGAAAGATGAAGTTACGCAGAGTAAATAAATACTTAACATGTCACGCTTCAAATTTGCACACGCTCTTGGAATGGAACCAAACTTCGGTACTTAAAAATCCCCATAGGTGATGCTTTACATTTTTTTACAGGTTACATGTTTTGGGTTACAAAGGAGGTCTAGTGCTAGAATTATTGCTCTCGCTCTAACGTACACGGGGATACCTCACATGTGCTTTGAACGCTGTTTACATATGTCGGCGCGACTTACGTATGCGTTCGCTTCTGCGAGTGAGCATGCAGGGACAGGGGCGCTTTAAAAAAAAATCTTCTTATTGTTAATTTGACTTTTATTTTTCTATTTTGACACTTTCTTTTTTTTTTTTATCACTTTATTGCTATTACAAGGAATGAAAACATCCCTTGTAATGGGAATAGTGCTTGACCGGTCCTCTTTACAGTGAGATATGGGGTCAATAAGTCCCTACATCTCACCTCTAGGCTGGAAAGCCTGAAATAAAAAAAATTAAAAGTTCTCAGCTTCCCAGCCGAGGCGGCGGTATTTTTTTCAAGTGCAGAGACCGGGTGTAACATCATAACATCGCACGCAGCCTCCGAACGATCATAGAGACTCCGGGGACCATCTGGCCCACCGGAAATCTCTATGGTCAGCATCCGGGGTCGGTCGACTTCTTCTCCGGTTAGCCGATGGCAGGGGCGAGCCGGGAGAAGAACAGCTGCTATGATCATTCTTATGGTGCAGGGAATCGCCGGCTCTAAAAGACGATATCTGTAGCTGTAGGCATCATTCAGATATCACCACTCAAAGTCCGCAACGTCATTTGACGTTACGCTGGCGGCAAGCGGTTGAAGGATAACAGAGTACATACTCACACGAGAATGAATAGAACAGTATTGTACGTAGTATATCAAACATAAAACCGTATTAATCTGTATCAGTAATATACCAAAACAGCGCTGGTGTTGGTAAGAACAAGGTGGCCAACTCCACATGAAAAGTAAAAAACTGTTTTTGACAGATGATCAATGCAGAGTGTCAAACAGTGTCCATAGGTGATCTTGGAAAACAGACAGCGTGCACCTTTCACCGAAAATTCCAGGTCCACCCAGTGAGAACACACTCCCCCTTAGGGGTTTAAACTCACCAGAGCAAGAATACAACCAAGCCTTGAACAGGGGGATAAGTCAGAACCAGTGGCGGTGCGTCCATAGAGGGCGCCGGAGCACCGCCCCCTCTCGCTCCCGCACCGCCACTGAAAGACAATACATAGATTCATGCATTGCATGAATCTATGTATTGTCACCGCTGCCGCGCTGCCCACTATTCATATGGCCGGCCTCCTGGTGAGCGCCGGCCATATGAATTAGAGCGGCGGCCGGCAGTGGGTGGAACTTGGAAGTGCCTATCAGAGCCTGAGAGCTGTATTCGGCTTCCAAAAACTCCTCCCAGGTACGCACGGGGGTGCGTTCCTGGAAGAAGACTGTGTGGAGGTTTCAGCCAATCAGGTTCACCGGATCTGGTTACCGGTAACCTGATTGGCTGAAGCGTCATCGAGGGCGGGAGAACACATCGAGGACGGCGCGGACCGAGGAAGGTAAGTGCAGGGCTGGGGGGGGGGACAGGCTGCATTTGGGGGACAAACTGGCTGAATATGGGGCACAAACTGGCTGAATATGGGGGACAAACTGGCTGAATATGGGGCACAAACTGGCTGCATTTGGGGGGAACTGGCTGTATATGGGGGGAACTGGCTGAATATGGGGGACAAACTGGCTGAATATGGGGGGAACTGGCTGTATATGGGGGACAAACTGGCTCAATATGGGGGGAACTGGCTGAATATGGGGGACAAACTGGCTGAATATGGGGGGAACTGGCTGAATATAGGGGACAAACTGGCTGAATATGGGGGGAACTGGCTGAATATGGGGGACAAATTGGCTGAATATGGGGGGAACTGGCTGTATATGGGGGACAAACTGGCTGAATATGGGGGGAACTGGCTGTATATGGGGGACACGCTGGCTGCATTTGGGGGGAACTGGCTGTATATGGGGGACAAACTGGCTGAATTTGGGGGGAACTGGCTGTATATGGGGACAAACTGGTTGTATATGGGGGCACACTGGCTATATATATGGGGGCACACTGGCTGTATATGGGGGCACACTGGCTATATATATATGGGGACAAACTGGCTGTATATGGGGGCACACTGGCTATATATATATGGGGGCACACTGGCTGTATATGGAAACAAACTGGCTGTATTTGAGGGGGCAAACTGGTGGCGTTTGGGCACAGTGGCTGCGTTTAATGGGCACAGTGGCGGCAATTGATTTTTTTTTTTTTTCAGTTTGTTTGCGCCCCCCCAAAAATTTTGAGCACCAGCCGCCACTGGTCAGAACCATGTGTAAACTGCACTCAGCATCAGTCAGGTAGATGGCACATCAGCGGAGGCTCCAGATAGGTAAATAAACAGAGGAAAGCATATAGCGTAATTCCGTTTATTAAAATAAAGCCCCCCACCTCACATCACCCTTCATATATTGAACGTACATTCATCTAAGTCAAATGAGCAAAAAGAAATACGATAAAGGCACTGCACCGTCTCCGCTGGAGATAATAGCCGCTCATCCCACGAGATGTAAACAGGAAGTATCCTCCAGGTCTGTCTACAGTGGAGCGCACAGGTCACTTCCGTTGCATCGTGTAGGTCACGCCCTGACACGTTTCGTCATATCCTGACTTTGACAGAGTATTGTATGTAGACTCCAGAACCCAAAGATCTTCAGCACAACTAAATCCACTGTATACCAGCTGATGCATTTCGGGGGTTCTACCCCCTTCTCTAGTGCAAAAACTGGGGTCTAACCCCAAAACGCGTCAACTGGTATATGATGTTTGAACGTTTATGGGTTTTGTTGTGTTGAAGACCTTTGGGTTCTGAAGTCTATGTACAATACTGTTCTATTAATTTCTCTTGTGAGTATGTACTCCATTATCCACAGTACTTTAATAAAGGATAAAGGACTACATTCTCACAGAAGCAATGAATGTTAAAGTGTTGTATATAGAGGCTCAAAGGTCTTCAACACAATGAAATCCATAAGGTACAAACAAACATTGTATTACCAGCTTAAGCGTTTCAGGGGTTATACCCCCTTCTTCAGAGCAAAAGCTAGAAGAAGGGGGTATAACCGACAAAATGTGTCAGCTAGTATATAATGTTTGTACCTCATGGATTTCATGACCTTTGGGTTCTGTAGTCTACGTACAACATTTTTATATTCGTTGTTTTTTTGAGTATGTACTCTTTTATATTTTTGAATAGAGTGTTGTGGATAATGCACTAGGCCTTTGTGCCCTTTTATTCTATTTCTTTGTGAAGTTGCAAGATTCCCCGACCTCAGGAGGGTGGAATCGGCTTCAAGCACTAGTCCAGTTTGGACATTGATGGTCACCACCGGCGGCAGGCAGTCAATCAGTAGGGTTGCCACCTGTCTGAGATTTACCCGGACAGTCTGGATTTTGAATCATGTACGGGTTTCAGTCCACCTGAATCGTGTCCACATTATTCAGACCGGGTTTTGGCTCCCTTCATAAGTAACGAAGATAGTCACACACAAATCTGTGCTGTTTGTGAGCTGCGGGCGGCTGTCTGGGGGCAGGTTAGGCACAGGGCTGGTGCAAGGACTTTTGACACCCTAGGCGAAACCTCATTTTGCCACCCCCCCTTTGGCTCCACTCCTGACTCCACCCTCTTTGCCCTGCCCATGTATACCCCACCTTTTTAATGAAGTGCCCATCAAATGCAGCCTCAACAGTGCCCATCAAATGCAGCCTCAACAGCGCCCATCAAATGCAGCCTCAACAGAGCTCATCAATGCAGCCTACCAGTGCCCATTAATGAATGTTTGCTTGCTTCCATTCATTCGGGAGTCGGGACACACAGTCCTCTGCCACTGCTGCACCTATGACACTATGTGCGAACGGAGCGGGGGCTGCCTGCTGATGCTGAGACTTAGTTGCTTTCTGCAGAGAGAAGAGAGTAGGAACACCAGTGGCCGGGCGCCCTAGGTGGCTGCCTAGTTTGCCTAGTGGTAGCATCGGCCTTGGTTGGGCATCACTGGGGGGGGGCAGGGCGATGATGTCAGCAAGAGCAATTTGGCCACACCCACTGTTTGCTGCAGCACACTATGCGTCATAGCATTACCAATCTCCTTGGCCACCGAAAGGTGTCCCAGGCCGCTGAACTGTTCGGGTTTGACTTGAAGAAAAAGTGGCAACCCTAGCAGTCAGTCCAGTCTCTACAGCAGGGGTCTCAAACTGACGTCCCTCCATCTGTTGCGGAACTACAAGTCCCATCATGCCTCTGCCTGTGGTTGTAACTGTCAGCCTTGCAATGCCTCATGGGACTTGTAGTTCTGCAACAGCTGGAGGGCCACCAGTTTGAGACCCCTGCTCTACAGTATTCCTTAGTGCTGTGGTGCCAAGCTATTATCTTGAGAGGTGCACTGATGTGCAAGGACGATCTCTGATCTGAAAAGGGAGGCTTTGAAGTGTAAGGGGTTCTCTGTTGTGAAGGGGAGGCCCTGAAATAAAAGGGAGACTCTCATGTGAAAGGGGCGACTCTGGTGTGAAGAGGGAGCTCTAATGTGATGGAGGAGGGATGGGGGGGGGCGACTTATGTGATGTGAAGTTATTTCTTGGAGCATGTTTGCCTAATTATTTATAATCAGATTTTTTTTCAACCCACAAACAATTGTAAAATATACAATTTGACTAAAAAGTTTAGGGGGCCCTGGCTTAGGACATGGAACACACAGTCATTTTCTTGGTTAACTTGACGTTTTTTAACCAGGCTTTCCACAAATAACTATATATCCCAAAAGAAGTTCAAAAAAGAGAAAAAAAATAAAACATTTAGTACATGAAGTGAGGCCTTTGAAATCTCATATGTAGGAGTAAGAAGCAATACAAAAATTCCCCATGTCCATGACTTTATCTATTCCGTACCAGTGTAATCACAAGCCCAGATTTTGGCTGGACTTACACTTTTATGGGAAACCTGACTTTCATTACACAAGGCAATTTGTAATCTAGGGTCATGTTTTATATCACATATTCCAGAAATGGTATTACCTCTTTATTTGTGGATAAAGTGGAGAGGATTTAGAACCCCTGACAGTTTTTATTGCTGTCTGTGCCCCTGTTTGGGAGATTCATCCTCTCTATTTGTCCTGTTTACTGTTATCACCCAAAGTATAAGAAAATCCCAAATTTTAGGTTGTCCCCAGAACAGAAATATTGGGGAAATCTTCCAATGGGGACACTAGGGTGACCACATTTCCAAACTACCATTCAGGGACACCCTCCCTTCCCAAAAATCAGCTTGTGCTGTAACGAATCACAGCACAGTGATTGGACACAAGAGGCGGGATTTATAATTTCTCCAATCACAAGCAGGGGGCGGGGATTGTGCTCCTCCAGGCATTCCCGGCCAGGGCAAGTACTGTCAGTGAGTAAAGCGGTGATGTGGAGGCATTTTTTGGGGACATCAGATTGGCCCGGGGGGTGGCTGTGTCAGTTTCATTCCGGGACACTGTATTGTCCTGGAATGAATGTGCCCGGGACAGACCTGCAAAATGCGGGACTGTCCCGGGCAATCCGGGACACGTGGTCACCCTAGGGGACACTAGATCTGGCGGGTGACAGCCAGGGATTCCCTAACTTTGGAAGGATTTCCTCTTCCTGTTTTGGCTATGGAATAGGAAGTGAAGGGAAATTAAATGCCAGGGATTATAACCCTTCCTTGCTCTATCCAAAATGAAAAGTTTTGCCTTTAGTTGCACTTTATGGCCTGGTTTCTCAGTACTTGCTATCTGCCACTTCATTAGCTGCCAGTACTTCCAGGGATGAAGGAGCATGTAAACCAATCCTCTTCCTCCCAATTCTGGTGCTTGGTGATTGGCCAAGCACTATCACATGGTAATTAATTGGAATAGGGAGCAAGTCCTCAGTCCTGTTTTAAGCTTTGGCTAGGGCAGCTGAGAGGGCCGGTAAAATCGCAATCTCCTGCCACTTGCTGGGGATTCAGATTTTTAACTGCTGCAGATGTGTGATTTTAACGCACGCTATGGTGAGTGGGTATGTGTGTATTTTCCTAAAGCCGGCTTGGCTTTCAATGTGGAAGTAATTAGTGGCTGCGGAGCTGCTGATCACTTCCACAACTGCCACAATGTGGCGCACCGCCCCGCACAATCCCCCCGCCATGCTTACCAGGCACCGCTGTCCCACCTGCGGGCACCGATGCGGTCATGGCGGGTGTCCCTTGGAAGGGTGGCGGGAGCTTAACTAAATTGATTTTTAAAACATGTTAAACGGCTTTGGGACTCCAGTAGTTAAAATACCTGTCTGTCTTCCAATCCTGCACACTGTGCCCTCTCTTCTACCGGGGCAGCGTGGAAGATTGTTTGCCTCACCCGCCAATGAGGGTAAGCAGGGAATGCACAATTGGGGGGGGGGTCATTACTGGTGTTTTAGAGGGGGGGGTGGAAAAATGCACCTTCGCCTAAGTTAAAAAAATCCTTGCACGGGCACTGCACAGATCTGGAAGAAATTCACAAAGCACAGCAAGATTCTGGTAAGAATGCACAAGGCTCTGGTATTAAGACAATATTGGCTTGTTCAGGAGTTCAGATTTAACAAATTTCTGCTTGTACTATAGCCAAAAGATGGCTACAGTGCGGGCTTAGTTTGCTGGAAGGGTGTCCATGGATGTCCTCCTGTGATTGCGCTGCCTGCATGCCCCCTGCAGCACGCGGGCGACACGCTCTGTGATCGCCGAGTTCTTCAGACTCAGCTGATCAGATGGAGGTAAAGGGCCAATCACTGCAGCCCTTTACCACGTGATCAGCTGTCAGTCAATGACAGCTGATCACGGGATGTAAACTGTTATCAGCTTTTCTTTCCTCACACTGACAGCGTGAGAAGAGAAGAAGAGAGCCGATAACTGGCTTATGTTAAAGGGACATTGGCACTGATTATCAGTGTCCTGATTATCAGTGCAGTCCCATCAGTGCCACCTATCAGTACAGTCTCATCAGTGCCACCTATCAGTACAGCCTCATCAGTGCCACCTATCAGTACAGCCTCATCAGTGCCCACCATCAGTGCAGCCTCATCAGTGCCCATTAGTACAGCCTCATCAGTGCCCATCAGTGCTTATCAGTACAGCCTCATCAGTTCCCATCAGTACAGCTTCATCAGTGCCCATCAGTTCAGCCTCATCAGTGCCCCTCAGAACAGCCTCATCAGTGCCCATCATTACAGCCTCATCAGTGCCCATCAGTGCAGCCTCATCGGTGCCCATCAGTGCAGCCTCATCCGTGCCCATCAGTGCAGTTTCATCTGTGCCCATCAATACAGCCTCATCAGTGCCCCTCAGAACAGCCTCATCAGTGCCCATCAGTGCAGCCTCATCAGTGCCCCTTAGAACAGCCTCATCAGTGTCCATCAGTGCAGCCTCATCAGTGCCCATCAGTGCAGCCTCATCAGTGCCCATCAGTGCAGCCTCATTAGTGCCCATCAGTCCAGCCTCATCAGTGCCCATCAGTGCAGCCTCATCAGTGCCCATCTGTGAAGGAGAAAAATTATCTGTTTGCTAAATTTTATAACGAACTATGAAAAATATTTTTTTTTTCAAAATTGTCAGTCTTTAGCAAAAAATAAACAACCCAGTGGTGATTAAATACCACCAAAAGAAAGCTTTATTTGTGTGAAAAAAATGATAAAAATTTCATATGGGTAAAATGTTGTATGACTGAGTAATTGTCATTCAAAGTGTGAGAGCGCTGAAAGCTGAAAATTGGCCTGGGCCGGAAGGGGGTGAAAGTGCCCCGTAGGCAAGTGGTATGTAAATATATACAGCGTGAATTCATATTGTTGTGTTTACCTTAAAGGACAACTTCACTTTTAGTTGAGGCTTTCCTTTAGACCCCTTTCACACTGGGGTGGTTTGCAGGCGCTATTGCGCTAAAAATAGCGCCTGCAAACCACCTGAAACAGCGGCTGCTGTTTCTCCAGTGTGAAAGCCCCGAGGGCTTTCACACTGGAGCGGTGCGCTAGCAGGACGTGAAAAAAAGTCCTGCTAGCCGCATCTTAGGAGCGGTGAAGGAGCGGTGTGTTTACCGCTCCTCCACCGCTCCTGCCCATTGAAAGCAATGGGACACCGCGGCTATACCGCTGGCAATGCGCCTCTGCAGAGGTGCATTGCGGGCGGTATTAACTCTTTTTCGGCCGCTAGCGGGGGGTAAAACCGCACCGCTAGCGGTCGAATACCGCTGCAAATCCCACGGTAAAGTGCCGCTAAAAATGGCAGCACTTTACCGCCACCGCACCTCCCGCCCCAGTGTGAAAGGGGCCTTAAAGTTCCACCCCCTCAGTGCAATCTATATAGCTAAATGCTTGCTTGCCTTCTGTGTGGCCCTGTCTGGTGACCACAACACTTGTATGAATAAAGTCCCAACCTAGCATTGTGCTTAAGTGCCACACAGCTTTAATCTTTTTTTTTTTTTTTTGCCAGGTCTATACTCATCTAGCTGGCTAGTTTTGCCCTCAGTGTGGACCATCCTTAAAGAGGAACTGCAGTCTGCTCACATAATTTGTAATAAAAACATCTTTGCCATTCTGAAGCTTCCCTCCAACCACTTTGCATATTATTTTATATATACTGTGATTCTGTACTTGCCAAATATGCTGCAGACATCTCCGTCCACTGAGTCTGGCATCAACCATTTTAACTGTGGGCAGCTGAAGCTGCTGCCTGTTCACTTCCTGGATTTACACAGAGGCACACCTCCAGCTCTGCAGCTCTCATTGGCCCTCTTATGAATTCCCCCCCTTTCTTCCTGGCAAACTCTCAGGAGATTAGGAGAGAGAGAGCTGTGCATGATGTCATAAGCCTAGGCTTTTTACCAGACAAGAAACAGTTAGTGGGCTGTATAAGGTATTTACTGGGATAAAAAAAAAATGTTTTACTATCCAAAGTTAAAACAACAACAAGGGCAGAAGATTTAATAGATGGAAAGATGAAAAAAAATGACCGAAGGTCCCCTTTAAGAAGAAATGAGGCCAAGGCATAGGGCCCTTTGGGCATTTTTGGAAAAGCTGTGCCAGGTACTGCCACACATAGAAGATAAGTATTTAGCTGAATGTTAAATTGCCGTAATATTTTATTTCACTTTATTACCGTATATACCCGAGTATAAGCCGACTCGAATATAAGCCGAGGCACCTAATTTTACCACAAAAAACTGGGAAAACGTATTGACTCGAGTATAAGCCTAGGGTGTCCATCTGCATGCCTCACTGTGCCTCACTGTGCCCATGACTAGACTGACGTTTAACACAAGAGTCTATGGAAGGGGTGCCCTGCTTTGAAAAATCGGTGCTCCCCGACAGTAGGTCCATCAGACAATAAACTTTTCACACTTGTAGAGGAGAAATGGAGCTACCTGTTTGCCAAGTTTCAGGTCCAGGGGACCAACGACCGGCCGGTACCGGGTCCCCAAAATCACCAAAGAAATTACCATTTAACATGGGAGTCTATGGAAGGGGTGAACGGATTTGACTCGAGTATAAGCCGAGGGGGGCATTTTCAGCACAAAAAAATGTGCTGAAAAACTCGGCTTATACTCGAGTATATACAGTTATTTCAAAAGCTTGTCCTGCCATCATTTTCGTAAAATGAAATGTAGACATTTGTAGATTAGCCACTAGAGGGAGCTTTTTATCCATCCTCATAATGAAATGTAGACATTTGTAGATTAGCCACTAGAGGGCGCTTTTTATCCATCCTCATAATGAAATGTAGAGATTTGTAGATTAGCCACTAGAGGGCGCTTTCAATCCTCATATAACCTTAAAGCAGTATTAGGCCCCTTTCACACTTGTAGGACTTGTCCCACGATTTGTGATGGCAAAGTAGCATGACAAGTCGTTTCCCATGATTTCCAATGACAACCATTCATATTAGTACGACTTTAAGTCGTTCCGACTTCAAACTAGTCCCTGCACTACTTTGGTCTGATTTTGATGGCACTTATACAGGCATTCCCTGAAATGGCGGCCGCAAATCGCTGCAAAATCGCGGCCGCGAGATCGTGAAAAAATTGCGCGACTTTGAAGTCGCACTAGTGTGAAAGGGGCCTTAGGCTGGGTTCACACGATGACAGGAGAGTGTGACCGGCTTTCAATGGAGCCGGTTCACACATGTCCAGGGCGGCCATGGTCCGGATTGGAAAAGGGGTCCTGTGCGTGTTTGGGTCCGGTCCGGATTGGAAAAGGGGTCCTGTGCGTGTTTGGGCCTGGTCCAGATTGGAAAAGGGGTCCTGTGCCTGTTTGGGTCCGGTCCGGATTGGAAAAGGGGTCCTGTGCGTGTTTGGGTCCGGTCCGGATTGGAAAAGGGGTCCTGTGCGTGTTTGGGCCTGGTCCAGATTGGAAAAGGGGTCCTGTGCGTGTTTGGGTCCGGTCCGGATTGGAAAAGGGGTCCTGTGCGTGTTTGGGTCCGGTCCGGATTGGAAAAGGGGTCCTGTGCGTGTTTGGGTCCGGTCCGGATTGGAAAAGGGGTCCTGTGCGTGTTTGGGTCCGGTCCGGATTGGAAAAGGGGTCCTGTGCGTGTTTGGGTCCGGTCCGGATTGGAAAAGGGGTCCTGTGCCTGTTTGGGTCCGGTCCGGATTGGAAAAGGGGTCCTGTGCGTGTTTGGGTCCGGTCCGGATTGGAAAAGGGGTCCTGTGCGTGTTTGGGTCCGGTCCGGATTGGAAAAGGGGTCCTGTGCCTGTTTGGGTCCGGTCCGGATTGGAAAAGGGGTCCTGTGCGTGTTTGGGCCTGGTCCAGATTGGAAAAGGGGTCCTGTGCGTGTTTGGGTCCGGTCCGGACCTTTATCGCACCTGAAACAGTGAACATAGACGCGCCGGACCCCAGGCACGAACCCCTCGGCCACACATGTCTGAACCCAACCTCAAACCCAAAAGGATTTATTATACTAAAGCTTACCAATCCTTAGATGTGATGGCCGCATTCATTTTCTTTTATAGGCTTTCTTTCTACTGTTTTCATCTGGCCATCCAGCCCGTAAGTCTGTTGTTTTTCAAAAGCAGAATGAATCAGTTACAGAGATGAGACAAACCATTTAAACACTGGCTGTGGTGCTTACAAACATCAGCTTTTATTTATGTAAAGCCTTTATCACAAAAAGGGGGGGGGAATCAGTTTGCTGTAACTGATTATAAAATGAGAGCTGAAGTTTGGCTTCAATTTGTTAGTGTATGTAAATGTGCTAGTACATCCAACACTCCATACCTCCCAACTGTCCCTGATTTGGAGCAATGTCCCTCTGTCCCTCATTCCTCCTAATTTGTCCCTCATTTTGGTCTGATCTATATAGATGTATATAAAATGCACTTTTCATCTATCAAAAAGTTTTTTTTAGCACTAAACCTTTCATCTGATTTCTAAATTTCTGCATTTGTAAATTCCAAAAGGCTTTGGCAAAAGCCAATATAAAGGAATAGTAGTGGTAAAAACAGCACTTGTGGGTTTAACCAATCTTATTTTTTTGTACAATTCTCCTTTAAAGGGGGCGTGGCAATGGGCGTGTCTTATGCCTGCATACTTTTGGTGATAGGTGTCCCTCATTCCCATCTCAAAAAGTTGGGAGGTATGTCACTCCCCTCCCCCTCCCAGACAATGCTGCTTTCCAAATGTGCCCCCTGTGCTCCTTCATCCAGAGTGGGGGCACTCTGATCAGGGGTGGATCCAGGGGGGGGGACAACATGGCAATTGCCCCCCCCCCCCGCGACCATCTGTCACACTCACTTGCTCCATGTCTTGCACCATGTCTATTCTACAAGTGTGCAAAGTTTGGTGTCTGGGAGACCTACGGCCGGGGAGAACCAATTTTTCAAACCCGGGCACTCCTTCCTTAGACTCCAATGTTAAACGGTCATTTCTCTGGTGACTTTGCGGACCCCGTACCGGCCGGTCGTAGGTCCCCTGGACCCCAGACTTGGCACACATGTAGCCCCATGTCTCCTCTACAAGTGTTCAAAGGTTGGTGTCTGGGAGACCTACGGCCAGGGAAATCCGATTTTTCAAAACCGGGCACTCCTTCCATAGACTCCCATGTTAAACATCAGTCTAGTCATGGGCACAGTGAGGCATGGGCACAGTGAGGCATGGGCACAGTGAGGCATAGGCACAGTGAGGCATAGGCACAGTGAGGCATAGGCACAGTGAGGCATGGGCACAGTGAGGCAAAGTGAGGCACAGTGAGGCATGCAGATGGACACCTTAGGCTTATACTCGAGTCAATACGTTTTCCCAGTTTTTTTGGGTAAAATTAGGTGCCTCTGCTTATATTCGGGTCGGCTTATACTCGAGTATATACAGTACTTGTTCTGCGGCTGCTGCTGCCTCTCTGAGTCTCTCTCTCAGTTTCTCACATCAGCCGATCAGCGACGCCGAGAGAGAGACTCGTCTAGTGTAGTTACGCGGCGCACTGACACAATACCAGGAGCGGAGGAGGAGGTGGGTGGAGCCTCTTCCCTGCACTCGTTGCTAACGCCTGGACCGCTTGGTGTCTAGCAACGAGTGACATCAGTGAGTCACGTCGGGCCGCTCTGTGGGCAGGTGCGATAGCGTGCGGCTCCACAGACGGGTAAGAAAGCGGGCGGCTCCGCTTGCGGCGCGGTTTGTGGGCGGGCGGCGCGGTTCGTGGGCAGACCGTGCTGCTCGGTGTATTGGCAGCGCAGGTGAGAGTGAGAGAGCAGGCTCATCTCTCACCGCCCGTGCCTGCCCTGCATTCCTGCAGTGACTTCCGCCCTCACTGTGCAGGCAGCAGAGAGATTACATTATCCTGACTCTGGGAGTCTGGGACACAGCAAGAGACAACCAAAACTACACCTTGGAAAGGCAAGTTAGTGACAATCCGCAAATTGTGTCAGGTGACGTGGCAAGTGACAATCCGCAACGTGTGGCAGGTGATGTGGCAAGTGACAATCCGCAACGTGTGGCAGGTGATGTGGCAAGTGACACGCTCAGGGCTCCCACTAATTGCAGGCGACGGTGGCAAGTGACACACTCGGGGCTCCCACTGATTCTGCATTGAACTATTTAATTTCATATTACAATGTAATAATAGAAATAATGCGCTTCAATCATCCTGACACCATAACAACCATGGTGCCGGGATGATTGAAGCGCCGACACCAACCATTTCCCCGATAAATTTCCCACAAAAAAAAAATATTTTTTGGCAGTGCCCCTCCCGAGAAAAGACTCTGACTCTGATACAAGAGGTGTGTTACAGACCAGATCATCACCGGGTGAAAACAGAGAGGGAAAAGAAAATGAATGCAGCTGCCATATCTAATGACTGGTAAGCTGCAATATATTGTCATTTTTGGTTTTGGGTTTATTACCGTTATAAAGTGAAGGAGGACTTATCCTCTTATACTCCCAGCCCCTAATTTGCAGCATTTTTTTTTTAGGGGGGGGTACTTTTTTTTTTTTTACATACCCGCTTCCACTTCCCCAATCCTCTGGAGCAAGGATGATGTCAGTTTGGATTTTATATCATCTGTTTTGCAACAGATAGAACATTCTTTTCATGGTATTTAATAACAAAATGGTTATTTTTTTTTACTATAAAATATTATTAATATTATTATTAATAATAATAATACAAAAAGTTTGTAAAAAAATAAAAATTCTCTTTTTTTTTTTGTTAATTGTTTTTTGATAAAACGTATTAAATAAAAATGTCAGGACGGTATGAAGAGCCCCAAAACGACCCTTTTTTACATTTATTTTTAGAAAGGTTATTTCAAGTCCTAATATCAGCATCTAAACCATAGGGGTCAGTCCATCAAGCGATGGAATCCTGACAGGGGCTCTAACCCTCCAACACGCTATCCAAAACTATGGATGTGCAATGACATGTGGACAGCCGGTCATTAACCACTTCAGCCCGGGAGGGTTTTACCCCCTTAACGACCAGGCCATTTTTTGCGATTCGGCACTGCGTCGCTTTAACTGACAATTGCGCGGTCGTGCGACGCTGTACCCAAACAGAATTGACGTCCTTTTTTTCCCACAAATAGAGCTTTTTTTTGGTGGTATTTGATTACCTCTGCGGTTTTTATTTTTTGCGCTATAAACAGAAAAAATAGTGACAATTAAAATTTTTTTTTTTTTTTACCTTTTGCTATAAATATCCCCAAAAAATATATAAATAAAATAATTTCTTCCTCAGGTTAGGCCGATACGTATTCTTCTACATATTTTTAGTAAAGACAAATCGCAATAAACGTATATTGATTGGTTTGCACAGAAGTTATAGCGTCTACAAAATAGGGGATAGATTTATGGCATTTTTTAATTTTTTTACTAGTAATGCCGGTGATCTGTGATTTTTAGCGGGACTGCGACATTGCAGCGGACACATCGGACGCTTTTGACACTTTTTTGGCACCATTGACATTTATACAGCAATCAGTGCTATAAAAAGGCACTGATTACTGTATAAATGTCACTGGCAAGGAAGGGGTTAACACTAGGGGGAGACCAAGGGGTTAACTGTGTTCCCTGGGGAGTGTTTCTAACTGTGGGGGGAGGGGACTGACTGGAGGAGGAGAGAGATCGCTGTTCCTGATCACTAGGAATAGACGATCACTCTCATCTCCCCTGTCAGAACGGGGATTCGCCGTGTTTACACTGGCAGATCCCCGTTCTGCCTCTGTGTGGAGCGTTCGCGGGTGGCCGGCGGACTTCTTGCCCGCCGGCCACACGCACGGGCTCCGGGGGGGCACGTGCACGCGCCTGCTATATCTATTACACGAAGCGACGTACAATGAGGTTGAAACGCGTAATAGAGCCAACCTGCCACTTTACAACTGCGAGGGCTGGTCTTTAAGTGGTTAAACCAAAAATGTAATATTTTGCAGCATCATTAGATGTTGTGGCTGCATTTGTTTTCTTTTCGCTGGCTTTCTTCCCTCTGTTTTCACCTGGCGATCTTTCCAGTACCACACCTCTAGTATTAGTGAAACAGTTCTGGAGGAATGTGAACAGGAGGCACAGCAGATGGCAGCAGTCTAAGGGGGGGGGGTGTTTAATGGATTAGCAGATTTAGATACACTGACAAATTAAAGCCTCCAGCTAATACTTTATGAACAGTTAGAGCAGTTCTGTTTTTCCTTTTGGGATAAAGGTTTTATATAAAGAAATAAAAAGCTGATCGTTTTAATCACTTCTGCCAGTGTTAAGTGGTTTGTCTCCTTCATGTAAACTGATACATTCTGCTGGAGAGCATTTCTGTTGAAAAAGAGGCTAAACCACTAGATCAGGGGTGTCAAACTCAATTTCATTGTGGGCCACATCAGCATTATGATTGCCCTCAAACTGCCAGTTGTATCTGTAATACTAGATGTAGCACCCCACGCCCCCTTACATCAGATGTCAAGAGCCCCCCCATCATCAGAAGTCAAGAGTCCCCCATTCTACCCCCCCCTCACCTTGTGCTGCTGCTGGGAAGAAGCTGGGGGCGTTGCTGGAAAGCAGAAAGTGCAGAGTCTGGAGGAGGACCAAAGGAGGGCTGGAGCTCTTCTGCAGCTGCAGGAGAGGTGTGAGGGCCACATGAAATGGCCTGGAGTTCTGAAATCTGCCTGCAGGCTTTGTGTTTGACACATGTGCACTAGATGAAAATAGAAGAAAGGAAACCTAATAACGGAAAACGAATGCAGCCGTCAACCTCTAAGAATTGGTATGATGTTTGCTTTTGGGTTTAACCCTTTCGCTGCCAGGTCCGTACATCGTAGGGACCTGACAGCGGGGGTTTTCACACGCAATTTGATGGCTGCAGCCACTGGGATTGTGTGTAAAATTGACAGACTCCTGCCTGCCAGGTGGAAGCATTCGGGTGGCAGCGCTGCCACCCGATTGCCTCCACACTCCCCCGTTAACGGCTCTGCGGCCACCCCCCAGTCCCCCACTCGCCCACGAACCCGCCATGTATTCCAGGCTCCGCTTGCCCATCTGCAGGCCCGGGAACGACATGGCGGATAGAGGGGAGGGAGAAGAGCGGACACACAACCACCCTCTTCCCCTTCTTGCTGTGACCCGGAAAGTGACAAGTATGATATCAGTGTCCCCAGATAGCATAGCCGGTAGACGTATGCACTGCCGAAAAATTTGTTCGTTTTCCTTTCGTTTGTTTTTTGTTTTTTTAGGAAATTCGAAAATTCAGAATTCAAAAAATCTAAAAATCGGAATTCGGAAATTCGAAAATCCGAAAGGAAAATTGGAAAGAACGAAAATCCTAAAATTCGAAATAATAACTAAGAATAACTAACTATTAAATTATAGGGATTGGAATTTGCTTTCAAATTTGGCTGTTAGTAAACGTAACGAATTTGAATTTATCCGAAGTTACAAATTATCCGAAATAACGAATGCCGCATCTAAACAAATGGAATGGAACAAAATTATATGTTTTTTATTATTATTATTATTATTATTATTATTATTATTATTGTTATTTATTATTATTAATTCCTTATTTTCCATTTTTTTAGATATGGCAATCGTTATTACAGATAATTCGTAACCTCAGATAAATTTGTGTTCTTTACGTTCACTAACAGCCAAATTTGAAAGGAAATTCCAATACTAGGCTTGTGCAATTCGTTTCGTAACGAATCGAAATTCGTCCGAATTTAGCAACTTTCGGACATTCGGAAGCATTCGAATTTCCGAACAAAGCAATTACGAATTAAACCGAATCTGAAATAAATTATATCGCAAATAGCGAATGCCCGAATGTCTTCGGCATAATTCGTTATGAAAAAAGTTACGAATGTACAAATCCATTCGAAGCACAATAACACTCACTCTGCTCTGCTCTCTGCTTCTCCCTCACCGTGCTGAACTCCCTCTCAAAATGGTGTACAGGGGCGGAGCCTATAGCCGCATGTAAAAAACGAAAGTAAAATACGAGATTTCTAATCGTTACAAATAACCGCAATGTATTTAGAAAAGTACAAATCCATTTGAAGCACATTAGGCATAATAGGCAGCGTCGTTGTGAGAGAGACACGGAAAATTACGAATCAACTAACCCAAAAAAAGTTAGGAAAGTAGGAGTTGTGTCCAGAATCAACGAAAAACAACGTACTCTACCGAAAGTACGAATTATAAATCAACTAAAAATAAGGCTTACATTAATACGAATCATTCCGATTCAACGAAAACTGTCGCTTGCGAAAATACGAATTAGTCCGAACACGAAAAATCCCGTCTAGCAAAATTACGAACGATTACGAATCAACAGGACCGAAAAGAAACGAACCGAAACTAAACAAATTTTTCCGTTGTGCACAAGTCTACCGATTTTTTTGGGCTGAAGATTCTCATTAATGAGACGCGGGGAGTCTAAAAGCCTCCTCTGCGCCCCACTGGATGTATTGCAATGCAAATCACATTGCGATAGATTCCTTCCCGGCTACCTATAATTTAATAGTTAGTAATAGTTAAGTTATTATTAGTTAGTTATTATTTCTGATTTTCGGTCTTTTGAATTTTCTGATTTTCATTCTTATTTTTGGATTTTCGGATTTTGGAATTTCCGAATTTCCAAATTTTCGACTTTCGATTTTTCCGAATATAAAAATTTGGGAATATTTGGAAAAATTTGGAAATTCTAAAATTCGAATATTTCTGAATTAACGAATTTGTCTAAATTTGTTAAACTAATTTGGAACTGAACTGATTGCACATGTCTAATAGCCGGGAAGGAATGTATCGCAATGTGATCCGCATTGCAATACATCCAGTGGGGCGCAGAGGAGACTTTTAGACTCTCCGCGTCTCATTAATGAGAATCTTCGGCCAAAAAAATCGGCACATAGGGGACTCTTTGTCCCCATGTGATAATAAAAAAAAAAATGTTCAACAAAAAATTATGTTTTTCAATTGCAAAAAAATGTATTTGCGCCCAAGCACATAACCCCCCCACCCCCAAAAAAATTTGAGGCCCCCCCCACCTCCACATATGCACATGTGCAAACGATAAATGTATGTATACACGTTACATCTCGCTCCGATGTGAGAGCAATAATTCTAACACAAGACCTCCTCCCTAAGGGCCAGTTCACACCATAGAAACGCAATCCGGATGCGTTCAAGACGCTTTTTTGCATGCGCGTTTTTGATGCGTTCCAGTGCGTTTTTAATGCAGCCCAGTGCTTTTTTTACCCCTTTTTTTTATTAACCTTAGATAAGGACAAGTGTGTTCCAGTGCGTTTTTGGTGTGTTTAGGTGCATTCCAGTGCGTTTGTGATGCGTTTTACAGCGTTGCAGTACAGTCCAGTGCAGGTAAAATGCAGCATGTTCTCCTTTTTTTTTTTCTGGAACGCACTGGAACTGCAAGCACTGGTGTGAACTATGCCATTGAAAACCATATAACCTACTTTCTATGCGTTTTTGATGCAGAAAAAAAAAACGCACTGGACTGCATGTGGTGTGAACTGGTCCTTACACTAAACTAATGCCTATAGGGGGGCACCTATAGATAATATAGGGTACTGAAGTTTGTCACCATTTCACGGGCGCACACAAATTTAAGGTTTGGCATGTTGGGTATCTATTTACTCGGCACAACCTCGCCTTTTATATTTTACAAAAAAATTGTTACACAAAAAAAAATTGGAACTACCACTGTTTTATTCTCCAGGGCAGGGGTCTCAAACTGGCGGCCCTCCAGCTGTTGCGAAACTACAACTCCCATCATGCCTCTGCCTGTGGGAGTCATGCTTGTAACTGTCAGCCTTGCAATGCCTCATGGGACTTGTAGTTTCGAAACAGCTGGAGGGGCCATCAGTTTGAGACCCCTGATCCGGATCTAGGGTGTCCGCGTTCAGAAAATATATCATGTTTGTGGGTTTTGTGTAATGATAAAACATTTTTTTTTTTTAGGCTAGGTTTACACTGCTGCGAATTTTATTGCGAATTTGAGCCGTTACAATTGCTCAAATTCGCAAGTCATTAAAATAACATTGTTTTCCATTAGTGCCGTTCACATCAGTGCGGTGCGAATCTAAGCTGCGGGAAAAAAGGGTCCTTTGCAAGTTTGACCCGTGTGCGATGCGAATTCAGCTCTATAGACTGGCATTCCCTGAAATCGCGGCCGAGAATTGCGGCAAATTCACAGCAAAAACGCAGCCACGAAATTGCGGTAAAATCGCGCGATTTTAAATTCGCAGCAGTGTGAACCTAGCCTAAGCCCAGGTTCACACTGGGGCTGCGGGAGTGAAGCCTGCGAGTTCAGCTGAACTCGCACGATTTCACTCCCGCTGGCAGTCCAGGTTTCAGCCACGATTTCAAAGACATCTGAAACAGATGTCAATGTAAATCGCGGCTGAAATCTCAAAAAGTAGTACAGAAACTACTTTTTGAAATCGGTGCAGATGCGGCGGTGCCATTGCCGGCAATTTGCAGCAAATATTGCCGATTTGACATGCGATTTGACATGTCAAATCGCATGTCAAATCGCACCAGTGTGAACCAGGGCTAAACGTGTGCAAAAAATGCAAAAACGTCTCTCTGGCCGCGAAAATTATTATTTTTTCTCAATCAAAGATTTTATTGAAGATTATTCAAAGCATACAATTGACGTTGTATTAGTGCCGGTTCACACTTCTGCAAGTTGATACGAATGCGATGCGTTAAACACAAACTAGATTCGCATGTCATCCAAAAAGTAATTGTTTTCAATGATGGTGGTTCACATCTATGCGTTGCGATTCCTATCCGAAGGCGATGCGATGAAAAAAAGGGTCTTGTGCGAGTTTAGAACGCTGCGTTGCGAATTTAGTCTCCATAGACATCAATGTAAATCGTTCTGGAATCGCATTTGATGGTTCACATATGTGCGAATTCCACCACACTATTCTCCACAAAAAACATTAATCGCAGCTATGTCCCACTCCTGAAATTCGCATTAAAATCGCGGCAAAAACGCGGTAAATTCGCACCTCAGAATGGACTGAAAGAACGGAACAAATTCACAGCGCAGCAGTGTGAACCGGCACTTACAGAGATAAGAGTAGAATTGTATAAAAACAATGTCGGCTTCCAGAAAAATGTAATGCCGCTTTAATTAGTACAGGCTGTACGAATACACTTCTAAACAGCCGTGTGATTGGGCTGTAAAACATATCACAAGTGACAATCAGGTTATGGCAATTCCAGCAGTTACACATAGAGGGCGCCATTGTGCAAAAAAAAAAATTTGTACATGGTGGCAACTCAACAACAACAACAAAAAAAAAATGGAAGAGTGGGTGGAGCCAAAACTACATAACAAAGTCAAGAACTATCCAAAAAACTTAATTAAGTGATTAAGGCAATTAAAGGTGATTTCATATGACTCATTAAACATGGGTGGAAATTATATCAATCTGATTTTGTCCCTTTTTAAATGCAAAACTTGTCTGTACACGGGGTGACCTGATAGAGATTACTCACGTGGCGCACACCGCAATCTCTTATTATCACATCCTAATCCGGGCTGCAGAATTTCGAGCGAAGGTTTATAGTTTGTCATTATCCATGTACATGGAGGCAGATATATTTATTATTAATACATACAGTATTCTCCTGATTAGTAGTGCTACAGAAGGGTAGAGATTTGCTGATACTCTTGTCCTATGGTGGCCATACATGTCTCAGTGCTTCATAATTTTATTACACGATTAAATCTGCAAACCATTGAATGGCCATAAACGTCCCTTCTAATCGATTTGATCAGACTTGATTATTAAATTGTGTCAATCAGCCAGGCTGGAATATTATTGATCCTTTTACATCAGTCAGCAGAACTGAGATACTTTGTTTGTGAATATGATCATATTTTGATCGATCAGATTAGGAGATTACACAGTGGAAACAGATACTATCGATAACCCGCGATTGTATTTAAGCTATTGATCAAAATCCACTTCCCTGGGAGGCAAATGATATACTTATAAATTCATCAAATGGGTTTCTGACTATAGATCGGTATATCTCAGTGGGAGAGATCAGTCAGAAAAAAAAAAGAGAATTTATCAAAGAGTGGGTGTTGGGCTCATTCGGCTGACCATACATTATACAATCTGATTGTACAATCTGCTTTATATCTGCCATGCAATGTAAAGGACTGTAAGATTGGATAGAAATTAATTTAAAAAATTGATATTACACAGTTTTGCTAAATTTAAATGAGATTGTACAATCAGATTGAAGTGTGTGTGTGGCCATCCATAGGCTGACCGTGCATTATACAATCTGATTGTACAATCTCCTTTGGATCTATTTACTGCAAGTACTATTGGATCTATTTACTGATTGGATACTAATTGAATGGATTGCTTATTTTTTTATATATTTTTATTTATTTATTTTCAATTTTAAGGTATTTTATTCTTTGTGATTAGTTTGTCTCTATGTTATTCTTTACTTGTAAAGAAAAAAAAAATCTTTAAATAAAACACTTATTTATTTTATTTTTTTATTTATTTAATTTTTATATATTTATTTTTATTTATTTATTTTCATTTTTTAGTTCTTTTATTCTGTGTGATAGTTTGTCTCTTTGTTATTCTTTCTTGTAAAGAAAAAAAAATCTTTAAATAAAATTTGATTTAAAAAAACAAAAGTTTAAATTATTTGATCGCCTTTGGTATGTATATAAATGAGGGAAAGGGAAGCACTCACAATGCCACATCCGTTGGATAACTTGGAAAAGCGTGAAAAGATAGCTCAAAAATAGAGATACCTGGGGGTCGGACTTTGAAGGCAAGGACACATAAGATAAACAAAAAAATATTTTATTTATAAAAGACAAGACAGAAACTATAATAGAGTAGATTAAAACACTGTATACGAGATGATTGTACAGATGTGGTCCCTGTGTGCGTCTACGCGTTTCGCCGTGAGGCTTCTTCAGGACGAACAGTGATAGTAGGTAAACACGCCTTACTATCTGTAATACAACATATTCCATGAAAAAACATGTGTATACATAATCAAAAAAACAACATATAGTGAACATAAAAAAGAAGGATTTTATCTAAAATGTGCTCAACAGACAGGTGGTCATAGCAAGTAGGACTCTCATAAATACCTTGGGAGCAGGAGGGTATAATATTATCCCTTGATCAAAAAGTTTTTTTGTATATATTATTTTATAAGCAGGCCCAGAACCGTTGTAGTGAGCGCGGAAACAATTCACATCTGCAGATACAAATAGTAGTAAATAGCCCTCAGTAAAGAATATATATATATATACAAAAAAGAATAACAGATATAGCTCATAGAGCTTAGATCATATCTATATTTGATTAAATATAATAGCGTAAACAGCAAATACCTCGCAGAAAAACAAGATGAAATTTCAGGTGCTTCTTAGAGCAAAAGGCAGCTAGAGACGAAAACCTCAAGACTCAGCGTACCAGCTGAAATAGCAGCTAAGACATGAAAATAATACATAAATCAATAGATGAGCAGCTATCCATTAAGTGCTATATGCAAGGAATACGTAGGAAGTACTTACTCTGTATGCAGAAAAAGACTGCATGGGGACACCAGTGAGCAAAATTGAGGCTAACAAAATAATGCAGCCAAGCATGTATAGGAAACAAGTAGATCCCTTAGATCCAGCCAGAATTGTAAGCTTTACTTGTAAAGAAAAAAAAAATCTTTAAATAAAACACTTATTTATTTTATTTTTTTATTTATTTAATTTTTATATATTTATTTTTATTTATTTATTTTCAATTTTTAGTTCTTTTATTCTGTGTGATAGTTTGTCTCTTTGTTATTCTTTCTTGTAAAGAAAAAAAAATCTTTAAATAAAATTTGATTTAAAAAAACAAAAGTTTAAATTATTTGATCGCCTTTGGCAAAGCCTCAAATATTCCATTCAGTTCTCTATACATAATAAAGGGTAGAATGAGGGTGGAGTTATAATGTGTTATATACAGTGGCGGCTTTTTTTTGGGGGGGGGCCAGTGGTACCCCAGCCTCCCGCTGTTGGTCAGGTCACCCGCGGGTCTTGTGGGGCGGTCAGTTGGTCATCCAGCCCCGCACTTACCCCATCTAAGTTGCGGGCGGCGGCTTCTATCGCGTCTCCTCCTCCTCTGCATCACTGCGGCTTCCGCCGTGCGTCTCCTCCCTCTTCCTCCTCCTCCTCGGCGTCCAATAGGATCACCTGTGCTTTTGCTTCCTGATTGGCCGGGAGTAGGATCAGTGTGACAATAGCAAATATTCATTCGCTATTATCACACAACTGGGTGGGCGCGGAGTGCACTGCTCTGCGCCCCGAGCCCACCCTTTTTTTTAAAGCCTATTAGAGCCTCAGGCTCTAATCACATGCTTAAAAAAAAAAAACACCCCTCCCCCATTGTAATGCACCCAGGATGTAGATTAGGGGGCCGGACGCATGGCTAGGGGGGCCCCTAATGGATGGGGCCCCCAGGTTATATATTTTCCAGCATATCGATAATTTTATTTTAACACACACCACCACCTGCCCCCAATGCTTACCACTGTTTGTATCTCACTTCATGCACAATGCAAGCATTGAGATGTCGCACATGGATTGTCACCCATCTATTATAGATACGGCCATGCATACTTACATAAAGGGACAGTAGCCCACAGCCGAGGGGGGCGGAGCATCCCATTGCTGTGTGTGTCCCTGGGCCGAATCAATTGCTTACCTTCAATAAGCTGTGTGCAGCCCTAGCCTGCAGGCCAAGGGAGACACAATAGACTTTGTGTAGCATCATCTGCCCAGCCGCTCACCATTCATTGTCTCCCGGGGACAATAGACTTTCCTTGTGTTTCAGCCCAATGGAGGGCACAGTTCTTCTTTCTTTACACCCCACCCCCTTCGCTCAGGGCCTGTGGCTATACCCCGAGCACCCGGCCACCAATGTGATCTGCTGTACCAAAAAACTCCTGCCTGGGACTCGGGGATATCTCTTTATGTTTTGTTCTTCCCCAGGAATATCTGTTCTATTTTATTTCTCCTCTGGCGTATCCGTTCTATTTTATTTCTCCTCTGGCGTATCCGTTCTATTTTATTTCTCCTCTGGCGTATCCGTTCTATTTTATTTCTCCTCGAGAGTATCTGTTCTATTTTATTCCTCCTCGGGAGTATCCGTTTTATTTTATTTCTCCTCAAGAGTATCTGTTCTATTTTATTCCTCCTCGGGAATATCTGTTCTATTTTATTCCTCCTCTGGAGTATCCATTCTATTTTATTTTTCCTCGAGCGTATCCGTTAGAACAGATATTCCAGAGGAGGAATAAAATATATTTTATTTCTCCTCTGGCGTATCCATTCTATTTTATTCCTCCTCGAGAGTATCCGTTATATTTTATTCCTCCTCAGGAATATCTGTTCTATTTTATTTCTCCTCTGGCGTATCCGTTCTATTTTATTTCTCCTCAAGAGTATCTGTTCTATTTTATTCCTCCTCGGGAATATCCATTCTATTTTATTTCTCCTCGGGAATATCCATTCTATTTTATTTCTCCTCGGGAATATCCATTCTATTTTATTTCTCCTCAAGAGTATCTGTTCTATTTTATTCCTCCTCGGGAATATTTGTTCTATTTTATTTCTCCTCGAGAGTATCTGTTCTATTTTATTCCTCCTCGGAATATCCGTTCTATTTTATTTCTCCTCTGGCGTATCCGTTCTATTTTATTTCTCCTCAAGAGTATCTGTTCTATTTTATTCCTCCTCGGGAATATCCATTCTATTTTATTTCTCCTCGGGAATATCCATTCTATTTTATTTCTCCTCGGGAATATCCATTCTATTTTATTTCTCCTCAAGAGTATCTGTTCTATTTTATTCCTCCTCGGGAATATTTGTTCTATTTTATTTCTCCTCGAGAGTATCTGTTCTATTTTATTCCTCCTCGGAATATCCGTTCTATTTTATTTCTCCTCGAGAGTATCTGTTCTATTTTATTCCTCCTCGGGAATATCCGTTCTATTTTATTTCTCCTCCGGAATATCCGTTCTATTTTATTCCTCCTCGGGAATATCCGTTCTATTTTATTCCTCCTCGGGAATATCCGTTCTATTTTATTCCTCCTCTGGAGTATCCATTCTATTTTATTTTTCCTCGAGAGTATCCGGTAGAACAGATATTCCAGAGGAGGAATAAAATATATTTTATTCCTCCTCTGGAGTATCCGTTATATTTTATTTCTCCTCGAGAGTATCCGTTATATTTTATTCCTCCTCAGGAATATCCGTTCTATTTTATTCCTCCTCTGGAGTATCTGTTATATTTTATTCCTCCTCGAGAGTATCTGTTATATTTTATTCCTCCTCTGGAGTATCCGTTATATTTTATTTCTCCTCGAGAGTATCTGTTAAATTTTATTCCCTCTTTGGGAATATCTGTTCTATTTTTTTTCTCCTCGGGAGTATCCGTTTTTTTTTTTATTTCTCCTCTGGAGTATCCATTATATTTTAGCTCTCCCTGGGATTATCTGTTATATTTTATTTCTCCCAATGAGTATCAATTATATTTGAGCTCTCCCCGGAAGTATCTGTTATATTTTCTCCCTCCCAGGAGTATCCGTTATATTTTATTTCTTCTCGAGAGTATCAGTCATATTTTATTACTTCTCGAGAGTTTCCGTTATATTATATTTTTTCTGGAATATCAGTCATATTTTATACCTCCTCGAGAGTATCTGTTCTATTTTATTTCTCCCCCCGGAGTATCCTTTATATTTTATTTCTTCCCAGGAGTATCAGTCTTTTTTTTTTCCCGGGAGTATCAAGCCTCGTACACACGGCCGAGAATCTCGTCAGGAAAAAACACGTTGTTTTTCCTGACGAGATTCTTGACAAGAATCTTGTCCCGGCCGAGTGTACACACGCTCCATTCAAAAGAACCGCCGTTCTTTTGAATGGAACGAACGCGGTGACGTCATCGACTACGACGAGCATGCGCTCGTCACATTCGATGCTGTCGCCGCCATCTTGCTACACCCTACCTATGCCTAGGACGCTACCGCGCATGCGTCAAAGTAATTTCGAGCATGCGTGGGTTTCCACGGCGACAGGTAAGTATACACACTCTCGGGTTTCTCGTCAGGAAACAGGCCGACATGAATCCCGACGAGAAAATAGAGAGCAGGTTTTTTTACGAGAAAACTGAAAGCCTCATACACACGCACGGTTTTCTCGGCAAGAAAGCTCTCCCGACAGTTTTCTTGTCGTTTCTTGCCGAGAAAACCGGCCATGTGTACGAGGCTTGAGTAATATTTTATTTCTTCCTGGGAGTATCCATTATATTTTATTTTTTCCCGGGAGTATCTGTTATATTTTATTTCTTCCTGGGAGTATCCATTATATTTAATTTTTTCCCAGGAGTATCCGTCATATTTTATTTCTTCCCGGGAATATCCGTCATATTTTTTTCCTCCTCGGGAGTATCTGTTCTATTTTATTTCTCCCCCAGAGTATCCGTCATATTTTATCCATCCCCAAGAATATCTGTCATATTTTATCCCTCCTCAAGAATATCCGTTCTATTTTATCCCTCCCTAAGAGTATCTGTTATATTTTATCCCTCCCTTGGTGCCGGTTCACACCAGCGCACTCTGCGAGATCGCATGTGATTCGCACCGCACTGAAAATCACATGCGATGTCCCTGCAATGCAATTTCAGCCATACAGATAGTATGGCTTATATCGCATTCAGACCAAACTCGCACAGGACCCTTTTTTTGGTCCGCACCAAAATCGGATCGCGTGTTCACACCCATGCGATCCGATTCATGTCCGAACTGTCAGCTCGCAGTGTGATATGCCAGCTGAAATGGGGGTATCATCAACAATGTATTGGCACTCCCGGCAGTTCGCTCATGGCAGTGTGAAACTGCTGTGCGAGTCGGGTGCGATTCGGAAACCCGCAGTGGATTCCCGCATCCCACAAGTGTGAACCGAGCCTATGAGTATCTGTCATATTTTGTCCCTCCCTGTGGAGTTGATTTACTAAAGGCAAATAGACTGTGCAATTTGCAAGAGCAGTTGCTTCAGAGCTTAGTAAATGAGTAGAAGCTCTGCTGACTTCCATCATCCAATCATGTGCAAGCAAAACTGCTGTTTTTTTTTCCCCCTTTCTTATGATTGGATATTCTTTGCAAAGCTAAGCCTTAGGCTCGGTTTCCACTAATGTGCCTTGTCATGCGACTTGGGACTGCAAAGTCGCATGACAAGTCTTACCCCATGATTTCCAATGAGTCTCGTTCATATCTGTGCGACTTCAAGTCGCAGCGACTTTAAAGTAGTCCCTGCACTACTTTGGTCCCACTTTGATGCGACTTGAGGTCCATAGGCCTCAAGAATACACAGGCTTTGTTTCAAATCGCGGCAAAAAAATCACGCAACTTTCAGGTCGCAATAGTGGAAACTTAGCCTTACCGCATTTACTAAGCTTTGGAGCTGCTGCACTTGCAGAGCGCAATTACACTTTCCAAGTGCACAGTTATTTTGCCTTTATTAAATCAACCCCTATGAGTATCCGTTCTATTTTATCCATCCCAAAGAATATCTGTTTATATTTTATCCCTCCCTATGAGTATCCAATATATTTTCTCCTTCCCCCAGGAGTATCCATCATGACTCATTCTTCCCAGGAGTAGCCAATGTATATTGTGCAATTCACATCTTTGCTGTTTTATTTCTTAAATCTCAGAAACAAAAGCGGGTGTGTGAATTTCTCACAGCTCTTTTTGTTGTTTTTTTTTTTGTGCTTTTTCCCTTTTGTTTTCTTGTGAATTCTTTGTTCTTCTTATTCCTCTTTTTAACTTTCCAAATACCAGGAACCAGGAAGTGCACATACAATATCTGCAATGTATTTATTTCCTCAAAAAGAGAGAGATAGAATAGATAGAGATTGATTTACTAAAAGCAAATAGACTGTGCACTTTGCAAAGTGCAGTTGCTCCAGAGATTAGTAAATGAGGTTGAGCTCTGCTGACTTCCATCATCCAATCATGTGTAGCACACGGACCCTTTTCCCTTGCTTTGGCGCAATTGCAGGAAAAAGGCACACCGTACTATATGCCCGTACCCTCCTGGATGAGGAGGTTAAGCAGTGTTATGTATTTGGGTCCTGCAGCGAGTTGATTCCTTTCACTGGTTCTCCCCTCTAGACTATAGAGTAGGGTGACCAGACGTCCCCGGTTTCAGGGGACAGTCCCCGGATTGAGGACACTGTCCCCGGACCAAGTCTGTCCCCGGTTTTGTCCCCGGATTGGATTTGAATAGGGGCTGGGGCAATTTCAAAGACAGTCAGTACAAAATAAAAAATAAAAATTTGAATTACACCCCCCCACTCTGCCGCTCCTACTAGCTTAGGGGGGTGTGTTTTTTCCATTATCTGTGCCCCTTTCTGATGATCATGTGCTGGTCAGGGCGGAGGGAATATTTCTTCAGTTTCGGGTGCCCATCCAGCTCCGCTCGCATGTTCTTCTGCCTTGGCTCAAGTACCGGCCAGCCGCCTGCCTGCTTTTCTCCTTGCCTTCCCTGGCAGAGTGATCTTCCTCCGCTCCCTACCCAGTAGTAGCCGGGGCCCGGAGAGACTTGACAGGCTGTGAGGCGGGGGGTGGCGGCGACGGGCAGAGAGTCGCTGATTGCCACCAATACTAGTAAAAAAAAAATATGTCCCCGGATTTAATTTAAAAAATCTGGTCACCTTACTATAGAGGCAAGTCTTTACCTTTCCCAAAAAAGGTCAATGTCCACACAGCACTTCAACTCCAACAAGAGTTTATTTTTGCTTCAGTTACCAGAAAGTTGAAGAGAAGAAAGGGGTTAGCAGAATAGGAAGGATTCAGGCACACTCTTGGCTTCGTCGCCACTCGGTCCCGAGTGGGTACAGCTCACCCGGATAGTCACTCAATAGCACTAGCAGCCGGCATGAAGCTCGAAAATGGCCGAACTCCAAAGAGCCATGCGGGAAAAGTAAAGTCCAGCTCCCAGAAACAGCTGCAGAATCCCGGACTCGAGCCCCCACGTGTAGCACATGGACCATTTTCCCTTGCTTTGGCTCAATTGCAGGAAAAAGGCACACAGTACTATATGCCCGTACCCTCCTGGATGAGGAGGTTAAGCGGTGTTATGTATTTGGGTCCCGCAGCGAGTTGCTTCCTTTCACTGGTCTCTGGCAGGTCCTTCCCTCCGGCAGGTCACCAGGCCTCTCTCTTGTATTACGCGTCTCCTCTATGGGACCGATCTTCCCCTGGTTTCCTCTAGTCAGAGCAGTCACCCTCACCTGGGCTCCCTGGGTTTCCTTTCTGGTTGTAGACCCAGTTGAAGGTACTGGGCCTACCTGGAACTCCGCAACCTCGGGCCGAAGGTGCCTGAGACTCCTTAGTCAAAGTTGGGCGCACCCCCCCTAGAGGGGCACACTCCTCCGGGTACAGGTCCCTGGGTACTACTCCTGAACAATGGCGTCTGCCCCTTATATTCCCTCTCCCGGCATGCACAGCAGGCCGGAACCGCACACCGTACGGCAGCCGAGAGAGGACATCCAATAGCCACTCCATCACCTGTGGTTCAACCCCGGGTATAAGTGACAGCACCATCTATACGCCTAAAGTGGAACTGCACGCCAGGTGACACAGTAGCAAGGCAGAGTCCAATTAGAAGACCCGAGCCAACTACCACCCAGGTCACCCCTAAATTTAGCACAGCGACCCCCCTAGGTAGGGGTCCGGTACACATGTGCAAGCAAAAATGATGTTTTTTTTTCCTTGCGCATATTTGGGTATTCTTTGCAAAATGAAGCTTTACCCCATTTACTAAGCTTTGGAGCAACTGCACTTGCAGAGTGCAATTACACTTTTACTATTTGCCTTTAGTAAAACAACCCCATAGATAGATTTCACGTACTTAAAGCGGAGGTCCACCCTAAAAAAAAAATACACCAAAATTAAGCAAAAAAATAGAAACAAAAATTTCACTTACCAGAAATGCCGGTTGCTATGCGGATGTTCCTAATCTGCCTCTTCATCCACCGCGGCAGGTCTTCTTCCGCATCCTCCTCGTAGTGTCTTCTGGTGAATGGGGTGCGCTGCCTTCTGGGAAATGTGTGTATCCCAGAAAGCAGCCGCCCATTTACAAAACGCTGCGAGACTCGCACATGCGCAGTAGGAAACGGGCAGTGAAGCCGCAAGGCTCCACTGCCTGTTTCCCTTAGTGAGGATGGCAGCGCCGGGACCTACCAGGATCGAGGGATCGGCCTCGGGGGACCGATATCGCGGGCGCCTAGGACAGGTAAGTGTCCTTATTAAAAGTCAGCAGCTACAGTGTTTGTAGCTGCTGACTTTTAAAAAAAATAAAAAATTGCGGGTGGAACCCCGCTTTATATAGCGCCATCAATTTATGCAGCGCTTTACATATACATTGTACATTCACATCAGTCCCTGCCTTCAAGAGGAAATAAACCCTGATGGGTTTTACTTCCTTTTTGTTTCCCTGCAAAGGAATTGCATTGCATAGTAGCCCATTATGTGACACTTACCTGCAGGAGAAGCCCTCGATTTCCCCGTCTTCCTCGCTAGCACCGAGCGTCCATTCTTCACCCCTCTTCGTGCTGGAGCCGCCTTTAACGGCATGACCCCCAGCTTGAAATGGCATAGCATGCCCTTTCAAGACGGCGCATGCGCAGTTCACGGCGTCATTCGGGGAAATTGCAAATATTTTCCAGACCGTGTAGGTCTAGGAGATATTGCAAGCACCTACAGGTAAGTCTTAATCTAGGCTTACCTGTAGGTTAAAGTGGTTGTAAAGGGTTTACAACCACTTTCAAGGAGCTTACAATGTAAGGTCCCTAACTCACATTCACATACGGTAGATAGATAGACATAGAGATAGATAGACATATAGAGATATAGATAGATAGATATAGACATAGATACCAGTGGCGGTGCGTTCATAAAGGGCGCAGGAATGCCGCCCCCCCCTCTCCTGTCACCGCTCTAATCACCATAGATAGATTCATGCATTGCATGAATCTATCTATGGTCGCTGCTGACACCCCCTTTTCAGGTGCCCCCGGCCCCTTTTCAAGCGCCAGGCGCCTGAATTACAGCGGCGGGGGTGTTTTTTGTAAGCACCTGATTAGAGCCATAGGCTCTAATAGGTGCCCAAAAATGTGAATAGCGGGCGCAACGCTATGTGTTCGCTATTCACTCACCTGTGTGTTAGCAAAGCGAAGGAATTAACACTAACGCTAACACTGACCCGCCTCTCAGCCAATCAGGTGCACCGGGTCTGTGTCACCTGTCACTTGATTGGCTGAAACGACAGGCGCTGTGATTGGACGCCTATCAGACGTCCATTAATAGGAGAGGACGAGAGGAGGAGCGGGAGAACAGACATCGAGGGAGAAATGGAGGACACCGGACGCCGCCTGCCGCCGTCACCCGCTGCCCACTCAAGACAAGGTAAGGGCCGGGCAGACGGTGGACGGGGGGCACACAGCATTTGGAGCACAGTGGCAGCATTTAATGGGCACAGTGGCAACATTTGTGGCACAGTGGTAGCACTTGGGGCACAGTGGCAGCACTTTTTGCACAGTGGCAGCATTTAATGGGCACAGTGGCAACATTTGTGGCACAGTGCCAGCACCCGGGGCACAGTGGTAGCACTTGGGGCACAGTGGCAGCATTTAATGCTCACAGTGGCAACATTTGGGGCACAGTGGCAGCATTTGATGTGCACAGTGGCTGCGTTTGATGGGCAGAGTGGCTGCGTTTGATAGGCACAGTGAGGCTGCAATTGATGGGGGGGTTTTTTCAGTACATGTTTCCGGTTTTTTGCGCCCCCCCCAAAAATTTTAAGCAACAGCCGCCACTGATAGATAGAGAGACAGATAGACATAGATAGATAGATAGATATACAGACATAGATAGATAGATAGATAGATAGATAGACAGACACAGAGATATAGAGAGAGAGAGAGATAGATAGAGAGATAGATAGATAGATAGATAGATAGATAGATAGATAGATAGAGAGATAGAGAGATAGATAGATAGATAGATAGATAGATAGATAGATAGATAGATAGATAGATAGATAGATAGATAGATAGATAGATAGAGAGAGATAGATAGAGAGATAGATAGATAGATAGATAGATAGATAGATAGCTAGCTGCACGCAGCAGCCGTGTATCCTGAGCGTGGAAATATATCTGTAATGCCCAAAAGCACCCGTGCACATGGCACCCATACAGGGAAACCTTCCTCCAGCTGGTGATCCCTGTAAGATAATCAATAGATAGATGAATAGATAGATAGAGACATAGATGTATCTGTTCTTGATTTCCAGAGAAGTTGAGATGAAAGCTGTGGTGTTGTGTGGCCCTCTAAGGCATTCCTCCCTACAATTTCCCCACTGATAACCCCTGACACAGCAGATGGCCTCCAATCACGGTTCCTCCATTTGTTAAGGAAGAATGGCTGGAGGGGGAGCTCCGCACAAACATATTGGATGTCCCTTATCCAGTTTCCTAGATGATAGGCTGTTCTGTTTCATCCCTGTAATATTAATCTCCTTGTCCTCTAATTAATCTTCATTACCAATGATGTCCAGATTAGAAGAGGCTTTGGTTCATCAATGCTATTACAGATATCTCTTACAATAAAGTTTGCACACATGGCTGGCAAGCAACCAATCTATTGATACTATACAAGAAATACAGTACAGTACATATCTTCATGAACAAGTTTTCGTAACTTTTATGAAAGAACACTTAAAAAAATGTAACGACATTGACAAATAAAAATAAAAAAAGGTATTTAAACCCCGGATCTGGTGTCCGGTCCAGTAATCCCGTAGATCAAAACAAGCAACTAGGGTCACTTGTTGCCCCACATGGCGCCTTATATGCCGTAATCCAATTCACTCATCAGTCTACTGACTTGTTCTACCAGATCCACGGTACTATCGAAAATATTCAGCTAGGATCACACCAAATAGGTGCAACAGTGCGCGTGCATTCCCATATGTGACATGTAGGGCACAGGGACGTGCGGTGAGGTCAGTGGCTGGGTAGGCACTGGCTAGTATCAGAGCCAGATACACGCAGGTTACATACGCCGCAATTGTTAGAGCGAGAACAATAATCCTAGCACTAGAACACCTCTGTAACTCTAAACTTGTAACCTGTAAAAAAATCTAAAGCATCGCCTATGGAGGTTTTTAAGTACCGAAGTTTGGTACCATTCCACAAGGGTGCGCAACTTTAAAGCGTGACATGTTAGGTATCTATTAACTTGGCGTAACATCATCTTTCACATTATTCAAAAAAATCAGGCTAACTTTAGTGTTATTTCTTTTTTTCCATGAAACAGTTTTTTTCCAAAGAAAAGTGTTTAAAAAAACTTCGGCGCAAATAACGTGTAACATAAAAAGTTGCAACGACCGCCATTTTATTCCTTAGGGTGTCTGCTAAATATATATATATATATATATATATATATATATATATAATATTTGGGGGTTCTGAGTCATTTTTTAGCAAAAAAATGATGATTTTTACATGTAGGAGAGAAGTGTCAGAATTGGCCTGGGTGGCAAGGGGTTAATTACCATAAGTAAATTACAAATGTAGCGGGGTATTCCCCTTTAATACAGAGAGACTACATCTCCCAGTACATCTTGCAGCACCCAGGGTACATTGCTCTGACACAGAGACTGCTGGGGCGGACTTTATAAAGGGGAGGTGGAGTTTGTTCTGCCTCTTTTGGACACCCCCTCTCCTAGCAAGAGGATCTCTGTGCTGAACTGCTGTATGCACAAGGCCTGAAGCCTGGGCCTTGTGCTCTTTTCCAAAGAGCCCCTCTGCCAGCCTAGCAGAGCCTTAGAGACATCTTATCCTCCTTGCTGCAGTAGATGTCGGTGGATTCCTGTTCCTAGACGAATCGGCGGAGGAAACGGACTTGGACTTGTCCGGGTGGTGAGAGCTGTTTAAAGACAGACACTTTATCTTTACTATTCGTTTGGATTACAAAGTTGTTTTTCAAGTGCACCACCGAAAGATTGCTAGCGAATATTGTTTCACTGAACTTCCATTTAGATCAGTCAGGCCTGACTGCATAGGTAGACATTGCTGGGTGTTAGTCTACTCATGAGGGGAAGTAGCTGCAAAAGGGCAGCGCTAGAGTTGCATAGCAATACTTCATTATGCTGATTACTTGGTTTATCTTTATTACTGTTTATTGCAGGGATCTGCAACTTGTTATACTGTTGTTTATTACTTGCCCATTAGCCTCAGTAAAATATCTGGGTCAAGTACATTGGTGTCAGTTTCACTTACTTTAATAGAAGTTTTAAAGTAAATCACTGTGTGTGTTTGCCATAGGACTGCGTCACCTAGAGTTGCGGTCACGCGGTCCTATCTCCCCTTACTAGCTGTGCCACGGGAGGGTAGAGCCGATTGCCAGGGGTTGACAGCGGTGCACTACAGGGCCCAAAACAAAACCAGCGGCTCTCTTAACTGGGGGTAGCGCTACACAAATAATTATTATATATTGTTTTTAAGGTAATTTACTATATTTTCAAAAACTGTACTCAAGCAGGTGGCTTAACGGACAAATTACTGAAGTTTGAAGTTATAACTTCCAACCAGTAATTTCACAGTAAATAGATAAATAATAAATGATAGCGTAGCGGGTATTTGAATTTAGGGGAAGCATCTGGGTGGTAGTGTAACCCAGATGCACTGATTGCTAGGGAATCTGAGGCCCTTTTATGGTTCTTGGAGGACTCTGGTGCTGTGAGGTTCCCTGGGCCTATAGGTGGCGTTGTTGCCCTGGACCGGAGTTGAACTCACACCGCAAGACTGTGCCTTTTTGTCCTCCCCTGGAGCTGGTACAGCGGGGCGGGGAACCCGCTGTGACGCGAAGGGAGAGGAGATAAAAGGGGCGGACCTCCTGACCACGGGGTTCAGAGTTGAAGTCGGAGGACGCGGCCGCACCCAGGCACCTTCAGCTTGGGTGCTGGAGTTCCGGTGTTCCGGGCCCAGGTGCCCTTGACCTGGCCAGAGCGGAGATGGAGTCCATCTCAGGCACCTTTAGCCTGGGGTGAGGTACAATGGCGGATGCCTGGGGCTCAGTACCTTCGACTGAGTTCCGCGAGGGTGGAGGAATCCGAGGGGGCCCTAACTCCTTGGGTGCCCGTGTCTGAGTTCGTGAGGTCTGGTGAGCAGAACTTCTCTGGAGAGTCCAGCGCAGCATCGCTGGTGACAGAGAGGCCTCCGGTATCTCCCTTGGACGGATATCCTTCCCCTGACAGGGGCCGTGCTAGCGAAGGTAATTCACGTTCTACTTCACATAGTTAGTGGCAGTGACTATTCGCCACTGGTGATACCACAGTGGTTGGCAAGAGAAGGGAAAGGGTTGTGCCTCGACCTATTCCCGTTAAGACTAAGTTGTTGCAAAAGAATCCAACTTAACTGTGCTGTGTGTTTATTCGCTGAGAAGAATAAAACTGTGTTGGACCTATTCACTGTGTGGAACTCTGGTTACTAGGAGCAAAGGAGTCAGGGACGAAGGACAGGACTTGACTCTAGGACACCTACACAAAGCCCGATCTTTCTGGCCTTCACCTCGTCACTATGGAGGACATGGGCCGTGGTGTATCTCATCCCTCCCCCCGGCACTAACACCCCTAGACAAAGAAAGACAAGCCGAGAATAAGGCCTCATGCCCACGGACGTTTTTACAGCCGTGTTTTTGAGCGTTTTTTACAGCTTAAAAACGCCTGTCCATGTTAGTCTATAGCTTCATGCCCACCTAGACGTTTTTGAGCTGCAAATAGCATAGACGTTTTTAAGCTGTAAAAAAACCCCAGGACCAGTGCGTTCCTCAGCGTCAGAATTAGGCAGAAAAAAACGCGCACTAACGCGCGGTCGCGTTTTTAGCTCCGACGTTTTTTTTTGTTTTTTTTTTTCAAAAAATAAATAAATAAATATTTACAATAACATGGACAGGCGTTTTTAAGCTGTAAAAAACGCAGCTGTAAAAACGTCAGTGGGCATGAGGCCTAAGAAGGGGAGAGAGGGGTGAGGCCGCTACAATTATGTTATAACATATAGCATAAAAATATATAATTTTGCTTGATTAAAACAGTACCTTTTCAGCAGGCAGCAGATTCTAATTCTCCCTCTTAACTGTGTGAGAAAAACATGGGATTGTGGGTAAATCTTATACCCAAAAGACCAATGCTTTTTCCTTATCGTTATAAGAGGTCTGGGCTGGAAGGGAGCATGTGTCTTTTAGACACATGCCCCCTTCTATGACACTGCAGTGAGAGGACAGCCTCCACTGCAGCATTTTTATTGGACAGCTTGTTCCAATGGCGCTTTACCATTGGTCCAAGGCTCCAAGCTGGCCATTAAGCTCAGTGCTTCTGACAAGAAGTGAGGAGAGGCACTGTGAGCACATCCTCTAATGCCCTGTACACACGATCGGTTTTACCGATGAAAACTGTCCGATGGACTTTTTTCATCGGACAAACCGATCGTGTATGGGCCCCATCGGTCTTTTTTCCATCGGTGAGAAAAAATAGAACATGTTTTAAATTTATCCGATGGAAAAAAAATGATAGCAAATTCCGATCGTCTGTGTGGAACTCCATCGGAGAAAAACCCCACGCATGCTCAGAATCAAGTCGACGCATGCTCAGAAGCATTGAACTTAATTTTTCTCGGCTCGTCGGAGTGTTTTACGTCACGGCGTTTGGGACGGTCGGATTTTTGACTGATGGTGTGTAGGCAAGACTGATGGAAGTCAGCTTCATCGAAAATCCGATGGAAAAATCCATCGGATTTTATTCCATCGGAAATCCGATCGTGTGTACAGGGCTTTAGTCTGCTGCAAATAGAGTGTGCCAGCTTGTATTTAAAGTGGTTGTAAACCCACTCTGACAATTTGCACCTACAGGTAGGCCTAGATTAAGGCTTACTTGTAGGTGCAAGAAATATCTCCTTAACCTCCCACGCATGCGCGGGAGTGACATCATCGCCGCTCCGGCCAGTCACAGCGCCGGAGCGGCGATACAGAGAAGAGGCTCGTAGGCAACATGGCGGCGGAGGGGAACGAGGAGTGCTTCGGGGGCTTCGATCTCAGGTAAGTGCCACATAATGAGCTAGTTTGCTATGCATACTAGCTCATTATGCCTTTTCTCTTGCAGGGTTTTTTTTTTTGCAGGAAAAACAAAAACGGGTTTACTTCCTCTTTAAACTGGCCTCTCTGTATGTAGCTTCTGGCAGGTTTCACAAGAAGCCCCTTATTTCTGGAACTATAGGAGTCCCAAAACAAAATTCTGACTGGTGGTTGGGTAGGACTTCAGATACCTACCCACCAAATTTGGGGTCTCTGTGACCCCAGGTCAATGAGCTACGACACCCAAAGCTCAATAAAAAAAAATTATGTATGTTTATGGCAGGTGAGGCTCTGCCTCACCTGCCTCCCCTGACTGTACTTCCCTGGTAGGGCAGCCCATTCATTTCAGTGGGTTGCCATGAGTGCGAAAAACATGGAAAAAAAGTGCTTCCCCGCTCTGCAAGTGTCAAGAGGAATAGGCAAGACGCACACCGATGACATCACAAATGCTAAAGCTCTTTAATCTGGTAACACAAGTTTGCAGAATGACTTTCCTTCTGTTAACCACCCGCTCAAATGCTTTTTTACCTATGTCTTCATGGTTAAGAACTTTACTTGAATGAAACGCGTCAGCAAGGGGGATGACAGGTAGGAAGCCATGCTGTGAACTTGTGCTACCGGATTAAACAGTTTTAGCACTGGTGATGTCATTGATGTGCTTATTCTTCTTGATGCTTGCAGAACGGGGAAGTACTCTCTGGTGGGCACCCAATAACTGGAGGAACAAGGAGAGAGCATTTCCAGAGCAACATGGATTACTGCCCACGTCTGACACGCATTTGCGTTTCTGTCTTATCAATGGGAGAGTTTGACAGGCAGTGCCACCTGTCAAACTCAACAAGCTGGGTTATAATTGCCACATTGCAAAGCAGAACATCTGAAGCAAAGCAAGCAGACCTGAGCAGCCACTATATTCACTTGCAGGTGAGCAGTAAAAATGCAAATCAACCACCTGTTTATACCACCTTCCATACCCCCAACTGCCCATGTGAACTTACATGGATCAAAAGTCGTCCGGTTCAGCAGGGACCGGCTGCGATTCGATCCATCAATGGCCAGGCTGATTCGACCGACTTTGGTACAACCAGCCTGTCGGATATTTCACATGCGATTACTGCCGGCAGCTATAGCCGCTAGCAGCAATTATTGTGTCCTGCCAACCAGGAAGGTTCCCAGTTCCCCCCCCCAGGAAGAACACAATAGCGCTGCGGGAGGCACTCCCCCATCAACACTGCGTGTGAATTGAACCATTTTCTTTCATTCCACCTGTGATAAAAGGCAAGAAAATTGGATCATTTATGGGCTGCTTTAGCCTAAGGTCCATTGAAATGTGTGTGTGTGTGTGTAGAATGCAACTGGCATGCATTTTGTTGTGTGTTTTCAATGTGGTTTTTACCTTAGAATTTTGAGTGGTTAGGGTTACCAGCCATTGACCAAGCCTTGTTAATACCTGGTGGCAATGCATCAAAGCGCATGTTATAGGCGCTTCAATAAACTGTCGTTGACTTCTGCAGGCCTTCATTTAGGTCCCTGCATATAAGTGCTTTAGGCAGGTGCGTTAACATGCGTTTAGATGGACATTTCCAACATGGTTCCTAGTTTAGAATTTGGAGTGGGTAGGGTTAACAGCCATTGACGAAGCCTTCTTAATACCTGATGGCAATACATGAAAGTGCATGTTACATGTGTAGCGGGTACTCCAAATTTAGGGGGGGGGTCCCTATGTCTAAATTTAGGGGGATGACCTGAGCACTAGTATGGTTCGGGCCTTCTAATTGTGCTGGACTCTGCTTTATTGCTGTGTGCCTATGTAGAGTTCCCTGTGGCCTGCAGGTGGCCCTGCCATGTTGGGTCAGGGTGTCTCTCCTTTACCCTAAGAGGAGAGGGTGGTGCTACACATGCATTTCAGTGAACTGCCATTGACTTCTACCGGCCTTCATCTAGGGCAGTGATCTCCAAACTGTGGCCCGGGGGCAGGATGTGGCCCATTGCTTGCTTTTATCTGGCCCCTGGTGCACTATTCCTCCAACAGACACCAATGATGGGTCATCATTCCTCCCATTGACACCATTGATGAGGCACTATTTCTCCAACTGACACCAATGATGGGGCACCATTCCTCCCACTGACACCAATGATGAGGCACTATTCTTTCCACTGACACCATCACTGACACTATTCTTTCCATTCCTCCACCTAACACCAATGATGGGGCACCATCAATGGGACTTTATTCCCCCAACTGACACCAATGATGAGGCGCCGTTCCTCCAATTGACACCATTGACAAGGCTGTATTTCTTCAAATGACACCAGTGATGAGACACCATTCCACCACACCATTCCACCCACTGACATCATAGGTGAGACACTATTTCTCCAACTGACACCAGTGATGAGACACCATTCCACCCGCTGACACCAAATGGGTCACTATTTCTCCAACTGACTCCAATAATGGGGCACTCTTCCTTCCACTAAAACCAATGATGGGGCACTAGTCTGACACCATCAATGGGGCACTATCACTCCAACTGACACCAATGGTGGGGCACCATCCCTCCAACTGACATCAGTGTGGGGCACTATCCCTCCAACTGACACCAATAATGGAGCACTATTCCTCCCTCTAAAATCAGTGATGGGACATAACTTACTGACAATGATGCCAAGGATGTTTCTACTCCAAATGGCCACAGTCCAGCCCCCCCAAAGTCTGAAGAACAGTAAACTGTCCCCTTGTTTAGAAAGTTTGGAGACCCCTTGTCTAGAGCTATGCCTGTAAGTGCGTTAGGCAGGTGTGTTGACATGCATTTTGACGCACATTTTTAACATAGAATTTTCCGTGGATAGGATTAGCAGCCATTGACTAAAGCCGGCCATACACGGTTCGAATTTCGAAAGAATTTTCTTTCGAAAATCGTATCAAAGAATTTTCGTACAAATTTCGCACCATTAGTGGGCTGCAGCAACAGCCGATTTTCGTGCGGCAATCAAATTTTGAGGAATCGGACATGTTGGAAATTTTTTGAAAAACAAACGATTTTCTAATCAATGAATTGGAGAATCGTGCGAGAAATGTAATAGAAAAAAAATGCGCATGTGCAAGAAAAGAATATTCCCGGAGAGAAAAGAATATTCCCGGAGAGAAAAGAATATTCCCGGCCGAATTTCGAAAATTAATGGTGGCATCATCGGATCACAAAAAAAAAAAAACTTTCTGATTTTGAAAAGAAAATTTGTTCGAAATTCGACCGTGTATGGCCTGCTTAAGGCTTGTTAATACCCGATGGCTACGCATCATGGCATCATGGAGGGTTGCGTATGTTATACACAAATAAATCTGTTGCTATTGACCGGCTTCCCATCGCAGAGTAACGCAGAATAAACAGACGTATCATCTTTTTTCAAAATGCACTGCAGTGCTGAGATGGGAACAGACACTATATTTACTGGGCTCCATTCACATTTAGCGTTTTACAAACACACTTTTTTTTGCATATTTTATTAGTGCGTTTTCGCATGACACACATAGGACAGCCCATTCACTACAATGCGCAGCCTTACGCTGATAAGCGCAGCAAAGTAGCTCGTATAGATTTTTGCCACATTGAGCCTTGCCCGTTTTTAACCGTGCATTTTGCTGCGTTTGTCGACTTGCCACGTTCGGGGTGCCATTAACAAGGAATGGTGCCACAAACATGACAGGTGTCTATAGCGCCTTTTGTAAACGTGCGCAAAAACATGCAATTTTCCAGGTGTTCGCAAACCGCGCAGGTGTGAATGGAGCCTTATGGGGAGTCTTTACACTTGCATTTTGGAACGCATGCATTAAAAACACCAGTGTAAGCTGGCCCTTAAGATCAATTCCTGTCATGGCTGTTGCAATGCTGCAAGCTCCAGCTAATAGAAAATGCTGAGACTTGTAGTTCACCAGCTGGATCCAGGCCTGAGCCTATATAGACATGGCCCCCTGGGATGATCGTTGTCCTTGATTGTCCCCTGTGTCATCCATCATTGTTTTGGGATTTCTGTCAGGAAGTTGCCCGTCCTTCTCCTCCTTGCTTTAGAACAACTTCCTATCTCCTCAGCAACAGCAGCGTCGACCAGTGCGCTTGCTCTTTTCCTGGTCGCTGTGTTGTCTGTGGGTTTTGTGTATCTGTGTACACATGTGTTTTGTGTATTGTGTGTGATGTCTCTACTCACATAAAGTGATTAATTAGGCCTTACAAAGGGCCGCCTCAGACAATGAGTTTATATGTGAATTTTCCATTCACCCTTGGGGGCTTCTCATGTAAATGAGACGGTGAAGAGGAGGGGGGGTATTCTTTTATTCACTAACGAGTGGTCCTTAGTGGAGCACTCCCATATCCTGTGTAATACACAGGAGCAAAGATTTCCACTCAAATGGTTAGAAAGGGGCGGCCATTTTGTATCTGCTTGCCTTGTTTACATTATAGCTCCGGTGTGAATTCAGACCTGGCAGTGTCTCTGTCCTCTGCCATTGACCTTTGTGGTTTTCTGGAGGACCTCCTTTGTCAGTGTTAGAGCAACCATTTTAAAAGAGTAACTTAAAGTGATATTACATTTTAAAATAAAAAACGCTGACAGGTAGAGTTTTTTTTATGCCAGAAGAGACTGTCACTTAAAGTGTAACTTCGCCCATAACATCTTCATTAACCACTTGACCTCTGGAAGATTTACCCCCCTCATGACCAGGCCATTTTTTGCCATACGGCACTACGTTATTTTAACTGACAATTGCGCGGTCTTGCGGCAATGTACCCAAATAGAATTTTTCATTTTTTCCCCCCACAAATAGAGCTTTCTTTTGGTGGTATTTAATTACTTCTGCCTTTTTTATATTTTGCGCCATAAACAACAAAAGACCAACAATTTTTTTTTTTTAAAACAATATTTTTTTACTTTCTGCTATAAAACATCCAATAAAAAAAAATCTAATTTCTTCATCAATTTAGGCCAATATGTATTCTGCTTCATATTTTTGGTTAACAAAATCCCAAAAAGCATGTATTGATTAGTTTGCACAAAAGTTATTTGTCTACAAACTATGGAATATTTTTTTATTTTATTATTTTTTAGTAATAGCGGCGATCAGCGACTTATACCAGGACTGTGATATTGCAGCGGACATTCTGACACTTTTAACACTTTTTGGGGACCAGTGACACTAATACAGTGATCAGTGCTAAAAAATATGCACTGTCACTGTACTAATGACACTGGTTGGGAAGGGGTTAACTGTGTGCCACGCCAGTGTTTTACTACACTGTGAGAGGTGCTTTTACTAGGGGAAGACATGGATCCTTGTCCCTGCTTTGCAGAGACACAGGATCCATGCCTTCCCTCCTGTCAGAACGGCGATATGCCTTAATTACATAGGCAGACCGCCATTCTGCCTCTCTGCTCAATGATTGGCGGGTGCCAGTGGACATCGAGTCTGTGGTACTCACCACTGGGCTCCCGCTGTGGGTAATTACAGCGGGAGCGGGCTACTGGTTGGCGCACCACCTACCCAGGAGAGCTGGATCACGTATATATGTGATCCGGTGCACAGGTGCTGTCCTGTAGCAGTAAAACTGCTATAAGGCAGACCTGAAGTAGTTAAAATAATGTTCTTTAGCAAGAAACATACATTCCATATTAATAATGTAGCGGGGTGTTCCCCTATATTGGGAAGAAACTACATTACCCATAACCCCATTCTTGTTGTGACGTTCCACCGCAGAGACTCATGGGAGGGGTTATAAAAGGAAGAGGCGGGGCCGGGCTCGGCCTCTTTGGCGACACGAGACTTCACGGACGGATCCTCCTGTGCGGATGTGTCGGAGGGGCAAGGCCTGAAGCCTGAGGCCTTGCTCTGCACCGAAGAGCCTTCCATCCTCCCCTCTGCGAGCCTGGGTGGCATCTGACTTTGTGAGCTACCGCCTTGTCGGATCGGGGACCCGATCGTTGGAGAGATCAAGAGTGTGTGACACGGCCGGTGGAGGTTTTCCCGGACTGGATCCGTAGTCCGGCGGGTGAGAGGGCATAAGCCCAGCTTAGATACTGTTGCTGTGTATAGGCCTATAGACTGCCGTGGCCTACAAGTTATTTTCATACCCCTTGGATTACAAAGTTATACTCTGTTTAAGTGCACCACCATTACAGACCTGCCGGTGAAGAAAGAAGGACTAAGCTAAATATTAGAACCAGGCCTGGTGGGGATTCTAGCGTGTTTGATTGCTGCGCCATAGGGCACTTAGTTAACGGTCGCCCGTATGGCGCACTTGTAGCGTGTGTTACTATATAGTGTGTTAGAGTGGCAGGACGCTGCCCTTAGGAGTGATTGTTTAGAACTGTGATTATTGTTACCCCTTTTATTCATATTGAGAATTGATGAGTAAAACACTTTACCTATTACAATTCATTACTGTGTCCTTGCTTAGTTATTCTATTGCATAGGACATATCATTGATTGTTAGTACTAGCTGTGCCAGAAGGGGATAGAGCCTATTGCCGGGGGTTGGCGGAGCTGCACTCAGGGCCCAAAATCTAATTCTGCGGCCTCCTTAGTTGGAGGTATCGCTACACGTGGGGGCTCGTCCGGGATCCTGATGCAGCAAGCGAACGCCAGAAGTGCCGGCATGGACCCCATGGATCCAAGAGCGGTAGAAGAGTGGTGCAAAGCCGCTAATACAGAGCCAAAACAGTCGATAGCCATTAGCCTTCCTGGCGAGAAATGGTCAAGTGAGACGGTAGAGGAACTGCTGAGTTCAGTGTCCCCAGATCACACACCGTGGGTGATAGACATGAAGACAGACCCAAACATCTCATATCAATACGCATTAGTGGAATATTGGGACGGGATGCCAGAGGCCTGTAAGCACAAGTGTCTGCGGACGCCAGACAACAGAACATTTAGGCTGGCGCACGCAATAACTGTAGAAAGGGAACCATCCCCTACGGGATCGCCACAGGCTGCGGCCCGAACTACACCTGAAAGAGAAGACAGGGCGCCACCTCCGGTGGCACCTGCATCGGCCACTGCTATATCACCAGAACTGATAAATGCAATAGGGGATTTGCTAGCCAAATGTCAGAAGACAAGTACGGTGCATGTGGAAACTAGCTACCGGAGACTAAAAATATTCTCAGGGAAGCTCCCTGTCCCGGCAGGGGAAGAAGATTTTGATACTTGGGTGGAACAGGCATTACAGGCAGTGGAGGCATGGGAGGTGCCGGAGGCACAGAAGAGGCAGCGAGTGTTAGAAAGCCTTAAAGGTGCAGCAGCAGAAGCAGTGAAAAGTTTCCGGTTTGGGAATGCAGGGTGCACGGCGCAGGATTGTCTAGCTATGCTGCAGGAAGAGTTTGGTCAATTAGACAAGGTGACAGAGACGGTCTACCAGTTTGAACACACTTTCCAAAAACCGGAGGAGAAACTTTCCGAGTATGTCAGAAGGCTAAACAGGCTGCTGTGCAAGATTGTGTTAAAGAAAGGGATGAAGCCCCAAGATGCCGATGCGGCAAGAATGAAGCAAGTCTTAAAGGGAGCGCTACGCTCCGATCCAGTCTGGCTGCACCTGAAAACCTTGGGAGGAGGAATGTTGCTGACTTATGCTGATTTAATAAAAATTATCAGAGATGAGGAGGCGCTGCAACAGGACCAGCAGAAGGATAAGACAAGTGTTGTACCCGCACAGGTGCTGGTCAATCCAGTGATGACCCCTGAAAGAGAGGCGGAGATAGACACCCTAAAAACTCAGATGTCCAAGGTATTAGAGATATTGACCTCTCTGATAGCAAAAGACACAGAGTGTCCCAAGAAGAAGGAAAGTCCAAGGAAGGAATTGTTCCCGATTGCCTCAGCACCCGAACCTTTACAAGAATGGGGAGATATAGTCTGCTTCAACTGTGGGGGAGTTGGCCACATTGCAGCCACATGTTCTAGTCCGAAGAAGAAGAGACCAGACAACCGCAAGCCGGCGGGAAACTTCAGAGGGCCCCGGTGAAGGAGTCAACCGGGTGCCCACCATCTTCAGTAAACTCCAAGCTGAATGCAAAGAAAAACAAAAAGAGAGATAGAACACCAAAGGGGAAACGTAATACCCCTCAACAAAGCTATACTCCAAGAAGAAGGGGGGAGACCCCTCAGGAGAGGCACGGCACCCCCCAAAGGAGGTGCCCACCCAAGAAAAATAATAGTACACCTCAGCGGGTTCCTACACCCATTAAAAGGAGGGAAGTCAGTGCATACCAGGCTCAAGAAAGGTTCAAGTCCAAAGGGAATAGGACAAGAGAGAGTCCAAAGGGAAAAGGTCTGAAGAAGGCAGCTCCTGCCGGACCATATCCAGAGAAGCTGGTAGGCCCATCCCCTATAGTGCCCATTCAAGTGGAGGGAGTCTACACCAGGGGCCTCCTGGACACCGGGGCACAAGTGACCCTACTATACCGGGACTTCTACGACAGGCACCTGAGTCATCTGCCTATCCAGAAGATAGAGGAGCTGGAAATATGGGGAATTGGAACCCAGAGTTTCCCTTACGACGGCTACCTTCCCGTCCAAATAACCTTTGACCCATCCGTGGCTGGGAAGGCCGAAGTGTTTGACACCCTGGCAGTTGTGTGTCCTAGGCCGCCTGGAGCCAACAAGAATTCCCTTATAATAGGGACAAACACGGACCTGGTCCGAAGACTCCTGACCCCTCTAGTGACGGAAGAAAGACAAGCAGCTACCAAGATCCATCCCATGCTGAAGACAGCCTACCAACGGCTGGTCCAAGAGCGGGAGACCCCTGGAGAGGAGATAGGGAAGTTGTGGAGACTTGGAAGAGAAGGGGTAGTGTTGCAGCCCGGTGAAGTAACCTGTCTCAGGGCCACTGTGAAGCTTACTTGGGAACAGCCTGGTCCCTTTGTCATGCTGGAGTCAGACCCAAGGGGTGAATCCTCAGGCCTGGAGGTGATACCGGAAGTGATTCCGCTGAAGGTCCTGAAGAAGGCCCATTATAGAGTTCCAGTGAGTGTTAGGAATACTACCAAAGACCCCATGGACATCCCAGCCAGAATGTTGCTAGGCCAGGTGAGCCCGGCGGCCCCTGTTACCCTGTCAGAAGTGAAGAGGACAGGTGAAGAAGCGGATGTTTGGGAGAAGCTGACCATGGAAAACCCGAATCTGTCCAGGGCTTGGAAAGAGAGAGCCAAGGCCCAGTTGAATAGATGGGAGAAGATCTTCTCTAGGGATGAATTTGATGTGGGGTGTGCAAGAAGTGCCACCCATCGGATCCGCCTCCAAGAAGATAAGCCCTTCCGAGAGAGAGTCAGGCGGGTCCCGCTAGCAGATCTGGAGGATCTGAGGGAACAACTTGCAGAACTCAAGAGGACTGGTGTGATACGGGAGTCCAGAAGCCCCTATGCCTCTCCCATAGTAGTGGTCCGAAAGAAGAATGGATCATTGAGGCTCTGTATAGACTACAGGACTCTCAACAGGAGAACCATACCTGACCAATACACCACTCCGAGGATAGAGGATGCCCTACAGAGCTTGTCTGGAGCCAAATGGTTCAGCGTTATGGATCTCAAGAGTGGGTACTATCAGATTCCGATGCACCCAGCAGACAAGGAGAAGACAGCTTTCATAACCCCAGTGGGGTTCTTCGAATTCGACCGGATGCCCCAAGGTCTGTCTGGAGCCCCAGCTACTTTCCAACGTCTCATGGAGAAGACAGTAGGGGACATGAACTTGATCGAAGTCCTTGTATACCTAGACGATGTCATTGTCTTTGGGAGAACCTTGGAGGAACATGAAGAGAGGCTGGAGAAAGTGGTTGAGAAGACTCAGTGAGGAAGGACTTAAGCTTTCGCCTGAGAAGTGTCGGTTCTACCAGTCTTCTGTGAACTATCTGAGGCACATAGTATCTGAAGAAGGGGTGGCCACAGACCCTGAGAAATTGGAGGCAGTTACCTCCTGGCCACAGCCCACCACAGTAACAGAACTCAGATCCTTCTTGGGCTTCTGCTCCTACTATAGAAGGTTTGTGGAGGGATTTGCTCGAATTGCTAGACCATTGAATGAGTTGCTCAAGACTGAAGGAGAGGAGGATGGATCGGGGCCCAGGAGGCCAGGAGAGTCCATCAGAGATCAGTGGAATCAGAGGTGTGAAGAGGCTTTCCAGGAATTGAAGAGGAGCCTGACCACTGCACCAGTCTTGGCCTATGCAGACCCAACCAAACCCTATGAACTGCACGTGGATGCTAGTCACGACGGTCTGGGAGGAGTACTTTACCAAGAACATGAGGGGCAATTGCGGCCTGTTGCCTATGTGAGTAGAAGCCTGACCCCCTCTGAGAAGAACTACCCCACTCACAAGCTGGAGTTCCTGGCCCTCAAGTGGGCGGTAGTAGACAAGCTCAAAGACTACCTGTACGGAGCAGAGTTCACTGTGAAGACCGACAACAACCCCCTTACCTACCTGTTCACCACGGCCAAGCTGGATGCCACTGGACACAGGTGGCTAGCCGCACTGTCTGGATTCAACTTCAGCCTTAAGTATAGACCAGGAGTGGGGAATCGAGACGCAGACGCCTTGTCCAGAAGATCTCATTCCCCGACCATTGAAATAGAAGATTGGACCCAAGTGGCACCGGACGGGGTGCAGGCCCTTTGTCAAGGAGCTGCATTCCAAGCCCGAGGATGCTCCAGAGCAGAGGAAATAGGAGTTACCACGGTGGGAGTCCCCAAACACTACTGTGGAGTAGCTCAATTGGAAGAGGGCCACCTACCAAGATTGTCCAAAAAGGAATTAAGGTGTGACCAATTGGAAGACCCCATGGGGAGATTGGTCCTGGAGGCCTTGGAAAATCAGGATCCGAACATACTCATGCGTCAACCCTCCAAAGAAGCTCGCCTACTGAGGAAGGAGTGGGATAGGTTGCAGTTGCATCAGGGAGTGGTCTACCGAAGGGGCCCCTCTGATGATTCAGAAGATAAGTGGCAGATGTTCCTCCCAGAGAAACATCGGGAGACTGTTTTGATGGCCTTGCATGACAATCATGGCCACCTAGGGGCTGAAAGGACTTTTCAACTTGTCAGAAGTCGGTTCTATTGGCCCTGCATGAGGGCAGAGGTAGAGGAGTACTGCCACTCATGTGCGCGATGCATCCAGAGGAAGACTTTGCCCCATCAAGCTGCCCCAATGGGCCATCTACAGAGCCAAGGGCCTATGGACCTGGTGTGCATTGACTTTCTCTGCCTCGAACCCGACCTGAGTGGACTAGGAAATGTTCTGGTGATAACCGACCATTTCACCCGGTATGCCCAGGCCTTCCCCACCAAAGATCAGAAGGCCTCCACCGTGGCCAAGGTACTTATGGAGAAGTATTTTGTCCATTATGGGTTGCCACAGAGACTCCATTCAGATCAAGGGAGGGACTTCGAGAGTAAGCTGATCCGGAAGCTCTTGGATTCGTTGGGAATCAGGAAGACTCGAACTACACCTTACCATCCTCAGGGAGATGCTCAGCCGGAAAGGTTCAACCGAACCCTGCTCAACATGTTGGGGACTCTGGAAAGCGAGAAAAAGCAACATTGGAGCAAACACATAGCAGCCATGGTACATGCTTACAACTGCACCATCAGTGATGCTACAGGCTATTCCCCATATCGACTCATGTTTGGGAGAGAAGCGAGACTACCGGTGGACCTGGCTTTTGGCACCTCACTGGACCATTCCTCCGTCACCTCTCACAGAGGATATGTGGATAGGCTCAGACACAGCCTGAAAGTAGCCTATGAACAAGCTCAAGCGGCCTCAGATCAAAGGGGAGCTCGGAATAAAAAAAATTACGACCTGAAGGTCCGGGTACAAGACCTACAGCCCGGGGATCGAGTACTGTTGCGCAATCTGGGAGTCCCCGGAAAGCACAAGCTTGCAGACAGATGGAGATCTGAACCTTATGTCATCTGCAGGAAGTTGCCGGGCCTACCTGTCTACAAGGTGAAGCCAGAGGGAAAGGTAGGCCCACTGAAGACATGGCATCGAAACCACCTGCTTCCACTGACGGAGGCAGTTAGAATACCTTCCGTGGGAGACTCCCCTGCACCGGCCTCTATCTTGGATACTCCTAGACCGCACACTCGGTCACAGACCTCCCGAGCTGGAAATGGAGAAGCCTCCCAACTTAGTGGGGATGAAGAAGGAGAGCTTGATTGGCTGTGGTCTTCCCCAACTCCAGGAACTTCTATCATAGATCTTCCAGTCACCCAAGATACCACAGATGAAACGCTGAACCCAGAGGCTACAGAATTCATCCCTTTCAGTCCTTCAACAGATTACTGGGAAGATGCCCATGATAGTTACTCCGAGGAAGAGGAGCCTGAGGCGCCAGAGCCAGAGATTCCAAGAGAGCAAAGAGCTCGAAGAGTCATTCAACCTCCTAAGAAGCTGACCTACCCCCAGATGGGGAACAGTTCGGAAGACTCTGTGGTCACTGCTAGGAGAAATGCTGAGATTCCGGATCCCTCCACTGTCCATTTGGTGGAGGGCAACCCCAGCTCACTCTCTGGCACAGTTAGTCAGGCCACCCAAGATAATGTGACCTGTGGGCAAGGGAATTCAACCCCTCAGTTATGGTGGGAATCCCCTATCCCAACATCGTTTTCAGAATTGTCCAATGTTGTATATAGTTGTTGCTAAAATTTATCTTTGGGGACCAAAGAGTTTAAGTGGGGGGAGTGTGTAGCGGGGTGTTCCCCTATATTGGGAAGAAACTACATTACCCATAACCCCATTCTTGTTGTGACGTTCCACCGCAGAGACTCATGGGAGGGGTTATAAAAGGAAGAGGCGGGGCCGGGCTCGGCCTCTTTGGCGACACGAGACTTCACGGACGGATCCTCCTGTGCGGATGTGTCGGAGGGGCAAGGCCTGAAGCCTGAGGCCTTGCTCTGCACCGAAGAGCCTTCCATCCTCCCCTCTGCGAGCCTGGGTGGCATCTGACTTTGTGAGCTACCGCCTTGTCGGATCGGGGACCCGATCGTTGGAGAGATCGAGAGTGTGTGACACGGCCGGTGGAGGTTTTCCCGGACTGGATCCGTAGTCCGGCGGGTGAGAGGGCATAAGCCCAGCTTAGATACTGTTGCTGTGTATAGGCCTATAGACTGCCGTGGCCTACAAGTTATTTTCATACCCCTTGGATTACAAAGTTATACTCTGTTTAAGTGCACCACCATTACAGACCTGCCGGTGAAGAAAGAAGGACTAAGCTAAATATTAGAACCAGGCCTGGTGGGGATTCTAGCGTGTTTGATTGCTGCGCCATAGGGCACTTAGTTAACGGTCGCCCGTATGGCGCACTTGTAGCGTGTGTTACTATATAGTGTGTTAGAGTGGCAGGACGCTGCCCTTAGGAGTGATTGTTTAGAACTGTGATTATTGTTACCCCTTTTATTCATATTGAGAATTGATGAGTAAAACACTTTACCTATTACAATTCATTACTGTGTCCTTGCTTAGTTATTCTATTGCATAGGACATATCATTGATTGTTAGTACTAGCTGTGCCAGAAGGGGATAGAGCCTATTGCCGGGGGTTGGCGGAGCTGCACTCAGGGCCCAAAATCTAATTCTGCGGCCTCCTTAGTTGGAGGTATCGCTACAATAATTATGCTACCAAAATTACTGTGTGCTGTAAATTGCCTCCAGCATTGCTCCTGTTTCTTGCTGGATGCTGCCATTTTGTTGAAGCCCAGAGCGGGTGAGCAGCAGTAAACCTTTAGGCTGTCAACAGATTGGCCTCTACAAATTTGACACAGTGCCTAAAAATAGAGAGCAACTGAGCATGTGCAGAGCAGGGTGAGATTTCTGGATTTTAAACAGCAAAGGCACTTATTCGTAATGTTTTACATAGCTGTACCTGCAAAAGGGGCCAGTCTGAAGTGATATAGCAGGGCTTCATTTTCTGACTAAAGTTCCAATTTGAATGGGTTTTAGTCGGTGGGCGCTATGCCTGCCAAAGGCAACAGGGGGTATATTTCCTGCCACGTCAATGACACGTGTACACCTCCCGCCGCTGCCTCTGCAGCTTAAGGGGGAGTGGCTGGGTACGATAAATACGTGGCTCAGCCATGGGGTTTTACCGCCCCCAAATATTAGCGTGAATGAGTCCTAAAAATAAAAGGAAGCACCAGAGTTTTTTTTTTAATAATTATAAAGCATTCCCCAAACTTTAGATACAATTAACGGTTATTTAAAAAAAAAAAACTGGAAGAAATTTAGTTAGTTCAAGCCTTGTTTTCACCTTTTTTTTCATGCATTGTTATACCTTAATGCTGCTGATTTTCTGCAGCTTCTTTGCCACCACTTCCCATAAAAAAAAAAAAAACTGCAGTAATGTCTGCATGGGACTTCCAAGGGCTGTTTTTTTGATGGTGGTCAACCCAACCACCTGTACAGTGGTATGACTTTTTGAAGCTTAATTAACATATTAAAGTGTAAATCCATTAAATTAGATCTAAATGCCATCGCTAAAATCTCATAAAAGTTTTAAAGTGATATTAAAGGCTAAAACGAATATTGCATAGAGCAATCCCTTACCTCCTCTTCTGGAAATCCCCGGTCAGCACTGTCTGCTTCTCCCTGCTCCAGGTGCCTCTTTGGTTTGCTGGGTGTTATGGGGGCTTTCAAACCAGGCTGTGTGCACCCATAGACACACACACACAGCACTGGTAAGCCATGCCCCGCTCCCTCCTCACTGGATTTTGTCTGACAGCAACAGGAGCCTATGGCTCCCTCTGCTGTGTCATGGATATGCATTAATGTCTGTCTGCCATCTTACCTTCCTCCTCATGTGTTCATCTAGAGACCAGACCTCCTTCACCTGGCTTCCTTTATAATCTCCTCCCAGCCTGACTCCACCCCAGGCCCTATCACTGAACACTATATTAACCTGTGCACTGCAAGCCTGCTTTGCTGATCAACGTGTTTGTTAGGCATTGTGTGTTTGGGTTCCTGCCTGCCGTGTGCTACGTCTGTCTCTCTGTTACGTTATTGGCTTGTCCCCGACCATCCCTGTCTGCTCGTGACCCTTGACCTTCGGCTCGTTCTTCGTTATCCTTGTCTGCTTGTGGCCCCTGACCTTCGGCTTGTTATTCGGTTCTCTCTATCGTGTGCTGCTGCTTCCCCTTATCCTACGGGGCGTGAGCTAGGAAACTCCAGGGGCCGCGACCTGGTCCCAGCCTGCAGCGTAACATCCTCACCACTAGAGGCCCTGGAGAAGACCAGCTGGGTCTTAGACTCCGCGCCCTGGGGAATCTTGGCTCTCGCTTCCGTTGGGATCCCGGTTGTGCTCCTCTGGTCCCGCTTTCCACAACCACCCAGTTTCCTATCCACAGAAGCCAGCCATAGGGTTCACTACCTCGCGGTGCACTCCTGTCCCCCTACGGTGTGCATCTGTCACCTGGCCACAGGTGACCCTGACAGTTTGATCAGCCATGAACCCGGCTGACATCCCGCTACCCGCGGATGATCCATTGCAGGGCATAGTTTGCAGACTTGAAACCCAGGAATCGAATCAGACTCAGGTGATGCGATTCCTCCAGGATCTGGCTTCTCGCTTCGAGCAGCTTCAGGCCTCCTTGGGAACCCTGAATCCGCAACCTCAAATACAATCAGCGGCTGCACCTATTGCACCAGTCGCAGCCACACACTCGCTACAACTGCCAGCTCCGTCCCGTTTCTCTGGGGACTCCAAGGCTTGCAGGGGGTTCCTTAGCCAATGCACGATTCATTTTGAGCTCCAGCCCCAAAACTTCCTGTCTGATCGGGCTAAGGTAGCCTATATCATTTCCCTCCTCTCTGGTGAAGCTTTAGCCTGGGCAGCCCCTCTGTGGGAACTGAATGATCCAGTGGTTTCTAGCCTGTCTGGTTTCTTGAAACTTTTTCGGAATATCTTCGAAGAACCGGCTCGTGTCTCTTCAGCGGCCAGCACCCTTTTACGTCTCCGCCAAGAGTCTGCTTCTGTGGGACAGTATGCCCTTCATTTCCGCATACTGTCGGCTGAGTTGAGCTGGAACAATGAGGCCTTAGTCGCAACCTTTTTGCATGGCCTGTCTGATAGAGTGAAGGATGAATTAGCTGGAAGAACCATCCCCACTGATCTGGCCGGCGTTATCTCCTTGTGTAACCAGATCGATATTCGCTTTCAGGAGAGGACCTTAGAAAAGCAACGCCAGCCCTCCTTGGTTCTTAGTCAGCCTGAGCTCCCCTCTCTTCGACCCGTAGAGCATCTCCTACCAGCTGAGGAACCCATGCAGCTGGGTCGGACCAGGCTATCCCCCGAGGAACGTGCTAGGCGCAGAACTCTTGGTCTGTGTCTTTACTGTGGGGGCAAAGGTCATTTTCGTGACACTTGCTCTCTTTGTCCAGAAAAACGTTCGGGTCCACTTCATCTGGAAAGTGGAGTATTGGACCCAGAAATATCACCTTCCCCTTCTCGTCTTCTGCTTTCTGTGTTCCTTCATGTTGGTGCTTCTTCTCATTCGGTCTCAGCATATCTGGATTCCGGAGCCGCTGGTAATTTCATGGACTGGGAAATCGCATCGTCCATGAGACTTACTCTTTTGCCCCTCACCACGCCATTGGTGGTCTTGGCGATTGATGGTACTGTTCTCCCAGGGGGACCTATCCGCTTCCAGACCCTCCCTGTTAAGATGTCGGTAGGGACACTCCACCAGGAGTGGATATCCTTCCTTATCTTACCCAAGGCCTCAACGCCTATAATTTTGGGTCTCCCATGGTTACAGCTCCATTCTCCTCATGTGGACTGGACTACTGGACAGATCCTGGCTTGGGGTCCCTCCTGTTCCTCCTCCTGTCTACCCAAGGTTGCCCCCTGTGAATCTGAGCCGGTCATTCATTCCAGGTTGCATAACCATTTACATTTCTCTGTCCCTAACCACCCTTGGACGCACAGCCAGGCTAGCTTGTCTACAAGTCCTGCAGTCGCTACGTCTTGCGATGCGATTCAGGTAGTCGCTACACCTGACTCAGCTATTCACTCTGCCTCTGTACTAGTTATGCCAGTCCAGCCCATGCCCAGTGAGCCTCTTACTTTTTCTTGTTCGGGACATTCTGCTTGTCCTTCAGCTATTCAGCTTGACTCCGGCGACATGTCACCTTCTAACCAACCTGACTTCAGGGTTCCACTGACATCTGCCCAGTCTGATGGTCCTGTGCAAGATGACCAGTTCCCCTTTAAGGGTCTAGGGGACCCTCCTCAGATTCCTGTTGATCCTCTCATGCCCTTGCTTATTCCTAGAGAGCCTTTGGTCCTCAATAGATCTTCTTGTCATCTCCCTACCTCGTTTTCGGTCTCTGAGGATAATTTTAAGTACGAGGTTAGACAAGTTCTGGATTCTCGGCTCTGCAGAGGCATTCTTCAGTACCTTGTGCATTGGAGAGGTTTTGGTCCTGAGGAGGCGTCTTGGATCGCTGCATCTGATGTCGCTGCACCTCATCTGTTGAGAAGGTTTCATCAGAGATTTCCCTTTAAGCCTGGGTCCAGGCGGGGGAGGGCCCATAAGAGGGAGGGTACTGTCATGGATATGCATTAATGTCTGTCTGCCATCTTACCTTCCTCCTCATGTGTTCATCTAGAGACCAGACCTCCTTCACCTGGCTTCCTTTATAATCTCCTCCCAGCCTGACTCCACCCCAGGCCCTATCACTGAACACTATATTAACCTGTGCACTGCAAGCCTGCTTTGCTGATCAACGTGTTTGTTAGGCATTGTGTGTTTGGGTTCCTGCCTGCCGTGTGCTACGTCTGTCTCTCTGTTACGTTATTGGCTTGTCCCCGACCATCCCTGTCTGCTCGTGACCCTTGACCTTCGGCTCGTTCTTCGTTATCCTTGTCTGCTTGTGGCCCCTGACCTTCGGCTTGTTATTCGGTTCTCTCTATCGTGTGCTGCTGCTTCCCCTTATCCTACGGGGCGTGAGCTAGGAAACTCCAGGGGCCGCGACCTGGTCCCAGCCTGCAGCGTAACATCCTCACCACTAGAGGCCCTGGAGAAGACCAGCTGGGTCTTAGACTCCGCGCCCTGGGGAATCTTGGCTCTCGCTTCCGTTGGGATCCCGGTTGTGCTCCTCTGGTCCCGCTTTCCACAACCACCCAGTTTCCTATCCACAGAAGCCAGCCATAGGGTTCACTACCTCGCGGTGCACTCCTGTCCCCCTACGGTGTGCATCTGTCACCTGGCCACAGGTGACCCTGACATGCTGCCAGTGTCTCCTCTGAGAAGAAGAAGCGAGGAGAGCAGTGACAGAAATCAGGTAGTTGTTTAGGGAAGGGGGTGGCTAGAACAATTGTTGTTTTTTATTTTATTTCAGGGACTGCATTAACTGCTTTCCGCCCGCGCTATACCCGAAAGACGGCTACAGCGAGGGCCTACTTTGCCGGGAGGGTGTACATAGACGTCTTCCCATGATCATGCTGCATGCGCACCCCCTGTGGTACGTGGGCAGCTCGCTCTGTGACCGGACTCAGCTGATCACAGTTTGGGGTAAAGGGCAAATCACAGCAGCCCTTTACCACATGATCAGCTGTGTCCAATGACAGCTGATCACGGATGTAAACACAAGCCGGTTATTGGCTTTTCTTTCCTCACGCTGACAGCGCAAGGAGAGAAGAGAGCCTATAACTGCCTTGTGTTAAAGGGACATCGACACCCATAATTAGGGCACCAATTAGCAGTACGGTTCCATCGATCCCCAACAGTGCTACCAAACAGTGCCGCCTACCAGTGCCCATCAGTGCCACCAATCATTGCCCATCAGTGCTGCCTATCAGTGCCATTCAGTGCCACCCATTAGTGCGAATCAGTGCTGCCTATCAGTGCAGCCTCATCAGTTTCCACCAGTGCAATTTATCAGAGCAGCCTATCAGTGCTCATTACTGCCCATCAGTGCAGGCTATCAGCCCTCACCAGTGCAGCCTATCAGCGCCTATTATTGCAGGCTCATCCGTGCATATCAGTGCAGCCTATCAGCGCCTATCATTGCAGGCTCATCAGCGCCCATCAGTGCAGCCTATCAGTGCCTATTATTGCAGGCTCATCCGTGCCTATCAGTGCAGCCTATCAGCGCCTATCATTGCAGGCTCATCAGCGTCTATCAGTGCAGCCTATCAGTGTCCATCAGTGCAGCCTATCAGCGTCCATCAGTGCAGCCTATCAGCGCCCATCATTGCAGGCTCATTAGCGCTCATCAGTGCAGGCTATCAGCCCTCATCAGTGCAGCCTATCAGCCCTCATCAGTGCAGCCTATCAGCCCTCATCAGTGCAGCCTATCAGCCCTCATCAGTGCAGCCTATCAGCCTTCATAAGTGCAGCCTATCAGAACCCATCATTGCAGCCTATCAGAACCCATCATTGCAGCCTATCGGCACCAATCAGCGCAGCCTATCAGCACCCATCATTGCAGCCTATCAGCGCCCATCATTGCAGGCTCTTCAGCACCCATCAGTGCAGGCCTTTCAGCCCTCATCAGTGCAGGCCTTTCAGCCCTCATCAGTGCAGGCTATCAGCACCCATCAGTGCAGGCTATCAGCACCCATCAGTGCAGGCTATCAGCACCCATCAGTGCAGGCTATCAGCACCCATCAGTGCAGGCTATCAGCCCTCATCAGTGCAGCCTATCAGCCTTCATCAGTGAAGCCTATCAGCGCCCATCAGTGCAGGCTATCAGCACCCATCACCGCAGCCTATCAGCCCTCATCAGTGCAGGCTATCAGCCCTCACCAGAGCAGCCGATCAGTGCACATCATTGTTGGCTCATCAGATCCCATCAGTGCAGGCTATCAGCCCTCATAAGTGCAGCCTGGCTATCAGCCCTCATCAGTGCAGGCTATCAGCCCTCATCAGTGCAGGATATCAGCCCTCATCAGTGCAGGCTATCAGTGCAAGCTCATCAGTGAAGGAGAAAAATTACCTGTTTTTAAAATTTTATAACAAAACATATTTATTTATTTTTCAAACTTTTCTGTCTTTTTTTGCTTATTTAGCAAAAAATTTTAAACCTAGTGGTGATTAAATACCACCAAAAGAAAACTTTGTGGGAAAAAAATTATAAAAATGATGTTTAAGTACAGTGTAGCATGGCCACGCAATTGTCATTCAAAGTATGACAGCGCTGAAAGCTCAAAATTGGCCTGGGCAGGAAGGGGGTAAAAGTGCCCAGTAGGCAAGTGGTTAAGGTAAAAAAACATTTTGACTTTAGAACCACTTTAGTATGTAATTTTTTATTTGTTTTTTTCAATCTTCTCAAATCTGCAATTTTAATTGCAGGCCCTTTGATGGCTTTTGACGCTCCTTGCATTATAAAGGGCCAATTAGCCACAAGGGGCATCAATGCATGAAATGGGCCCATTCATTTTCCATGGGCCCTCAACTTGTGTCCATGGCCCAAGAAACGTTCTTGATTTATTTTTTTCCAGCATATCTCAAGTCAGTGATTGTATTTTTTGTCACGTACTTTGTGGTGAGTTTTTACTTTTAAGCATTCAAGTGCATTGGGGTGCCATTAATATGAAAAGTGTGCATTATGCCGCGTACACACGATCATTATTCACGGCGGTTAAAAAACCGCCGTGAATAATGTCATTAAAAACGAGGGAACGGCTTGTTCCCCACACACGGTCGTTTTTCACGTCGTTTTTTCTCTTGTCGAGAAAAACGACCGTCTGTGGGCTCCGTGGCAGTGTTTCCCTATGGGAAACACTGCCGCGGAAAACATGTTGAAAAAAACGACGAGAAAAATTAGAACTAATTTTTCTCGTCGTTTTTAATGCCGTTTTTCTCGTCGAAAAAAACTTCAGAAAGCCCACAGACTATCGTTTTTTCTCGTCGATTGGGAAAAATGTCATTTTTCTCGACGAGAAAAACGGCCGTGTGTACGCGGCATTACACAGTGCATACACCGTTGTTGTATGGGGCATTGTCACACATCGAGACACACAGGAACTTGCGCTATAATGCATGTGCACAAGTTAGTAAATATGTGAAAGAATACCCAGTGATACTTGGTGATCCTCCCATGAAGGTCCTTGTTTAAGGCACTTGGGGTGACAACGGTTTCCTAGTCCTGCTCTTGTGTGGTCACCCTGCTACAGGCAGTTAAAGAGGAAGTAAACCCTGATGGGTTTTACTTCCTCTTTAGCCCGCTGCAAAAGCCTGCAAATGAAAAGCATAATGGGCTAGAATGCATCGCATACTAGCCCATTATGTGTCACTTACCTGGAAAAGAATCCAGCGATGTCCCCAGAGTAGGCAGCGTCCATCTTCTGTCTCCTCTTCCTTCCGGGCTGCGGACTCCGGCTCTGTGATTCGCCGGAGCCGCATGACGTCACTCCCGCGCATGCGCACGGGAGCCGCAATTCACGGCACAGGCTGGAGAAGAAACGGCACTTAGTTTCGTTTCTTCTACCTATAAGGGCGGCAATCCCCCTTTTTTTACCCGCTTCTCAATTCACGGTGGCACCCCACCCCGCTTCTCAATGTCAATTTGCTTCCCCGGTTCTCTGCCCCAGGGGGCCCATGCCTGAAGCTGTGTAAGGGGCCCCAAAATTCCTGATGGTGGCCCTGCATGAAAGGAAAATGAACAGCAGTTTTGCTTGCACATGATTGGATGAGGGAAGTCAGCAGAGCTTCTGCTCATTTACTAATCTCTGGAGCAACTACACTTCGCAAAGTACACAATCTATTTGCCTTTAGTAAATCAACCCCATAGTAAAGCATACATAGTAGGCTGCATCTGGCATCGGAGGCACCCCACATAAAGCCCATCTGGTGATGTGTAAATGAAATCCTGGGAACATTTGGCTGCTGTACAACATGACATTGTTCACTTAGCTATGTCAGCCTGTGTTCTCTGCCATTGCCTAATCATCTGCGAAGGAATTTTAAAAGGATTTTCTTTGGCCATGGCTAGATAATGAACACAGTTAAGTGGAGTAAAATTGTACTAAGCCAGCCCCAATGTATGCTCATCATACACCTATTTATTTGGAGAGGCTCCTCGTCACCATATGACCAAATATTGGAAGCTTACTGAGCTGGAAAATAACAGTAGATTACTTTGTGGGGGATGACAGCTTGACCTTGTTGGTTTAAGCACAAGGCTCTCGGTTTGGACAACATATGGGCATCCTGAAGCTCATCCCAGTGTTCCTATGTGATAGTGTCCCAGATAATAATTCCCCAAAATTCCTAACTATCCCCCTGTCAGAACCCCTGAACCATAAATATAAACCACCCCAGACACACAAAGCGAACTGTTGTCCAACCAAATCGTTCTCTTCATTCCTTCTTCCAAGACCTCCTGCTCTTTAGCTTCCTTGTCACCTCATTCCACACCTGCCTCCAGGACTTTTCCAGAGCCTCTCCCATCCTCTGGAACTCTCTACCCCATTCTGTCCAGATATCTTCTACTCTGTCTACTTTCAGATGATCCCTGAAAACTCATCTCTCCAGAGAAACTTATCTGGCCCCCACCTAACAACTGTACATTTCTTTTCTCCATCAGCTCATCTCCCACAGTTATTACCTCTTGTATCTCTTGACTCTACCTCAGAGATTGTAAGCTCTAAGGAGCAGGGCCCTCTGATTCCTCCTGTATTTAAGTGTATTGTATTTGTACTGTCTACCCTCATGTTGTAAAGCGCTATATAAATCCTGTATAATAATAATAATACTTTACACCTGACATCTAATCTCCATTCTGAGGCCTCATGCCCACTGGCGTTTTTACAGCTGCGTTTTTTGCAGCTTAAAAACGCCTGTCCATGTTATTGTAAATTTATTTTTATTTTTTTTGAAAAAAAAAAAAACAAAAAAAAAAACGTCGGAGCTAAAAACGCGACCGCGCGTTAGTGCGCATTTTTTGCGCGTTAGTGCGCGTTAGTGCGTGTTTTTGCGCGTTTTTTTCTGCCTAATTCTGACGCTGAGGAACGCACTGGTCCTGGTTTTTTTTTACAGCTTACAAACGCCTATGCTCTTTACAGCTCAAAAACGCCTAGGTGGGCATGAAGCTATAGACTAACATGGACAGGCGTTTTTAAGCTGTAAAAAACGCTCAAAAACGCGGCTGAAAAAACGCCCGTGGGCATGAGGCCTAACACTTTAACCCTGACACCTATTCTTAACCGTTTACCCCAACACCTATTGCTAACACCCTGGACCCCGACACCTAATCCTTACTCTGGCATTTGACACCCTAACACTTTATCCCTCACACAAACCCTCACCCTAAAAACCCAACCCCTCACACAGAACCCTAACACTTGACCCCTCAAACAAAGCCCTCATCCTAAGACTTGATCCCTGACACAAAACCCTAACACTTTACCCCTGGCACAAAAGCCTCACCCTAACACTTGACCCCTCAAACAAAACCCTCACCCTAAAAACCCAACTCCTCACACAGAACCCTAACACTTTACCCCTGGCACAAAACCCTTATCCTAACACTTGACCCCTGACACAAAAGCCTCACCCTAACACTTGATCCCTCAAACAAAACCCTCACCCTAAAAACCCAACTCCTCACACAAAACCCTAACACTTTACCCCTGGCACAAAAGCCTCACCCTAACACTTGACCCCTCAAACAAAACCCTCACCCTAAGACTTGATCCCTGACACAAAACCCTAACACTTTACCCCTGGCACAAAAGCCTCACCCTAACACATGACCCCTCAAACAAAACCCTCACCCTAAAAACCCAACTCCTCACACAAAACCGTAACACTTGACCTCTGACACAAAACCCTCACCCTAAAGCCTCGTACACACGGCCGAGATTCTCGTCGAAAAAAACATGTCGTTTTTTTTCGACGAGATTCTTGGACAAGAAACTTGTCCCGGCCGAGTGTACAGACGCTCGATTCAAAGAACCCGCGGTTCTTTGAATGGAGCGTATGCGGTGACGTCATCGACTACGACGAGCATGCGCTCGTCACATTCGATGCCGTCGCCGCCATCTTGGTATACCCTACCTATGCCTAGGAAGCTACCGCGCATGCGTCAAATTCATTTTGAACATGCGCGGGCTTCCCGGAGGACAGGTAAGTGTACACACACTCACTTTTCTCGTCGAGAAACATGCCGACGAGAATCTCGACGAGAAAATAGAGAGCAGGTTCTCTATTTTCTCGTCGAGATTACTTGTCGGTTTTCTTGACGAGAAACCATACACACAAACTAATTTCTCGGCAAGAAATCTCTGCCAGCAAGTTTCTTGCTGGTTCTTGCCGAGAAACTCGGTCGTGTGTACGAGGCCTAACACTTGATCCCTGATGCAAAACCTTCACCCTAAGTGCCGGTTCACACAGGGGCGACACGACTTGTGCGCGACTTATCAAGGCAACTTCGGCGCGACTTGGAACGACTTACAGCGCGATTTCAAGTCGCCTCATGGCCAGGCGACTTTGCCTGTGGCCAATCAGGGCTGTGTGGGAAGGAGGGGGGCTGCCTGCGGGCAGTGTGAATTCTGTTCTTCTTCCTGTGAAGTCGCTTCCATGTAGACCATGATCCGACTTGTAGGCGACTTGTATTGAAATCTATGGGTACAAGTCGCCTACAAGTCGCCTTGAAGTAGTACAGGAACCTTTTCTGAAGTCGCTCCAACTTCATACACGTTCATTAAGACGGCTCTCATTCACATAGCTGTGATTTCTGATGTCAAGCGACTTGGGGCGACTTGCGGTCTGACAAGTCGCCCCCCAAGTCGCGGTAGTGTGAACCGGCACTTACACTTGATCCATGACACAAAATCCTTATCCTAACACTTGATCCCTGATGCAAATCCCTCACCCTAACACTTGATCCCGACACAAAACCTTCACCCTAAGTGCCGGTTCACACTACCGCGACTTGGGGGGCGACTTGTCAGACCGCAAGTCGCCCCAAGTCGCTTGACATCAGAAATCACAGCTATGTGAATGAGAGCCGTCTTAATGAACGTGTATGAAGTTGGAGCGACTTCAGAAAAGGTTCCTGTACTACTTCAAGGCGACTTGTAGGCGACTTGTACCCATAGATTTCAATGCAAGTCGCCTACAAGTCGGATCATGGTCTACATGGAAGCGACTTCACAGGAAGAAGAACAGAATTCACACTGCCCGCAGGCAGCCCCCCTCCTTCCCACACATCTCTGATTAGCTCTGGTTGGCCACAGGCAAAGTCGCCTGGCCATGAGGCGACTTGAAATCGCGCTGTAAGTCGTTCCAAGTCGCGCCAAAGTCGCGCCGAAGTCGCCTTGATAAGTCACGCACAAGTCGTGTCGCCCCTGTGTGAACCGGCACTAATGCCGTGTACACACGATCATTTTTCCCGTCTGGAAAAATGACTTTTTTTTTTTAACAAGAAAAACGACCGTGTGTGTGGGCTTTTTGTAATTTTTCCCGATGGGAAAAACGGCATTAATCACGACGAGAAAAATTAGAACATGCTCTAATTTTTCTCGTCATGATTCCCGTCGTTTTTTTTCCGCGGCAGTTTTCCCATAGGGAAACACTGCCGGGGAGCCCACACACGGTCGTTTTTCTCGACCAAAAAAAAAATGTGTTTTCACCGTCGAGAAAATCGATCGTGTGTACGCGGCATTAGAATTGATCCCTGACACAAAATCCTTATCCTAACACTTGACCCCTCACACAAAACCCTCACCCTAACACTTGATCCCGACGCAAAACCTTCACCCTAACACTTGATCCCTGACACAAAATCCTCACCCTAAGAATTGATCCCTGACACCTAACCCCCACCCTAACACTTGATCCCTGACACCTAACCCCCACCCTAACACTTGACCCTGACACCTAACCCCCACCCTAACACTTGACCCTGACACCTAACCCCCACCCTAACACTTGACCCTGACACTTAACCCCCACCCTAACACTTGATCCCTGACACCTAACCCCCACCCTAACACTTGATCCCTGACACCTAACCCCCACCCTAACACTTGATCCCTGACACCTAACCCCCACCCTAACACTTGACCCTGAAACCTAACCCCCACCCTAACACTTGACCCTGACACTTAACCCCCACCCTAACACTTGACCCTGACACTTAACCCCCACCCTAACACTTGACTCTTGACATATAACTCTTACCCTAACACTTAAACCTTGACACCTAACCCTCAACCTAATACTTGTCTACTAATACCTAAACTACACCTTAACACTCTACCCCTGCCAGATAACCCTTACCCTAATATTACATCCCCGACATGTAACCTTACCCTCACGTTTGGCCCTTCATACCTAACCTTCACCACAACACTTGACTCCTGACACCGAGCCTTAACCATAACAGTTAACCCCTGACTTTTATCCTAACACTAAACTGTCAAGCTCTAACTTAGTTTAACACTTCACCTCTGACCTCTACAATAAGGGCTCTTTCACACGGAGGTCCGTTCAGGTCCGCCTGTCAGTTTTTTAGGCGGACCTGAAACGGATCCTCCATGTACCCCTATGGAGGCACGGATGTCAGCGGTGACATGTCCGCTGACATCCGCTCCACTCCGAAAAAGTGTGACGGAGGAAAATCCTATTTTTCCTTCCGTCTGCGGAGCAGATCGGATGACAACGGACTCTACGGTCCGTCGTCATCCAATTCCCCATAGGGGAGAGCGGCGCTCTGACAGGGCGGTCCCTGCACAGTGTGCGGGGACCGCCCAGTCATCCGTCGGCTCAGTGGGGATCAACGGAGCGATCCCCGCTGAGCAAGCGGAGCTTCACGGGGCGTATCTTCACGGATCCGCCCCGTGTGAAAGAGGCCTAACACTTACCCCTGCCACATTACAATTACCATACACATGCCCCCGACCCTTAACCCAAACACTTAACCTAGCCCCTGAAGTGAGCTCTTACCACCTAACCTCCCCCCCCCCCCCCACACCTAATTCCCGGTGCAAATTGTGGCACCAAGTCATGAGCACTGATAACTCCTGATGTGGTACAATTATGAAATTTTAAGGGCTGATCATTCATGAAAAGTGTTTAAAATCCAAAGTCCAATAGAATGTGAATGGAGGAAAACAACACAGAGGTATTTTATGATCGCTGTTCTGTAGTAAATCTATCCTATTCCCAGGTACAAATGTTCAATAAATGGGATCAGCCTGGGAACTCAGAAACAATGGGAAGCATTGACAGAGGTGAGTTCTGACTAATGTACGAAAAAGCTTATCTACACAAGTCTGCCTTCCACCCTGTGTTACTATAAAGGTAAGTGTTGGTTTACTGACAGAACTACTAACCTTGCAGCCCACACAGCTGTCATGTGAAGGGGGACGGTACACCTATCTACAACATATTGCCAAAAGTATTGGGACACCTGCCTTTACACACACATGAACTTTAATGGCATCCCAGTCTTAGTCTGTAGGGTTCAATATTGAGTTGGCCCGCCCTTTACAGCTATAACAGCTTCAACTCTTCTGGGAAGGCTGTTCACAAGGTTTAGGAGTGTGTCTATGGGAATGTTTGACCATTCTTCCAGAAGCGCATTTGTGAGGTCAGGCACTGATGTTGGATGAAAAGTCCTGGCTCACAGTCTCCACTCTAATTCAACCCAAAGGTGTTCTATTGGGTTGAGGTCAGGACTCTGTGCAGGCCAGTCAAGTTCTTCTACCCCAAACTCGCTCATCCATGTCTTTATGGACCTTGCTTTGTGCAATGGTGTGCAGTCATGTTGGAACAGGAAGGGGCCGTCCCTAAACTGTTCCCACAAAGTTGGGAGCATGAAATTGTCCAAAATGTCTTGGTATGCTGACGCCTTAAGAGTTCCCTTCACTAGATCTAAGGGGCCAAGCCCAACCCCTGAAAAACAACCCCACACCATAATTCCCCCTTCACCATATGATTTGGAGGGGTGGCCCAATACTTTTGGCAATATAGTGTGGATGAGCGATTTTGGGGTGAAGGAACTTGACTGGCCTGCACAGAGTCCTGACCTCAACGATGAATTCGAGCGAAGACTGTGGGTCAGGCCTTCTCGTCCACATCAGTGCCTGACCTCACGAATGCACTTCTGGAAGAATGGTCAAACATTCCCATAGACACACTTCTAAACCTTGTGGACAGCCTGCCCAGAAGAGTTGAAGCTGTTATAGCTGCAATGGGTGGGACAACTCAATATTGAACCCTACAGCCTAAGACTGGGATGCCATTAAAGTTCATGTGCGTGGGTGTGTCCGGATGTGAGCGGCGGCGGACGTGTTTGAGCAGAGCTCCGGGTATCCTGATTTCCATCCTTTGCCATCCGTGCAACTAATGGCTTCTACAGCACCAGCCACCCCAACTATTTGTTCCTCTCTGTCCCCTGCTGAGCCCTGACTGCATATTGAGCGGGGATTCGACCGTGGTCGCCCGGGAGGACATCCTATACCCTGCCTGTAGCTGCCGCCGCCATCTTGCTGGCCTGTGACCGTCTGGAGGGAGCTGATCCTTGCCTGGTAGTGGGGTAAGGGACTATCCTGCATCCCTGGACTGTTCTTCTCTCTCCTGCCTACCCCCTCCACTGCCTGGAGTGACCTAGGGGCCTGCGGAGCCGCCGGGAGCGCTCGCGGCGGCCGCGGCCTAGTGAAGCCTGATGGACACCGCTGTTTCCTGCAGTGGCTGCCCGGCGGTGGTGCGCCGCGCCGGCGGGGCGGAAAATCGCGGACGCGGATCCGGCGGCCCTGCACTTATCCTCCTCCCTGCAGGGACCTGGTGTGCTGCTGGTGGGGATTGGCTCTGTGGAGGTGCCCCGGGGCCTGGTGACTCTGCCACTTTCTGCCTGTGTCCCCCAACTCAAGACATATCCTGCCTCCACTCTTTGTATGCCACCCTCACTGAACTATCACTGCCTGGTTGATTGCTGAGTGCTGAGGGGCTAGGTGTGCTTGCTGGTTATCTGCCTGGACTGTGATCTCCCAGACCCACTACCCACTACCCACTACCTATCTGAACCACCCCCTGCTGCACACTAGAAACTGATCTTGGCGTGTGCTGCTCCCCTATTGGGGCCCCCCCTTTAGAGGCCCACCAGATGTCCCCCACTTCCAAAAAGGGGGAAAAATCCTCCGGGGCCGCTGTCATTGGCTCGTCCCCCCGGCAGCCACAACCCTCTCCGCTACAGCCGGACCCCGTCCTGCTTTGTCAGCTCCGGGCCTTACTGGCTGACTTGGAGATGGGTCCTGGAGGGGTTCCGGCGGCGGAATCAGCCCCGCCATCGCAGGACAGTACAGCCGTGATCCTTGCTGCGATCGAGCAGAGTAAGACCTCACTGCTTGTGCGCATCGATCATCTTGCTGAGGAGTGCAATCTTATCAGAAATGACCTCGACAAAATAAGGGGGAGAATGACTGAAACGGAGACCAGGATATCCGCTACTGAAGATCTTACTGCCACCCATGCCTCTTCCATTGCTGAGCTGCAGCGCACGGTCCAGTCCCTTGTCGCAAAATCTGATGACGCAGAGAACCGCCTCAGACGCAACAATGTCCGAGTCCTGGGGCTACCTGAGAGGGAGGAGGGGGATTGCCCGGCTGAATTCGCGGAGGAGTTCTTTAAAAATCTCCTGAGCCTCACAGATATTTCTCCTACCTATGTGGTCGAAAGGGCTCATCGGGTGCCCACCGGCCGCGCCATCCCGGGGAATCTCCCCAGGCCCTTCCTGGTATGCTTCCTTAATTATCGTGACAGGGACAAGATTCTCGCCGAAGCCCGCAAACATCCCGCTCTCAAATACGGCAACGCCTCTGTTTTTCTTTTCCCGGACTTTTCGGCGGATCTGCAGCGGAAAAGGAAGACCTTCAACGATGTCCGTAGGCGACTCAGAGATAAGAACATAAAATACGGCATGCTATACCCCAGCCGCTTGCGAGTCCAACACGATGGGACAATCCGATTCTTTGACAACCCAGCGGATGCTGATGACTGGCTGGCCACCTTGCATTGAAGACCCATTCCCTAAGCTAATGCACAGTGTTTAAACGCCTTTGTCTGATATACCACACTAAGACGTCCTATAAGTCTACTATACCCGATGCGCGGATCTTCCATATTCTTGCTTAATTCATCCTACGAACATTCGACAAATACCGGAGCAATCACGAATACACTTTTACGCGTGACTTGCACTTAACCCTCTAGGTTTGGTGTTTTGAAAGAAGAGATTGGCCTGGTGTTCTCCATTCTCTTGGGAGGTACCCCAATAGCTGGAGGAACTCTAACCCCCCCCCCCCTCCAGATTGCTCAGCCCTTCTCGCTGTGTTGAGATACACGTCCCCCCCACCCTTTGCCCACTGCTCTGTCTAGCCACTGACTTTGTTGCCGCTGGTTTTTTGGGCTCATTAACCATCATCCCTCTGCTCCCTGTTCTCACCAGACGGAAGGGGCATCACCTGTCGACAGAGTGGGTGGACTGGCTCTAGTAGTGTAGTGCCCCCAGTTGAGGGGTTCACTAGCACCCTTTAGTCAAGTTTTTTTCTGGGTAAAAACTATTCCCAGACCTTCCCCCCTGTTTGGAGGAAGGCTGGGATATAGTAGGATAGGCACCTGTGCCTGGGAAGTTTGATTAAGGAGTTGGTTATTCCTTGATCTTCTGTTGTTTTTTTTTTAATTATTTTTATGTTCTGTTTTGTGTTATGCTTAAGTACTGTCAGTATTTTCTGCACTGTGACTGGGATCTTGCTGCTCATGGGGTGCAACGGTACATGCCCTTTAGCATATCTCCTCAATTATTTCTCCCCACCGCCCGATGGCTAGTCAATTAGCTGACTCCTTCACCATCCTTTCCTGGAATGTCAGAGGTCTTAACTCAAAATTTAAGCGGGCCCTTTTATTCCAATACTTAAAATCTCACTCCCCCCAGCTTATTCTCCTCCAGGAGACTCGCCTCATGGGCAGTAAGATTTTGACGCTTAAAAAACCTTGGATACAGCGAGCGATACATGCCACGTACTCCACATACGCCAGGGGTGTGTCGATCCTTATCCACAAGAATTTCCCCTGTGTCATTGAGGAGATCCGTACTGATCCCCAGGGGAAATTTGTGATAGTGGTGTTCACGTTATGGTCTATACGATATATTGTTATCAATCTGTACATCCCTCCCCCGTTTTCATCCGCATTACTATACGAGGTTCTAGAAAAGATTGCACCTTTCTGCCCCGGGAAGATTCTGGTTATGGGAGACTTTAATGCCATTTTGTCACCTGACCTGGATAGACCTACCCCGCCTAAGAAACAGTGTATGAACCTCTCTGCCTGGGCTCGGGCGGTGGGGCTGGTGGAGGTCTGGAGGTGGAAGCACCCTACCACAAGGGCTTATTCATGTTATTCGGCATCCTATAAGACTGCGTCGTGGATAGATTTGGCCTTCTCCAACCCTGCACTGTTAGCGGACGTGTTGGGGACGTCCTATCTGCCTAGCGGGCTGTCTGATCACAGTCCCTTGGTGGTGGTGCTCCGCTCCCCGGCTTCACGGAGCGCTGCGCTCTGGAGGTTGGGCACACAATGGGTCTCTCATCCTGACATTACCGACAAACTGCCGCCCCGGCTGTCTGAGTTCTGGGAAAATAATAAGGAATCCTCTTCTCCCGACATTGTCTGGGATGCCTTTAAAGCTTTCACGAGGGGACAGTATATTTCTTCTATTGCCAGCATTAAAAGAAGGCAATCGGCTGCCACTCTGGCACTGCAGAAGACTGTTGATGACCACACCGTTACATATGGTGAAGACCCCACCCCTGTTCACTTTGATCTGCTGATGGCGGCTCAGAGAGAATTACAGTTACACCTGGCTGAGGTCACGCGACTGGATTCATATAGGGGTAGGCAGAGGGCCTTTGAACATGGTGATCGAAATGGCCGCCTGCTGGCCATGTTGGCGCAACATGACCAACCCCTTACCCTTGTGTCTACCCTGCGGACCCCGGGGGTGGGACGGTGTCCTCCCCTTCTGATATCCTACAGGCTTTCAACTCCTTTTATGGCACTTTGTATTCGTCCGGTCTGTCCTCAGATTTTAAGCCGGAGTCGCTGAACGGACTGTTGGATCCGTTGGCGCTTGGCTGGCTCTCTGACCACGAAAGGGAGACTTTGGTCCAACCATTTACGGCCCTGGAGGTCATAGAAGCTATCCGGTCCTCCCCCCCCGGCAAGGCGCCCGGGGCCGGATGGGCTCCCGATAGACTTTTAGAAGGCCCATATGGAACTTTTAGCACCCCTGTTGGCACAATTATACACTGTCTGTCTGGCAGAAGGTGGTCTGCCTGGTTCTATGTACCATGCCTACTTGACATTGATATATAAGGCTCCCAAGGACCCCACTTCATGTGCTTCATATCGCCCTATTGCACTACTTAATTCTGACTTTAAAATTCTGACTAAGCTTCTGGCCCTTCGGTTGTATCCTATGCTACCCTCAGTGATAGACCCAGACCAGATGGGTTTCATGCCCCGTAGGTCCACAGATGTCAACCTCAGACGGCTGTTCACTAACATACACGCTCACCACCTCAATATGGGATCCCGGGCAGTGGCCTCTCTAGAAGTAGAAAAGGCCTTTGACACGGTCGAGTGGCCGTTTTTGTGGGAAACATTACGTAGGATGGGGTTTCCTCTGTTATTTATCAAGTGGCTACAGGTGATTTACAAATGCCCCACTTCCTCGGTGCGATTGGGGGGTGGACTGTCTGTCCCCTTCGGGCTCACCAGGGGAACGAGGCAGGGCTGCCCTCTCTCTCCAGCTTTGTTTGCCCTAGCTATTGAACTGGTGGGGGAGGCACTTCGCACCTCACCGCACATCAAGGGTCTCCGACTCGGGTTGCTGGAGGAGAGGGTTGCCCTGTACGCAGATGACATGCTACTCTTCCTGAATGATGCCGGTCCATCCTTGCAGGGAGCGCTGAGTATTCTAGACGCCTTTGTTGAGGTCACCGGTCTTAGGGTAAATTGGTCTAAGTCCCTCCTATTCCCGATTGATCAGGCGGCCAGGTCCACTTCCCCTCCTGACAGCCCTCTCCTGTGGGTGGACTCCTTTAAGTACTTAGGGGTGCATGTCTCTGGTTCAGCCACGGACTATATATCTTTAAATCTCGCCCCGGTGCTTTTAGAGTCCCAGACGAAGCTTAAATCCTGGAGTAACCTGCCCCTGTCATTATGGGGGCGAGTTAACCTCATAAAAATGAAGATTATTCCCAAACTAACATATCTTTTTCGCCACTCCTCACAATGGGTTCCCAAATCCTTTTTTAAGAAATTGAACCGCATTCTTTCTTCCTTCCTATGGGGCCCCTCTCCTCCCAGGTATCGACTGACGACTTTAATGAGGCCTAGATCGCAGGGTGGCATGGCATTCCCGGACTGTTATAAGTATTACCTCTCCGCGCAGTTGGTGACAGCGGCGTGGTGGTTACAGCCGGACAGGACGAACTCGTCTACCGTGCTGGAAGCGGCAGTGGTCGGTTCATTGGAAGCTCTTCAATTGCTACTTTTTAGGGGCCCTCGTGCCCCCTATCCTCTGACCCCCTCTATGCTTGCCACCCTGCGGGCGTGGCGGACAGGATTAGCCATTGAGAAATGTAAACAGTCTGAAATCTCCCCCAATGCCCCTATCTGGCTGAACCCTAACTTATCTCATATTTACAAAATCCCTGACCCCTACGCGTGGACAAAACACGGTATAAAATTAGTGTCCCACATAGTGTCTCAAAACTCCTTACTCCCTTTCTCACACCTTTCCTCCTACCTAACCATTTCCTATTCAGATATCTTCAACTGTCCCATGCATTTGCGGTGCAGTTTCCACAATCTTCATGTATTGTGGCGCAGTCGGAACTGGAGAGGACACTTAGATTTAGCTGTGATAAAAAGCCCACCTCACATCTCTATTCATATTTGATCTTTATATCTCTTCCACCTCTTGACAAACTCTGGACTAAATGGCAGATTGATATCCCCACGTTGGATAATGATGATTGGGATGACGTGTGGGACCTCCCTTTCAACACCCTCGTCTCCATGCGTGACAGATTGGTGCAATACAAGATTGTTCATAGGGCTTATTTCACCCCACACAGACTTCACAAGATGGATCCTGCCCATTCCTCGGGGTGTTGGAGATGCGGCGCCTCACCGGGCGACTTCTCCCATATCTTCTGGCGATGTCCAGGGGTCCAGCAATACTGGGAAACAGTGCTAGATATGATTAACAGAGTTGCTTTAGTCGCAGTACCTTTGGCAATGGAGGTGTGCCTTTTGGGGCTCATTGAGACCATTGTACCATCCTCTGCCAAACGCACGCTAATTACCTTGCTGCTCTTCTATGCTCGCAAGAATATTGCTATGCAGAAGAAGAAACATGCCCCCCCCTCTTTGATGCAATGGAAACGCTTAGTGAATATCAGCCTTCCTCTATACAAGGATACATATGCTAATCGGGGATGCCCATTGAAGTACGATAAGGTCTGGCGCACTTGGCTAGCTGAGCCCGAAACGGCTTAGTGGGTTGGGGGTGACCCAGGTCATCGTGTCGGGGTTCTTGCCTTGCTCCTACACCTTCCTTTTCTTCCGTTGACTTTGGATATGTTTTTTACTGGTTTAAATGTTTTATCATACTATTGCCCTCTTGGATTATACCTGGGCGGTATCGTTGTACCCTTCCATTGTTGTGCATTCTATCGCTGGGTTCACATTGTGAAATGTATTATTTTTCTGTACATGTTCTTCTTCTGTACTGTAGGTGCTTAAGCTGTGTGTGTTGTATGTGTTTGAAAACTTTAATAAAAAATAATTATAAAAAAAAAAAAAGTTCATGTGCGTGTAAAGGCAGGCGTCCCAATACTACTGATAATACAGTGTAAGTGGGTATTCTGCTAACCACCAATGTAAGGGGGGCATTCTACTTTCCAATGACCACCAATGTAAGGAGCTATTCTTCACCCTGCTGACTACCAGAGTATCAGGGCATTCTTTTGCCTGCTGACTATCAGAGTATCAGGGCATTCGTCTGCCTGCTGACCACCAGAGTAACAGGGCATTCGTCTGCCTGCTGACCACCAGAGTATCAGGGCATTCTTCTGCCTGCTGACCAGCAGAGTAACAGGGCATTCGTCTGCCTGCTGACCACCAGAGTATCTGGGCATTCGTCTGCCTGCTGACCACCAGAGTTGGGAAGCAGTAAAAAAAAAAACAATTGCCTATTTTCAGCACTCGTTTGAACGAGTCTTTAAAAGAGAAGTATGGTCTAAGCTTTTTTGGTCATTCTCTTGTGGGTGCACTTTCTTTTTGCACTCCTGTGACCCAGAATCAGCCAGCAGCAGGCTAAAGCTCACTGTTAGCTCAAATAGCAGAGGCGATCCAGGCTCTGGAAGGATCCTGACCATATTGTCAGGATCCTCCCAGCTGGCTGATTAACAGCTGGGTCCAGTTCTCAGCATGGCTGAAACCTATAGCCAGCTGAACCTGCCCCCTCTCCAGCCCTGCAGTCCTGTGAGCGCTGGAGGAGCAGAGAGCGGTCGCTAACAGTCACGGCACTCCACTCTAAGCAGACCGAGAACTTTCAGTCTGAGAGGCCTTGGGACAGCTGCAGCATCAGACCGACAGCTGCAGCTTTGAGGAGAGTATGTATGTATGTTTTTTTCAAGTTTTATGAACAAAACATATCCCTCTATAGTGTGTACTTGTCTCAATTACGAGCACTAAGTGTCACTTCTGCCTGCTGCTTCGTTCCTCTATCAGCATTATTCAATACTGACAGCACAAAAAAGGTGGCGGGAGGAGCTCCAGCACACAGCCTGTGATTGGCATCCTCAGCTCTGTTCCTGTGTAAAGAGGGTGTGTCCCTTCCCAAAACCATGGATTTTTTTTCCGACGGATGTTCGCTCAAACTTGTCTTGCATACACACGGTCACACAAATGTTGCTCGGAAATTCCGATCGCCAAGAACGCGGTGACGTACAACACTACAACGAGCCGAGAAAAATGAAGTTCAATGATTCGGAGCATGCGTCAAATTGATTGCGAGCATGCGTAGGATTTTTGTGCGTCGGAATTGGCTACACACGATCGGAATTTCCGAGCAGAACTTTTGTTGTCGGAAAAATTGAGAACCAGCTCTCAATCATTTGTTGTCGGAAATTCCGACAGCAAATGTCCGGTGGAGCCAACACACGGTCGGAATTTCCGACAACAAGCTTCCATCGAACATTTGATGTCGGAAATTCCGATCGTGTGTACGCGGCATTAGTATGCAAGACAAGATCCTGGCACATACCCTTTTGACAAAAATCAGACGCTCGGTTGGCCAACAATTGTACCGCGTGTGCGAGGCTTTAGACTGGGATGCCATTAGTTCATGTGCGTGTACTTTTGGTAATGTAGTGTAAGTTACATGTACAAAATGATCGAGGCAAACTTGCTCTATAGGGTGTCCATGAGCATTATAGGAGATCCAGCCACAGAGTGATTATTCTATAGAATGATTAGGCATAAACATTTAGGCTTGTAATCAGTGGCGATGCGTCCGTATGGGGCGCATGGGCGCCGCCCCCTTTCTCCTGGCACTGCTCTATCACCATAGATAGATTCATGCATTGCATGAATCTATCTATGGTCGCCGCTGACACCCCCTATTCAGGTGTCCGACCCCTTTTTGGGCGCCCGGCACCTGAATTACAGCGGCGGGGGTGTTTTTTGGAAGCACCTAATTAGAGCCGTAGGTTCTAATAGGTGCCCAAAAAGGTGAACAGTGGGTGCCATGTGCGTTGTGTTAACACTGAACCGCCTCTCAGCCAATCAGGTGCTCAGGTTTGTTACCTGTTACCTGATTGGCTGAAACGTCAGGCGCTGTGATTGGACGCCTGAGAGGATGGAAGAAGACATCGCAGAGCATGCAGAACACCACTGCTGACCCGCTGCAAGACAGGTAAGTGCCGGGCGATGCACACTGGCAGCATTTGATGGGGCAAAGTAGCGCCAATTGATGGGCACTGTGTCAGCAATTGATGGGCACACTGGCAGCAACTGATGGGCACAGTAGTGGCAATTGATGGGCACACTGGCACCAATTGATGGGCACACTGGCAGCAATTGATGGGTACAGTAGCTGCGTTTTAAGGCGCAGTGGCTGCGCTTGATAGGCACAGTGGCTGCGTTTGATGGGCACAGTGGCTGCGTTTGATAGGCCCAGTGGCTGTTTTTGATGGGCACAGTGGCTATGTTTGATGGCACAGTGGCGGCGATTGATGGGCACAGTAGCTGCATTTGACAGGCACAGTGGCTGCGCTTGATGGGCACAGTGGCTGCGTTTGGGCACAGTGGCGTTTGGGCACAGTGGCTGCATTTTATGGGCACAGTGGCTGCGCTTGATGGGCACAGTGGCTGCGTTTGGGCACAGTGGCGTTTGGGCACAGTGGCGTTTGGGCACAGTGGCTGTGTTTTATGGGCACAGTGGCTGCGCTTGATGGGCACAGTGGCTGCGCTTGATGGGCACAGTGGCTGCGTTTGATGGGCACAGTGGCTGCGTTTGATGGCCACAGTGGCTGCGCTTGATGGGCACAGTGGCTGCGTTTGATGGGCACAGTGGCTGCGCTTGATGGGCACAGTGGCTGTGTTTGATGGGCACATTGGCTGTGTTTGATGGCACAGTGGCTGCGTTTGATGGCACAGTGGCTGCGTTTGATGGGCACAGTGGCTCCGTTTGATGGGCACAGTGGCTGCGTTTGATGGGCACAGTGGCTGCGTTTGATGGCCATAGTAGCTGCGTTTGATGGGCACAGTGGCTGCGCTTAATGGGCACAGTGGCTGCGTTTGATGGGCACAGTGGCTGCGTTTGATGGGCACAGTGGCTGCGCTTGATGGGCACAGTGGCTGCGCTTGATGGGCACAGTGGCTGCATTTGGCACAGTGGCTGCGTTTGATGGGCACAGTGTCTGTGTTTGATGGGCACAGTGGCTGCGTTTGATGGGCACAGTGGCTGCGTTTTATGGGCACAGTGGCTGCGTTTAATGGGCACAGTGGCTGCGTTTGATGGGCACAGTGTCTGCGCTTGATGGGCACAGTGGCTGCGTTTGATGGCACAGTGGCTATGTTTGATGGCACAGTGGCAGCAATTGATGGGCACAGTAGCTGCGTTTGATGGGCACAGTGGCTGCATTTGATGGGCACAGTGGCTGCGTTTGATGGGCACAGTGGCTGCGCTTGATGGGCACAGTGGCTGCGTTTGATGGGCACAGTGGCTGCGTTTGATGGCCACAGTGGCTGCGCTTGATGGGCACAGTGGCTGCGTTTGATGGGCACAGTGGCTGCGCTTGATGGGCACAGTGGCTGTGTTTGATGGGCACATTGGCTGTGTTTGATGGCACAGTGGCTGCGTTTGATGGCACAGTGGCTGCGTTTGATGGGCACAGTGGCTCCGTTTGATGGGCACAGTGGCTGCGTTTGATGGGCACAGTGGCTGCGTTTGATGGCCATAGTAGCTGCGTTTGATGGGCACAGTGGCTGCGCTTAATGGGCACAGTGGCTGCGTTTGATGGGCACAGTGGCTGCGTTTGATGGGCACAGTGGCTGCGCTTGATGGGCACAGTGGCTGCGCTTGATGGGCACAGTGGCTGCGTTTGGCACAGTGGCTGCGTTTGATGGGCACAGTGTCTGCGTTTGATGGGCACAGTGGCTGCGTTTGATGGGCACAGTGGCTGCGTTTTATGGGCACAGTGGCTGCGTTTGATGGGCACAGTGGCTGCGTTTGATGGGCACAGTGTCTGCGCTTGATGGGCACAGTGGCTGCGTTTGATGGCACAGTGGCTATGTTTGATGGCACAGTGGCAGCAATTGATGGGCACAGTAGCTGCGTTTGATGGGCACAGTGGCTGCGTTTGATGGGCACAGTGGCTGCGTTTGATGGGCACAGTGGCTGCGTTTGATGGGCACAGTGGCTACGCTTGATGGGCACAGTGGCTGCGTTTGGCACAGTGTCTGCGTTTGATGGGCACAGTGGCTGCGTTTGATGGGCACAGTGGCTGCGTTTGATGGCACAGTGGCTGCGTTTGATGGGCACAGTGGCTCCGTTTGATGGGCACAGTGGCTGCGTTTGATGGGCACAGTGGCTGCGTTTGATGGGCACAGTGGCTGCATTTGATGGGCACAGTGGCTGCGTTTGATGGGCACAGTGGCTGCGCTTGATGGGCACAGTGGCTGCGTTTGATGGGCACAGTGGCTGCGTTTGATGGCCACAGTGGCTGCGCTTGATGGGCACAGTGGCTGCGTTTGATGGGCACAGTGGCTGCGCTTGATGGGCACAGTGGCTGTGTTTGATGGGCACATTGGCTGTGTTTGATGGCACAGTGGCTGCGTTTGATGGCACAGTGGCTGCGTTTGATGGGCACAGTGGCTCCGTTTGATGGGCACAGTGGCTGCGTTTGATGGGCACAGTGGCTGCGTTTGATGGCCATAGTAGCTGCGTTTGATGGGCACAGTGGCTGCGCTTAATGGGCACAGTGGCTGCGTTTGATGGGCACAGTGGCTGCGTTTGATGGGCACAGTGGCTGCGCTTGATGGGCACAGTGGCTGCGTTTGGCACAGTGGCTGCGTTTGATGGGCACAGTGTCTGCGTTTGATGGGCACAGTGGCTGCGTTTGATGGGCACAGTGGCTGCGTTTTATGGGCACAGTGGCTGCGTTTGATGGGCACAGTGGCTGCGTTTGATGGGCACAGTGTCTGCGCTTGATGGGCACAGTGGCTGCGTTTGATGGCACAGTGGCTATGTTTGATGGCACAGTGGCAGCAATTGATGGGCACAGTAGCTGCGTTTGATGGGCACAGTGGCTGCGTTTGATGGGCACAGTGGCTGCGTTTGATGGGCACAGTGGCTGCGTTTGATGGGCACAGTGGCTGCGCTTGATGGGCACAGTGGCTGCGTTTGGCACAGTGTCTGCGTTTGATGGGCACAGTGGCTGCGTTTGATGGGCACAGTGGCTGCGTTTGATGGCACAGTGGCTGCGTTTGATGGGCACAGTGGCTCCGTTTGATGGGCACAGTGGCTGCGTTTGATGGGCACAGTGGCTGCGTTTGATGGCCATAGTAGCTGCGTTTGATGGGCACAGTGGCTGCGCTTAATGGGCACAGTGGCTGCGTTTGATGGGCACAGTGGCTGCGTTTGATGGGCACAGTGGCTGCGCTTGATGGGCACAGTGGCTGCGCTTGATGGGCACAGTGGCTGCATTTGGCACAGTGGCTGCGTTTGATGGGCACAGTGTCTGCGTTTGATGGGCACAGTGGCTGCGTTTGATGGGCACAGTGGCTGCGTTTTATGGGCACAGTGGCTGCGTTTAATGGGCACAGTGGCTGCGTTTGATGGGCACAGTGTCTGCGCTTGATGGGCACAGTGGCTGCGTTTGATGGCACAGTGGCTATGTTTGATGGCACAGTGGCAGCAATTGATGGGCACAGTAGCTGCGTTTGATGGGCACAGTGGCTGCATTTGATGGGCACAGTGGCTGCGTTTGATGGGCACAGTGGCTGCGCTTGATGGGCACAGTGGCTGCGTTTGATGGGCACAGTGGCTGCGTTTGATGGGCACAGTGGCTGCGTTTGATGGGCACAGTGGCTGCGTTTGATGGGCACAGTGGCTGCGCTTGATGGGCACAGTGGCTGTGTTTGATGGGCACATTGGCTGTGTTTGATGGCACAGTGGCTGCGTTTGATGGCACAGTGGCTGCGTTTGATGGGCACAGTGGCTCCGTTTGATGGGCACAGTGGCTGCGTTTGATGGGCACAGTGGCTGCGTTTGATGGCCATAGTAGCTGCGTTTGATGGGCACAGTGGCTGCGCTTAATGGGCACAGTGGCTGCGTTTGATGGGCACAGTGGCTGCGTTTGATGGGCACAGTGGCTGCGCTTGATGGGCACAGTGGCTGCGCTTGATGGGCACAGTGGCTGCGTTTGGCACAGTGTCTGCGTTTGATGGGCACAGTGTCTGCGTTTGATGGGCACAGTGGCTGCGTTTGATGGGCACAGTGGCTGCGTTTTATGGGCACAGTGGCTGCGTTTGATGGGCACAGTGGCTGCGTTTGATGGGCACAGTGTCTGCGCTTGATGGGCACAGTGGCTGCGTTTGATGGCACAGTGGCTATGTTTGATGGCACAGTGGCAGCAATTGATGGGCACAGTAGCTGCGTTTGATGGGCACAGTGGCTGCGTTTGATGGGCACAGTGGCTGCGTTTGATGGGCACAGTGGCTGCGTTTGATGGGCACAGTGGCTGCGCTTGATGGGCACAGTGGCTGCGTTTGGCACAGTGTCTGCGTTTGATGGGCACAGTGGCTGCGTTTGATGGGCACAGTGGCTGCGTTTGATGGGCACACTGGCTGCAATTGATGTTTTTTTTTTTTCAGTTTGTTTGCGCTCCCCCCCAAAAAAAATTGAGCACCAGTCGCCACTGCTTGTAATAGTAGAGAGGATTGTACAGACCCCCCTGTCCCCGGCCTAATCTTCTAAGAACAGAAACGGTCGGCCAGGGCAATCGAATCTGGACAACGCCTTCTGCCTTTAAGACTGGTGGGTCAGAGTTTGTATGGCCTGGTCTTACAGGACCCACAGACACCTTTACTCCTATATATCACACTATCACGTATGACGAGAACATTGTTTGCTGGTCAGAGGAGGAATCATGAGTGTTGAGTCTCCATGCTAATCAAATTAGGTGAAAACATATTTACTCTAAAGATATGGTCAGTGAACGAGTTGGCTTAGACCCAGCCAGGTGTTACAGCTTACACATGCACCACCAGGGCACGTGATAAGCAGATAAAACAGAAGAGTTTCAGGGTGACAAAGAGAATTATGTGCAGCGCTAATCTTTAAATGGGATCCATGCTGGTTGACCATGAAGTTCAAAGCTTGGAAATCCCAAAGTACATTGGCCGACATTATCTTCTGTGAGGCCTGCAGCTTTCTCAAGGGGCTGAGCCTTTGTTCGGGGTGCCGACAGCTCCATTAATATGCAAAGTTTCAAATGAAGTTACTCTTACAAACAAGGCCGCAGACGCACCTCTGCTTGGAGGAGGATTGTGCCCCCCCCCCACCCAACGCAGGCCGGCTTTGATCATTCCCGATAATCGTCCCGGCTGCACTTTTCAACAGCGTTTAAAGCATATCTGATGGGGCTTTTGTAAAAGTCATGCGTTCAATGAAGCCATCATTAACAACATTTTACAGCTGAACTTTAATCTGCTTATGTTTTTCCTTCTCTCCCCCCCCCCCCCACCTCCCTTTTTATCAAATGATGAATATATTTATTAAAAAAAAACCTTTCTAGTTTTATTACACGCCTTATTTTAGACCCGGTGATGTTATTGCTGGGACTCGGTGCTTCTCTATGCAATGCAGGCAGATCATGGATGGTGGGAGGGGCGGAAGGATGCTGTACACGCCTTCCTGAAAATATCACAGCACCGTGCCTCAGAATCCTCAAGAGCCCCCCAGGTCCTGAAGCAAGGAGTGGGATGGGTCTTAGATGTGAATATCAAAATGTCTTGACGGTAGGGTTGCCACCTGTCCAGGATTCACCCGGACAGTTCGGGTTTTGAATCACGTGTCCGGGTTTCAGTCCACCTTAACCACTTGCCGCCCGAGGCATAGTCATATGATGGCGGCAGGAACCCTCCGGGCCGCCATCGTATGACGTTCTCGGCATTGTAGGAGAGCACACGCGCGCGCCGCCGACGGCGCACGCTCGCCACATCACTCGGGAGCCGATGCGCATGCCCAGTGGCCGCGATTGCCCGTTAACACAGCAGGACCGTAGAGCTGTGTGTGGAAACACACAGATCCACGTCCTGTCATAGGAGAGGAGACCAAAGGTGTGTTCCCAGTACAGAGGAACACCGATCGGTCTCCTCCCCTTGTGAGTCCCCTCCCCCTACAGTAAGAATCACTCCCTAGGTAACACAGTTAACCCCTTGATCGCCGCCTAGTGTTAACCCCTTCCCTGCCAGTCACATTTACACAGTATTCAGTGCATTTTTATAGCACTGATCGCTGTATAAATGTGAATGGTCCCAAAACTGTGTCAAAAGTGTCCGATGTGTCCGCCGCAATGTGGCACTCCCGATAAAAATCGCAGATCGGCACCAATACTAGTAAAAAAATAAAATAAAATAAAAATGCCATAAATCAATAACCTATTTTGTAGACGCTATAATTTTTGCGCAATCCAATCAACATACACTTATTGCGATTTATTTATTTTTTATACCAAAATTATGTAAAAGAATACGTATCGGCCTAAACTGAGGAAAAAATTGCTTTTTTTTTTTTTTAAATTGATATTTATTATAGTGTAGCGGGGTGTTCCCCTTTTATGCAGAGAGACAAGAAGTTCCAGGTGAGAGGTGAGTCGGGAGGAAGTAAAGAGACATTATGGAAGTGAAAGCAGAGGAGAGAGAGACTACATCTCCCAGTACATCTTGCAGCACCCAGGGTGCATTGCTCCAGAACAGAGACTGCTGGGGCAGACTTTATAAAGGGGAGGCAGAGTTTTGGTCGGGCTCTTTGGACCCCCCTCTCCTAGCAAGAGGATGTCTGTGCTGAACTGCTGTGTGCACAAGGCCTGAAGCCCGGGCCGTGTGCTCCTTTCCAAAGAGCCCTCTGCCAGCCTAGCAGAGCCTTAGAGACATCTAATCCTCCTTGCTGCAGTACACCAGAAGGATTGAAGACTTGGATGTCGGTGGATTCCTGTTCCTAGACGAATCGATGGAGGAAACGGACTTGGACTTGTCCAGGTGGTGAGAGCTGTTTAAAGACAGATACTTTATCTTTACTATTCGTTGGGATTACAAAGTTGTTCTTCAAGTGCACCACCGAAAAGATTGCTAGCGAATATTGTTTCACTGAACTTCCATTTAGATCAGTCAGGCCTGACTGCATAGGTAGACATTGCTGGGTGTTAGTCTACCCATGAGGGGAAGTAGCTGTAAAAGGGCAGCGCTAGAGTTGCATAGCAATACTTTATTATTCTGATTACTCTGTTTATCTTTATTACTGTTTATTGCAGGGATCTGCAACTTGTTATACTGTTGTTTATTACTTGCCCATTAGCCTCAGTAAAATATCTGGGTAAAGTACATTTGGTGTCAGTTCCGCTTACTTTAATAGGAGTTTTAAAGTATATTCTGTGTATGTTTGTTATAGGACTGCGTCACCAACAGTTGCGGTCACGCGGTCCTATCCCTCTATCACCAGCTGTGCCACGGGAGGTTAGAGCCGATTGCCAGGGGTTGACAGCAGTGCACTACAGGGCCCAAATCAATATCAGCGGCTCTCTTAACTGGGGGTAGCGCTATACGTGGGGGCTCGAGTCCGGGATCCTTGTACGTTGCACGCTGCAATCAAGCCGGTCAGAAGTACCAGCATGGACCCGCTGGCAATGTCACAGTGGTGCGCAGCGATTGGCGCCGATCCAACCGCGGCGGTACTCATTGTACTCCCTGGGGAAAGATGGAAGGAAGAGGAGATAAAACAGCTCGTATTGTTACTGTCTCCGAGCCACAAAGCATGGGTGATGGATTTTAGGCCAGATCCAGTGATCTCGTTTACATACGCACTGGTAGAATGGAAAAACGAAATCCCAGAGCATTTTAAAAGTCAGAGTATACAAGCCATAGATAATCAGATCTATCACTTGATACATACGCTGCCAGTGAAGGAAGAATGGTTTCAGACACCAAAGCCATCACTCCCACAATTATCTCCACCACTATCCCCTAAAGCAGAAAAGCTTAAGGAACTATTAAGCCCGGGATCACCGCTGGCCGCTATAGGGCCTGAATTGTTGAATGCTCTAGGAGACCTTGTAATTAAGTGCCAGAAAAGCAGTACGGTGCATGTGGAGGCCGGTTACCGGAAGCTTAGCACCTTCTCAGGGAAGCTCCCCGTCCCTGCGGGGGAGGAAGATTTTGACACTTGGGTGGAACAGGCATTGCAGGCAGTAGAAGCATGGGAGGTGCCTGAGGCACAGAAGAGACAGCGAGTCTTAGAAAGTCTGAAAGGTGCCGTGGCAGAAGCGGTGAAGAGCTTCCGGTTTGGAAATGAAAACTGTACAGCTCAAGATTGCCTGGCCATGCTGCAGGAAGAGTTTGGTCAGCTGGAGAAGGTGTCAGAGATGATTTATCAAATTGAACACACTCTCCAGCAGCCGAATGAGAAACTGTCAGAATATGTTAGAAGGCTGAACAGGCAGTTATGCAAGATTGTACTGAAGAAGGGAATGCTGCCCAAAGATGCAGATGAAGCATGCATGAAGCAGATCATGAGGGGAGCGCGGCGCTCAGACCCGGTCTGGCTGCACCTGAAAACCTCAGGAGGAGGAATGTCACTAACCTACTCTGATCTAATAAAAATTATTAGGGACGAAGAGGCGCTGCAGGAAGATCAGCAGGTGGCCAAGGCGAATGTCACACCTGTACCAGTGTTGGTCCATTCGGTCAAGAGCCCAGAAAGAGATGCGGAGGTTGACACTCTGAAATCGCAAATGGCCCAAGTGTTGGAGATGCTGACCTCTTTGATGGAGAAAGATCAGAGAAGACGAGAGAAACCAAGCCCAAGAAAGGAGTTGTTCCCGAACACCTCAGCACCGGCCTCCCTACAGGACCGAGAAGAGGTGATTTGCTATAACTGCGGAGGGAGTGGTCACTTTGCTAACGTATGCTCCAGCCCAAAGAAGAAGAGAACAGATAATTGCAAGCCGGCGGGAAACTCCAAAGGGCCCCGGTGAAGGAGTCAACCGGGTGCCCATCATCTTCAGTGCGCTCCAAACTAAAAAAAAAGGCCAAGAATGGAGGAGACAAAACTCCTAGGAGGAGGTATAGTACACCCCCACCAAGATGTACCCCAGAGGGAGGGGGCAAGACCCCTCAGTGGAAGTACAGCACCCCAAAGAAGGAACATCCACCTAAAAGGAACAATAACATCCCTCAGCGGGTTTGTGCCCCCATTGAGAGGGAGAAAGTCAATGCATGCCAGGCTCAGGAAAAATTAAAGTCCAAAAGGAGCAGGGCAAGGGTCGAAAGCCAAAAAAAAGAGGTGACCCCAGTCCAGCCATACCCAAAGGAACTGGTGGGCCCGTCTCCTACTGTGCCCATTCAAGTGGAAGGAGTCTATACTAAAGCTCTTTTGGACACCGGAGCACAGGTGACTTTACTATACCGGGACTTCTATGATAGGCACTTGAGTCATCTGCCTATCCAGAAGATAGAAGAGCTGGAGATATGGGGACTTGGAACCCAGAGTTTCCCTTATGATGGGTACCTGCCCATAAAGATGACTTTCGACCCATCCGTGGCTGGGAAGGCTGAAGTGTTTGACACCCTGGCAGTTGTGTGTCCCCGGCCGCCTGGAGCCAGCAAGATTTCCCTGATCATTGGGACAAACACGGATCTAGTCAGGAGACTCCTGACCCCTCTAGTGAAAGAGAGAAACCATTCAGCCACCAAAATCCATCCCATGCTAAAGACGGCCTACCAACGACTGGTCTTAGAGCAGAAGACCCCGGGAGAGGGGATAGGGAAGGTGTGGAGACTTGGCAGAGAAGGAGTAGTGCTACAGCCCGGAGAAGTAACCTGTCTTAGGGCCACTGTGAAGCTTTCGTGGGAACAACCTGGCCCCTTTGTCATGCTGGAATCAGACCCAAGGGAAGAGTCCTCAGGCCTGGAAGTGATACCAGAAGTGATTCCGTTCAAGGCCCTGAAGAAGGCCCATGGCAGAGTTCCGGTGAGTGTTAGGAACACTACGGGAGGACCCATGGAGATCCCTGCCAGAGTGTTGCTTGGTCAGGTGAGCCCTGTTGCCCCGGTCACTTGGTCCGAAGTCAAGGGGACGGGTGACGGAGGAGATGTTTGGGAGAAACTGTCCGTGGAAAACCCGAACCTACCCAGGGCTTGGAAAGAAAGAGCCAAGGCCCAGCTGACCAGGTGGGAGAAGATCTTTTCCGAAGATGAATTCGATGTGGGGTGTGCAAGAAGTGCCACCCATCGGATCCGCCTCCAAGAAGATAAGCCCTTCCGAGAAAGGGTCAGGCGGGTCCCCCTGGCAGATCTGGAGGATCTGAGGGAACAACTTGTAGAACTAAAGAAGACTGGTGTGATCCGGGAGTCTAGAAGTCCCTATGCCTCCCCAATCGTGGTGGTCAGAAAGAGGAATGGGTCGTTGAGGCTTTGTATCGATTACAGGACTCTCAACAGGAGAACCATCCCTGACCAATACACCACGCCAAGGATAGAAGATGCCCTACAAAGTTTGTCTGAAGCCAAATGGTTCAGTGTGATGGACCTCAAGAGTGGGTACTATCAAATCCCTATGCACCCAGAAGACAGGGAGAAGACAGCCTTCATAACCCCGGTGGGATTCTTCGAATTCAATAGGATGCCTCAGGGTCTGTCTGGAGCTCCTGCTACCTTTCAACGCCTTATGGAGAAGACTGTTGGAGACATGAATCTTATAGAAGTCCTTGTGTACTTGGACGATGTCATTGTCTTTGGAAGAACCTTGGAAGAACATGAAGCCAGGTTGGAGAAAGTATTGAGAAGACTCAGCGAAGAGGGACTTAAGCTTTCCCCCGAGAAGTGTCGGTTCTACCAGTCTTCTGTGAACTATCTGGGGCACATAGTGTCTGAAGAAGGGGTGGCCACAGATCCTGAGAAGTTGGAAGCAGTCACTTCCTGGCCACGACCCACCACAGTAACAGAGCTCAGATCCTTCCTGGGGTTCTGCTCCTATTATAGGAGGTTTGTTGAGGGGTTTGCTCGGATTGCCCGCCCGTTGAATGAATTGCTAAAGGCAGAAGGGGAAGAGGATGACTCAGGGCCCAGGAGGCCTGGTGAGTCAGTTCAAGATCAGTGGAACCCAAGGTGTGAAGAGGCCTTTCATGCTCTGAAGAGGAGCTTAACCACTGCCCCAGTCCTGGCCTACGCCGACCCTACCAGACCTTATGAATTACATGTGGATGCCAGCCATGAGGGTCTAGGTGGTGTACTCTACCAAGAACATGAAGGACAACTGCGACCAGTGGCCTATGTGAGCAGGAGCCTGACCCCCTCAGAAAATAATTACCCCACTCATAAGCTGGAATTCCTGTCCCTCAAATGGGCGGTAGTAGACAAGCTAAAAGACTACTTGTATGGGGCAGAGTTTACTGTGAAGACAGACAACAACCCCCTGACCTACCTCTTCACCACCGCGAAACTAGATGCCACCGGACACAGGTGGTTGGCCGCATTGTCTGGATTCAACTTCAGTCTGAAGTACAGACCAGGAGCCGGAAATAGGGATGCAGATGCCCTGTCCCGGAGGTCTCATGCCACGACAAATGACTGGGAAGATTGGACCCAAGTGGCACCGGACGGGGTGCGGGCCCTTTGTCATGGGGCTGAATTCCAAGCCAGAGGAGGCTCCAGAGCAGAAGAAATAGGGGTTACCATGGTAGGAGTCCCCAAACACTATTGTGGGGTAACTCAACTGGAGGAAGACAACCTACCGAGACTGTCCAAGAAGGAGTTGAGGTGTGACCAATTGGAAGACCCCATGGGGAGATTGGTCCTCGAAGCCCTGGAGAATCAGGATCCCAACAAATTCCTACATCACCCCTCAAAGGAGGCTCGCCTGTTGAGGAAGGAATTGGACAGGCTACAGGTACATCAGGGAGTGGTCTACCGAAGGGGCCCCTCTGATGACTCAGAAGATAAGTGGCAGTTATTTCTTCCAGAGAAGCACCGAGAGACTGTACTAATTGCCCTGCATGACCATCATGGTCACCTAGGGGCAGAAAGGACCTTCCAGCTTGTCAGAAATCGGTTCTATTGGCCCTGCATGAGGGCAGAAGTAGAGGAGTATTGCCATTCCTGTGCACGATGCATTCAGAGAAAGACCCTACCCCATCAAGCTGCCCCAATGGGCCACTTACAGAGTCAAGGCCCAATGGATCTGGTATGCATTGACTTTCTCTGCCTCGAACCCGACCTGAGTGGATTGGGGAATGTTCTGGTAATAACCGACCATTTCACCCGCTATGCTCAAGCTTTCCCAACCAAAGACCAGAAGGCATCCACCGTGGCCAAGATACTTATGGAGAAGTATTTTGTCCATTACGGACTACCACAGAGACTCCACTCAGATCAAGGAAGGGACTTTGAGAGTCGGTTGATCCGAAGACTTTTGGATTCATTAGGAATAAAGAAGACCAGAACCACGCCTTACCACCCACAAGGAGATGCTCAGCCGGAGAGATTTAACCGGACCCTGCTCAACATGTTGGGAACCTTAGAAACAGAGAAGAAGCAACACTGGAGTCAGCACATATCAGCCCTAGTACATGCCTATAACTGTACCACAAGTGACGCCACTGGCTACTCCCCTTATCGACTTATGTTTGGGAGAGAAGCAAGGCTACCTGTGGACCTGGCCTTTGGCACTTCTATAGACAATACCTCAGCTACATCCCACAAGGGATACGTGGACAGACTTAGACGTAGCTTGCAGGTGGCCTATGAACAAGCCCAGGCGGCTTCGGATCAAAGGGGGGCCCGCAACAAGAGAAATTTTGATCTGAAGGTTCGAGTGCAAGATCTGCAGCCCGGGGACCGAGTACTGCTACGCAATCTGGGGGTCCCTGGAAAACACAAGCTTGCCGACAGGTGGAGATCTGAGCCCTATGTTGTCTGTAGGAAGTTGCCCGGTTTGCCTGTCTACAAACTAAAGCCAGAAGGAAAGGTGGGTCCACTGAAGACGTGGCATCGGAACCACCTGCTCCCACTTGCTGAGGCAGTCAGAATACCTCCTGTGAGAGACTCCCCTGAACCGGCCTCTATCCTGGATATTCCTAGGCCGAACACTCGGTCCCAGACCTCTCGAGCCAAAGATGGGGAGGCCTCCCAATTGAGTACAGAAGAAGGTGGAGAACTGGACTGGCTGTGGCCTCCCTCGCCTCTGGGAACGTCCGCCATAGATCTCCCAAATGGAGGGGATACCCCAGATGCAACGCTGAATCCGGAGGCTACTGAATTCATACCCTTCAGTCCCTCAGCTGATTACTGGGAAGATGTTCCTGACACTTGCGCAGAGGAGGACTCTAGAGATTCCATACGTCAGTCGACTTCTGAATCAGAGGTTCCAGAACCAGCAATGTTACCTGAACTTACTCCTGAAGAAGAGCCTGTGGTGCCAGAGTCAGAAGCACCAAGAGAGCAGAGGGCTCGCAGAGTCATCAGGCCTCCCAAGAAACTAACTTACCCCCAAATGGGGACGAGCTCAGAGGACTCTGTTGTAACGGCTAGGATAAGTGTTGAACAACCTGATCCTTCCACCGTCCATTTGGTGGAGGGCAACCCCAGCTCACTCTCTGGCACAGTTAGGCAGGCCACTCATGGTAGTGTGACCTGTGGGCAAGAGAGTTCCATCCCAAAGTTTTGGTGGGAATTCCCTATGCCAACATCATGCTCGACATTGTCCAAAATGGTAAACAGTATTTGTTGAAGTTTATCTTTGGGGACCAAAGAGTTCAAGTGGGGGGAGTGTGTAGCGGGGTGTTCCCCTTTAATGCAGAGAGACAAGAAGTTCCAGGTGAGAGGTGAGTCGAGAGGAAGTAAAGAGACATTATGGAAGTGAAAGCAGAGGAGAGAGAGACTACATCTCCCAGTACATCTTGCAGCACCCAGGGTGCATTGCTCCAGAACAGAGACTGCTGGGGCAGACTTTATAAAGGGGAGGCAGAGTTTTGGTGGGCCTCTTTGGACACCCCTCTCCTAGCAAGAGGATCTCTGTGCTGAACTGCTGTGTGCACAAGGCCTGAAGCCCGGGCCGTGTGCTCCTTTCCAAAGAGCCCTCTGCCAGCCTAGCAGAGCCTTAGAGACATCTAATCCTCCTTGCTGCAGTACACCAGAAGGATTGAAGACTTGGATGTCGGTGGATTCCTGTTCCCAGACGAATCGATGGAGGAAACGGACTTGGACTTGTCCAGGTGGTGAGAGCTGTTTAAAGACAGATACTTTATCTTTACTATTCGTTGGGATTACAAAGTTGTTCTTCAAGTGCACCACCGAGAGATTGCTAGCGAATATTGTTTCACTGAACTTCCATTTAGATCAGTCAGGCCTGACTGCATAGGTAGACATTGCTGGGTGTTAGTCTACCCATGAGGGGAAGTAGCTGTAAAAGGGCAGCGCTAGAGTTGCATAGCAATACTTTATTATTCTGATTACTCTGTTTATCTTTATTACTGTTTATTGCAGGGATCTGCAACTTGTTATACTGTTGTTTATTACTTGCCCATTAGCCTCAGTAAAATATCTGGGTAAAGTACATTTGGTGTCAGTTTCGCTTACTTTAATAGGAGTTTTAAAGTATATTCTGTGTATGTTTGTTATAGGACTGCGTCACCAACAGTTGCGGTCACGCGGTCCTATCCCTCTATCACCAGCTGTGCCACGGGAGGTTAGAGCTGATTGCCAGGGGTTGACAGCAGTGCACTACAGGGCCCAAATCAATATCAGCGGCTCTCTTAACTGGGGGTAGCGCTATAATAGCAAAAAGTAATAAATATTGTGTTTTTTTCAAAATTGACGCTCTTTTTTGGTTTATAGCGCAAAAAATAAAAAACGCAGAGGTGATCAAATACCACCAAAACCATTCTCTATTTGTGGGGAAAAAATGATCTAAATGTAATTTGGGTACAACATCGCACGACCGCGCAATTGTCATTCAAAATGTTACAGCGCTGAAAGCTGAAAATTGGCCTGGGCAGGAAGGGGGTGAAAATGCCCGGTATTGAAGTGGTTAAACCCGGACACATTTAGACCAGAGATCATCATATACAAATCTGTTGCCGCTGCGGGCGGCTGTTTGGGGGCAGGTTTAGCATCACTGAAGGGTGGGGTGATGATGTCAGCTAGAGCAATTTGGCCACACCCACTGGCACGCTCTGTGCACTACATTACTACTCTCCTTGGGGCACCCAATTGTGTCCCAGGTCTTTTATGATCCTATAGTGTTTACTGAAAAAAAAGAAAAAAAAATTGCCCTGTGCTGCAAAAGTGTTCGAGTTTGGCTTGAAGAAAAGGTGGCAACCCTACTTGACGGGTTGGTGTCAGTCTGGAGGAGTGGCTGTTTTTAGGCAGGCTTCATTTACATGCAGACTCACCTAATTGAAGGTTATCTAAAAGTTCCTTTAAAAAAAAAAACATGTCATACTTCCCTCCTCTGTGCAGTTGGTTTTGCACAGAGTGGCCCCGATCCTCCTCTTCTGGGGTCCCTCAGCGGCACTCCTGGCTCCTCCTCTTCTTGAGTGCCCCATCAGAGAGCCGCGCTCCCGTGTCCTGCTGCTGCGTCTATTGACACAGACAGCAGGACTTAGCCCCGCCCCCCGGCGTCATTTAATTTGATTGACAGCAGCGGGAGCAAATGGCGGCACTGCTATCAATCTATCCAATCATGACCTGAGACACTGGCTGGAGCTGGTATGCTCGCCCCCGTCGCTGGAAAGACCGGTTTCAGGTAAGTAAAAGGGGGGTTCTGGGGAGGGGGCTGCATCACAAGAGCTTTTTCACCTTAATGCATAGAATGCATTAAAGCGGAGGTTCACCCAAAAGTGACCCTCTGCTTTTCGCAACCCTCCCCCCTCCGGGGTCACATTTGGCACCTTTCAGGGGGGAGGGGGTGCAGATACCTGTATAAAACAGGCATTTGCACCACTTCCGGGTATAGAGTCCCGCCCCTTCGCGTCACCCAGCGCTTCACTTCCCGATTCCCTCACCGAGGATGGCGGCAGGGGAAGCCTAGAGCCGAGCGGTAGCTCGGCTTCGGCTGCCGACGTCGCGGGCGCGCTGGACAGGTAAGTGCCCATTTTTTAAAGTCAGCAGCTGCAGTATTTGTAGCTGCTGGCTTTTAAAAAGAAAGAATTCCGGTGAACCTCCGCTTTAAGGTAAAAAAACACAAGGTTTTACAACCCCTTTAATGCCCACATGTGATGCTGAGCCTCTATGATTGAAAGAACTGACTTCTAATGAAAGGGTCCGGGACAGGAAACGTCAGGCTGGTAAAGAAAGTGCTAGATGATGTCGGAAGTCCTCCAGCCAGGAAATGAGGCAGGCTGTATTTTTTATTTTTTTTATTTTTTTATTTTTTTTTATTATTCTTATGCAATACAGGTTATAACAAGCCACACAACGTGGACAACAACCAGCCATAAAGGGAGGCAGGCTGTATTTGAATAGCTTCTAATGCACCCTGTGAGAAGCTCCCAGTGTGCAGCGAAATCAGAGGAAGCACTTTCATTACAGGAGAGAAGCTGGTACACTTGTGCTAGACTGAAGGTAAAACCGGCTATACATGGATTGAAATTTGTCTGGTTTGGCAGGGACTGGCCGAGATTCAATCCATGTATAGGTCGGCTGATTGTACCCAAGTCAATCGATGGATTGACTTGGGTACAATCAGCCTGCCCATACATGGATTGAATCTCGGATGGTCCCTGCTGAACCAGACGAATCAGATTTTTTTTGCATGTGATTACTGCCGGTGGCTATAGCCACCAGTAGTAATCATTATGTTCCGCCGGACAGGAAGGCTCCCTCTGCTGGCAGAACACAATAGCACTGCGGGAAGCATTCCCCCCCTCAATACTGACTGTGTTGATGGGGGAACCAAGCAATTTTCTTTCCTTCTACCTGTGGTGGAAGGAAGAAAAAAAACGAATCATCTATGGGCTGCTTAAAGGGGGATTCCACCCGCAATTTTTTTTTTTTTAAAGTCAGCAGCTACAAACACTGTAGCTGCTTAATTTTAATAAGGACACTTGCCTGTCCTACTCCCCCGCGATGTCAGCCCCCAAGGCCGATCCTTCGATCCCGGCAGCTCCCGGCGCCGCCATCCTCTGTAAGGGAAACAGGCAGTGAAGCCGTGTGGCTTCACTGCCAGTTTCCCACTGCGCATGCGCGATCCACGCGGCGCTTTGTGAATGGGCCGGCTGCTCTCTGGGATACACACAGTTCCCAGAAGGCAGCGCGCATAGGACGGCAGAAGCTGACCAGCCGCGGACGATGAAGAGGCAGATTAGGGACTTCCGCATAGCAACCGCTATTTCTGATAAGTGAATTTTTTTTTTTTTTATTATTAATTTTTTTGGATTTTTGGGCAAAATTTTTTTTTTTAGGGTGGAACTCCACTTCATTAAGGCTGGAGTTCAGATTTAAAACATCTCTGAAAAAGCTGCAATCAATTAGCACAACACAACCTCACCACAAACACACAAGGCCCCTTTCCCGTGGGCTTTCCCATCAGGTCCACCTGTCAGTTTTTCGATCGGACCTGGTCGGCCCCTCCATTCACTCCTATGGAGCGGCGGATGTCAGAGGTGACATGTCCGCTGTTATCCGATCCGATCCTGTCCAGATGGTGACCCTATTTTCTATCCCTCTGCTCGATCGGTTTGGGTGAAAACGGACAGGCGGTCCGTTTTCATCCGATCTCCCCATAGTGGAGGACAAATCTGTCTCTGCACAGTGAGCGGAGATGGACCTGTAATCTGCCTGCTCAGCGGGGATCAGCCAATCAATCCCCCGCTGAGCAAAGCGGAGTGCGCCGGGTGGACCACCCGTGTGAAAGAACCCTAATGCAGAGAAACCCCTCCCAATGCAATTAAAATATATCTGAAGCCAAAGTTGGTTAGTTAGAGTTGGGATGGTTAACCACTTCAGCCCCGGAGGATTTGGCTGCCAAAAGACCAGGCCACTTTTTGCGATTCGGCACTGCGTCACTTTAACTGACAATTGCGCGGTAGTGCGACGTGGCTCCCAGACAAAATTAACGTCCTTTTTTTCCCACAAAAAAAGCTTTCTTTTGGTGCTATTTGATCACCCCTGCGGTTTTTATTTTTTATTTTATAGAGCGACAATTTTGAAAAAAAAGCAATATTTTGTACTTTTTTCTATAATAAATATCCCCAATTATTTATTTTTTTTAAATGAATTTTTTCCTCAGTTTAGTCCGATACGTATTCTTCTACATATTTTTGTTAAGAAAAATCGAAATAAGCGTTTTTGATTGGTTTGCGCAAAAAAAGTTATAGCTTCTACAAAATAAGGAATCATTTTATGGCATTTTTATAAATTTTTTTTTTTTACTAGTAATGGCGGCGATCAGTGATTTTTATCGTGACTGCGACATTATGGTGGACACATCGGACACTTTTGACGCTATTTTGGGACCATTCGCATTTATACAGCGATCAGTGCTATAAAAATGCACTGATTACTGTATAAATGACACTGGCAGGGAAGGGGTTAACCACTGGGGGGGGAATTAAGTGTGTCCTAGGGAGTGATTCTAACTGTGTGGGGGCGGGGCTACTAGTGACACATCACTGATCGCTGCTCCCAATGAGAGGGAGCAGACGATTAGTGTCCTGTCACTTGTTTACACTGGCCTCTCCCCGTTCTGCAGCTCCATGACACGATCGTGGGACACCGGTGGACACGCACAGTGCGAAATTCAAAGTAACGTAAATATACGTTACTTTGGGCAGCCGTGCCATTCTGCCGACGTAAATGTACATGGCACGGTCGGCAAGCGATTAAAGTCCCTGTTGAATTTTTGGGGGGTTTTTCTACTGTCTTTATCCCCATTGAAGAGATTTTTCTTCACTTCCTGATGTTGGAGACAGAACAGGAAGTGAGAGAACTCTAATTTTGAACGGTAACCACTGAAACAAGTGTAGCGACCTCACCCCATCTCTTCCGTCTAGGGGTATCACACACGATAGAGTGAGATGTGCCACGGCCCATGTCCTCCCCATAACTGTGGGTGAGGTGAAGGCCAGTACCAGATATTTCCTCGGGCCTATGTGCTTTTGTCTAGAATCAAGTCCTGTTGTGCCAACACTTCCCTCTGCTCCCATTAACCAGAGTTTCACACACCGATCACAGTCCAACTCTTGTTTTATTGTATATCTCACAATAAACAGTGCTTCAGTAGCCAACTGGTTGCGACTTGATAACAGTTTGATACGGGGAATGAGCAGGTCGAGGCACTATCCTGGTTGTCAGCTAAACCACTGCGATCTCGCCAGCGGTTACTATAGCCTTGGCTAGAAAGGACTTAGAACTTGAGAGTCTCTACCACTGACTCAAGAGAACGTAGATAGGAGTACCTTCGCTGCGTTGCCGCCCCTGTCAGGGGAAGATGTCCCTCCAAGAGAGTTACCAGAGGCCCATCTGTCACTGGGTTGATGCTGCTCCAGACTCTCCGAATGGGTAACCTCCCGGCCTCCTCACCTCAGACATGGGCCCCATCCACTTCAGGGACCCTCTGACTTCTCCACCCTCGCGGGACCCAGTCGAAGTCACTGGGCCCCAGGCCTCCTGGTTTAGTACCTCACCCCAGGCTGAAGGTGCCTGGGATGGACTCCAACTCCATTCCGGTCAGGCCTAGGGCACCTGAACCAGAATCCGGACCCGCCCGCACCCTGGCCTAAGGTGCCTGGGCGCGTGATGAAGAACCTCCAGAAGAGCAAGACCTCATGACCAGGGCGTCTCCCCCCTTTATCCCCTCCAATGACGCCACGGCAGGTTCCCCGCCCTCGCCGTACCATCTCCGAGAAGGGACAAAAAGGACAGCACTATGGCAGTGAATCTACCTTGAGCCTGCGGGTACCCCGCCACCCACAGGCCAAGGAGATTATTACACCGCCCCAGTGGCGGCTGGTGCTCAAATTTTTTGGGGGGGCGCAAACAAACTGAAAAAAATAAATCAATTGCCGCCACTGTGCCCATTAAACGCAGCCACTGTGCCCAAACGCCACCAGTTTGCCCCCTCAAATACAGCCAGTTTGTTTCCATATACAGCCAGTGTGCCCCCATATATACAGCCAGTGTGCCCCCATATACAGCCAGTTTGTCCCCATATATATAGCCAGTGTGTCTCCATATATATAGCCAGTTTGTCTCCATATATATAGCCAGTGTGTCCCCATATACAGCCAGTGTGTCCCCATATACAGCCAGTGTGCCCCCATATACAGCCAGTGTGCCCCCATATACAGCCAGTTTGTCCCCATATACAGCCAGTTCCCCCCAAATGCAGCCAGTTTGTCCCCCATATACAGCCAGTTCCCCCAAATGCAGCCAGTTTGTCCCCCATATACAGCCAGTTCCCCCCATATTCAGCCAGTTTGTCCCCGATATACAGCCAGTTCCCCCCATATTCAGCCAGTTTGTCCCCCAAATGCAGCCAGTTCCCCCCAAATGCAGCCAGTTTGTCCCCCATATACAGCCAGTTCCCCCCATATTCAGCCAGCGTGTCCCCCATATACAGCCAGTTCCCCCCAAATGCAGCCAGTTTGTCCCCCAAATGCAGCCAATTCCCCCCCCCCCCCAAGCCATGCACTTACCTTCCTCGGTCCGCGCCGTCCTCGATGTGTTCTCCCGCCCTCGATGTCGCTTCAGCCAATCAGGTTACCGGTAACCAGATCCGGTGAACCTGATTGGCTGAAACCTCCACACAGTCTTCTCCAAGGATTGCACCCCCGTGCGTACCTGGGAGGAGTTTTTGGAAGCCGAATACAGTGTGAGAGCTGTATTCGGAAAGCCTATCAGAGCCGCTGGCTCTGATAGGCACTTCCAAGTTACACCGGCCACCGCTCTAATTCATATGGCCGGCGCTCACCAGGAGGCCGGCTATATGAATAGTGGGCAGCGCGGCAGCGGTGACAATACACAGATTCATGCAATGCATGAATCTGTGTATTGTCTTTCAGTGGCGGTGCGAGAGGGGGCGGCGCTCCGGCACCCTCTATGGACGCACCGCCACTGCACCGCCCAATCCTCCACGAATACAAATGGTCATTACTCCCATACCTACACACTTGAAATTCCACCCAGGTGTACCCCACCTAAATTTAAAGACCCCGCTACACAAGTGTCCTTATTGGATGATTTCCCCTCTACTCTTGATCTGGTGCCAACAGAATTTTTGATTTTCTCTCCTTTCCAGACTTGGTGACATTGGCCGCCAGGAAAAAGAAATCATGAATCCCCCCAGTAGGGACACAGACAGCAATAAAAACCTGAAGGAGCTCCAACCCCTCACCACTCTATGTGGATCTGCATTCACATATTCAACAGAACGCCATAGTACCATCTTAAGCCTCGTACACACGGTCGGACTTCCATCTGACTTTTCCGTGGTTTTTTGTCCGAACGGAGTTGGTCGGGAACACCCATAGCATACACACCACAGGACTTTTCTGCAAACTTTCCCAAAACTTTTTCCAACATCACGTGTTTTTTCTGCTCTTCACCGCCACCCTTTGGTCAACTTCTGCTATTGTTGGTTGATTTTAACATTATTTGTTTTGTCCATCGGACAAAAGTCCGATGGTTTTCTGTACACACGGTCGGACTTTGCTCCATCGGACTTTTGTTGGCCAAAAGTTTGTCCGTTTGCAGACCGAACTTTTGTCCGATGAAAACCAAAAAAGTTTGTCCGATGGAGCGTACACACGGTTGGATTTTTTGACAAACTTGCTCAAAATGAAGTTTGTTGGCAAAAAGTCTGACCGTGTGTACGGGGCTTAAGGGAAAAGTGTGAAGCCTTGTACACACGGCCGGGAATCCCGTCAGGAAAAAAACTTTGGTTTTCCTGACGGGATTCCTAGCAAGCATTTCTTGCTCGCTGAGTGTACACAAGGCACATTCAAAAGAACCGCCGTTCTTTTGAATGGCAAGAACGCGGTGACGTCATCGACTATGACGAGCATGCGCTCGTCACATTCGATGCCGTCGCCGCCATCTTGCTTCACCCTACACTACCCTTGTAAGCTACCACGCATGCGTCAAAGTCTCATCGAGCATGCGCGGGTTTACCTGTAGACAGGTAAGCATACAAACCTTGTACACACGCACGGTTTTCTCGTCAGGAAACAGGCCGACGAGAAGATAGAGAGCAGGTTCTCGTCGAGATTCCCGGCAGTTTTCCCGATGGGAAACCATACACACGGCCGGTTTTCTCAGCAAAAAGCTCTCCCAGCAGTTTTCTTGCGAGAAAACCGGCCGTGTGTACGAGGCTTAAGGATTAGGTTAGCGTAAGGCATGGGTGGTCAACCTGTGGCCCTCCAGCTGTTTCAGAACAACAAGTCCCAGGAGGCATTAAAAAAGCTGATAGTTACAAGCATGACTCCCAAAGGCAGAGGCATGATGGGGATTGTAGTTTGGAAACAGCTGGAGGGCCACAGGTTGAGCACCCATGGCGCAAGGAATAGGAAATATGAGGTTTCGCTTAAAGCAGTGGTCTCCAAACTATGGCCCAGGGGCCGGATGTGGGCTTTGGCTTGCCTTTATTTGGCCCTTGGGGCACTATTCCACCATCTGACACCATGGATGGGGCACTATTCTTCCCATTGATACCATCAATTGAGCACTATAGTTCTATAGTTCCCAGTGAGTGAAGCCAACAATGGGGCACCATTCCTTCCATTTAAACCAATGATGGGGCATTGTTTATGCCCACTGATGCCATGGCATTTTCTTCTCCCACTGGTCACAGTTTACTCCCCCTAAAGTCTAAAACACAGTAAACTGGCCCTTTGTTTAGAAAGTTTGGAGGTCCCTGGCTTAAAGTCTAAAGCCCCGTACACACGGTCAGACTTTTGCCCAACAAACTTCGTTTTAAGCAAGTTGGGCCAACAATCCGACCGTGTGTACGCTCCATCGGACAAACTTTTTTCGTTTGATTTTGGATTTCATCGGACAAAAGTTGGGTCTGCAAACGGACAAACTTTTGCCCAACAAAAGTCCGATGGAGCAAAGTCCGACCGTGTGTACAGATAACCATTGGACTTTAGTCCGATGGACAAAACAACTAATGTTAAAATCAACCAACAATAGCAGAAGTTGACCAAAGGGTGGCAGTAAAGAGCAGAAAAAACACGCAATGGTGTAAGAAGTTTAAAGAAAGTTTGCAGAAAAGTCCGAACGTGTGTATGCTATGGGTGTTCCCAACCAACTCCGTTCGGACAAAAAAACACGGAAAAGTCCGATGGAAGTCCGACCGTGTGTACGAGGCTTAAGTATATCCAAAACTATTTTAAAGTTTCAGATAGAGTAGGGAACAGGAAGTTAGAGGAAATCCCCCAATGTGAGGTGCCCTTCGTGGACGATTTTCCCCCCTATTCATGTTCTGGGGATACATTGAGAAGAGTTAACCTCTTCAATAGGGACACAGATAGAGTTGCCACCTGTCCGGGATTCACCCGGACAGTTCGGATTTGGAATCATGCGTCCGGGTTTCAAACTGCCTGAAACCTGGACACATTATTCAGACTGGACTATGGCCTCCCAGCAGGATTGCTGGCTGCAGTTATCTAAGCCAGTGTTTCTCAACTCCAGTCCTCAAGGCGCCCCAACGGGTCATGTTTTCAGGATTTCCCTCAGATGAAATGGCTGTGGTAATTACTAAGGCAGTGAAGCTGATCAAATCACCTGTGCAAAATAATGGAAAGCCTGAAAACATGACCTGTTGGGGCTCCTTGAGGACTGGAGTTGAGAAACACTGATCTAAGCTGAGAGTGTCTGTTACACTCTTTTTCACACTGTCCAAAGCCAACACTAACAATCCCCACCCCCCAAACACACACAGACAGGAGAGGAGAGAGGGCTCGATCTTCACCTCTTCCTCCCACCCCTACCCTTCTGTGTCTGCCCACACTCCAATCCCTGCGCTGTGCCTCAGAAAAGGAAAGTTGGGACCGGAAATTTGAAGTCCAGCAGCCTGAGATACATCTGGATGAGAGGTGCTGACTGCCAAGGGGTGAGTGAGCTCACAATCCATCCCTGTCTCTCTCCTGCCTCTGAGTGAGTACACTAAGGTAAATCAGGGCTCTCAGAGCACCCCTTACATCCGAGTTCCCCTTTACACCAGAGGCCACAGTGTTCCCCCTTACATCAGAGTCCTCTCCGTACATCAGAGTTCTCAGTGTTCCCCCTTAAATCAGGGTTCCCAGAGCATCCCTTATGTCAGAGTCCCCAGAGTTCTCCCTTACATCAGAGTCTGCAGAGTCCCCCCTTACAGTGAAAGGGAACCCTGCGGATTCAGATGTAAAAAGGGAACTCTGTGGACTCTGATGTAAAGGGGACTCTTGTGATTAACTTTATATGATTAGAAATGTTATTTAATTGCAAAATATATGTATAATATATACTAAAAAAAAAAAAAATTGCTGAGCGCCACTAAAGTGTTCAGGTTTGACTTGAAGAAAAGGTGGCAACCCTAGGCACAGACAACAATAAAAGGCCAACTCTGGTCAAAACCTTTTCCTTAGTTTTGTTTATTATCACACACAGACTACAATACTTTATTTTTGTATGGTAAAATGAGAACGAGAAATTCACCCCATGTACTCAGCCAACACCTACCAGCCAAAATGGTAAGTTCAGGGGCTGGCCGATGTCTTGCCAGGACTGTGCACATGATCTGTAGCGTGCGTCCTTGAGATCCCCCCTGCTGGGTGTGTATCCTCGTTGTTGCGTATATTGATTGATAAATACACATTTCTACAATGGCACTTTCTATACAGTCTACTCCAGGCACCATGTCCTCTGCTGGGTGAGGAGCTCCAAAACCCAAACCCATTCATTGTAGATTTGCATGTCTCTCCCCCAGCCTACTACTCCCCTAATACACACACATCTTCTATGCCTAGGAGGATGACGGGGGAAGAAATGCAATTTGGCCTTCACCACTCCAGATGAAAGGAAAGGGAATCATGAGGGATGCCTTCAACCATACAAGGAGCAATGTCCAGATCTACGGGAGGTAGTCCCAGCACCCTGTCTGACCCACCTCTAATATACGGTACATGGGCCCTTAAACCTGTACAAACTATGTGTCCACCCCTGACCTGTATATTTGAATGGCACCCTGCCCTGACCTGTATATTTGAATGTCACCCACCCCTGACCTGTATATTTGAATGTCACCCACCCCTGACCTGTATATTTGAATGTCACCCACCCCTGATCTGTATATTTGAACGTCACCCACCCCTGATCTGTATATTTGAACGTCATCCACCCCTGATCTGTATATTTGAAAGGCACCCACCCCTGATCTGTATATTTGAACATCACCCTGCCCTGATCTGTATATTTGAACGTCACCCACCCCTGATCTGTATATTTGAATGGCACCCTGCCTTAATCTGTATATTTGAATGGCACCCACCCCTGATCTGTATATTTGAATGGCACCCACCCCTGATCTGTATATTTGAATGGCACCCTGCCCTGATCTGTATATTTGAATGGCACCCACCCCTAATCTGTATATTTGAATGGCACCCACCCCTGATCTGTATATTTGAATGGCACCCTGCCCTGATCTGTATATTTGAATGGCACCCTGCCCTGATCTGTATATTTGAACGTCACCCACCCCTGATCTGTATATTTGAACGTCACCCACCCCTGATCTGTATATTTGAATGGCACCCTGCCCTGATCTGTATATTTAAACGTCACCCACCCCTGATCTGTATATTTGAACGTCACCCACCCCTGATCTGTATATTTGAACGTCACCCACCCCTGATCTGTATATTTGAATGGCACCCACCCCTGATCTGTATATTTGAATGGCACCCTGCCCTGATCTGTATAATTGAACGTCACCCACCCCTGATCTGTATATTTGAATGGCACCCACCATTGTATGTAGCGCTACCCCCAGTTAAGAGAGCCGCTGGTTTGATTTCGGGCCCTGAGTACAGCTCCACCAACCCCCGGCAATCTTCTGCAACGATCGGGTCCCCGATCCAACTGATGTCCGCAGTAAACAAAGTCAGATGCCACCCAGGCTATGCAGTGGGATGGAAGGCTCTTTGGAAGTTGCGCAAGGCCCCAGGCTTCAGGCCCTGCACCCCAGCAGATCCGCACAGGAAGACCAGTCAGCAGCCGCGCGGTGTCCAAAAGAGGCCGAGCTGTTCACGCCTCCTCCTTTATCTCCCTCCCACAAGTCTCTGCGGTGGCAACATTGCACCCTGGGTGCCAAACAGGACTCTGGGAAATGTAGTCCCGGGAAGTCTTAAAGGAGACCCCGCTACACACTCCCCCCACTTGAACTCTTTGGTCCCCAAAGATAATTTTTAACATACACTACGTACAATTCTAGACAATGCTGTGTACAATGTCGGCAAAGGGAACTCCCACCAAAACTGAGAGGTTGAATTCCCTTGCCCACAGGTCACACTTTCATGAGTGGCCTGCCTAACTGTGCCAGAGGACGAGTTGGGGTTGCCCTCCACCTAATGAACAGTGGAGGGAACTGGATGCTCTGTACTCCTCCTTGCAGTGACCACTGTTTCTTCTGAACTCTTCCCCATTTGTGAGTAAGTCAGCTTCAACATGGGGTGGATCTTGGTGGCCGTGGGGGCTTTCCTGCATGCAAGAGGGGTCAGAACCCTTCGGACCAGGTCCGTGTTCGTCCCTATTATTAAGGAACTCTTGTTGGCTCCAGGCGGCCGAGGGCACACAACTGCCAGAGTGTCAAACACTTCAGCCTTCCCGGCCACAGATGGGTCGAAGGTCAGTTTTATGTGCAGATAGCCATCATAGGGGAAGCTCTGGGTCCCGATTCCCCATATTTCTAGTTCCTCTATCTTCTTGATGGGCAGGTGGCCTAAGTGTTTGTCAAAAAAGTCCCGGTACAACAGGGTCACCTGCGCCCCAGTATCCAATATGGCTCTTGTGTAGACTCCCTCCACTTGGACAGGTACTATCGGGGAGGGACCCACCAGCTTCTCTGGATATCGCTTCAAAGGGGTCTCCTTCCTTGGATCTTTGCGTTTCCCTTTTGGACTTTCTTCCTTCCATTTCTCTTTCGACTTAAGTCTCTCTTGGGCCTGGTATGCATTGATTTCCCTCCTTTTAATGGGTGTACAGACCCGCTGAGGGACACTATGCTTTTTTTCTGGGGTGTATTCCCGCTGTGGAATACTGTGCTTCTTCTGAGGAGTTCTGTCCTTTCTTTTCTTGGGCTTCTCAGTCAGTTTGGAGCTCACTGAAGATGATGGGCACCCGGTTGACTCCTTCACCGGGGCCCTCTGGAGTTTCCTGCCGGCTTGCGGTTATCTGCTTTCTTTTTCTTGGGACTGGAACATACAGCTGCAATATGGCCAATCCCTCCACAGATAAAACAGATCACATCCCCCCAATCTTGTAGGGGAATGGGCACTGAAGCGTCTGAGAACAACTCCTTCTTTGGTCCTCCTCTCTCAGGAACCTTTGAATCTTTTGCAATCAGGGAGGTCAGCATCTCTAACACCTGAGACATCTGTGATTTTAAAGCGTCTACTTCTGGGTCTCTTTCTTTCGTCATCACTGAGTTGACTATCACTGGTGCAGCAGAGGTATGTGTCTTGATCACTTGTTGATCCATCTGTAGTGACTCCTCATCCCTAATAATTTTTATCAGATCAGAGTAAGTCAGTGACGTTCCCCCTTCACTTGTTTTCAGGTGAAGCCAGACTGGATCCGAGCGTAATGCCCCCTTTAAAGTGGTTGTAAACCCACTTTTTCAACTTGCACCTACAGGTAAGCCTAGATTAAGGCTTACCTGTAGGTGCAAGAAATATCTCCTAAACCTACACGGTTTAGGAGATATTTACTAAAATGTCAAGCGCCGCTATCTACGGCGCATGCGCGCCGTAGACAACGGCGCATTTATGGGGTTAATTCCATTCACATACTCGGCTACTTCCCAGCAATCGCTGGGCGTAGCCGAGTGGGACGCCTCCCGCGCGCATGCGCAGAGTGACGTCTCCGCCGCTCCGGCCAATCACAGCGCCGGAGCGGCGCTGTGATTGGCTGGTGCGGCGATACCCGGAAGTAACATTCCGGCTATCGCCGCAGTGATGTCTGCGGCTGGACAGAGGGACGAGGACGGCTTCAGGGGCCCCGATCTAAGGTAAGTGGAACATAATGAGCTATTATGCTAGTCATAATAGCTCATTATGCCTTTCTCTTACAGGTGGGCCAAAAAAAAAAAAAGTGGGTTTACAACCACTTTAACACTTGCTTCATTCTTGCCGCATCTGTGTCTTGGGGCAACATCCCTTTCTTCAACACGATCTTGCAAAGCATCTTGTTGAGTCTTCTTACATACTCTGAAAGCTTCTCATTCGGCTGTTGGAAAGTATGTTCGAATTGGTACACTAGTTCTGTCACCTTTTCTAGCTGACCGAACTCCTCTTGTAGCATGGCTAAACAGTCCTGAGCTGTGCAATCAGCATTGCCAAACCGGAAGCTTTTCACCGCTTCTGCTGCCGCGCCTTTCAAACTTTCTATCACGCGCTATCTCCTCTGCGCTTCAGGCACCTCCCATGCCTCTACTGCTAGTAATGCCTGCTCAACCCAGGTATCGAAATCTTCTTCCCCTGCAGGGACAGGAAGCTTCCCTGAGAATGTCTTTAGCCTCCGGTAGCTAGCCTCTACATGTACCGTGTTCGTTCTCTGGCACTTTGCTAGCAGATCCCCTAAAGCGTTTATTAATTCTGGTCCTATGGTAGTGACTGGTGTCACTGGGGGTGTCACCTTTTCTTTTCTTTCAGGTGAGACACGGGGTGTCCCTTGTGGTGATCCCGTTGGGGGTGGCTCTGTCTTAACGGTTATTGCATGCGCCAACCTATAAGTTCTATTGTCTGGGGTGCGCACACATCTGCGCTTAAAGGTTTCCGGCATTCCGTCCCACCATTCTATCAGCGCATACTGATATGAGATGTTTGGGTCTGACTTCATGTCCATCACCCACGGTGTATGATCTGAGGACAGTGACACCACAAGTTTCTCTACCATCTCTGTTGACCATTCCTCTCCTGGGAGACTGATGACCACCGATTTATCTGGTTCTGTCTTAGCTGCTTCGCACCATGCTTTAACTTCTAACGGGTCCATGCCGGTACTTTTGGCGTGTTCACCTGCTGTATCAGGATCCCGGACTCGAGAGCCCCCACGTGTAGCGCTACCCCCAGTTAAGAGAGCCGCTGGTTTGATTTCGGGCCCTGAGTACAGCTCCACCAACCCCCCGGCAATCTTGTCTAGTCTCTTATGGCACAGTTAGTCTAGGGATGTTATCTATCACAATCTATACCTGATCATACACACACCCCAACTTCTCTGACGATATAAGCACTATGTGCAATAATAACACAGTGATAGCAAATGGTAAGGTAACGGCTTTACTTTAGGCTAAAAGGCATAGGTCAAAACATAACATACAACTTGCCTACAGAGCCCTGCAGCAATAGATATAGTGTACAGTAATAGCACAGCGCGGTAATCCACCACGCGCAGCTATTATTATCTACGCGCCCTGTGGCGCACTAAACAATATTCTACCCCCCTCCCTGGTCAGGCCTGACACAGAATTAAACTCAGTCTTTTGAATTAGGATTTCTTTGCATGCAAACTTGAAATGGTGGTGCACGTTCAGGAACAATATTGTAATCCACAAAGTAGGCAATCACAAGGAACACTATACTGGAGACCCTTTAACTCTGTCCTGCTACCGGTCAACAGCGGATCAGCAAACAAATGATCGGTGGGCCAAGGCAGTCTATAGGCCTAAACACAGTACAGCCTATTGGATTGAGCAGGTGCTCGCTCACCACTCCGGACGAGATCCCAGTCCGGGACTTCCACCTGCTGTGTCTCCGTACACAGCGTCTGCAACGATCGGGTCCCCGATCCAACTGATGTCCGCAGTAAACAAAGTCAGATGCCACCCAGGCTCTGCAGTGGGATGGAAGGCTCTTCGGAAGTTGCGCAAGGCCCCAGGCTTCAGGCCCTGCACTCCAGCAGATCCGCACAGGAAGACCAGTCAGCAGCCGCGCGGTGTCCAAAAGAGGCCGAGCTGTTCACGCCTCCTCCTTTTATCTCCCTCCCACAAGTCTCTGCGGTGGCAACATTGCACCCTGGGTGCCAAACAGGACTCTGGGAAATGTAGTCCCGGGAAGTCTTAAAGGAGACCCCGCTACATGTATATTTTAACGTCACCCACCCCTGATCTGTATATTTGAACGACACCCTGCCCTGATCTGTATATTTGAACGTCACCCACCCCTGATCTGTATATTTGAATGGCACCCACCCCTGATCTGTATATTTGAATGGCACCCTGCCCTGATCTGTATATTTGAATGGCACCCTGCCCTGATCTGTATATTTGAATATGTCATCCCTAATTAGAATCCTGAAAAGTGGTGTACCCAAGGTCCAGTGTTTCTCAGATGTGAGGCTCCTGGGCCCTACCAATGTTTCTTACCTTAGAGCCGGCATTATTGGGACCTTTTTGAATGCAATGACTCCCCATAATAAATGACATGCCCCCACATACACATGTGTTATCATGACTGAATGTGGAAAACAAGGAGGAAAGCCTCATGTTAAGGCCAAGACCAGATCATCCTGGGCTGGTCTGCAGTTCCCAGTTGGTAGTGTTGACTTTCCTGCACTAGGAGAGAATCGCACCTTCCTGCACAAAGAGAGATTCATACCTTCTTTCACTAAGAGAGAATCGCACCTTCCTGCACTAAGAGAGAATTGCACCTTCCTGCACTAAGAGAGATTCGCACCTTCCTGCACTAAGAGAGATTCGCACCTTCCTGCACTAAGAGAGATTCGCACCTTCCTGCACTAAGAGAGATTCGCACCTTCCTGCACTAAGAGAGAATCGCATCTTCCAGCTCTAAGGGAGAATCTCACCTTCCTGCACTAACAGAGAGTCGCATCTTCCTGCACTAAGAGAAATTCACACCTTCCTGCACTAACAGAGATCACACCTTCCTGCACTAAGAGAGATTCACACCTTCCTGCACTAAGAGATTTGCACCTTCCTGCACTAAGAGAGATTCACACCTTCCTGCACTAAGAGAGATTCACACCTTCCTGCACTAAGAGAGATTCACACCTTCCTGCACTAAGAGATTTGCACCTTCCTGCACTAAGAGAGATTCACACCTTCCTGCACTAAGAGAGATTCACACCTTCCTGCACTGAGAGAGATTCACACCTTTCTGCACTAAGAGAGATTGGCACCTTCCTGCACTAACAGGGAGCTGCACCTTCCTGCACTAAGGCCACTTTCAGACTGAGGCGCTTTTCAGGCGCTTTCACGCTAAAAAAAGCGCCTGAAAACTTATTTCCATTCAAATCATTGAATCCTTACACACTGGGGCAGTGTGCTGAAAAAACACCCCTCTCCATTGAAATGAATTGAAAGCGCTTCAAAAGCGCCTGAAAAGCGCTTTAAAAGTGCTCAGTGTTTTACTGGCAGTTTTTCAAGCGCCTCAGTGTGAAAGTGGCCTAAGAGAGATTCACACCTCCCTGCACTAAGAGAGATTCACACCTTCCTGCACTAAGAGAGATTCACACCTTCCTGCACTAAGAGATATTCACACCTTCCTGCACTAAGAGAGATTCACACCTTCCTGCACTAAGAGAGATTCACACCTTCCTGCACTAAGAGAGATTCACACCTTCCTGCACTAAGAGAGATTCACACCTTCCTGCACTAAGAGAGATTCACACCTTCCTGCACTAAGAGAGATTCACACCTTCCTGCACTAAGAGAGATTCACACCTTCCTGCACTAAGAGAGATTCACACCTTCCTGCACTAAGAAAGAATCGCACCTTCCTGTTCCAAAAACACTCTGCAGGAAAATGCACAGATGTGGATAGGCCCCCATAGAAAATAATGTAAAATGGATTGTCGCACATTGTTGAGCTTCAGCAAACACCGGTGTGAACCAAGCCTGAAGCGCTCACAGAAAGGGGTGGCGTTTTTTTTCTATGAGATGACATTGGGGTGATGTGACCAGTATGGATGCCCATTTGTGGAGGGTAGAGTTGTCGGGTGCAGTGTGGCTGGGCACGGGATCCATATTGATCAGAGAATAGATGACTCCGCTAAACCTGCATCCACTTGTCAGTCAGTCCAGCCCTTCTACTTACAGGACTAATTACACTCCCATTTGTCTGGATAATCAGCCATTACCCAATTACACTGTAAGCTCCCTGTGTACCTCCCACCGCGTCCTACTGACATCTTCCATAGGAAGCATTGTACATGAATGTCACCGTCACAAACATCACAGGACGGCCCGATTAGTGGCTTTAGTTCTACCGCTAATGTCAGTCCACATTCATTGTTTTCATTTCGGAGGGAGTGGAGAAGGAATGGAACCCCTGTCAGGTTTTATTGCTGTCTGTGCCCCCGTTAGGGAGATTCCCCCTCTCTATTTGTCCTCTTTACCATCATCATTTAAAAGTGAAGGAAAAGCTTTTGGGTTGTCACCAGAACAGGAAAAGAGGGAAATCTTCCAATGGGAACATGAGTTCTGGATTTACCCTTTTTGGAGGGATTTTGCTCTCACTCTTCATGTCTTCGTGATGGGACAGGAAGTGAAGGGAAATTTCCAAAATTGGATAGCTGGCAAAAAAATACAGGAAGTGAGGGGAAATTTCCACAATAGGATAGATGGCAAAAAAGAAAACTGAGAGGAAGTGAAGGGAAATTTCCACAATGGGATAGATGGCAAAAAAGAAAACTGAGTGGAAGTGAAGGGAAATTTCCACAATGGGATAGATGGCAAAAAAACTGTCAGGAAGCGAAGGGAAATTTCCACAATTGAATAGATGGCAAAAAAAAAAAAGCTGACAGGAAATTTCCACAATGGGATAGATGGCAAAAAAACCTGACAGGAAGTGAAGGGAAATTTCCACAATGGGATAGATGGCAACAAAAAAACTGACAGGAAGTGAAAGGAAATTTCCACAATAGGATAGATGGCAAAAAAAGCTGACAGGAAGTGAAGGGAAATTTCCACAATGAGATAGATGGCAAAAAAATGACAGGAAGTCAAGGGAAATTTCCCACAATTGGATAGATGGCAAAAAAAAATGAGAGGAAGCGAAGGAAAATTTCCACAATGGGATAGATGGCAAAAAAACTGTCAGGAAGTGAAGGGAAATTTCCACAATTGAATAGATGGCAAAAAAAAGCTGACAGGAAGTAATGGGGAAATTTCCACAATGGGATAGATGGCAAAAAAATCTGACAGGAAGTGAAGGGAAATTTCCACAATGGGATAGATGGCAAAGAAAGCTGACAGGAAGTGAAGGGAAATTTCCACAATGGGATAGATGGCAAAAAAAATTACAGGAAGTCAAGGGAAATTTTCCACAATTGGATAGATGGCAAAAAGAAAAATACAGGAAGTGAAGGGAAATTTCCACAACGGGATAGATGGCAAAAAAAAAACTGTCATTAAGTGAAGGGAAGTTTCCACAATGGGATAGATGGCAAACAAAAAAGTGACAGGAAGTGAAGGGAAATTTCCACAATGGGATAGATGGCAAACAAAAAAGTGACAGGAAGTGAAGGGAAATTTCCACAACTGGATAGATGGCAAAAAAAAATAAAAAATACAGGAAGTGAAGGGAAATTTCCACGATTGAATAGATGGCAAAAAAAAAACTGATACTGGTTATAACCCTATGCACAAAAAAAAAAAAACTGACAGGGCTTGTAACCTTCCTTACACTTGCTGCCCCTTTTGAAAAAGCGATCTGCAGTGGATTCCTTTTTAAAGGTTATATGACAGATGGTGAGCAGGCGATATGTCACCTATTTCCCAGCTGTTTTATGGATGACACACAGACCTATTGACTTGAATCAGTAGCATTTGGCAGCATCCTATGGAGTCGCCCTTGCATGCAGGAACTAGAGTTGGGCCTCTCGCCACCCCTGCTCTTCAACCTGCAGCCCAAGTGCCGCATGCAGCCCTTTGGTATATGATGTGCGGCCCTCGGACCTCAGCAGTCTGTAGCAGGAACATTGGGGTAGGCAGCAGAAAAACACACACTCCTGCACACAAGTGAGTAGCGGATGGACTAAAGCTTGTAGTGGATAATGGCACAGGCCTTGCTCCCCTCAGGGGTATCCTAACAGTCAAAGGAGAAAAGAAAAGAAAGAGGGCGCACCACCCTTGTGCATTATCCTTGGGTAAAATAAAAAGAACGTCTTACAAACAAATAGTAAAAGCTTGCGATACAGGTGATCTCCAGAAGACAAAAATCTATCTTGGGACAACAGACTCCAGATGCTAATGGAGGATATTCAAGGGCCACTGCCGGCTGACGCGTTTCGAAAGGATACCGTCTTCCTCAGAGCCCACCTGTATCGCAAGCTTTTACTATTTGTTTGTAAGTAGTTCTTTTTATTTTACCCAAGGATAATGCACAAGGGCGGTGCGCCCTCTTTCTTTTATTTTCTCCTTTGACATTGGGGTAGGCAACCTGTGGCCCTCCAGCTGTTGTGGAACTACATTTCCCATGAGGCATTGCAAGGCTGGCAGTTACAATTACTCCCAGAGGCAAGATGGGACTTGTAGTTCTGCAACAGCAGGAGGGCCCCAGGTTGCCTACTCCTGGAATAGCATTGACCTCTACTAGTCTCATGTAACATGTTCCCTGTTTGGTATTGTCCTCTACGTCATATCCCCAGCCAACAATGTATCCAATCCACACTCTCTGACCCTCATTGCCCCTATCAGGTCTGCAGTTCCTGATAGTCCTCTCAAGCATTACATACACTGTATTGTCAAAAGTATTGGGACGCCTGCCTTTACACGCACATGAACTTTAATGGCATCCCAGTCTTAGCTAGGGTGACCACATTTCCAAACTACCATTCAGGGACACCCTCCCCTCACAAGAATCAGCTTGTGCTGTAACCAATCACAGCACAGCGATTGGACACAAGAGGCGGGATTTATGATTTCTCCAATCACAAGCAGGGGGCGGGGATTGTGCTCCTCCAGGCATTCCCGGCCAGGACAAGTACTGTGAGTAAAGTGGTGATGTGGCACCCTATTTTGGGGGCATCTGATTGGCCCGGGGGCGAGGGGGGTCAGTTTCATTCCGGGACACTGTATTGTCCTGGAATGAAGGTGCCCGGGACCTGGGACAGATCTGTAAAATGCGGGACTGTCCCGGGCAATCCGGGACATGTGGTCACCCTAGTCTTAGTCCGTAGGGTTCAATATTGAGTTGGCCCACCCTTTGCAGCTATAACAGCTTCAACTCTTCTGAGAAGGCTGTCCACAAGGTTTAGGAGTGTGTCTATGGCAGTGATGGCAAACCTTGGTGCCGCAGATGTTTTGGAACTACATTTCCCATGATGCTTATTGACTAGTCGAGCATCATGGGAAATGTAGTTCCAAAACATCTGGGGTGCCAAGGTTTGCCATCACTGGTCTATGGGAATGTTTGACCATTCTTCCAGAAGCGCTTTTGTGAGGTCAGGCACTGATGTTGGATGAGAAGGTCTGACTCACAAGTCTCTAATTCATCCCAAAGTTGTTCTATCGGGTTGAGGTCAGGACTTTATTTTTTCATACTTTATATATATAAAAAAGAAAGTATGAAAAAAGAAAGAATAAAATTGCACATCAATGCAATATAATGCATTAAAGAAAGGCGTGTCCATGCACAAAGCATGGCACAAGTGGTGTGTATCCGGCCTGGGCCATACTTCCTCCTGGATCCTGTATAGCAGTCCATGCAGAGCACTCAGGGATCTGTCCCTGCACACACACACATGTGACAGTTTGACCTCTGGGCAGCCACATGAATGAATAACTTCCCAGCCACCGGCCCCGCCCACCCTTCCCTTATATGGAGCATCCGCTCAGTTAAAGAGCCTCAGCTCGCCACCCTATTGGCCCGGCCGCCGCTGATTGACAGGCCGCTAACTTCCTCGTTCCAGGCCAACATCAAAGGAAATGGGGCGGGGCGCATGCAAAACCCAAGCCGCGGCCGCCCAATAGGCGACCGGGTGCCGCCGGGTGGGGGCGTGTCCGCGGCTCCTGGGATAAAGCTCGCGTTCCCCATTGTTAAGGAGATTTAAAGGGGCCGTGGGAGCGAGGCCAGCGCGAGAGAGAGGCCGGGCGGAGGGACGCAGGAGCCGGCCGCGCCCCGTGGGAAAGGCCGGGGATCGTACACTACAGTAGGCCTCGCTCGAGTGGATTGTCATTTGGGTGAAGCACCGACGTTGGTTGAAGATCCCGGGGAAGACACACCGTACATCCCGGACTATGGAGCCGCCGGCCGCTAAGAGGAGGTGTTCCGGCCTGAGCCCCCGCTACAAGCCCGACTCCCTGCTGGATCTCAGTGCCAAGAAAGTGGCCGAGACCTGGGCCTTCGAGCAGGTAAGACACCCGGGGGGGGGGGGGGGGCGATCGGGATGTACGAGGGGGAGGCCGGACATCACAGATCTGCCGATGTATGGATCGAATATGACACCAACCGATCAATCATCGTCCGTACTGTGTGCCGACAGCAGACACCGATCATCACTCCGATCTCCATATAGAATGTCACATCGGACATCACATTCATTATAGATGAGGGGAGGGGGTCATGTGACCGATAACAAATACACTGTGATAGAGAGAGAGAGAGATAAAATATATATATATATATATATATATATATATATATATATATATATATATATAATCTGTGTTTATATACCCCGCACACGTATGTGTACACACAGATTACTTGTTTTTATATTATACACACTATATTATTATTATTTATTTTTGTATATAATTCATTTGTAACGTTCCTGTAGTATTCTGTACATTACATACAGATTTACCTTTTTTATTAAACCAATAATTTTTTTACTGTTACAATAATGTCTTTGTAGAGATGACAGTAGGTTTTTTTTTTTTTTTTTTTTTTTTTTTTTTTTTTTTTTTTTTTTTTGTATTAGTAGTCATATTGGAGATGATGACAGTAGTAGTCGTAGTACGAAGGCCCCATTCACATATCAGGAAGAAGCGTTCCTGCTTGTGTTTTTGTGAGTGCGATTTTTCACACAATGCCCATTTGGTGCTCACAGGGCTGTCCATTTACTTTAAAAGGATACTCTATGCGCATTTGTTCCCCAAAAAAAAAAAAATTGACACTTTTGTCACATGACAATTGCGGCACAAATCGCACCAGATTTGGCAGAATGAATGGCACCCAAATGCTCAGGGTGCGTTTTGCCACGATTTTGGAATCGTTGGCAGAATCATGATTCAGCCTGTGATTCCTAATTGTCAAAGTGTGAACAGGGCCTATTATTATTATTATTATTATTATTATTATTATTTTATTTAATAGTTATTATTATTTATTATTATTATTATTAGTATTATTCTCATTACTACTAATAATCACAGAACTACACATACTGCCAGTAGATCCACCGTTCCTACCGATACCACCAACAATATTACTCCTGCCAATACCACTACTACTGCTCCTACTAATACCACTACTACTAACAATATTGATATTACTCTGGCTATTACCACCTCTACTACTAATCCTGCCAATACCACCACTATTACTACTAGCAGTAATATTACTCCTACCACTATTAGTACTAACAATAATATTACTCTGGCCAATACCACCTCTACTAACAAATTATATTACTCCTGGCAATGCCATCACTACTAATCCTACCAATGCTACTACTACTACCAATGTTATAACACCTGCTAATACCACTACAAGTATCCATAGTTTTACTCCTCTCAATACCACTACCAACAATATTACTCTGACCAATACTACTAACAATATTACTCCAGCCAATACCACCACTAGCTGCAGTAGTATAGGTATTATTATTATTATTGGTGCTATTATTGGCAGTAGTATTATTATTATTATTATTATTATTATTATTATTATTGGAGGTTGTGGTGGTATTGGTAGTATTATTGATGGTAATTGAAAAGGTGGTGTTATTATTGTTATATTGGTAGTATAACCTATATGTGGTGTACATAATTGGGAGATTCAAAAAACTTTTATTTTGTGTGCATATATATATATATATATATATATATATATATATATATATATATATATATATATATATATATATATATATATATATATATATATATATATATATATATAAATTATATGAAAAATCTTTAGGTTTATGTATTGTATACTATTTGTCTATGTAGTGTAACATTTTAATAAATGTTTATATAGAGATGTGCATTTTTATCATGTAAAGAACGAGTTCAGATACAAGACAATATCTTGTGCATTTATTATGTGATCCATGAAGAACTCGTACAATCTCTCTATTAATATATAAAATCTTATTTTTGATGTTGCACTACATAGAGTTAATTCATATTTATGTACCATTTTTTAGTCGTATTTATTAGTTGTGTTTACTACAAATAATAATGATAAAAAAAAAAGGTGTATAAATAGTATGTGTTATCTATCTTGGATGTTGATCATGTGTTCAATGAAGGACTAATATGGATACATCACATTGTATGGTGTCAGTTTTATGACTTCTATGTAGCCGGGGTCAGTGAAGATGTAACAATACATACAGTGTATAACACATGGATGGGTTGGCAGCATTTGTTACATTGTAGAGAATTGGCTCAGTTCCCAAATGCTCAACAAAAAGTGAAGTATCTTTATTTCAGACATGTGACTGTCACTTCACACCTCATTCCAATGTCCCCTGAGAATAACTGTCACTGTCTCCTGTGTGGGAGCTTTGTGAGTAGAAGTGGATCCTATTGTAACCAGTGTCTGCTCAGAGTATGAGGAGTTACTAATCTGTGTGTCTATTCTAGCATATTTTAAATATCTTTATTGTTCTAATCAACTTTAGATTTGTTATACCAACTTGTATCCAAATTTATTCATATTTCTATTGGGGAAACGGGAGTGGAACTGTCGGAAAATCCGTAGTGACCACGCAGAGTCCAATCTTCTCCCAATGAAAGAACAGCTGAGGAGTGAAAAACTTTCACCTGATTGGCTGTTATCATTTTTGTGTTTTCACGTGACAATTTTTTTTTTGTAAGCTGTACCTCCTCTGTGATTGGGGCTGGATGCAGTGTGATGCTTTAGCTGTTGAAATCGATGGCGATGTGTATAGGCCCCTTTCTGGCATTTGTTTACAAGTTAAAAAAATCTGTATTTTTTTGCTGGACAATTACTTGGGGGATAGATATATATATATATATATATATATATATATATATATATATATATATATATATATATATATATAATATATATATTTATTTTTAGCAGAGACCCTAGAGAATAACATGGAGATAATTTTAATATGTTATGTCACATGGTATTTGCGCAACGGTCTTACAAATGCAATTTTTGTTTGGGGGTGGGGGGGGGGGGGGAAGAATACAAAAAAAGTAAAGTTGGCCTAATCTATTTCTATGTTGTTCCAAGTAGGGCCGAAACAATTGATCGATTATGAAATTAATCGATTAATCAGCCAGTAACATAATGGGGTTAAAAAAAAAATTAGCCCTTTTAGAGTGCAAAAAGAGCAATCGCTACTGTAAATATTACTTTCACTGTCCCACAGTAAAAAATGGACCCCTTACAGTAGCGATTATTTGCTCTTTTTGTACTAATTGTTGTGTTTTTTTTTTTTTTTTTTTTTTATGTTTTAGTAAAACCTCTCAGGTCTGAGTCACACCCACTGTTTTTTGGTACTTTTTGCAGAAACACACTACAGTTCATATAACATTTCTATGGGACACGTTCACATCCATGCTTTTTTCAGCTGCTGCGTATTTGTAAAGGAATATAAACAAAAAGGTCAGCGCTACTACCCATACATCCCATTGAAAGCAGAGCTCCCAGGTGCTCGATCCAGTCGCTGGCTGAGTAGAAGTGAATGAAGAAAAGATGATCCACACTCCGGTCGTTGCTCTTAAAAAATTGACATATTTATTGACAAGCCACAGTAGACAAACGCAAATAGGAAAGGTTGACGCGTTTCAGCCTATAAGGCCTTAGTCATAACCACCTTTTGGAAAGGGCAAGGCATTTTAAAGCAAAATGGTGCTATATTTTGTTTTTTTGGTTCAATATACTTAAATGGAGAAGCTGCAGTAAAGCATGTAATGTGTTTTTGCGGCAATTTGTGTTTTTTAATCTGCCCAACAACAAATTGGCCAAAAAAGATAGTAAAAATGCAATTTTACAAAAAAAAGTGGAGCTTTTAAGGCCGGTAGGCTGAAGTGATGTCAGACGTCGTTCCGGTCCTCCACAGGCATAGTCAAATGGGGGGGGGGGGGGGCGCATCTTTCCCTCACTTGACTTCCTGCCTATCGTTTCCCCCTTTTTAACGACTGCTCCGGTAAATGGGAAGCAGGTGAGGGGGGGGGCGGGCGGGCAACCCTCTCGCAGCCTATAAAAGTGACCCCATAATGAATCCGTCGCTGGCACCACTGTCATCAGATTCCGAATCAAAAAATCGGACTTTTCTGATCAATCTCTCCCATTTAGTAGTAATCTATAAACGACTATGGTAAGTTTATTGATGGCATCTGTCTTCATCATGTGATCTCATCTGATCAATCAAAATACGATGGTGTTCATGAATAAAGTATCTTGGTGCTGCTGATTTTTGATGCAAAGCAATCCATCATATTCCATCAATCGTCTCAGTTTGATCAAATCCTGTCTAAATCAATTGGAAGGGAAGTTATGATCGATTGTTTGCTGATCTGATCATCTTGATCAAATCGCACATCAATCGGATCATATAATCACAGCGTGTGTGGGCTTCTTAGTGGACGTCTTCAGATGCAATTGTACCACCCCACCCACCCGATCTGTAAAATAACAGCTGGACGGGACTGTACACATTCCACGGCTGTGACATTATTTTACCCTCCAGGTACTGAGGTGACAGATGTCTCCGGCTGTCAAACTTGTCCATTGAGTTTAATAGGGCTACGTTTTACTGGCGTGCAATGCATGCGATTGCGCCAGGATAGTGTGGCATCATAGGGTTAAATCAGCCGGTGAGGAGGAGATGGAATGCTGCCTTGCCACCTGTCAAATGCCCTCGGAAGAGCAATCTATTCTGAATGCAGGTCGCTCCTCGGAGGCCACGGCAAGAGTGAAAGTGCCCTTAGTCGCATCTGCCCATTGTTTGGCCTTTTTTTTTAAAGTGATGGCATAAGAAATAATGTTGCGTCCATATGCCGCTGCCCACCTTAACGTAGGGTTCTGATGAGGAAGAACACCTGTGTGAGAAAAGTCTGATGGAAGAAGCCATTCCACTGTCTGACATGCACACTGGTGTCTATGGGTTAGATTCAACTTTTCTAGTATGCAATCTATTGATGTCTGCTTTCATCAGAGGCCAGGCACACAGGTGCTGATCCCCTCTCTATACAATGGTGTAGATTAGGATGTGACACTCGGCAGGGACTAATGTGTGTCCTGTGTGCTATTTCCACACGCTGAGACTTCTTAGTGAATTGATGTGTTTGTTCATGTCATTGTAATGATCATAGTATCGTCATGACCTCACCATTCCTCATAACGCTCCACCCTCCCCGGACTCTCCCGGCATGCCATCACGTCGGGAGTGTCTGTCACCTGTCGCCTTCCTCTACACCTGTAAGGATGCCGCGGGGCAATTTCACCACGTTTGGGAGATTGCAGATCCAAAATTTATTCGCCTGCGCGAAATCTGGCGACTTTGATTTGTTTGGTCACATGACTGACTGACTGACTGACTGACTTGTCCAGACGTCTCAATGTGCATCAAACCAATGCGCCCACAAATGGAATGAGCTTGTAGGAAACGGTGATTCGTTTGTTGGTTGGCCAGTGGTGATTGTGCACATTCAGTAACCAATAGCAACCAGATATCACGGTGGGTTGCACCAATACTTCCTTTTTTTTTTTTTTTTTGCAATTAGATACTCTTGGTCAAGTACTCACTGGTACAAAATGAATAAGCTCAAATTGCACTGCAAAGAATCAAATGCGATTTGAACAGGAATGCATTGTCCAAACAGCATGCGTTTTTCAGCACCGCTCCTGTGTGAATCTAGGCTGAAGTCACTATGACAATCCTGGGTTCACACAGGAGCGGTGCAGGAAACTGCATGTGTTTTCAGACTGGAATTGCACTGCAATTCTGTACAAACCCACATGCGATTTGAGCACATTCATTTTGTGTAGGCTCAAATCGCACTGCAAAGCTATCGGTTTTGCGTTCTGGAGCATTTGCATGAGTACTCGTGCAAACCTATCGCTAACCATCCATTTATGTCTCTCATTGGAGGAATATGGAGGATGCCATTGCTGACTTCTCCTGCATGAAATGCCAGCTACCTGGCTGGGAATTGGGATACTGCCCCTCGGCCTCAGTGGCCTGAAAGAAGGTGGATAAGGATTTCAGACTTTTAGGAGTCACTGACACTAGTATGCAAATGAGGGAAGTTTAAAGTATGGGGCCAGAGGTTCAGCATAATAGCCAGGCTCCTGGCATTTTCAGAGGAGGGTCAGCAAGAACCGCTCCCACGTTTGTTTAGCGCAGAGGTCTCCTTGCAATGTTTTCGATGCACTCGGCTGCCATTTTGGGGGGGCTTTACCATGCCATGGTCAGGTCAGAGTATTGAGATGGCTGCTTTCATGTCAAGCAGTGTAACTCCTTTCTTCTAGTGAATGGAGATTGAAATGTTAATGGAATATATCGCCTGCTCGGTGTTGGTTCATGCAGTGTTGATTTGCATGTCCTTTACCTCAACACAGCAACGGCTGCCATGTTTGTGCCAAAAGGTGTGCTGAAGTGATCCTTCACATGAGGATTCAGGGAAAACTCTGGAGGGTTCTGAGTGTCCTTTACAGAATAAAGTACAGCTATGACCTGTTCTTTGTTTTATGAGGTAAACCTTTCACATACTGCTGGGAAACAAACCAAAAATGCCCAGTTTTTTGGCTATACGAGTTTAACAAATGAAACGTAATATAGTCAAGGCCAAGCATGTTTCGTTTGGATACCTGGCGTGTGTTTTTTTTTTTTTTTCCCCCGACCAGTCAGTGCCTCTTTGATAATTTCCCTCCCTTTTTTTTTTTTTTTCCCTTTTCTAGACCCACAACAGGAAGTGAGGAAATCTCTACAAAGTGAAAGGAAATCCTTTCCTTAGCAGGTGTCCCTATCGGGACTTTGCCCACCACTTCCTATTCCAATGGCAAATGTAACCTCTTTAGATTTCTCTTCCTGTCACCAGGACACAAGTAGAGACTATAAGGCCCCATGCACACGAGACGCAGGTGCAAACTCTGCTGAACACACGTTTTTAAACGCTGAAACCGGCGTTTATAAACGCGCGTTTTGCCGCGTTTGCGGCCGCGTTTAGCGGCGTTTAACCGCGTTTGCGTTTATAAGCGTTTCATCATAGACCCTCCCTAAGCTCAAAAAACAGTAAATTTTAACCATTTCAGCCAGTTTGTGAGACCAGAGTGAGTAGCAGCAGCTGAGAGAGCAGCAGTGTACTTGTATTTAGCGTGTCACTTGCCACATCATCTGCCACAAGTTGTGGATTGTCCACTTGCCACGTCACCTGGCCACATCACGTGCCACGTCACCTGCCACAAGTTGTGGATTGTCCACCTGCCACGTCACCTGGCCACGTCACCTGCCACAAGTTGTGGATTGTCCACTTGCCACGTCACCTGGCCACGTCACCTGCCACAAGTTGTGGATTGTCCACTTGCCATGTCACCTGGCCACATCACGTGCCACGTCACCTGGCCATGTCACCTGCCACAAGTTGTGAATTGTCCACTTGCCACGTCACCTGCCACGTCACCTAGCCATGTTACCTGCCCACATTACCTGCCACGTCATCTAGCCACGTCACCTGCCACAAGTTGTGGATTGTCCACTTTCCACGTCACCTGGCCACATCACGTGCCACGTCACCTGCCACAAGTTGTGAATTGTCCACTTGCCACGTTACCTGGCCACGTTACCTGGCCACGTTACCTGGCCACAAGCTGTGGATTGTCCACTTGCCACGTCACCTGGCCACATCACCTGACACAAGTTGTTGATTGTCCACTTGCCACGTTACCTGCCACAAGTTGTGGATTGTCCACAATGCAATGCAAGCAATTACAGTTTTCTTTTATATTTTTTAATAGTTTTTCATCATTTGCCATCATTTTTGAGATTTCTAATGTTAAAAAATAGGTCACCTTTAAAAACGCTTATAAACGCGGCAAAACGCCGGTACCGCGTTTAGCTGCGTTTAGCGTCTGAAACGTGGAAAACTTTTGCGTCTGAACCCATTTTTTTGCTTCTGGAAAAACGAGGTTAAACGCAACTGCTTGTAAACGCCAAAAAACGAGAGTGTGTGCATGGACACATAGGATAACATTGAATGGGTTCAGGGGCAGTTGAAAAAAGCGTCCAACTGCCTCTGAACGCGCGTTCAACAGCAAATAACAGCATCTCGTGTGCATGGGGCCTAAATCTCCAATGGGAACCCAGACAAAAGGATAAAGCCAATAAACATTCTAACCGTTCGGTCAAAAAAAGTTTGGGATTTGATGTTTTATAGCAGAATACCAATTTTTTTTTTTTTTTTTTTTTTTATGTATACAGAACCTCTTGTATTGAGAGGGTAAAAAAAATATAATGTACATTTACACAGTTCTTAGGGCTTCATTCACACTTGTCATGCAACTTTGGACATCAAAGTTGCATGACATGTCATTCCCCATGTTTTTCATTGATGGCTATTCATATATATGCAACCTAAAGTTGCAGCAACTTCAAAGAAGTTCATGCACTACTTTGGTCTGACTTTCATGCAACTTGAGGGCCATAGACTTCAATGTTAACCCTCAAAAGCTGCATGAAAAATTTACCTAAATGTTCTACAATGCAACAGTTGTCCCTTATAACTGGTCAGTCGTATCCAAGTTGCACTCCAAAGTCGGCACAACTTCAAAGTCATACAAGTGTGAATGGAGCCTTAAGCCCCTTTCACACTTATGCGACTTTAAAGACGCGCGATTTCAGAGAATGCCTGTAACTCGTATCAAAGTAGGACAAAAGTAGTGCAGGGACTACTTTGACGTTGGCACGACTTGAAGTCGTACTTGTATGAATGGTTGTCATTGGGGAACAACTTGTCGTGACTTTGCAGTCCCAAGTTGCAGGACAAGTCGTACGAGTGTGAAAGGGGCCTTAGTGAAAGGGTCTACCGCCCTATAAAATGCAACCTGAACGTCTGCTGCTTCTTGAATGCCTATGGGGTGTGGTGTTTTTTTTTTTTTTTTTCTATCTATCGAGATTTTCTCAGAAAAAAGAAAATCTGCGATTTTTTTTTTTTTTAAAAAAAAAAAACACGATTCAAATCGAGGGGGGTTGGACACCGCCGGTCCTGAGGAACTGTGCACAGGAGTTTTTAGGCGAGGGCGCGTTGTCCGGCCTCGCGGACTAGGCCAAAGCCGCGGCCTCGCCTAAACTCCTGCCCGCAGCTCTTCAGGACTGGCACGGTGTCAGTGCCGGTTCTGGTGAAAAAAAAAATTAGATTTGCTGACATTTTTAATTGATTTGACTTTTTTTTTTTTTTTTTTTTTTTAAATCTGTCCCCCCCCCCCCCCCCCAGCCCTAATAGAAATACCTCACCAAAAGTGTGAGTCAAGCGTTTAGGTTGCTATTTGCTCCAGACTGGTCCATCTGACAGGTGGTGATGCCTGTCGTATTTTGAAAGCCAAGTTATATTTGCGTAAAGCAATGCATTCATGGCATGTGTACAGCCCTGTCAGGCTGAAATGGTAGAATTTAGTGGAGCGCTTGGGGGGGATTTCTGGCCGCCTTTGTGAAGAAGTCCCTGTAGTACTGCCAAGACTGAGCACCACAGACACTGCTTTACGTGAGCCATGCACAGTTAACGAGGAACGTTGGCGCTCCTGTGACAGTCTGTTTATCACTTTGAGAAAGGGGTCCAGTGATGGGATGTTTTCTGCACCATTTTTGTTTGGACTTCAATAAATTTTAGCTATAGAATGGATACTGGATAACTAGCATGCGCACTCACGTGGCACACAATGCTTTACTTTCTGAAACCGAGATACAATGATCAAAGGCCTTGCCTGATGTGTATCCAAAGTGAACAATGGTTAAACAATTGTCAGGTTTTTACTTATATTTGTTCTTGCTGTGCCCAATTAGCAGGGCTTCCCCCTTATTTCCTGTCCCAGGAAACAGGAAGTAAGAACCAATCTTCCATGATGGCAACGACCCCCACCCCCCAACTTCCTGTGCCAATAACATTCAGCAGGACAGGGAGTGTGAATCGCTCCAGTAGGGGTACAGGCCACAGTAACGACCTTTCTGGGCCTCCAACCCTTCTGTTGCTTGTGGTCAGGATACAGGATGCTTAACTCCGGGGTATGTGTGTGTTTTTTTTTTTTTTTTGCAACTCCAATTGGAGAGCATATTGTATTCATTTAAAATAAAAATACCTAGGTGTGCTCTAAAATCGGGGGGGGGGGGCAACTTTTCTAAACAAAGAGCCAGTTTACTGCCCTTCAGACTTAAGGGGGGCCAGACTGTGGCCATTGGAAATTGAAAGTCCTGATGTCAGTGGGAATAAACAACAATTGACCCATCTTTGGTCTCAGTGAGAGGACTTGCGTCCCATTGTTGGTGTCATTGTGCCCCATGATTGGCGTCATTGGAAGGAATTGTGCCCGATGGTTGGCGTGATTGGGAGGAATTGTGCCCCATGGTTGGTTTCAGTGGATGAAAATTGTGCCTCAAGGGCCAGAGAAAAACAAGCAAAGGGTCGCATCTGGCTCCCGAACCACAGTTTGGAGACCACTGCGCTAAATGATGGCAGTGCCAAGTAAGTGACCTCCTGTGTTCAGTGTGTCCAGAACCTGAAGATCAAGGTCATCGCTGTAGTAGTACCCAACTGCTCAGTGATTATCCACTTCCCCCAATGGGCTCTCAGGAATGGAATATGCTGGACCAATGTGACTGCAATAAAGAGCATACCTGGGTTTTTTTGTTTTAAATATAGGATAGTTGGGAAGGGTGAGGGCTCCTTCTTCTTTTTGCAGCTGGCGTTCATAAAAGGGAGGTCCCCTTACTTCATGTTTGGTCAGCAGGAAAGAAGTGAGCTGTAATCTCTCCAGCAAGGACACGCACAGCGCTAAAACGCAACAAAAATTGGAACCATTCCACTTGCTATCCAAAACCAAAAATTTACATACTGGGTTAGAACTTTATCTGTGTAGTAGTTTCAGCCAGTGAACTAGTAAAAGATTTGAAGTTGGAGGGTAAGGATAACAGGCAGTCGGCTAGCATTTTCAGGTCAACAGTAGAAGCCCCCTGTCTTATGAAGGGTTTACTAAAGAGACTTTGAATTTTAGAGCAATACATGTCTCAGTTCTGGAACCACATACTGGTCATGTCTGGAGAACCTTGGGGCCAACATACTGGTTATGCTTCGGGAGACCCAGAGTCGCATATGTTTCAAGAGCCCCTGGGATCCCATTCTGGTCATGTCCTGGGATCCCCCCTAGGATCCCATACTAGTTTTATTGCAGGCAAAGTGGGTCCCAGTGATCAGAACTGACGTATAGTGGCTCACAATCTACATATGATTTTTAGTTTTTTTTACATATAGAAGATTGTTGTGGTGATCATTTACTAATCAAGTTTGTGTCTCCCTAGGTGGAAGAACGGTTTTCCAGGGTCCCAGAACCCGTCCAGAAACGAATCGTCTTCTGGTCATTCCCACGCAGCGAGAAGGAGATCTGCATGTACTCCTCCCTGGGGTACCACCCTCCGGATGGCGAACGTGACTCTCGGGTGCCCTTTAACCGTGGCCTGCAGCTCTTCCAGTCCGGAGCGGTGCAGCGAGTGCTACAAGTCGGTAAGTGTTGACACAAGCCTGCGAGAAAGTCCTGTTCTTGCCTGATCCTGTGTTCACTGCCCCCTGCCTCAGTGACTAGGCTTTTATCTGGTGTACAATGAGTACAATCTGTTGTTATTGTGCGGGCTTTAGATACCATTCACCATGCCTGCATGTCCCTCAGGGGCCCAGCCATGCTTGCTGATCAGGTTTAACAGAATTATTTTGAACACAAACATAGGCCTCTGTATAGCAGGTGCCAAGTTTTGTCTGTCTGTGTGCGTATGTACACGAAAGAAGCTTTTATTCACATGCAGAATGCTGAAATGCTTGACGCTTCTTTGAATGGACTGCATTGTCGGATCTTGGGGCCCCACTTTGGTTCAGGGTGACACCCTGGCAGCTAAGAGCAATAGGCCGGAACCAGAAGTGTCTGAAGGCTGAGCAGTGGCTGTTGCTTTTAGTGGTCTGGTTTTTTGGTGTTGGTTTGGCACTTTGCACAGCTAGTATTGGGATAATCGGGTTGCTGTAGATATCAAGAACTTTTTGCTTCCTTCGGAGACTTGTGTACAGCACAAGCATTCAGAATTTCCAGGTTTCCCTGCTTAGGAGTTTGTTCAGAACCGGTCAATAAGTAGTACTTGTCTGGATGACGGCTCCTTTAATGTGTATTTAAAGGCAAGCCTTTATTTGGGGTTTTTGGATGTGTAGAAGGGATAAAACCCCAGTCAGGTTTTTCTTGCTATCTGTGCTTCTGATTGGGGGGGGCCGTAGGGGGAGGGGGGGGTGTCAGACTTTGTCCTGGTTAGAGAAAATCCAAACATTTGAGTCACCAGAACAGGAACCTCAGGGAATTCTTCCAATGGTGACATTTGTCCCAATAACTACATCTGAGGGCATTTACATTACTTTTTGGAGAGATGGTCTCTTACTTCCTGTTGTCTGTAGGACAGGAAGTGAAGGGGAAATCTTATTCTTTCTCTTAAAATTTACTTGAATTGCCCAGTGTTGGCAAAGTACAGGTTCATGTTCCTAACTCTAAAGCAATATTACCACTTAGGATTTTGGACTCTAGTTTGCATGCTTGTGTTGTGTAGGGGTTGTGCAATGCATTGTTACAGAACATTACGCTCATTAACCACTTAACGACCGCCCACTGTAAATATACGTCAGCAGAATGGCACCGACAGGCAGAATCACGTACATATACGTGATTGCCTTTGTATAGTTGGGGGGTCCGATCGGACCCCCTTCTTTACAGTGGGTGGTCGTTTTACCTTCGGGAGCGATCCGGCATGAGGGGACGGCCGTTCGATTCCGGCCACCCCCTCTCGATCGCTCCCGGCGAATGAGAGAGCTTCCCCTGCCTGCCAGGAAGGAGGAAGTGATGTCATCTCTCCTGGGGCGCTCACATATACCGAGCGCCGTACAGAAGAAGATGCCAGGTTAGTACACAAAACAGCAAACTGACACCAGGACACATAGGCACATAAATGGCCCCCCCAGACACCCCCAGATCACCCCCCAGCCCCCCCCAGTCACAGTGTCACTGATTGCAGTGACCATTTATTTAGTGATCACTGCAATCAGTGACATTTGTGACTGTAAAAGTGTCACTACATTTAGTTTTAGGTCCAGTGTAACCCCCCCTAATAAAGGTTTAACCCCCTGATCACCCCCCAGATAACCCTTTCACCCCCTAGCACCGCCGTCACTAAGCAATCATTTTTCTGATCGATGTCTTAGCGTCGGTGATGCTGATCGGTAGCCAGTAATTTTTTTTAGGTTCGCCGCAGGTTTTTATAGCGTTGGGTACCCCCATATATTACCTAATAAAGGTTTAACCCCCTTGATCACCCCCCAGGTAACCCTTTCACCCCCTAGCACCGCCGTCGCTAAGCAATCGTTTTTATGATCGTTGTCTTAGTGTCGGTGATGCCGATAGGTAGCCAGTAATTTTTTTTTTTTTTTTTAGGTTCGCCGTCAGGTTTTTATATAGCGTCAGGTACCCCAATATATTACCTAATAAAGGTTTTAACCCCCTAATTGCCCCTAGTTAACCCTTTCACCAGTGATCATCATATAAGTGTTACGGGTGACGCTGGTTAGTTTGCTTTTTATAGTGTCAGGGCACCCGCCGTATATAACCCAATAAAGGTTTAACCCCCTGATCGCCCGGCAGGTGATTTCAGTTAGGTTTTAGCGTCAGAGAGGGTCTGCGTCACACCCCAGGCAGCGTCAGGTTAGTGCCAGTAACGCTAACACCCACACGTGAAGCATACACCCCCCTTAGTGGTATAGTATCTGATCAGCTCAATATCTGATCTGATCAGATCTATACTAGCGTCCCCAGCAGTTTAGGGTTCCCAAAAACGCACTGTTAGTGGGATCAGCCCAGATACCTGCTAGCACCTGCGTTTTGCCCCTCCGTCCAGCCCAGGCCACCCAAGTGCAGTATCGATCGATCACTGTCACTTACAAAACACAACACACATAACTGCAGCGTTCGCAGAGACAGGCCTGATCCCTGCGACTCCAGTGCTGTAGGAGGTGATTTCACCACCACAGTTAAAAAAAAAAAAAAGCATATATGCCGAAGCATTGGGGCAGCAGGAGCGGAGGAGCGATTTTGCTCCTAATGCCGCGTATATACGGTCGAAATTCCGACGGAGGCTTGCCCGTGGAAAAGTCTGACCATGTGTACGCGGCATAATTTTTGCGAGAAGATGCCCCCATGCTTCGGCATATATAAATGGTGCATGTATGCCCATCATTAGAAGTGGGTGGATGAAGGGCGGTATTCTAATGGTGGGCATACCCACCGATCAATCTTTTTTTTTTTTTTTTCGTTCAGCCAACAGGCTGCATGGAAAAAAAAGATTACAATACATGTCCAACAAGGACCAGCAACGTACTGGTATGTTGCTGGACTTTGAATGGTTATACCAGATTGATGCCTGCGGGTTTAGGTATCATCTTGGTATCATTCTTTTCAGCCAGCGGCCGGCTTTCATGTAAAAGCAATCCTAGTGGCTAATTAGCCTCTGGACTGCTTTTACAAGCAGTGGGAGGGAATGTCCCCCCCCCCCCCCCCCGGATATAAAAAGCGCCATTGGGAAATTGGGAAAGCATTTTCACACCGATCTTGGTGTGGTCAGATGCTTTGAGGGCAGAGGAAAGATCTAGGGTCCAATAGACCCCAGTTTTTTCAAAAAGAGTACCTGTCATTACCTATTGCTATCATAGGGGATATTTACATTCCCTGAGATAACAATAAAAGTGATAAAAATAAATAAATATGGAAGCAACAGTTTAAAAATAAAAAAAAAAGCAAAATTAATAATAAAAAAAAAAAAAAAAAAAAAGCACCCCTGTCCTGCCCTGCTCTTGCCCAATGGTGAACGCAAGCGTCGGTCTGGCGTCATATGTAAACAGCAATTGCACCATGCATGTGAGGTATCACCGCGAAGGTCAGTAATTTTAGCAGTAGACCTCCTCTGTAAATCTAACGGGGTAACCTGTAAATGCTTTTAAAGGCTTTTAAAAATGTATGTAGTTTGTCGCCAATGCGCGTTTGTGCGAAATTTTAAAGCATGTCGTGTTTGGTATCTATGTACTCGGCCTAAGATCATCTTTTTTATTTCATCAAACATTTGGGCAATATAGTGTGTTTTAGTGCATTTAAAATTAAAAAGTGTTTTTTCCCCAAAAAATGCGTTTGAAAAATCGCTGCGCAAATACTGTGTAGAAAAAAAATGCAACACCCACCATTTTATTCTGTAGGGCCTTTGCTTTAAAAAAATATATATATATATATATATATATATATATATATATATATATATATATATAATGTTTGGGGGTTCAACATAATTTTCTTGCAAAAAAAAAATGTTTTCATGTAAACAAGTGTCAAAAAGGGCTTTGTCTTCAAGTGGTTAGAAGAGTGGATGTAAGCTTCCTAATGTTGTGTATAAAATGCCAGAACAGTTCAAAACCCCCCCAAATGACCCCATTTTGGAAAGTAGACACCCCAAGCTATATACTGAGAGGCATTTCGAGTCCATGGAATATTTTATATGTTGACACAAGTTGCAGAGAAAACAATTTTTTTTTTTTTTTTTTTTTTTTTTTTTTTGCACAAAGTTGTCACTAAATGATATATTGCTCAAACATGCCATGGGCATATGTGGAATTGCACCCCAAAATACATTCTGTTGCTTCTCCTGAGTACGGGGATACCACATGTGAGACTTTTTGGGAGCCTAGCCGCGTACAGGGCCCCAAAAACCAATCACCGCCTTCAGGCTTTCTAAGGGTGTAAATTTTTGATTTCACTTCTCACTGCCTATCACAGTTTCGGAGGCCATGGAATGCCCAGATGGCACAAAACCCCCCCAAATGACCCCATTTTGGAAAGTAGACACCCCAAGCTATTTGCTGAGAGGTATTGTGAGTATTTTGCAGATCTCGCTTTTTGTCACAAAGTTTTGAAAATTGAAAAAAAAAAGAGAGAAAAAAAATGTTCTTTCTTCATTTTCAAAAACAAATGAGAGCTGTAAAATACTCACCATGCCTCTCAGCAAACAGCTTGGGGTGTCTACTTTCCAAAATGGGGTCATTTGGGGGGGGTTTTGTGCTATTTTGACATTTTATGGCCTTCAAAACTGTGATAGGTAGTGAGGAGTGAAATCAAAAATTTGCGCCCTTAGAAATCCTGAAGGCGGTGCTTGGTTTCCGGGGTCCCGTGAGTGGCTAGGCTCCTAAAAAGTCCCACACATGTGGTATCCCCGTACTCAGGAGAAGCAGCAGAATGTATTTTGGGGTGCAATTCCACATATAACCATGGCATGTGTGAGCAATATATCATTTAGTGACAACTTTTTGTAATTTTTTTTTTTTTTTTTTTTTTTTTTGTCATTATTCAATCACTTGGGACAAAAAAAAAATATTCAATGGGCTCAACATGCCTCTCAGCAATTTTCCTTGGGGTGTCTACTTTCTAAAATAGGGTCATTTGGGGGGGGTTTTGTACTGCCCTGTCATTTTAGCACCTCAAGAAATGAGATAGGCAGTCATAAATTAAAAGCTGTGTAAATTCCAGAAAATGTACCCTAGTTTGTAAACGCTATAACTTTTGCGCAAACCGATAAATATACGCTTATTGACATTTTTTTTATTTTTTTACTAAAGACATGTGGCTGAATACATTTTGGCCTAAATGTATGACTACAATTGAGTTTATTCGATTTTTCTTATAACAAAAAGTAGAAAATATCATTTTTTTTTTTTCAAAATTTTCGGTCTTTTTCCGTTTTATATCGCAAAAAATAAAAATCGCAGAGGCAATCAAATACCATTAAAAGAAAGCTCTATTTGTGGGAAGAAAAGGACGTAAATTTTTGTTTGGGTACAACATTGCATGTCCGCACAATTTACAGTTAAAGCAGTGCAGTGCAAAATTCTGAATTCACCTCTGGTCCTTTAGCTACCAAATGGTCCGGGGCTTAAGTGGTTAATATTGCGTTTAAAAAAAAAAAAAAAAAACTTTATTGAAGTGTCAAAGACTGATCGACCCTTCATTCAATTCTATGCATTATAGGTTACAGCAGTGAATTGTGTACAAATGCTAACTTGCTAGATTTTTATGCAGCAGTATGGTGTGAACAAGGCACATATTAATTTGCCAATCTCCTGGCTGTGGCTTGCATAACCCTACGTCTCTGAATACCCACCCTATATCCTGTAATTTACAATTGGGAAAGCAATTGTTAGATCACTGCAAGGGCAGATAGTAATGTAGCACATGGTGTGAGCAGGCCCTTTAGGCTCTATATTGGGGGGGCCCCCCCCCAATCTTTCTACATAAGAGGAATGCTTGACATATTCAGGTCTTGGGGAACCCCTGCTAAATAATTCGTAGTTGGCTGGTGTGGCAGATTGGCCTCCCGTATTGTTGGTGGCAGATTGGACCCCTACTTATGTTGGTGGTCAGAATGCCACTTCTACAAATGGCTAACAAGTTAATTTGTGTCATGCTGTAGGTTCTGCCAAATGGCATTAAAGCAGGAACTATGTAGGGACCATCAGATAGGTTAAGGAAACCCAACCAGAATTCCTCAGAACCCTGGGGTTCCTCTGGAAGACACTATCCTCTAGGGCAGGGATATGCAAGTGGCAAACCTCCAGCTGTTGCAGAACTAAAAGTCCCATGAGGCATAGCAAGAGTGACACCCAGAGGCATGATGGGACTTGTAGTTTTTCAACAGCTGGAGGTCCGCTAATTGCATATGCCTGCTCGAGAGTCTAGACCAGTGATGGTGAATCTTGGCACCCCAGATGTTTTGGAACCAAGTTTCCCATGATGCTCGGCTACACTGCAGAGTGCATGAGCATCATGGGAAATGTGGTTCCAAAACATCTGGGGTGCCAAGGTTCTAGGGCCGAAACAACTAATCGATTATGAAATTAATCGATTACTATTTTCATCGATTAATCGGCCAGTAACATGATGGGGTTAAAAAAAACTAAATGACCCCTTTACAGTACAAAGAGCAAATCACTACTGTAAATATTACTTTCACTGTCCCTCAGTAAAAAATGAACCCCTTACAGCGATTTATTTGCTCTTTTTGTACTAATTTTAGTTTAACACCATTATGTTACTAAACATCTCAGGCCTGGGTCACACCTCCTGTTTTTTTTTTTTTTTTGGTGCTTTTTGCAGAAACACACTACAGGTCATTTACATGGTTTCCTATGGGACACGTTCACATCCATGATTTTTTTTCAACTGCTGCGTATTTGGAAAGGGCAAGTACTTTAACGCAAAACTGTGCTATTTTGGTTCACTATACTTCAATAGAGAAGCTGCAGAAGAGCATGTAATGTGTTTTTGCGGCAATTTGTGTTTTTTAGTCTGCCCAACAACAAATTGGCCAAAAAAAAATAATGTAAAAATGCAGCAAAATTACTTTTATTTTTTTCGGTTATTAATCGATTGTGAAAATAATCGTTAGTTGCAGCCCTACAAGGTTCACCATCACTGGTCTAGACTCTAGGATGGTATCCTCCAGAGGAACCCCAGGGTTCCATGGAAGTCTGGTTGAAGAGTGGATGCTCTATATAGTTCAGGTACCACAACATCTGAAACGCGATGCAGTGCACACTCATGGTAGATTTATTTATAGTGATTTCAGGAGGAATCAGACGGTTTCACCTGCAACTGTCCACACCTGACATTGCAGGCAGTGACTTGTCATGCGGTTGACAGTTGGTGACAATTATCACATCACACCAGTTTTTTTTTCCCTTTTGTCCGTCTGACTCAGTGGCCTGAGAGTGCTGTGGCTTGCCCAGGCCTGTTGCCCTGTGTTTAGTCAGTGGGCACGCCTGTGCATGTGCCAGAGCTCTGCAGGAACCCAAAATACAATCTGCCTAGATTAGACGTGATGTGTGTATTGAAGAGTCCGGTCACACAGGTTGTGGCAGTTTCTGAATCCCCAACAGAAAATGTAACATCCGTATTTGTTCTAAGTATTAAATACCAATTCTGTGCTATTCTTATGCATGCCTGTCCTCATTCTGAACACAGTATGGTTTTTAAAACCTCCATCCTATGTATAATATGTTGGTGTAAATGCACCCAACCGATGGAGGCTCTGTTTGACTTTTATTATTTGGTACATGTACAGCACCGTCCATTTATGCATCGCTTTACATTCCGAGACAATGGAACTCTAATAAAATCTAAGCTGGAAAATTTGTCGGGAGCAAAGTCTGGCCACATAAGCAGCCACGCCAATTACAAAGCTTTCTTGGGCCTCTTAGTAGTAAAGTGCAGTGATTGGGCTTTACTGTTTTCAGTCTCATTGCAAGTCTGTCATGCTTGCCATACAAGTGGCCTTTTCAGCCAGCTTTAGATTTAAAATCAATTTCAATTGGATTAGCAAAACAGCGCCCGCCATTAGCAAATTCGATCGACTAGCAAATTTTCAATCAAACTCTGCTGAAATTTTACCTTACTTGAAATTGGTTGAGAATGAATAAAAATCTATAAAAAAAAAAAAGTATCCAGCAATTTTATTATTTTTTTTTTTTTTTTTTTTTATTCTGGTCAATTTTTTTAAATTGAATGATTGGATTTTTAGCTACATAGTGGCCATAGATTTGCTGACCTTTTCTTAGTTCCCTGCCTGGCAGTTTCTATCTAACCTTGATTAATGGGTGCCATTGGCAGTACTTTGACCTCTCCTCTCTTCCACGGTGGGCCAGGCACACTCACAGGGAGATTTCCTTCAAGTTGCCAAATGTTTGTCCAAATTGGTGCCTTTGAGACACTCAATATTACCCTTTTTAGGAGTTCAACCTAATTGTAATACTCAAAATTTCAAGCATTACTAGAAATGATTGGGCCCCCTATAACCAGCCAGTGTGACTTGGCCCGTTAAATCTCCATCTGTTCCGTAAGGCTGATATACAAATAGCCACTAGAGGGAGATTTAACAGACCCATTATAAAAAATATACCATGATACTAGAGATGCACCAAAATTCACCAAAATTTGGGCTGAAAATGATCTCTGCATTTTGCCGAAAACTCATGTGATTTATTTATTTTTTGCCACGTTTTTTACTATGCTTATGGTGTTTTTCATAGGTCACGTGACTCAAACTGCATCAAAAACGTAACTTGTGTGTGTTATTGATGTGCGCTTGCTGTGTTTTCAATGCGTTTTAAACGGTAAGGTGTGTTTTCGGTGCAGCTTTTTTTTTTTTTTTTTTTTTTTTTTTTTTTCTTTATTGGAGAAGCATCACCTGGGGTAGATGATAAAAGGTAGAGGTAGGGTGAGAAGAATGAAAGGACAGATGAGACAGGTTTGCTTGTATTAGACCAGCCTGCAGCATTTTTGTACTAAGGCAGTTGTTTCCCCATTGTCAACAAATCTATGAAGATGCCAGACCCCCCCCTTATCCCTTGCCTATTTGGGTATAATTCTCTTTATTAGATATCAAACCTGAAAGACTAATCCTTTTTTTTTTTTTATTCTTTTTTTTTTTTTTTTTTTTTTTTTCCCCTATTCTGTTCTCCTTTGCATGACCCCCCCCCCCCCAGGGAGCCCCTCCCTCTGTCGTGATTGTGTTTTGTATACAGCAGATAAAAGTCTCATTGACAGAGAGGGGCCCGAGGCGTGTGACGGAGGACAATACCAGGCTGATACCCAGTCCGTCATGCGTCACGGATCCCACACATGTCCTGACCGTGGAGACCTGAGACAGACTGAGGGCCCTCAATGGCTTTATTGAGGGCCCAGCAAGCCTGCGCACATCGCTGCCTGGGTTATATTACCCTGGAATGAGCGCTGGCCGGCTAGGCACTCTAGTGAGAGGTGAAAGTTGTATTTGCTGACCTTGCCTATAAACTTTCAAGTCATTGTGTTTTTGGCCTCCCTGTATACATTTTATTTTATTTATTTTTATTTTTTTATATATCTATCTACTTGGGTTTTGTATAGTAGTACTATTTGCAGTATTATAGTATTCGTTATTTTTAGTTGTGTTTTTTTTTTGTTGTTTTTTTTTAATCAAGATCTCTGTGCAGAGTTCCCAAGTCTGTGCCCATCATGTAGGGTTTCCACCAAGGTAGGACAGGAAACTTTGGGTCTTGTTTTGCAATTAAAGCCAACTAGCACTTTCTCGTAATGACCTATATATTTTTGTGTGCCATGGTGCTGCGTTCCTTGGTGGGTATGGTGAATTTTCTAAAGAACATTTTTTACTGTGGTCCCTTTTCTCACATTCCAGAACCGGCTTCCTTTTTGTAGACCTATGCATTCCGTCACTTGACATTTCAGAGCTGTAGAAGATGTTGGTGCTGGAACGAACCTGGTAGCTATATGATGCCCATTGTCTTCTGATCCTGTTGTGATCAAGGTCAGAATGGTAAAGTAGGTCCACTTGGGCCACCATCTCAACATAGCCTATTAGTACTGGCCTAATACAATGGTCTCCAAACTGCAGTCTGAGGGCCAGATGCCGCTCTTTGCTTTAATCCGGCCCTTGGGCACTATTTTCATCCACTAATACCAGCAGTGAGACATATTCCCTCCCCATTGATTCCAATGAATCCCTCCCTATGACACCAATGATGGAGCACAATTCCTCCGCATGACACCAACAAGAGGGAGTCCTCGCTTGACACCAAAGGTGGGGAATTTTTTTAGTCCCACTGACTTGGACTTTTTCTGCTCCCAATGGCCACAGATCACCCCCCCCACACACAATGACATGATTTGTGTGGAAGTGTCTAATACACATGAGAAGACTTGGTCCACCCGGCTCCAACATGTATTCTCTATGGCTATTCTGTGATCTTATGAAAACTGCTATTTAAGGTTGAAAAAGAGACAAGTCCATCCAGTTCAACCAATAAAGATCAAAACAAATATACAATCCCATACCCACAATTGATCCAGAGGAAGGTGAAAACCCCCAGCACAGCATGATCCAATTTGCTACAGCAGGGGAAAAAATTCCTTCCTGATCCCCCGAGAGGCAATTGGATATTCCCTGGATTAACTTTACCTGTAAATGTTAGTACCCAATTATATTATGTACACCTGGGAAATAATCCAGGACTCTTTTAAAGCAATCTATTAAGCTGGCCAGAACCACCTTTGCAGGGAGTCGATTCAACTTTTTCACAGCTCTGACTGTGGAGAAACCCTTCCGTATTTTTTTTTTGAGTGAAATGTCTTTTCCTCTAGATGTAAAGTGTCCCCTTGTCGTCTGACCTTTTTTAAAGTTCACTATATGAAACCCCTTATGTATTTATACATGTTGACCATATCCCCCCTTTAATCTCTTAAGAGGAAATAAATTCAGTTCCTCTAATCTTTTCTCATAGCTGAGCTCCTCCATGCCTCTTATCAGTTTGGTTGCCCTTCTCTGCACTTTCTCTAGTTCCCCAATATCCCGATACTTATCAATAGTTCCTCCTAGTGGGGGAAAAAAAAACTGCCCTTGTTTACCCCTGCATAGGCAGGTCTTTTGTCCGCTTTGGGTAAATTCCAGCTCTTGCAGCATTTTTTTTGGACATTTCTCAAGTTTTCTAAAAGTTGCATTAATCTGCAGCTACAGGTGTGTGTGTGTGTGTGTGTGTGTGTGTGTGTGTGTGTGTGTGTGTGTGTGTGTTTTTTCTTGTGTCTTATGTATTACCTGCCTGATTATCTCGCATGGCTTGCGAAAATCACATGCAATCAGTCTGATCTATTTGGTACAGAGGGGTCCTGATTACCTGGCCCCTCCCCTCTCCGTGTGCATGAGAATTAGGTTAGGGGAGCTTGTGAACAGATGGAAAGCGGAAGGGTGGTTGCACCGTACTGACCCATTGCTGTTATTGTAGCGGAGATGATAAAATTTGGTGTCAGGACTCCTCCCTCTGCTGATCATAATCAGGAGTCCATCTGTGTGCATCCACAGCCCAATATGTCTGCCTGTTCTATGATTAATTGAACGTCAATGGCTAGCCTGGGCTTTGTAAGGACCTATGAATTTTGAATCCTACCTACATTTGTATGCAGTGCCTAAAGTGTGTGCATGTTCCACATGGGACAATTGTCTCCTAATTTAGGATTATTTCTCTTTACCAGGGGCAGATTTCTCTTTTGGATGTGAATTCTCACCAACCAGTAATTAGATTATGCTAGTGGGAAGCTCAACACTGCTCAATGGGAGGTCAATGAGACAGAAGCTTAGGGAGGGGACAGATAACCAGCAAACAAATGGTCTTTTATCTCCTCTCTCCTATTGTTGTATTCACTTAATGGAAAGCATTTGTTGTAGTATTTCGATTTGACTTTGGGTTTTAAACTTTAGGGAAACTTTTATGCTGGCCATAGATGGATCGAGATTCAGTAGGAACTGGCTGGAATTTTGAGCCATCTTTGGCCATTCCTGTTCAAGAAGGGTTGGCCTAGAGATTGACTCCTATCGAAAGGGACTATTGGAAAATGTTGTGTTTGCTGCATGTGCTGATCAAATCGACACCTGCTCAACAGAAATCCGTCTAAAATGGGTAGTTTAAAAATCTCTAGCGCAAATAACACGATTCTCCCCTATTTTTATTTTACTATGATTGTCATCTAACTTCCTCCTCCTCTTCTCGCAGGGTTTCACCTCAGCGGATCGGTCACAGAAGCAGGAGAACCAGAGCGCACCTACCAAGTATCCATTAGTTTTGACCGATGTAAGATCACGTCGGTCAGCTGCGGCTGCGAGAACAGAGACATTTTCTACTGCGCGCACGTGGTGGCGCTGTCCCTTCACCGCATCCGGCGGGCACGAGGGGTGGAGCTGAGACTTCCTATCTCGGAGACTCTTTCCCAGATGAACCGGGACCAGCTTCAAAAGTTTGTGCAGTACCTGATCAGTGAACATCATACAGAGGTGCTGCCGACCGCCCAGCGATTAGCAGATGAGATCCTTCAGCTGGGATCTGAGATAAACAGAGTACATGGTAAGATTGCGAGTTACTTGCAGGGAAAGGGGGGGGGGGGGTTTCAGAAGGTCACAATCTCTCCTACAGGTCTCGCTTTTTTCTGAATGGGACTTGCTCTTGCGCTCTCTGAAAAGAGCTTGCAATGTGAGAGCTGCTGTTACTAGCTTGTTTTTAAAAGGCCTAGGCTCTGGGGCCCTCTCCTCAATTCTGACTTTGTTGGTCAGGGAGTCCCTGCCCTGGAAAAGCATGGGTGCATCCAGATGACTTAACCTGGCCGTCTACTTATTCCCGGTAGGTGACTAAGTAGAAGAAAGGATCCAGCGGCAGCCCGTCAATGCATATGGCCCCCTGATCTACACACAGGACGCCGGACACATAGATTCCAATGGTGGGGCGGTGTTTGTGTGTGGGTTTTTTTTTTGTGGGATGGAGATTATGTGTGTGACAATAGCAGCAAATGAATATTCGCCACACTGATCCTATTGGACGCCTAGGAGGAGGGAGGAGCTGGATGGTGGAGGAGGAGAGGACACAGGAGTCGCTGCCTGCAACCCACCCGCCGCCAGGGTGGAGAGGACACAGGAGCCGCCACCCATAGGAGGCCGTAAACTGCCCGCCACCTAGATGGGGTAGGTGCCGGAGTGGAGTGTTTTCCGGTCGCCCAAAAAAACAAAAACCCCCACCAGCTGCCACTGGAAGGATTGCAACCTTGAAGCCTATATCTTTACATCGTCAAACCAAGCATTGACAACTCCAGCAGTTCCCTTTTTAAATTGTATCTAAAGCGTTATGACTACAACTATAGGCAGCCACTCTTCTTTTTCTTTAGTTTTTTTTTTTTTCTTTTTGTATACATGTGTATGAGCGCATGGCATTAAAAAAAGTATCCATGTGTAAAGTCAATTTTAGTATTGGATTGCAAAACTGACAGAGGTTGTTCCAGAAGACTAGAGAAAAAGTGTCCCATTTTTCTACATGCCCTTGAAGTAGCACCAGCCAATATTGCTCTACATGGGTTATTCAGCTAATCTACATTAATGGGAGACTGCGTGGAAATAGAATACTGGTGAGTCTGAGTGAGCATGCTCTCTACTCGTAGACTATCTTTTCCGCAGTGATTTGTATTGCTCTGTATTTAGAACAATTGGGTAGCACTTTAAGTCCTAAATTAAAACGTGTTACCCTAACAAACTAAAAAAAATGGCCACGGTATATCATGGCTACTGAGCCCTGACATTGTGGTCACTCTATATAAAACTAGAAACAGAAAGTGTTTTTTTTTTGTTTTTGTTTTTTTTGTTTTGTTTTTTTAGATTTGGCACCAGATGTCATGTTGGGCACATTTTCGGAGTTTTGGCCAAGGTCCTTATCACAGGTAGAGGCTCTTGTACATTAGTAGTTGAACTTTGAGCAGGTTTTACTTTTGGGGAAATAAAGGCTCAAGTCCCATCAATAAAAGCTGACTTTTTAAAGCCTCCAACAGTATAACTAACATGCGTACGTTGGCAGTACAGGTAATCTTAAAACATTTTTTGTTTGCTGCAGGCTTTTTTAGGACTTGCAATCAATACAGGAACGTTCTGTGGAATGATTATGACCAACATTTTAGCAGAGCGTGTTTATAATCCAGGAAAACGTATTTTATGTTTATCTAATCCTCATAATTTTTCTGCTTTTCAGGAGCCCCAGACCCCACTGCTGGTGCAGGCCGAGAAGACGATAATTGTTGGCATTTAGATGAGGAACAAATTCAGGAGCAAGTGAAGCAGCTTCTGTCCAACGGAGGGTACTATGGAGCCAGCAAGCAGCTGCAATCTATGTTCAATAAGGTGAGCAATTACCATTTGTGGTCCAGGCATTCTTCTCAAATATGCCTTGTAAAACAATTTTTATACTGTTGCCTAGCAAAAAATTGATAGAATTGTGAGTTTCTGGGGCATGGATGATAAAGCATCGCACAGATCAGCCCATCCTGCTGTTGCCTTCTAACTTGAGAGCTGTTAATGCTCAGGTTGGGAGAGAGCTGCAGGACTGAGAGCCAATCGGATATGCTTCATACCGCTGTGCTGACAAGGAACATGATGAGTGAACATAGATGTGTCCAGTCATCAGGGTGGAGAGAGGACACCACAGTATTCCAGAACTGTATGTGGTTATTCACCTGGCTGCATTTTGTGTCCGGTTGTGTAAATCGCAGGACTGGATGGACAGAAATAACAAATTGGCAGCAAAAAACAGCCCCCTTAACTTTTTATTTTTTTATTTTTTTTTCATTTGATCATATAGCTGTTTGCATTTAGTTTAGCTTTTAGAAGAAAAGTGCGTGTTTGCGTCTTGGTTTTTTTTTTAAATTTAATTTTAATTTTTTTTTTGTCCTGTATGTGACATGTCAAGTGTTTTTCATCCATACTTGTACTCGTAGGTCTGCATTGATGTGGAGATTTTCGCCTGTCCTATTGGGTTTTATAACTTTTTTTATTTATTTTTCCACCAGGTAAGGGAGATGTTAAGGATGCGAGATTCCAATGGAGCACGCATGCTCATCTTGATGACGGAACAGTTTTTGGAGGACCCTCGTCTTGCACTCTGGAGGCAGCAGGGAGCTGGCATGACTGACAAATGTCGCCAGCTATGGGATGAACTAGGTGAGTTGTGCAGCATCTACAGGGGGTCTAAATACACTTGAATGGAAGATGACCCGGGTTTGGCTGGATTTCATGCAACCATTTCACCTAAAGGATTTCTGTATTCTACGTGTAGCTCTAGTTATTCCAGTTTAAACATTTTGATGTTGTGCATGGCAAACCCTATACAGATTTTCATATCCCCCCCCCCCCCCCCCCCCAAAACAATGACACGCCATATGTGGCATGTCGGGGGTTAGGACGCCTTAAAGCGGAAGTTCCACTTTTGGGTGGAACTCCGCATTAACACCTATAGCAAGGGCAATATTTAAGTTCGGTCAAAGCTGCACAGTTAAACCAACGCTTTAAGTCGGTCATGAACCCTGTTCTCAGGAGCCACTAACAGGCCAGGTTTTAAGTATTACCTTGGGGAGATGCAGACTAGAATACTGCAATCACTGAGCAGCAAATTATATCACCTGTGATGCATTTCAGTTATCTTGCAAACCTGTCCTGTTAGTGGGCCCTGAGGACAGGGTTGATGACCATGGCTTTAAATGATCTGTGGGTCTTTCTTCTACAGCTATAGAATGGCTCATGATGGCAGATCTAGGGCTGCAATGAACAATGGCAAATGCTTTCCTGTTATGTCGTTCAGCATACTGTATACCCTTTACATGTGTATTTGTGAATATTGCATTAATTTGTCAATTTTTTTTTATTTTTTCTCTGGCAGGTGCATTGTGGGTATGTGTGGTTCTCAGCCCACATTGCCGCCCAGAGGAGAGGGAGTCTTGGTTGCAGTTGCTCCGACGATGGAATGCACTTGATATTTGTCCTCTGGAAGAGGGGAACTATTCCCTGGATGGACCTGGAACACAAACGATGCCTCAGATTTCAACTGCAGGACAAGGTATTTCTACATGGAGGATGTAATCATGGTGTGCAGTAAATGGTTGGTACAGGATTCTCACAAAGGCTACTCCATCACAAAATCTAAGATCGTTATATATCCAAATTTGGTTTGGGTTTATTTTGGGGAGCAGCTTGCTTTGCAGCAATCCTTGATGGATTGAAACCTCAAGCTGCTTTTTGATAAGGGTGGAATCACTGCTCTGACTTATGGGAGTTCTGTAAACCCCCAACAGTATTATGTAAAAAATGACTAGAGCGCCATCTGTTGGACATATAGAAGACTGCAATATATTGCATAATATTTAACTAACCTTCAAAAGTTTTTTTTTATTTTTTTTTTTTTTTTTTTTTTTTTTTATATAGACTAAAACAGCTTGGCATTGTTGCAGGTAGCACATTAAAAAAATATATATATTTTTTTAGCAATGCACTACCTGTGACTTTTTTTTATTTTTTATATTTTTTTTTCCCTCAGTATGGGGTTCAAATGGGTGTTTTTTTTTTTTTATTTACCCTTTGTTTTTTATAAATTCAATGTTTAAGATTTTGAGTTCGGAATAGAGGCCCATGAATAACCTCTGGGGCTGAATTGACCTCCGTTGGACGGGCTTGGCTGGAGCCCAGGCTGAGGCTGTCATTTCACATATCCACAGGGTCTTGCAGTGATGTGTGGCACATAGGACCTTGTTTGTTGTATAATTGGAGCTGGAATGAGCTCTGTCCTTGCCAGCACTCAGAGGTGTACTACAGGAAAGGACCAGGCTGGCGTCTTGCGTGGCACCCCCTATTTGTTATCTGGTCATCAGGACCGAGGCAGGTACATTTTCACAGGACTGTATATCTAGAGAAGTTTAAAGGCTTAAGATTAGGTAAAGTCTAAAAGTGACCATTTTTCAGTTAATTTTACCCCATGTGTCTTTGCCTGCAGCTCCGGGACCCCGTCAGACAGTCTTTGCTCGGGCTCTCAAGGCTGGAGAGCTGCGCTGGAATGATCCCCACCTACAGAAAGTGCTGATCGGAGAGACCGCTGCTTCAGGAGGCGGCGTAAAGAACAACACTGACAAGCTGTCCTATGACCCTCAAGGGCGTCCGTTATGGCTCGGAGACCATTTCCCTGTGGCCTGCGCTCGTGTTGACGCACTTCGGTCCCACGGGTATCCGCAGCAGGCTCTGAGGCTGGCTGTCTCTGTGGTGAACACCATGAGGCTTCAACGACAGCATCAGATGGAGGGGCTGAAGCAGCAGAGAAAAGGTGAGAGGAAGTGAACAATGGATTGTAATTCTGACATAACACTGGGCACATGCTGTATGGAAGGTAGACTTCTCAACTGACTTTAGTTTTTCAGTGACCTCCTCATGCCTCTGGGTCTTCCCATAATGCATCTCATAAGCCGATCGTGTCATCTTGCAAAAACACCTTCAGTATACATCACTTTGTTACAAGTCTTCCATGACGCCAATTGCGGATTGGTCCAACCTGCACCCTCTAATGATTTGGTCTGAGCAGATGCACAGAAGGCAATTTGTGGGAGGTTTCGGAAAACTGAAGTTGGGGGTTCTGTCTACAGTCCATTCCTTTTTTAAGCTGGCCATAGATTGATCGAAATCTGACTGGTTGAGCCAGGGACCAGACGCATTTCGATCCACGTAAGTTTGTTTCTGCTTGACAATTGACTTCTGTCGAACAGAAATGTTGGGGGGGAAATGTTTGTCGATCAGTGGTTGCAGCCGCTGATCGGTGTCTTTTAAGCAGTAGAGAAGTCCTGCTGTCAGAATACAATGGGGAGGATTCCTCTTTCCACCTCACTTGTGTGGCTTGGGGAATCAGCTGATTGAAAAAGAGTAATCTATGGGCAGTTTTCAAGGTGTTTGTTAATGTTCCTATATGGGGAGGGGGGGACAGTTCATGATGCACTGAAAATAAGCAACATTTGCTATACATGATATAGTGATGGGTTTCTAGTGAATATTCTGAGATTTGGAGGAAGTGGTTCAATTAATTTTGATTGCAAGCCCTCTAGTGGTGCTTTGTTCCGTTTCTGAAAATCACATTATACTTTTTCTCAGGTCCACTTCTGATCACCTTCTCTTTTTAGAACTGCAGATGAAGGGTAGCACCACTCTTACCAATCTGGAGGGGTGGATTGGCCACCCACTGGATCCAATCGGCTGTCTATGCAAGACCTTCTTAGAAGCCAGTTTGCCTGAAGATGAAGCTCCAGCTCCATTCCCAGGTAGGTTGTTTCTGGAGTGTTTCCATGAGATGATAAAATTCATAATCTTTGCTATGGAGCTGTGACCTCGGATAAATGGAATGGAGTTGGCTGGTATCAGATCTTTCATGCATCTTCATTCTTTAGAGCATGTTGACACTGTTTTTGTTTTGCAGAAATAGGCGGGGAGCAGAGGAAGGTCATGTACCAACATGTCCCAGTTCTTGGAGGATCACAGTCTGGAGAGTCTCTGCTTTGCTTGGCACTGGAAGTGGCCCTCATGGGCTTGGGGCAGCAACGAGCAATGCCGGAGGGACTATACGCACAGGACAAGCTGGTGCGAAGTGAAGAACAGATCATTGGCCTGCTGGGAACATTGGAAATGGGAGAGAGGCTTGTGCAAGTCCTACGGAAGCAGGCAATGCTACTTTTAGAAGGTATGCATAAAACCGTGATAAAAAGTCTGTCCTGATGAGGGATTGGACTGTGTATGCCTTTCTACATGTACTATGCCTGATTATGGGGTTGATTTACTGCAAAATCTGGTGCAGCTCTGCATAGTAGCCAATCGTGTGTGTGTGTGTGTGTGTGTGTGTGAGAGAGTGTGTGAGTGTCAGTGTCAGTGTCAAAACTTTACTGAACAAGCTAAAATTGGAAGCTGATTGGCCATCATGTACAGCTGCACCACATTCTACACTCTCCAGTTTTAGTTAAAACAGAGTTCCACCCAATTTTGAACTTCTGCTTAATCCACTCCTCGCCCCCTTACATGCCACATTTGGCATGTAACTTTTTTTGGGGGAGTGGGGGCTTCATTAGGAGTGGGACTTCCTGTCCCACTTCCTCCTTCCGCCCTGTAGGCGATCACCTGGGACGTGACAGGTCCCAGGCGATCGCCTGTCCACTCAGAGCGCTGCGCAGTGAGTGCCCAGCCGTGAAGCTGGAAGCTGTCACGGCCGGGTGCCCACACTATGAATGAAGGCGCCGGCAGAGAAGTGGGAGAGGAGAAGAGCGGAGCTCCGGGCGTCGCATCGCTGGACAGTGGAACAGGTAAGTGTGTTTGTTAAAAGCCAGCAGTTACACTTGCTTTTTCGTACATCACGGGACACAGAGCGACTTAGTCATTACTAATGGGTTATATAGTTTACCTTCAGGTGCTGGCACTGGCAACTTCCAAACCGGAAGTACCCTCCCTATATAACCCCCTCCCATCCGGGAGCACCTCAGTTTTTTTGCCAGTGTCTAAGGTGTTGGCCAAAGAGTAACATGTGTTTTCACTGGGCTTGCGTACAGGTTCTTTTGGGCCTTAGTAAGCTGTTCCGGATCCCACCAAAAAAGCTTCATAGCTAAACGGTCGGTACCCGGGCCTTGCAGCGGAAGAGCAAGGTTTTGCCTGTAATGCCTCTCTTAGGAGGGCTGGACCCTGGGATCCAGAGCTCTGGTCATACCCACGACCAAGATGTTTTCTGTGCAGGGTGCTATACAGGTCCAGGGGAGTGGAATCCTTGGGAACCCGGTCCCTGAAGGTTTAATTACAATGCCTGCCGTGATAGGTGAAGTTTGGGCTTCTGTGGACCAAAAAGAGTCCTGCGGCGGGGAACAGGTAAGTGGGGGGGGCCCCCAGGAACTTGGTTCTATTGGGGGACCCCCAAGCCTAATTTGTCTTTCTGTCTGTTACCTAACGGTATTCCCGCTAATATCTGTGTATGCCTGTATCTACTGAAAATGTAAAATTTTAATAGTAGTCAAGAAAAAAAAAAGGACCGCGGTACCTGTGTTAAACCACTAGAGGCCGCTGTGGTCCATTTTTCTTGTCATGTGGATCTTTGGTTTTCTCAAGTCAAAAGATCCAGGCAGTTGGTAAGTTTCTCTGTGGGAATCCACTTCCTCTGCCCTGTTGCTGCGCTCATCCACCGCACAGGCCCTCCGGCAAAAAGGGCCCTGGCTCCTAGTCCCTGTTTGATTTTCGAAAAGGGCGCCAATGGGGCGCGTGCACGCGCCTCCTATGAAAAAAAAGGGGCGGGGCGGGTGGATGACGCTCGATGCACGGCGCTTCTGCGCATGTGCAGGCGTCCCAGCTTGTATAAAGACACAGTACAAGTGTCAGCTGGATGCAAACAGAGCTAGCAACAAACAGTGGCACACAGAGGCGGTTGATGCAGGCATCCCCATAGAAAGGCACTTTAGTGGACACCAGCTGGTATATAGCAGCAACTGTGTTAGACTATTACCAGCAAAATTGGTGTATGACGACGGGAATACCTCAGCTTTGTGCTTAAAGGATATGTCGTCCAGACGCTCCGGAAATAAGTCTGACAGGAAGCCAAAGGGGTCTCCATCGGGCTCTGAGGATATTGGGCATGCTTGTACTGCACCAATCTCCCCTGAGAATTCAGAGGTCAGTAGCCGTAGAAACCCCGCAGGAGTGCCTGGTGCTGCGGCTGTCCCCAGTCCACCTGCTCCTGTATATATAACAGAGGAGGTTTTATCCTCAACTCTGGGAGGATTGGAAGAGAGATTAACAGCATTGATTGCTGCTTCCCTGTCACAGGGAAAGCGCGTCCGATCTCCGTCTCCTCCTTCAGAGTGCCTGTTAGTGGAGGAACAGCCCCACACAGAGATCGACCTACCTGAAGGATCAGGATGAGGTTGATTCAGTTATGGAGGAATCAACAGTGGAAGAACCTTTCTCAGCATCTCAGGCTGAAAGATTATGGGTTCAGTCTCTGACTAACATGGTCCGATCAGCATTTAAAATGCCTCTGGCGGAACCACCAACCACTACGGTTTCCTCGCTGGGGTCGCTAAAAGCTCCCCAGGCTGTCTGTTCCTTCCCAATCCACCCTTTATTAGAAGGTCTTATTTACCAGGATTGGGAGCATCCTGATAAAATATTTGCTCCCCCCAAGAGATTTCCGGTGATCTATCCCATGGAGGATAAGTTCATAAAAAAATGGAGGGTCCCTACAGTGGACGCAGCCATCTCTTCTGTGAACAAATCACTGACATGTCCAGTAGATAATGTTCCAATGTTCAAAGACCCAATAGATAACAAATTGGAGTCTTTACTAAAATCTGCTTTCTCTACAGCAAGCATGGTGACACAACCTGCGGTAGCAGCGATTGGAGTCTGCCAAGCAGTGAAAGATCAGTTGAAACAAGTCTTAAGGGACTTGCCACATCAGCAGGCTCTTGCCCTAGCTGACCTGCCTAGAGCCTTGTGTTTTGCGGTGGACGCCATAAAGGATACAATCCAACAGGCCTCCCGCTTTACGCTGTCTGTAGTACATATGCGTAGGCTTCTGTGGCTCAAACTGGTCTGCTGAAGCTCCCTGTAAGAAACTGCTGGTTAGCTTCCCATTTCATGGAGAACGCTTATTTGGAGAAGATCTGGACAAATATATCCAGAAAATTTCTGCCGGTAAAAGTTCACTCTTACCGTTTAAGAACAAGAGTAGAAGTCCTTCTTTTAAGAGGCCTACTTCTCCAGTCCCGGGCACATCGGCTGTGAAGCAGTTCCGACGGCCTCCGCGGTCAAATTCAGGGGGCAGAAATCAGGGACAATCACAGGGTAACAAGAAACCCTGGGTCAAGAGAGGTACAAAACCTCCCCCCAAGTCATGAAGCGTTGCCCCCACTCAATCGGGTGGGGGGAAGGCTTCAGTTCAGAGACCTGGCGGGACACCATCAGAGACAGATGGGTGCTCTCCGCAGTAAGTCTGGGATACAAGCTGGAGTTAAAAGGCACTCCTCCTGCCCAATTTATGAGGTCAAACGTGCCAAGAGATCCCCAGAAGAGAGGATCCCTCCTTCTGGCACTAGAACAACTATTGCTCAAAGGGTAATCATGAAGGTTCCCTTGGAATAAAGCGGATTCGGGTTTTACTCAACCTTTTCACAGTCCCCAAACCAAATGGGGACGTGAGGCCCATATTAAATTTAAAAGGGCTAAACAAGTTCCTAAATATCAGGACTTTTCGGATGGAGTCGATCCGATTGGTGGCCACCGCCCTACAAGGGCAGGAATGGTTAGCCTCGATCGACATAAGGGATGCTTATCTGCATATTCCCATCTTTCCGGCCCACCAGAAATTTCTACGCTTTGCAGTAGAAGGGCGCCATTTTCAGTTCAGAGCCTTACCTTTTCGGTCTGGCCACAGCACCACGAGTGTTCACAAAGGTTCTGGCCCCACTATTGGCCAATCTAAGAACACAGGGTGTAACGATAATGGCATATCTAGACGACCTGCTACTAATAGACCACTCAGTGGAAAAGCTGGAAGTAGCTATTCACAAGACAATCAAGTATCTGGAATATCACGGTTGGATTATCAACCGGGACAAGTCAGCTCTAAGACCAGTCAAAAGTCTGGAATACTTAGGGCTAAGGCTGGATTCAAATCGGAGAAAGATTTTCTTACCTCCAGAGAAGGTGTCGTCTTTAAAAGATTTGACCCACTTAGTGGGTACAAAGAGAACCATCCATACGCCTGTGCATGAGGCTGCTGGGAAAAATGGTGGCTTCATTCGAAGCGGTACCCTACGGTCAATTCCATTCAAGGAATTTGCAAAGGGCCATACTGTCAGCCTGGAACAAAAAAGTTCAGGCTTTAGACTTACCAATGTCCCTGTCCCCTTCCGTTTGCAAGAGCCTCCATTGGTGGTTGGTGCCCCAGAATCTGGAAAAAGGGAAACCCTTCAGTCCGGTTTCTTGGAAGGTGGTCACTACAGATGCCAGCCTCATAGGCTGGGGGGCAGTACTGGAGCAATGGTCTCTCCAGGGCAAGTGGTCAGAAGCAAAAAAAGGCCCTGCCCATCAATCTCTTAGAGATACGAGCAGCCCGGTATGCCCTAGTAGCATGGACATCCAAACTCCAAGGGTCCCCTGTCAGAATTCAATCAGACAATGCCACAGCAGTGGCATATATCAATCACCAGGGTGGCACCAGGAGTCGTGCAGCCCAGAGGGAAGCAAATTGCATCCTGGAGTGGGCAGAAAGATATGTCCCAGCCATATCCGCGGTTTTCATCCCAGGAGTGGAAAATTGGAGAGCGGACTTTTTAAGTCGCCAACAATTATGCCCGGGGGAATGGTCTCTTCACCCCGAGGTTTTTCAGGCAATATGCCAGCGGTGGGGAACACCGGATGTAGATCTGCTAGCATCCAGATTCAACGCAAAGGTGGACAGATTTGTGTCTCGCACAAGGGATCCCCTAGCTTGCGGCTCGGATGCCCTAGTGTTCCCTTGGGATCAGTTCAAGCTGATGTATGCATTCCCACCGCCACAATTGTTACCGCGATTACTCCGCAGAATCAGGGTAGAAAAGAAACCAGTGATTCTGGTGGCTCCAGCGTGGCCCCGAAGGGCATGGTATGCGGAGATTGTAAAAATGTCAGTGAGGAGTCCTTGGACCCTCCCACATCGTCCGGACCTGCTGTCGCAAGGACCGATATACCACCCTTCCTTACCAGCCCTAGGTTTGACGGCCTGGCTATTGAAGCCCACATTCTGAAAAAGAGAGGGCTCTCTAATTCTGTGGTATCTACCATGATCAATGCCAGGAAGCCGGTATCCAGGCAGATCTATTATAGGATCTGGAAGGCGTACATTACGTGGTGTGAGGCCAAGAAATGGCATCCACGTAAGTACGTGATAGGTAGGATTTTGGACTTCCTACAGTGGGCTGTAGATAGGAAGCTGGCCTTGAGTACTATCAAGGGTCAGATTTCAGCCTTGTCAATATTTTTTCAAAGGCCCTTGGCTTCGCATTCACTAGTCAAAGCCTTTATACAAGGAGTGATGCGTATTAGCCCTCCGGTTAGTATTCCCATATGTCCATGGGACTTAAACCTGGTTCTGTCGGTTCTCCAGAAACAACCGTTTGAACCATTGCAACACATTTCCTTGGTTCTTCTCACCAGGAAATTGATTTTCTTAGTAGCCATTTGTTCGGCTAAAAGAGTATCGGAATTAGCAGCTATGTCCTGTAAGGAGCCATATCTGGTTGTCCATAAGGACAGAGTAGTATTACGTCCTCAGCCAGCCTTTCTTCCTAAGGTGGTATCGAGGTTTCATTTGAACCAAGATGTGGTTCTTCCTTCTTTTTTCCCCAAACCTAGCTTGGTAGAGGAAAAGTTATTACATTCTTTGGATGTAGTAAGAGCAGTTAAAGCTTATCTTAAAGCCACTGCTCAGATTCGCAGAACGGATACTTTGTTTATTCTGCCGGAAGGCCCTAGAAAGGTTCAGGCAGCGTCAAAATCTACTTTAGCCAAGTGGATTCGACAGGTCATTATGCAAGCCTATGGCTTGAGAAAGAGACCGCCTCCGTTCAAAGTTAGGGCGCACTCCACAAGAGCAGTTGGAACTTCATGGGCAGTGCATCACCAGGCCTCCCTGGCTCAAGTATGTAAGGCCGCAACATGGTCTTCGGTACACACGTTTACTAGATTCTACCAGGTAGACGTTAGAAGTCAGGAGGATGTCGCCTTTGGGCGCAGTGTGTTGCAGGCCGCAAAAGATCCTCATGCCTGATGGCGCCCAGCTTATGTATCCCTCCCCTCATTTGGCATTGCTTTGGGACGTCCCATTAGTAATGACTAAGTCGCTCTGTGTCCCGTGATGTACATAAAAGAAAAAGGGATTTTTATAACAGCTTACCTGTAAAATCCTTTTCTTGGAGTACATCACGGGACACAGAGCTCCCACCCCTCTTTTTGGGACACTTATTGCTTTGCTACAAAACTGAGGTGCTCCCGGATGGGAGGGGCTTATATAGGGGAGGGTACTTCCGGTTTGGAAGTTGCCAGTGCCAGCACCTGAAGGTACACTATATAACCCATTAGTAATGACTAAGTCGCTCTGTGTCCCGTGATGTACTCCAAGAAAAGGATTTTACAGGTAAGCTGTTATAAAAATCCCTTTTTTTGTAGCTGCTGACTTTTAATAAACATAAAAAAATGTCTGGAGCTCCCCTTTAATCAACCTCTATGCTTTTTTGCCTTTTTCAAGAAAAACAAGTGAGTCCCTGTCCCAACCCCTAGTGGTGGTGAGGGGCGGGGCTAATCTGAGTAATATCTTGGCATGCTTAGTCCCTAAATTAAACGTTAATAAAGTGGTGTGTGTGCTTTTTTTTTTTTTTTGGTGCATATATATATATATATATATATATATATATATATATATATATAATTTTCTCTGTTTGAATGCATTTACAACATACTAATGTGCACTTTTTTTTTCTTTTTTTCCCAAGGTGGTCCATTCAGTGGTTTTGGTGAAGTGATCTATAGAGAGAGCGTTCCCATGCATACATTTGCTCGCTTCCTATTTACTGCTTTACTTCCACATGACTCTGACTTGGCCTATCGCGTTGCTTTACGAGCTATGAGGTGAGTTGATGTGCAAACAGTGACTCTAAGATTGTCCTTGACTGCTGGTCCTGTCATGTGATTGCTCTATTTTTTTTTTTTTTTTTTTTTTTTAATGGTCTCTTCTCTGTTCAAGGCTGCCTGTGCTGGAGTCTGTCCTTCCTCCTCATGGTTCGGACATCATGCCGTTGGACTCCATGCTGACCAGTCGCTTTCCCCGCTGGTTTATTTTGGGCCATCTGGAGACACGCCAGTGTGAGCTGGCGTCGGCCATGTTGACTACCGCCAAAGGTAAGTTCGCTGATCGATATCCACACATGGGCTAAAAATCTTGGTTTTAGTTGCGAGCGTCTTGAAATCAAATGAGGTGGTCCGTTTTGTTGACCACACTATTTTCAGTTATTCAAAGTGGTTGTAAACCTCAAACAGGAAATCTGAACAAAGCCTATCCCTCTATAGTGTGTACTTGTCTTAGTTAAAGCACTAAGTGCCGTTTTTGTCTGCTACTTCGTTCCTCTTTCAGCATGAATCACTTCTGAAATTTTTTGTTTGCACTAAGAGATAAAAGGTGACGGGAGGGATCTCTAGCAGATTGACAGCCTCAGCTCTCTTCCTGTGTTTGTAATCGGGGGGGATCCTTGCCTCCAATCAGCTGTCGGAGCTCTCCTCACTGAGCTCTGCAGAGTAACTTTAGCTCTCCACCCCTTGGCACTTTGAACCGATGTAGAGAAGTGAAGACTGCAAATTAACGGGTACAACTTGTGTAGGAGGATTGGTTTCATCTCTGTATCACCTTGAGGCTAGTCCCTTCACTGGGTATGTGTGAGGGTTTACAACCACTTTAACTAGAAGCGTGAACTGATGAGGCACGCTGCTGGTCGTTTGTTGGCAGGTGTCCTTATATTTTAGTGATGCTTTTACATAACTGTCAATCGGTAGCTCATTCTCTTTCCTCCTCCCACAGGAGATCCTAAGTGGCTTCACACAGTCCTGGCCTCCATCCAGCAGCACATCCACTCCCCAGCTCTGCTCTTCAAGCTGGCCCAGGATGCTTGTAAGACTGCAACACCCCCCAATTCTCCTCCTGACACCACCCTGCTAAACATCTCTCTGGAGCTGGGATTACAGGTAAGAGGCCAAAACTTCTGAATGAGGCGAGAGAATTATCAGGATGTATATTATGGAGCAGTAATGTCACTAGAAAATTATAACTAGTAGCTATGATGGTCCTAAAATTAGGGTAGATACGGAAATGTATGTTACCTCAAAATGAAGGCAGCAAAGCAAAAGGCCTCAAAAGACATGTGTTGAGAGTAATCAGTAGGCTGCTATTCAACTCCTTTTGAAAATGCCAGTTGCCTGGTTATGCTGATTCAAAGGCTTTAATGCTTTCAGAATTGCTCACTAGTGACTTGATATTTCAGCCAGGCAACTAATAATTTATCAGCTTGGCAGGTGTAAAAAGCAACACATAGCGGGAGTCAAAGGACATCCACCGCTCCATAGAGAGCAATGGACGGTCCGGCTAAATAGAAAAACTGCCAGGCAGACTCGATCGGTCCACCCGTGTGAAAGGGGCCTAAATGCTCAAATTTTAGAGTAGTGGTTTCCGTTTAAAGTGTAAGGTCAGGTTCACACTGGTGCACTGCGGTTTGATTTTTGTGCATTTTAGCCACAGTCCCATAGACTTTCTGTTATGTGCACTTTCAGAAAAAAACGGTTCACGAAGTCCTGCATGCTGCATCTTTGACGCTCTTTCAGAAAACATGGCAAAAATGCATGACCTAATAGTCTGAGACCATAACTAAAAGGCACAAAAGTTGCAGCTACACCCATGCTGCAGACAAACCGCCGTGCAAGCGTGGCCTGACACATCTGGGGAGCAGTAGCGTGCTTAGAGTAGTTTGAGACTGATGTCTTGACTCTTATTATAGATAGGAACCAAGTCGTCTCCTTTTAAAGCGGAGTTGCACCCGAAAATTGAACTTCTGCTTTAAGGGAAGGTAACCCCCTGACATGCCACATGTCATTTTGTTTTAGAGGGTTTCAGCTGCCACTTCCCACCTGGGGCGTCACGGCGCCGGAAGGAAGTTCACCTCCCCCTCCCAGCAATCACCAGTGACACGTTACAGGTCCCAGGTGATTGCCCGGCCAGTCGCAGCCGGGTGCCCACAGTAGTAATGCCGGCGCTGCGGAGAGAAGCTGGGTTTCTTTACCCGCATCCCTGGACTTAAAAGTCAGCAGCTGCAGTATTTGTAGCTGCTGACTTAATAATTTTTAAAGTCGGAACTCCGCTTTAAAGCAGTAGTAAACTGTGTGTTTTTTTTATTTTAATCCTGCAAGGTCATAATGTGCTAGTACGCATCGCATACTGGCACATTATGTGAAACTTGTCTTAAAGCAAAGTCCTGCAGAGACGTTCTGTCACCGCTGAAGGCACTTCAATCTTCACCTGGTTTTCCTTCCAGGTTCGAACTTGCGCTGTTTGAGTAGCCAGAGCGATGATGAGGTCACTCCAGAGCCTGTGGTCATAGCATAGGACTCTGCCGGAACGGCACGGTATGTCGTTCCTTCAGAGCGCATGTGTCTGACGTCAGCAGCTGCATCAAAAGTAAATATCTCCTAAACGGTGCACATTTAGGAGATATTTACTGTAGCTATAAAAAAATCTTACCTACTAGGTAAATGTCATGCATGCGAGTGTACTCCAACTTTAAAATCCGAACCTGGTAAAACTTCCACTTAAATAATGCGTGACCAGTGCGTTCCTGTCGGACAGTATTTCTGTTATAAGAATTCTCTTTAAGCTAAATAGACTGCATGCTAATGAGATTTGTCCTGTTCAGGTTATGAGGATGACGTTGACCACTCTGACATGGAGGCGGAGGGAAATGGTGCGTTGGCTGGTGTCGTGTGCCACAGAAATTGGTAAGAGGCTACAATGGTTTTTGTGTATGACTTTACCTTATGTTCAGTGCCATGATCATAACTGACCCTTTTATTCTCCATGTCTCCTCTCCAGGGGCACAGGCTCTGATCAGCATCATGCAGAACTGGTATACCCTCTTCACTCCCATAGAAGCCACAAGTATCGTCGCTGTGTCCTGTACATCCCCCGCTACCCTCCTCCGTTTCAGCACGGACCCCAGACAACGAGAAGAACTATGTTCGTGTGCCCGGGCACTCGCCCTACAGTGTGCCATGAAGGACCCACAGAGCTGCGCACTGCCTGCTCTGACTCTGTGTGAAAAGGACCACACGTCATTTGAGGCAGCCTACCAAATTGTATTGGACAGTGCCAGCTCTGGCCCTGGTGCCCACTCTCACCTGTTCACTGTTGCCCGTTACATGGAGCACCGTGGTCTGCCCATGAGGGCATTTACCCTTGCAACGCTGGCCCTATCCAACTTAAACATTGGCTTCAGCCAGGACTCTCATCCGGCGGTCAGCGACGTCCTGTGGGCTTGTTCCTTGGCACATTCCTTGGGTAAAGTGGAGCTGAGCACCGTGGTGCCCCTAGTAATCAAAAGTGTACAGTGCGCCCCGGTCCTCTCTGACATACTACGGCGCTGTAGCCTGGCCCCTCCTGGATTGGCCCAGGCTCTCTCTGCTGCTAATGCCTCACGGGGCAGAGGAACCGGACCCCGGGCTGATAAGCCTCCCCTCTGCCAGCTTCTGGAAGCCGCCGTTGGAGCGTACGTCAGCACCACACACTCCCGTCTTACACACATCAGCCCGCGCCATTATGGTGAATTTATAGAGTTCCTGGCCAAGGCACGAGACACTTTCATGTTGGCACCAGACGGGCACCGGCAGTTTTCCCAGTTTCTGGATAATCTTAAGCAGACTTACAAGGGAAAAAAAAAATTAATGCTTTTGGTAAGAGAAAGATTTGGCTGAGCCAACAATGAAGGCGATTTCCACCGTTTAAAAAAAGAAGAAAATAATAATAATAAATAATAAAGACTTGCTGCTCCCCCACCAAGGGTCCAGATAAACGAGTAGGGGAGAGGTTCCCCATACCTCGTATCTCTCTCCATTGGACAGCCCTTCCTGCAGGTGGAGACATTTTTTTTTTTAGTTATTGAAGGAAACTTAATTTTGAAGAAAATCGCCTGGGAATTCCGGGTGAAGTTGTGCATATTTTTTTTTTTTTTTTTGTTAAATAACTTATATTTATTTATAATATTGGTGAAACCTCTCCTTCCCAACTGCAGGAACTTAATCCAGTCTGTGGCCCACTTTGACATTTTATGTATTTAACATAGAAATCCTGTGTGGAGGTGGGCGCATTCGTGTGCGGGACAGCGGAGCGATCTGCAAAGAGCAGAATTTATATATTTATTTCTGAAGGAATCTCTGTATTAACTTATTAATTTTTTTTTTATTTTTTTTTTATGATTAAGTCTGACTTGTAATCTGATCGAGCGTCTTTTTTTTTTTTTTTTTTAACGTGTTGGATGCAAAACATCTCCACCGCTTAACTCCAAAACGCTGCCGCTGATCTATAGCGTAGCTAAGCTTTAACAGGCTTGAACCAAGTATTAAGCCAAAGGCAGCCATTTTGTGTGACGCTGGCTTTGATTTTTCACGTAAAAACGGGATCGGCTCATACCAGATGGGTATGAGCACCGGTCATTTCCCATTTTCGTTTTGTCACTTAAACATGAAGTAGCTTGGCTATTGTGAGTCATGTTTAGTTATCCCTTCACAGATGTGCTGGATATAGCCTGAGCCCACAAAATGGTCACTGATGCTTGGGTGTAGACAAGAGGCCGGTTTTTAAAGAACTCTCATGAGCATTAAAACGATTAAATACATTCATGTCTAAACCTCTGTATTGGTTTTCCATTTAACCATTATCAAAATGTGAAGAAAATCTTTTGCTTTCCAACTCCTTCCCTGACAGAATCCCAATTTGGGGGTGTTACTTAAAGCCTTTTCTGTAAATGCACCTGGCATGAGCGCTGTTCCACCTTTCCTGTGTGTTTTCAAGCAGACTTGACTGAAATTGCCACCTAGTGATCCGGCTTTATTGGTTGCTAGGATGCAGGCAGCTGATCTATGCAGCGTCATTGGTTGCTATGATGGAGGACAGGCCTCCCACACCATGGGGGGGTTGCACTGTGCCTGCATCCTAGCAACCAAGAACACTGTAAGGCCTTGCTACCTGCATCCTAACGACCACTGAGGATTGATTATCAGGTGGTGCTCTTTCTCCTTGTGCACAGTAACAGGTCTTGCCTCCACCCCCTGTAGTTTTCTAAAGTGGATGGAGCCTGCTGAAAGCCTTTTCAAGCAGGCTTGGCTGGCTTTGCCACCTTGCGATTCAGCTTTATTGGTTGCTAGGATTGGGACACTGTGCCTGCATCCTAGCAACCAAGGATGCTGTTAGGACTTGCTGCCTGCATCCTAGCAGTCACTGAAGATGGCTCGCCAAGTGGTGGATCAGTTGAGCCCATCGCTGCTTGAAAAGACTAGGGGGGGTGAAACGGGGGAACTGACAACCTTCATTCCCTTGCATTCCTGCTAATGGCACGTGTTGCCAAAAAGCGCCTGGTGCCTGAGACAAGCGTCCTTCAAAAAATATTTCCCTGTTTGGTGCATGGGCAGACCTTGATTGGGAGGAGGGTAACGCACTGTTGATCATGCCATCTGAGGACTAACATGCCTAGAAAGATGGGGACAAAATCCTACATGCACCTTGCCACATGGGGGACAGGAGCGACTCAATGTTTGATGCTTCTTCTTTAATGGCCACTTGTGTTTGATTAGACTTGAAGAAAAACTAAAAAAATGACCAAAAAGTAGAATACCTTGTAATAAGGTAAACTTGTCATTCCAAGTAATCTTGGGTGCATATGTCAGTGAGAGGCCATTTTGGGGCTCGAATATGTCCGCATTTGAAAGGCTGCAGCCTCGTACGCATTGTTTTATGACAAAATGGCTGCCATCCATTGACAGTAGGCCTAAGGTGATCTCCTAATTCCTGTCCTTCCCGTTGTATTGGATCAGCCTGTGTTTTCCATGGCGTGGCAGTAGATCGGAGATTGATGGTTGACCAAAACTTGCTGTGAAGGTATTTCTGGTGGTCAGCTTGCTGTGTATACTTTGTGTATATTACTCTGTGTGTATGTATATGTATTGACACTGACGGCACTACCCCATGTTATTAGACTGTTCAGGGTAGGGAGAAATCACAGGAGACTAACTTAGTCTCGGTAGCACTGAAAGAACTGATTTTTGGAGGGGGTGAACTTGCTTCATACCTCAACATCCTCCTCATTTCCAAATCGCTTGGATATAATATGTCGCTGATGATATAACTCAGGAAAATACAAGCTGTCCATTTGGTATCTCCACAGCGCTGCACTCTGCTTTTTTTTTTCTCCCCCCCTTTCCATTCCTCGGGGAGGGCCGCTACACTTCTCTGCCCTCCCCCCAAGTTTCCCCCAAATGAAGGTTTAAATCCCCTAATATATGAAAGCGACTCACTGATTAATATAATTTTGTCGGGGAGGGAGCTGATCTATTAAAAATGATGACTTTATTGCTGTTTTATTTATTGACTGCTCTGTAATACTTTAATGACGACAAATACATTTTAAAGAAAACCTGTGTTTGCTGACTTGTGATTTCTGTGAATTTTGTGCTTCTGCTGAAGAGCTCTGTGATTGATCATTATGTATAGTGCAGTCATAGAGCTGCTGAATTTTTTGAAGAAATCTTGGTTTCCTAGCAATGGTAGAGCTGATTCTATGGGGAAGATTTTAACAAAACTGGAGCAGCTGTGCGTAGTAATCGGCTTATTAATCAAAGAAGCTGATTGGTTACTATGCACAGCTACACCAGATTCTGTGTGCGCCAGTTTTAGTAAATTTCCCTAAAGTTGACTAGTAGCTCTTTGGCTTGGTTCACACTTATGCTGTTTGCCCTTGATCCCTTTCTGCAGTGCATTTTGCATTTTTTGCCCATACTTTTTTGACAATTTTATTTTTTCCCGAATTTTTATTTTTTGTTGTTGGGTGGAATAAAAATGCAAATAGTGCTAAAATCTGACCAAAAAAGGCTCTACATGCTTTTACCGCAGCTTCTCAATTGAAATCTAGTTTGAAGCAAAACGCACCATTTTGCTTTTAAAAACAAAAAATGGTCCCAGACCCTTTCCAAAAACGCACTAGCTTGAAGAAAAGCATATACACCATTACCAAAAGTATTGGGATACCTGCCTTTACACGCACGTGAACTTTAATGGCATTCCAGTCTTAGTCTGTAGGGTTCAATATTGAGTTGGACCACCAAGCTTTTATGGGGGGAATTATGGTGTGGGGTTGGGCTCCTTGGTTTCAGTGATGGGAACTCTTAAGGCATCAGCATACCAAGACATTGTGGACAATTTCATGCTCCCAACTTTGTCGGAACAGTTTGGGGGTGGCCTCTTCCTGTTCCTACATGACTGCACACAGCAAGGTCTATGAAGACATGGATGAGTGAGTTTGGGGTGGAGGAACTTAACTGGCCTGCACAGAGTCTTGACCTCAACCTGATAGAATACCTTTTGGGATTAATTTGAGCGGAGACTGCGAGCCAGGCTTCTCGTCCAATATCGTGCCTTAACATGAATGTGCTTCTGGAAGAATGGTCAAACGTTCCCATAGACACACTCCTAAACCTTGTGGACATCCGTCCCAGAAGAGTTGAAGCTGTTATAGCTGCAAAGGGTGGGCCAACTCAACATTCAACCCTACGGACAAAGACTGGGATCCCATTAAAGTTCATGTGTGTAAAGGCAGGTGTCCCAATACTTGTGGTAATATAGTGTATGTGTCCTATAGGAAACCATGTTTAATGGACCGTAGTACTTTTCTGCAAAAAGCATGAAACGCGTAGGTGTGAACCAAGCCTTCTATCCCCAAAAACATTTCAAGAGCATCTGTTCCAGCCCAACCATGTGTCTGTGTGTATATTTGGTCTGTGTGAAAGTTAGTCTACAAGCTAGGGTGTCAATCACTGAAAATTGATCACACCTGAAGTACTGACGGCCTATCATTTCTTGAAGCCCTGAAATGCCAGGACAGTACAAAGACCTTTTTTTTTTTTTTTTTTTTTTTTTTTTTAAGTAGACAGTCCAGGGTATTTAAGAGGCATGGTGAGTTTTTTGAAGTTATAATCTCCCCCCCCCCCCCCTTGGGGAAAAATTAAGTTTTTTTTTTTTTTTTTTATACATATCGATCCACACAGTTGTCCTAAAGATATTTCTCACACAGCATATGCATACTTACAATTTAAACCCCAAAATACATTCTACTACACCTCCTGAGTATGAAGATACTATGTGTGTGACTTTATCACAGCCTAGTCACCTTGAGAGGCCTAACAGGGAGCACCATCCGACCTTCTAGGAGCATAAATTGCACATCTAATGACTTATTACACTTTTGAAGGCCCTGGAGCACCAGGACAATGGAATTGCCCACAAAATCATCCAATTTTGGAAACGCCCCAACGTATATGTTCTGAGGCATGGGCTGCAGATCAGTACTCGGATGGGCTGGTGACAGGTATTTGGGTACTCTGCGCTTTAAACTGATCTGGGATGGGTGGGGTAAGCGATTTTTATATAAAATGAAATAGTTCAACTCCGCAGAATGAGTGGGAGCCCTAAGCCTGCCACCAGATGGCAATGTCACTTGCCACGCGGCCTGCTAGCTGAATGGGGATTTCCACAGTTACCTGGCTGTCACCCAAAAAGTAGCAGTTTGTCACTAATCAATTTGCATGTAAAATCAAGATTGTCCCCCCCCCCCAGCATTGCAGAGTACTTGCAGCCAGGTACAACGCTGTCAGCCTCTCAGTGCGAGTAAACTAGCTGCAGGTGAATCAGAGGCACATGCGAGTGAGAGATGAGGGTGGGCGGTGAGAGATGACGTCCATTCTCTCTCGTCTGTGTCGAGCAGCCTTCGCGGCCCTGTAAGTAAGGGCACAGAACAGCAGTGCGGGCAATGAGAGATGATGTAATCTCTCTCCCCCGCCGCCACACCACTGAATTTACGTGTCTCCTCCGTGGCTCGACAGAAGAGGCGCTACGGCCCGGTGTTGGGCCGCGGCCCACAGGTTGGAGACCTCTGGCCTAGAATGCCTCTGACTGAAAGGTGCTATACTTAGTTCCTGCTATCGGTAGAGTTGAGTGAGGAAAATAGTTTGACTCACTTTTTACTTGGTTGTTATATTTCCCTTTGTAGTGAATTGCACACTTTCTGTCCTTCTTTCTCATGCAGGGGTATATGCCCAAAATGACACACTGATGTATATCTCTCAAAAGTAAGTACACCCCTCACATTTTTGTAAATATTTTATTATATCTTTCCATGTGACGACAACACTGAAGAAATGACACTTTGCTGTACACTCACTACTTTACTTTGTAGCAGTGTAAATTTGCTGTCCCTTCAAAATAACTCAACACACAGCCATTAACCACTTCCCGCCCAAGGTACGTCCCTGGACGTCCTTGACTTTGATTCGGGATATCTGAATGATGCCTGCAGCTACAGGCATCATTCAGATATCATTTTTTAGAGCTGGCAATTCTGTGCACTGTAAGAACAATCAAAGCGGCTGTTCTGCCGATTGATCGTTCTTACAGGCGGTGAGAGGGGAGGCTCCCCCCACCCTCCGGTGCTTCTACCGACTCACCTGTGCAGTCGTTGACAGGATCTGCTGGCCCTGGCTGCCGGCTACCATAGATATTTCTGGCGGACCAGATGGTCGCCGGAGTCTCTGATTGTTCAGAGGCCGGGCGCGATATTATGTCACGCCTGGCCTCTGCATTCAAAAAAACGGCGCTGCCTCGGCTAGGAAGCGGTGATCAGTTTTTGGGGATTTCAGGCTTCCCAGCCTAGAGGTGAGATGTGGGGTCTTATTGACACCATATCTCACTGTAAAGAGGACCTGTCATGCTTATTCCTATTACAAGGGATGTTTACATTCCTTGTAATAGGAATAAAAGTGATCAAATTATTATTTTTTTTTAAAAGTGTCAAAGTAAAAAGTTTTAAAGTAAAATTAACAAATTTTTTTTTTTATATATATATATATATATATGTGCCCATGTCCCCGGTAGCTCGTACGCAGAAGCGAACGCATACGTAAGTCCCACCCACATATGAAAACGGTGTTCAGAACGCACATGTGAGGTATCACAGCGAACGTTAGAGCGAGAGCAATAATTCTAGCCCTAGACCTCTAACTCAAAACATGTAACCAGTAAAACATTTTAAAAATCCTCATGGGTGACGCTTTAGGTACCGAAGTTTGGCGTCATTCCACGAGCGTGTGCAATTTTGAAGGGCGACATGTTGGGTATCTATTTACTCGGCGTAACTTCATCTTTCACGTTTGCCCAATTTTTTTGCATAACTTTTTAATGTTTTTAATTCAAGAAAAAGCGTTTGAAAGATTATTGTGCAAATACCGCGCAAGATAAAAAAAAAATTGCAATGACCGCCATTGTATTCTCTAGGGCAGTGGTCATCAACCCTGTCCTTAGGGCCCACTAACAGGCCAGATTTTAAGTATTACCTTGGTGAGATGCAGACAAGAATACTGCAATCACTGAGCAGCAAATGATATCACCTGTGATGTATTTCAGTTATCTTGCAAACCTGGCCTGTTAGTGGGCCCTGAGGGCAGGGTTGATGACCACTGCTCTAGGGTCTTTGCTAAAAACACACACACACACACATAGTGTTTGGGGGTTCTATGTAATTTTTTGAGCAAAAAAAAAAAAAATAGGATTTTTACATGTAGGAGTAAAGTGTCAGAATTTGCCCGGATGGGAAGTGGTTAATATCTAAACCGCTGGCAACAAAAGTGAGTACACCCCTAAGTGAAAATGTCCAAATTGGGCCCAAAGTGTAAATATTTTGTGTGGCCACAATTATTTTCCAGCACTGTCTTAACCCTCTTGGGCATGGAGTTCACCAGAGCTTCACAGGTTGCCACTGGAGTCCTCTTCCACGCCTCCATGACGGAGCTGGTGGATGTTAGAGACCTTGCACTCCTCCTCCTTACAATTGAGGATGCCCCACAGATGCTCAATAGAGTTTAGGTCTGGAGACATGCTTGGTCAGTCCATCATCTTCCCCCTCAGCTTCTTTAGCAAGGCAGTGGTCATCTTGGAGGTGTGTTTGGGGTCGTTATCATCTTGGAATACTGCCCTGCGGCCCAGTCTCTGAAGGGAGGGGATCATCCCCTGCTTCAGTATGTCACAGTACATGTTGGCATTCATGGTTCCCTCAATGAACTGTAGCTCCCCAGTGCCGGCAGCCCTAGACCATGACACTCCCACCACCATGCTTGACTGTAGGCAAGACACACTTGTCTTTGTACTCCTCACCTGGTTGCCGCCACACAGGCCTGACACCATCTGAACCAAATACGTTTATCTTGGTCTCATCAGACCACAGGACATAGTTCCAGGAATCCATGTCCTTAGTCTGCTTGTCTTCAGCAAACTGCCTCCCTTCAACCTCTGCAGTAATGCTGGCAGCACTCATCCATCTGTTTCCCATAGACAACCTCTGGATATGATGCTGAGCATGTGCACTCAACTTCTTTGGTTGGCCATGGTGAGGCCTGTTCTGAGTGGAACCTGTCCTGTTAAACCGCTGTATGGTCTTGGCCTCCGTGCTGCAGTTCAGTTTCAGGGTCTTGGCAATCTTCTTATAGCCTAGCCCAGTGATGGTGAAACTTGGCACCCCAGATGTTGTGGAACTACATTTCCCATGATGCTCATGCACTCTGCAATGTAGTTGAGCATTATGGAAAATGTAGTTCCAAAACATCTGGGCTGCCAAGGTTTGCCATCACTGGTCTAGACTATCTTTATGTGGAGCAACAATTCTTTTATTTATTTTTTTCAGATTCTTTGCCATGAGGTGCCATGTTGAACTTCCAGTCACCAGTTTGAGAGTGATCACGCCAAATTTAACACACCTGCTCCCCATTCACACCTGAGACCTTGTAAAATATTTACAAAAATGTGAGGTGCACACACACACACACACACACACACACACACACACACACTTAGGGTTTGACTGTTAATGCTCATGTACATTTTTATATAATTATTGAAATTAAGCGCAGAATTGCATCTCCGCCTGTGAAAAGATTGAGTTAATGCACTCATCTGTCTGGCAGCATGTATATTCCAGCTAGATGCATACAAACGCAATATGGATTTAAACGTGATATATGTAAAGGCCCATACACACGATCTGACTTTTTGACAACAACGGTTCGACGGACCTGTTTTATCGGAGAATCCGATCGTGTGTACGCTCCATCGGACAATTGTTTTCACTTTTTCATTGGACAAATGTTCGCTGTGAATGCTCTCAAACGTTTCGACAACAAATGTCCGATGGAGGATAATCCGATTTGTGTTTACACAAGTCCATCGGACAAACACGCATGCTCAGAACCAATGCTAAACATCAGCCAACAATAGCAGAAGTTGCCCAAAGGGTGGCGGTAAAGAGCTGAAAAACCATGTGATTTGGTAAATGTTGGCTGAAAATGTTCTGCCGTGTGTATGCATACAAAGTTCACGGCCAACGCCCCTTCAGACAAAAATCCACGGAAAAGTCAGATGAAAGTCCGTTCGTGTGTATGAGGCTTTAGTGTGTCTAAATGGATCTGTTATTTTTCTGTCTGCAGGAAAAATGGCTATGTGAATGAAGCCTAAGCGCCCGTTCACACTACAGCAACTTGGGATCCAAGTCGCACGACATTAGAAATTCCATTGAAGTGAATGAGAGCCGTCTTAATGTACACTACTGAAGTCGCTCCGATTTCAGAAAAGGTTCCTGTACTACTTCAAGGCGACTTGTACCCATAGATTTCAATGGAAGTTGCCTCCAAAGTCGGATCTCCATCTTCGTGCAAGCAACTTTACAGGAAGAGAAAATAGTTAACCCAGGCAAACCCCTCCCACAGAGCTGACTATTCTGTGATTGGCCACAGCCAAAGTCGCCTGTCCTGGAAGTTGCCTTGCAAAGTTGCGCTGTAAGTCGGGTTGCCCATGTGTGAACCAGGACTAAAGCCTAGTAACACACGATCAGAAAATCGGATGAAAAATACCGCTTTTGAAGCGATCATATGACCATCTGATTGTAAATGTGGGATTTCACGTCACGTGATTTGAGGTCTCATGCGTTGGATACCAAGTTGTGGCAATGTGAACTGAGCTTTAGTGGCCCTTCTATTTTACTGCATTAAACCGCCCATGAGGCAAATTATCAAATGGGATGGCCAGGTGATTACCAACTCCTCTATGGGCTCGTTGGACTTTCCCATCCAAAACCATGGGCATTAACATAGTCATCCTACACCTTTTGCAGCTTTAAGAACCTCTGTTCTTCTGGGAATGTTTCCTACAAGACTTTAGAGCAGTGATGGAGAACCTTGGCACCCCAGATGTTTTGGAACTACATTTCCCATAATGCTCATGTACTCTGCTTGTAGGTGAGCATCATGGGAAATATAGTTCCAAAACATCTGGGGTGCCAAGGTTTGCCATAACTGCTTTAAGCCCTGTACACACGATCGGATTTCCTATGGATTTTAAACCGATGGATTTTTCCATCAGTCTTGCCTACACACCATCTGTCAAAAATCCGATTGTCCCAAACGCTGTGATATAAAATACTCTGGCGAGCCAAGAAAAATTAAATTCTTTGCTTCTGAAAATGCGTCAACTTGATTCTAAGCATGCGTGGGTTTTTTTTATCCGTTGGAGTTCCCCACAGACGATAGTAATTTGCTATCGTTTTTTTTTCATTGGATAAATTTAAAACATGTTCTATTTTTTAACACCGATGGAAAAAAGACCGATTGGGGCCCATACACGATCGGTTTGTCCGATGGAAAAAAAAAGTCCATCGGACTGTTTTCATCGGTAAAACCGATTGTGTGTACAGGGCTTTAGAGCGTGTCTGTAAGAATGTGTGCCCATTTAGGCAAAATAATGTTTTGTGGGGTCAGGTAGTGATGTTGGAAGAGGAGACCTGGATCACAATCAAATTCATTCCAAAGGTGTTCAGCAGAGTTGAGGTCAGGACTCTGTAAGCCACTTGAGTTTTCTACACCAAAGCCATCAAACCGTGTCTTTATGGAGCTTGCTTTGGGCACAGTCATGCAGGAACAGAAAAGGACTCAAACTTAGAAGGTTGGCAGTGCCCAATTGTGTAAAAGATCTTTGTGTGCTGCAGCATTAATGGTATTGTTCACTGGAAACACCATCCTGGTCATCAAGAGGGGTGTCTACGTACATTTGGCCATATAGGTAGGGGTTAGGATCATGTTTTTTGTTTTTTTTGGGGAGGGGGCGGCTGTGTGTGTACCATAAAGGCTAACTCCCCCTTTGGTGCAAAAAAACAAAAGGAAAAACCCATGTCTTCAGCAAAAACAACTTTTGGAAATGAGCCCTCAAAGCAATGCAACCTCAATAATCACACTTGTGTTCCACTGAGAACTACAAATCTGTCACAAGGTAGTCACCCTACCGCTGGGGAGGAGAACCCCCTGCCTGCTGTTGTAAGAGGGGGGGCAGCTTGCAACCAGGTTGTATGCTGAATATGGTCTCAAGGCCGGGTAAGGTTTTAGACACGACCCATTAACATGGTGCACCACAATGCATGGCATGTGCACTGTAAACAGCGCATAGTGTGAAGAAGCTCCAATAATGTCTGAGACATGAAGCTGAAGTCACAAACAACTTGTAGTTATATCGGCATATCACACCTTTCTAGGGTTGCCACCTGTCCAGGATTCACCTGGACAGTTCGGGTTTGGAATCATGCGTCCGGGTTTCAGACTATAGGTGAGGACAGCCGCACTCCAATCCAACGTATGTTTATTCAAGGAAAACAGGCACTACAAAAACCAGCATAACTCATGACAACTGATGCATTTCACACTAATTCAGTGTTTACTCATAGCTGTGAGTAAACACTGAATTAGTGTGAAACGTGTCAGCTGTCCTGAGTTATGCTGGTTTTTGTAGTGCCTGTTTTCCTTGAAGAAACATACGTTGGATTGGAGTGCGGCTGTCCTCACCTATTTTCTTTATCGCTATGTGCATTGCCGGCAGCCTTGGTCCCTGAAAGAAGCACTTTCCTAATCTTATCTGCCTGGAGCGGCAATTTTAGTTTTTCCGGGTTTCAGACTGCCTGAAACCTGAACACACAGACAGGAGAGGAGAAAGGGCTTGATCTGCACCTCTTCCTCCTAACCCTCTGTGTCTGCCCACACTCCAATCCCCGGCGCTGTGCCTCAGAAAAGGAAAGCGGGGTGCCAGAAATTTGAAGTCCAGCAGCCTCAGATACATCTGGATGAGAGGTTCTAACTGAGGTGAGTGAGCTCACAATCCTTCTCTGCCTGTGATTGAAGTCTTCCCCCCCCCCCCGCTCTTCTCTAAATCAGGGTTCTCAGAGCACCCCTTACATCAGAGTTCCCCTTTACACCAGAGGCCACAGTGTTTCCCCCTTACATCAGAGTTCTCAGCGTTCCCCCTTAGATCAGGGTTCCCAGAGCATCTCTTATGTTAGAGGCCCCAGAGTTCTCCCTTACATCAGAATCTGCAGAGTCCCCCCTTACAGTTCCGATGTGAAAGGGGAACTCTGTGGACTCTGATGTAAAGGGGGACTCTTCTTATTAACTTCATATGATTGGAAATGTTATTTAATTGCAAAATATATGTATAGTCTATACTATAAAAAAAAAATTGTTGCTGTGTGCTGCTAAAGTGTTCAGGTTTGACGTGAGGGAAAGGTGGCAACCCTCTTCCATTCCCAGAACTGCTGCTTTAGAGTACAGATACAGCCCAACAATAGAGGCATTTATTCCAAGCTGTAGTACAATGTGGGAGCTATGGCAGCAAATATGAAAGGGGATATTTAGGTTCCACAAAGCACCAGCAGATGGCAGAGCAGTCCATGCCATGGCACAGAGCTTTTTGCCTATGATCCAATGTGACAACTGTCCTTCTTACATTGGGTGCAGAATCCCTGACACCATCATTTTTGTCTGGATTGATGATGATCTCACATCTGTAGATGCAGAAATATCGATTTGACCCGCTAACAGTTAGAAAATTTAACAAACGTTCTTTTACATGAAACATTTTGAACATTTTGAATGAACTTCTACTACAGCCTTACTAAAAAAAAATCCAAGAAATGTTTCTGAGGATCTTTACCATATACAATAGGTAACCATTGGAGGTGCAAGCATCTAATCACCTTCAGGCAGCTGTGGCCATACACATGAAGATTTTCCTTTTGTCTCCTATTGGTGATCTAGTATCAGTGGGCACCATAAGGCTTTGTATAGAGTGACTAATACAACCAAGGCTTAGGTGAGATAGAGCATTGCCAGAGGGCTCAGTATAGAGAAGGGCTGCATTAAAATGAACATGGACTGTGTCCTCTATAGGGCCTCACAATGTAGTCTACATCCTCTTGTATTACACATAATCTTCTCATTGGGGTGTGCACAGTAATTCTACATGCAGCTTTCATGTGTAGGATGCCCAAGGCCTGCCTTAGAAGGAAGAATTGTTAAAGCTGTACAGATGGACAATATACAGGAGACGCTTTATAATGCCTTTGTATATCTGCTCTCTTCTCCTGCCAGATAGATCTATATATAGTTCAGAACTGAAACTGAACTTTATATAGCCCATTCTGGTCTGAGATTTTATTTTTATATATATATATATATATATATATATATATATATATATATGGATGAGCTGAACACCCCCCGGTTCGGTTCGCACCAGAACCTGCGAACGGACCAAAAGTTTGCGCGAACTTTAGAACCCTATTAAATACAATGGACGCGAACGTTCTAAATAAAAAATGCTAATTATAAAGGCTAATATGCAAGTTATTGTCCTAAAAAGGGTTTGGGGACCCGGGTCCTGCCCCAGGGGACATGTATCAATGCAAAAAGAAGTTTTAAAAACGGACGTTTTTCCGGGAGCAGTCATTTTAATGATGCATAAAGTGAAAAAAAATTAAATAAAAAAGAAGTGAAATATTCCTTTAAATATCGTACCTGGGGGGTGTCTAAAGTATGCCTGTGAAGTAGCGCAGGTTTCCCGTGTTTAGAACTGTCCCTGCACAAAATGACATTTCTAAAGGAAAAAAAAAGTAATTTAAAACTGCTTGCGGCTTTAATGTAATGTCTAGTCCCGGTAATGTGGATGAAAATAATTTAGAAAAATGGCATAGCTAGCCCCCCATCCCCAGCCCACTACCAGCCCCTTTGGGTCTTGTATGGATATTAAGGGGAACTCCGCACACAAAGTAAAAACAAAAAAAAAGGCCCTATATACTCTGAACAGCCGTATACAGGTGGTGCAAACCAGACAGGGACTGTAGGTTTGTTCTTATGTAGAATGTGTTTGTAATTTTGAACAGGTACATTGTTGAAGTGTAGCTCCAGCCAAAACATCTATTTTTAAGCTTTTTGGAAAACATAGGTAAGGGTTATCACCCCTGTAACATTTGTTTTGCTGTCTGTGCCCCTGTTCAGAAGATTTCACCTCACTTTCCGTCCCAATGACAAATGTTTCTTGAGAATTTGGGTTTCTTAAGTGAAACAAGGATTGGTGATAAAGCATCAGTGGAGAGGAGACAACACCTTTTTCCCCATGTAGCGATACCCCAAACTTAAGAGAGCCGCTGGTATTGTTTCGGGCCCTGTACACAGCACTGCAAACCCCCGGCAATCTACTCGACCCTCCCCTGGCACAGTTAGTCTAGGGAATGATAGACTGGTAATGTCTCTGTGATTGTCTATGACTCAGCCCCACAATAAAGCAAACAGTAATACAATAGTAATTGACACTGATACCGGAGTACTTAACTATAGCAACTTTACTGTTGTATAAAAGGTAGGTAGAAATACAGTACATAACAACACATGCAGAGCCCTGGAAAATTAATGACACTTAGCAATACTGTATAAAATATATTAGCACACCACGCTGCAGCTATCCTCCCCGTGAGCAATATGGCGCCCAATAATGTTATACGCTATCCAGTCAGGCCTGACCTAAAAGTAAGGTACAGTCTTAGGGTGAAGAATCTTTGCATGCAAGGAAAACGGTGGTGCACATCAGGAATAGGGATGAGCTTCGTGTTCGAATCGAACATACGTTCGACTCGAACATCGGCTGTTCGATCGTTCGACGAAGATCGAACGATTTGGGCCGTTCGCGCCAAATTCGAGTGACGCGAATGGCCCACAATGCACTACGCCATCGCAGTGTCATCCAGGCGCTGTGATTGGCCAAGCATGCACTGTGACCCCGCATGCTTGGCCAATCACAGCGCCGGCAGCGAGGAGAGCAATGATTGGCCACAGGCAGGATGCCTGTGGCCAATTATTGCTGAGGGTGTTTAGTACACGCCCCACACTATAAAAGGCCGCCAGCACGGCGGCCTAGTGTAGTGTGTTCCGGAGCAGGGATAGAGCAGCATAGGCAGGGACAGTGACATTTATTTCTTTCTTGCTTAACCTGGATTCCTTTAGTTTAGGGAAAGAGAAGGATAGGTAGGGAGAGTGTCAGTGTGTTTTGTGCTTGTGCTATAGTGTGCTTAAAAAAAACATTTTTTCTAGGGACAGAAAACTGTAGGTAGGGAGAGTGTCAGTTTCTTTCACTGTGCAAGTCCTTGTTTCTAGGGACCTGGAAGGACAGTGAGTGAATTCTCCTTGTGCTATATTGTGCTTAAAAAAAACATTTTTTCTAGGGACAGAAAACTGTAGGTAGGGAGAGTGTCAGTTTCTTTCACTGTGCAAGTCCTTGTTTCTAGGGACCTGGAAGGACAGTGAGTGAATTCTCCTTGTGCTATATTGTGCTTAAAAAAAACATTTTTTCTAGGGACAGAAAACTGTAGGTAGGGAGAGTGTCAGTTTCTTTCACTGTGCAAGTCCTTGTTTCTAGGGACCTGGAAGGACAGTGAGTGAATTCTCCTTGTGCTATATTGTGCTTAAAAAAAACATTTTTTCTAGGGACAGAAAACTGTAGGTAGGGAGAGTGTCAGTTTCTTTCACTGTGCAAGTCCTTGTTTCTAGGGACAGAGAAGGACACCTGAAGGTAGCCCTTATTGCTTTTTTCCCATCTCCCTGCAGGCCATCTATTAGAATGTCTGGAAGGCAAACAAGGAGAGGCAGACAGTCAGGAGGCAATAAAAGAGGGCAAGCAGGCTCTGTGTCTGGGGGCAACAGTGCTGGTCGTGGACGCGGTGCATTGTCATCAGCACATGGCCATGGGACACACTTGTCCTTCTTTTCCGCAGCTGGACATGTTGAGCCACATCATGCTGAAGACTTGGTAGAGTGGATGACCAAGCCCTCCTCCTCCTCCTCATCCTCTCTCACCCAGGCTCAGGGTACTGGCAAAGCAGCTGCCAAAGCGTCCTCTTCCCTGGTATCAATGTCAGACTCATCATCAGTCACTCCTTCCCTAGACCCACCATGTCCTCCTCCTGAGGAGTCCCCCGAACTGTTTGAGCACAGTGTTGGGTACATGCTCCAGGAGGATGCCCAGCGTTTCGAAGGGTCTGATGATGAAACCCAGCTACAGGAAGGCAGTAGCGTGAGAGCAGACAGAGGGGATGCTCAAGAAGGACACCAATCTGGCAGTCATGTTCCAGCAGCTGCAGCATACTGCCAGATTGGCTCCAGTGATGAGGAGGGAGGGGATGATGAGGTCACTGACTCCACGTGGGTGCCTAATAGGAGAGAGGAGGAGGAGGATGAGGAGGAGGCACATCTCCAACGAGACAGGATGCCCTTTGGTGGCCAGCGTAAGGGCAGTACACCGACGGAATCACACCGCAGAGCTCCGCCTGTGCAGGGCGCTGCCTCTGCCCGTCATTCAAAAAGTTCCTTGGTGTGGGCCTTTTTTGAGGCTAGTGCATCAGATCGCACAGCTGCTGTTTGCAACATATGTCTCAAGCGTATATCGCGTGGCCAAAACATCAGCCGCTTGGGTACCACATGCCTGACCAGACATATGTTGACCTGCCATGCAGCTCGTTGGCAAGCCTACCTCAAAGACCCACACCAAAGAACAAAGCGGACCTCTCCTTGCACCGCATCAGCTGGGATTTCCAACCCCACTATAACTTCAG